>OY856412.1:652893914-654093914 GCA_963693085.1 Alisma plantago-aquatica | reverse complement strand
TTTTCTTCTATTTTCCCTTTGCTTTGAAGTACATAAAAGTATTTTACTTTATTACATGATCCATTCCATGGTTGATTCTTACTATCTTAGCCCTTACAGACTATTCTCATATCTTTTCCATATTCTCATATTTAGAAATCATATAATACTAATCATTAAACTTAATCTGAACCTTACGTCGTATTCCTTTATTTCCAATTAAGGATTGCTCATATGAGGTTCCAACGTTGGGTCTCCGATATCAGTTCCAACTAATTCTTAGTTGTTCTAATCTTTCCCTTATATCTCAACATCCTACTGTATACATTCTCACTATGATTCGGGTCTAAATTATCCAGAGTCTACTTGATACAAAGAATATAAAAATAAATAAATCACTTCATGACACAACAATATAAAAGAATCATATTTATTCTACAAACTGAAATTTTAATTCATACATATAAGAGCATTTCTATTGATTTCCAATCAAATAAGCAATATAAAGCAAGAGTTGTATCACATTCTATGTTTAATCTTTTACTCCTACATAAATTTCTAGTTTCTTAACCCTATGATTTCTAGGGTTTCTACCTAGCCTATCCTTCTTCTGCATACCTGGCCAGGATATTCATGGAAGAATAGACAGAGTAGCTTGATACTAGTCAATCTAAGTACTCAAATACCTGGCCAGGGTACCTAAATACTCAGACTTCCCAGAGCATAGGTTGAGTACATGGTTACTCTAAGTCAAGGTCAGGGGACGATAAGAGACCAATAGGATTAGGACTTAGGTGTCTTCCTTCTAACTGCAATTTTCTAACAGGAAGTGTTCTGTTATACTATTGCAGATGACAGGAAGAGGACATGGTCATGAGAACCAAGCTTAGAGCTTACCCTGATCTCAAATTACCCACTAATCATGAGATTAGGGCGTAAGAAGGATTAACACGTTTCACAAAAACCACACTTAACATTTTCTTTTCTTAGTCACATTAAACACACCAACAAGAAAATCTTACAAATTACTTAAATACTGAAACTTACACAACTTGTGGAGGCATTTCAAATTTTACTTGCTAGAAACATAAACAGAGTAATTTTCATATTACATTTACATGCGGAATATAAAGTTGACAGTTAATTACAAAACTGATTTACATATTAAACACACTCTCTCTCCACACCATGTCCCAAGGACCGAGGGGAAAGGACTAAGAGACCACTATCTAACTAACTACATATACCTTCTACTGACTAGGGTGGTAAGATCCTTCAGATTCCTGGAACTGTCGCTGACCTGAAAATGTTTGAGTAGAGGAGTGAGCCTACTCGCTCAGTGAATAGTTTTTCACCCAACCATCA
The DNA here is from genome assembly GCA_963693085.1 of Alisma plantago-aquatica. Classification (NCBI taxonomy): domain Eukaryota; kingdom Viridiplantae; phylum Streptophyta; class Magnoliopsida; order Alismatales; family Alismataceae; genus Alisma; species Alisma plantago-aquatica. Next base: position 654,092,570 of record OY856412.1, on the reverse strand, counting down.
CTAAACAACTCATCAGTTTTATTATTCAGATTAATATACAAGAAATACTACACTGAGCAGGTCTAAGCAGTTTAATTTAAATAACAGGAAATAGCAATGTTTCATCAAGTAACAATTACTGCAAAGCTATTGAAACAATTAAATAACAGGGAATATCAATATTCTATTTAAAGAATGATTAATGCAAATCTGAACTCAAAATCCTTTCTAACTCTTTAACTGATCAGAAACTCTGTGAACCTATATAAACATATTTTATCTTATGCCCTGATCTTATGCAGTGTACTCTGCATATGAGACTCGCAGTGCACTATGACCACACCGTACAAGACTTAGCGACACCCCGGGAAATGCTAAGTCTGACCGCTCGTCCTGGTCTACTACAGAACCTCACTGCACTCTCAAAAGAGTGTAAACTGGACCCCTCCTACCCTGAGCACACAGGCGGAGTGTCGAGTCGTGCCTGTCTGGACTGTCCTCCACGTAGGTCACACGACTACTCGACCATCTGGACTGTCCTCCAGTAGGTCACTCTCTCTCCAACCATCTGGACTGTCCTCCAGTAGGTTGCCGACCGTCTGGACTGTCCTCCAGTTAGGTCGTTTCATCCCCTTAAGACCGTAGACCGCACAAAGGGGATCCTATGGTGTTCAGGGCACCTAAGTCTAACATTAACATTATAGATACATTTAAAATAGAAATCATAACTCATTTTACATTTCTCACAAGGCTCACACGGCCTGCCATATCATATCATATAAAACATCATAGCTCATGTATTCAAACATATATCATGTCTGCCCAACAAGTATTCTCTTTCTAACATTTCATACATATATGCATGATCTCAGTAACATCCCTTTCTAGGGCATGTCATATCTCATCACCTACAATTCACGAGATATGTATTGTGAAAATAAGAAACCCTGTAGTATATATATACCAACTCAAAGAGAATAAGCATGTAAAGTTAAATGCACAAGAAACATACAATTGAACAGTTAAGCATCACCACATCTCATACTGAGAATTTTGATATCAAAATACTTGATTCATTGTACACCCTATCCTTAGGGTTTCAGTTACATCATTCACTTATCACATGGCAATGCCCTATCCTTATATCATGCATCTGCTAATTTACTAAAATCTGTACTGTCTGACTTTATACCCAACCCGTACCATTTTCAGGCGTGTATTTCTAATTTCAACGTTCACACTGAACAATATAGGTTCCGATGAACCATATAAATTCACTGATTCAATTCACACTGATCAGATGCTAAATTAAGTCATATATAAGGGTAATGAAACAATTTATGTAATAAAAGTCGGGCAACACCAAATGCTGCCCAACGCCTGATAACGACTGTTATCAGCGTAAAACACGCACAAAACAGAAAATATTCAAACGCCTGAGTTTATTAATGATAAATGAACGAAACCCTACTCACAGTGATTTGGTCTATCCGGATTCGTCCGGAGATGCGTTCAGGGTCTGATTCTGGGTGAATTTATGTTGTCTTCTTCCTTGGATTAGCTTCCTACTGTTCCTGTTCACGAACTGGATGCAACAGGAACTCCACGCTCAACCAGATTCCGTAGCTATGTGTTGATCCATGCTTAATTGACGGCGGTTTCTTGTTTAGACCTCCTAGCCGAGGTCCATGACCTTGATTTGAAGCTTTGGCCGCCCCAAATTAACCCACCTCCAAGCCACGCACGGCAGCTGCTATTAGCTGCTGCTTGCCGCTGGCCAAGCTGCTAGGCGGCTGGCTGAAAATTGGCTAGGAGCTGCAGCTTCAAGCTCGAATCTCTGAATCGGAGCTCAAGGTAGCTCCTCAGCTGCTAGGTGCCCCAAACGGCGCCCTATTGCTGCTGCACGCAGCTATGGCTGCCGTAGGGAGTCGGCCGCCCAATCAGCTAGGGCGAGGTGTTGATGGCTAGAGGAAGAGGAAGGGAAGAATAGGAAGGGAAGAAGACGAAGATGCAAGCATCGTTGAATCGGAGCCGAGGGCACCCATGGAGTCGCCCCTTCAATCGGCCGCCTGCTGCTTCATCGCGGGTACTGTGCACCGCTTACAGGTTGCACAAAGAAGATCATAAGAAATCGGAAAGGAAAGGGAAAGAATAAATAGCCTTTAAATGGGAAAATTGCATAATTGGACCCTAAAAACGGAAAAGGTCATAACTATTGATTCGGAGGTCCAAATAACATGATTTCTTTTGCATCTTTTCAAGAATGAGGCCCACTACAAACCCAAGGCATGAAAGCAAGCTAATTACACTGTTTTACTGATTCAACATTCCAATTGCATCCAGTTATTACTTTACTCAAATTAATCATCTTAATTATGCACTAATTGATCTTATGTGCTTAATTCAACTAAATCAAGTTAATGATGCACTAACCATCACATGAGCACATAAGTTGGCTCAAATAATAATGCTTACCAATAAGCTTTGAAACGGGTCATAACAGAGGTGATCAAGCTCCTTTCTGCGGGCATCATCTATGCCATTTCAGACTCGACATGGGTAAGTCCAACACAGGTAGTCCCTAAGAAGGGGGGAATCACTGTAACTCAGAATTTTATGAATGAACCTGTCACTACCCGATTGGTAACTGGGTGGCGAGTGTGCATTGATTACTGTCGCCTCAGTTATGCCACTTTAAAAGACCATTTCCCTCTCCCATTTATTGATCAGAGTTTAGAGTGGCTGGCTGGCCACTCTCATTTTTGCTTTTTGGATGGTTATTCCGGCTATAATCAGATTTCTATAGACCCTAAGGATCAAGAGAAGTCCACCTTCACTTGTCCTTATGGGACTTTTGCATATCGATGCATGCCGTTTGGGTTATGCAACGCACCGACCACATTTTAGCATTGTATGCTTGCTATATTTTTTGATATGGTAGAGCGCTGTCTAGAGGTTTTTATGGACGACTTTTCCATCTACGGTGCGTCGTTTGATGAGTGCTTATACAACTTGGATAAAGTGTTACAAAGATGTGAGGACACACATCTAGTCCTAAATTGGGAAAAGTAACATATGATGGTTAGCGAAGGAATCGTGCTTGGACACAAGGTGTCTAGCAAAGGACTGGAGGTAGATCCAGTAAAAATTGAAGTTATTGCCAAATTACCTCCACCAAATTCGGTGAAGGGAGTGAGGATTTTCCTGGGTCACGCGGGTTTCTATCTCCGTTTTATCAAAGATTTTTCCAAAATTGCTAAACCATTGTCTGAATTACTTGAGAAGGATGCCGTGTTTGATTTCAATGAGAAATGCAAACATGTCTTTAATGTCCTTAAATAAAAATTATATTTCTACACCAGTTGTCCAAACACCGGATTGGACTAAGCCCTTTGAGCTTATGTGTGATGTGTTAGATTTTGCTGTAGGGGCTGTTCTTGGGCAACATTTTGAGAATAAGCCTGTAGTGATTTTCTATGCATCTAAAACTTTAAATGATGCACAACTTAATTATACCACCACTGAAAAAGTGCTTCTTGTCATGGTTTTAGCATTTGAAAAATTTAGGCAATATTTAGTGGGGTCAAAAGTTGTGGTTTGGATGGACCACACTGCCATCAAATACTTAATGGAAAAGAAAGATGCCAAGCCTAGATTGATTAGGTGGAACTTGCTCTTGCAAGAGTTTGACATCGAAATTAAAGATAAGGTGGGCATTGAAAATGTGGTTGCGGACCACTTATCTCGGTTAGAGTGGGTAGATGAGAGAGATATCAATATACCCATTACCGAGATGTTTCCCGATGAGCAATCCTTTCAATAAAATCTATGGATCTGTGGTTTTCGAATATTGTGAATTATCTTGCATGTAAGGAAATACCGGACGATTGGACTTTTCAAGAAAAGAAGAGATTTTTCCATTCTTTAAGATATTATTTTTGGGGTGACCCCATTTTTTTGAGACAATGCAGGGATGACATCTTACGCAGGTGTGTACCAGAAGGTGAATATGATAGTGTGTTCAGTCACTGGCATACACTACCCACTGGAGAGTGGCCTTTATTGGCCTACACTCTTTTGGGATGCCTATGACTATGTGAAAAGATGTGATTCATGTCAAAGGGTGGGTAACATCTCAAGGTGGCAAGAGATGCCCCTCAACATGTTTCAAGAGGTTGAGGTATTTGATTTATGGGGCATAGATTTCATGGGACCATTTGTGTCCTCAAATTTCAACTTATATATTTTGCTTGCCATTGATTATGTGTCAAAATGGGTAGAGGCAATACCCACAAGGACTAATGACGTTGCAGTAGTGTGCAGGTTTGTGAAGGAATATATTTTTGCAGGTTTGGTGTGCCATGAATGATTATAACTGATGGAGGCACCCACTTCACTAACAAGAAATTTGCTACACTATTGAGTAAATATGGGGTCAAACACAATGTTGGTACCCCGTATCACCCGCAGATGCAAGGCCAAGTCAAGGTTTCCAATCGAGAGATCAAGAAGATATTGGAACGCACAGTAGCATCTTCTAGGAAGAATTGGAGTGCACTACTACCGGATTCTTTATGGGCAAATAGGACCACCTTTAAAACACCTATAGGCACTACGCCTTTTAGGCTGGTTTACGGGTGGGCTTGTCATATACCGGTCGAGTTAGAGCACAAAGCGCACTGGGTGTTACAAAAGCTTAATATGAGCTATGATGATGTAGGAAAGAAGAGAATGTTAGAGCTCAATGAGTTAGATGAGATTAGGATGAATGCTTATGAGAACCAGAGGATCTATAAAGAATAGACAAAGCAACTCCACGACCACCACATTCAAATGCACATTTTCAAAAAGGGTGATCGTGTGTTATTGGTCAACTCGAGATTAAAGTTGCATCCTGGGAATCTAAAATCCCGATGGAGTGGACCTTTTGTGGTGGAAGATGTCTGACTACATGGTGCTATTATGGTGAGAGATGGAGAGCTAACGTCCTTAGTGAATGGTCAAAGATTGAAGCTCTACTATGGGGAGGATTACATGAGAAATGTGCATGAGGTTAAGCTCATGGCACTTAAGGAAGAATGATGAGCTTGATTGCGTCTAGCCTAAGACGTTAAAGTAGGGCGCTTGTTGGGAGGCAACCCAACCATCGGTAGTTCACATTTGTCTAGTTATTTTATTTTCTGTCGTGTTTTCAAGTTAGTTTTGATTAATTTGATTTTTAGTGTAAAAATGATACCCTAATAAGTTTTCTCAGTGTGTAGTACTATTTAAAAGTTAATACCATCAACCACAGTGTCGATGGTAGCGACGTGGGTGCAAGAAAGAGGCTACAAAAAATTTTCTGAGTTGATACCATCGACACACCGTCGATGTTATCGACCTACCATCAGCGACATCGGAAAAAAAGAGAGAACTGGGTCGATAGTATCGACCAAGAAGTCGATGCTCGTGAAATCCTTGAAGATTTTTAGAGAAATCCGTCTCAGTAAAGTCGATACCATCAACATCCCTGTCGATGGTATCGACCCGACAATAGTGAGGAAGCGGCACCCGTGCCTCACGAGGGTATTTGAACAGAAAGGGATGATACCATCGACCAGCTGTCGATGGTATCGACGTGACACATCACCAATCTGCGAGAAGATATCAACGGAGCCCGCCAAATCAAGAAGTTGATCCGTGGGATGGGTCGATACCATCGACACATGTCGATAGTATTGACACGTCACCTATCCGGGCCCCCGCATCCAGCAATCGATGACCGTCGATGGTCATGAAGTGGCGGATTGTGCTACAGGCGTTGATACCATCGACACCCCGTTGATGGTATCGAGGGAGCGACAATGGCATCGACTTCAGTTATAAAAGGAGGGATAGTTTCTCATTTCTACTCACATCTTCAGAGAAAATCTCTTCAACTCTTGTGTTGAGTATTACAGAGCAACCGAAGATCTTCACTGAGCATCTGCCAATCGAGCAATCATCATCGAGCTCTTCATCGACATTGGAGATCATCTTCTCCGATCTACTCTGACCTTCACTGGTGACACAAATTTTTCGTGCGTAGAACGCAAGTGTACGCGTCAATGTAATATAGGCCTTTGTGAGGCCCGAGTCGAACTTAGGGACACTGAATTATCGGAGACTACTACTAACTACTCGTGATCATCTCGACTGGTTAAAAAGTTGGAAGATGTTGTAAAATTAAAAGAAAATGAAACAAAACAAAACAAAACAATCGATTAAAGGTTTAGTTTAATCAATTCAAGTGAAGATCTTTTGGATTGCGGTTTCACCGTGGGTTATCATTGCATGAATTTCTATATAGTTACTCAGATTCATCTCTCTATCTGGGTAATGGCCTGTAATCAGAATTGCCCACTGTCGTTGTACAATTCACTACCTATGTCTAGGTTGGTTCCACCGTCGTAGTAACCTATACCCTAAACTAGGTGCATTAGAACGACCTCTGGGTTTCCACCATTAACCTTACATCACCTTGTTCAAGGGATTTGTCAATTAATGTGAATTTCGTCTCTTTTCAACTGTTAATTCTTCTTTCAAAGAAATTAAGGGCATTAGATTATTATTATGGTGATCAAGCATAACAATATAATTGAGAAAATGAATTCATACCACAGATTTAAGAGATAAATGATGAACTACTATATAAAAATGTCATACAATGCTTCCCCGGGCTACTCCCGGTCCTAAAAACAAAGGGGATTAGCCCTGCATGTTCATCTCAGAGCAAAACATGGTATAGAAAAGGGGAAACATGAAGAAAAAAACGTGATTGAGTGGTGAAACCCCTGAACGGAGAAGATCCAAGCGGTCCTTGGCGTAGAATACACGATCTCCGGCCTTTTGGTGGTGGAAAACATCTTCTTTGGTGTCCGGAATGGCTGGGGCATGCTTCTGGGCTCCGTTCTTCTCTCCACCCCTTCTCGGGACGTGTGCAACGGCTAATGACGTGATAGATTGCTCTTGGCCGCTGTCATTAGGTATAATCACTGAGTTAGGTCACCAAAATATCACAGCCATCCGACTTAGATCAATATGAAGCAAACTTATATCTGACAGTGTCAATACCATGCACGGTATCAGCTGGTCTTCTTTTCTTTGTCTTTGTCGCGACTGATGCTAGCTCGATACCATCAGTGAGTGTCGATGGTATCGACTCTCTTAGGCGTCGCTTTTGTCCTTTTCCGTCATTGAAGCTTCTCGTGTCGATAGTATCGACTGTCTTCTCGCCAGCAACCTGATGGTATCTCGATACGATCGACTTCTGTGTCGATAGTATCGACTCTGTGATGCTCCTTACGGCTAGCAACCTATAGTCGTGTCAATGGTATCGACCACTGTCGATGGTATCGACAGCAGTAGATATTCTTTTTTCCTGAAATTGCAACACAAAACCACATAAGCCGAAATAAAACATATTATTGTACTCATTTATGCTCAAAACACTAAAATAAGGGAGATTTGACATAGAGAAGGATCATAGACCAAAGTAAATGAATCATGCAATATTAACCACCAAAATGACCAAAAAATGCATAAAACACAAGTAAAATATGTCTATAAATGCGACTCAAAATCATCGCATCAAACTCCCCTAAGCTCAAACAACCAATTTCGTCCACTTTTCATGAATCATAGGCATGTACAGTTGTGATTTTCTATTTTAGAGTTGACAAACCCAATCATTTCCTTAGGTTATGTGCTCAAAGTTGAACAACACAAGCTTGCAAACACTATTTTTTTTTTAAGTTTTCCCTTAATTCCCATGTACAAGCAAACGAGATGAAACAAGACTTAAGACATCCACAATTACACTAGATAGAGTGTGGATCCTACAAACAAACTAAGATTGCAAAAACTAAATGACAAGAAATAAAACAATAAAAACTAAAAACTAAGAAAACTAAAGGATAGAGCTGTTCCAACTCCCCCCCTAAGCTTGAATTCGACTATGGCCTCATAGTAAAAAACAATCTTAAAGGTTGGAACAGAGGTACCGATCACTCTTCTGGCGGAGGTGGGTATTGTGGGGCCGTGGGGTCCCAAGATGGGTACTTCCCCTAAAAAGTCAGATCATACTGGGGCATAGGCTGAGGTTGTGGATACCCCCAAAGTAGTTCTGGCTCCAGTAATGATCATAGAAGGGCTACTGCTGCATCTCCATCCTATGCAACCTGTCGTGAATCTGTTGGTGGTTGTCGAAGTGGAGGCGCTCATTTTCAAACATAGCCCTCTGGTTGTCAAGTAGTCGGTTCGTCGTCTCCTGAATACCGGCATAAGCTGATGTATGATGTTGCTGCGTCTGATGGATATCCTACAACATTGCATACATTCCTTGCATTGAGTAGACATCCTCACTTTGCTGTGAGGGTGGTAGCAGTGGCGGCTGGTAAGAAGATGATGCACCCAGATGCATGCGAGGACGCTTCCTAGGTGCCACTCGCACGCGAAGAGGAGTGAACGCCTCCTCTTCCTCTTCAGCATCGTCGTCGTCATTGTCGTTGTTGTCATTGCTGCCATCTTCATCTGAATCAGCAATGGCTATGATGGGCCACCGGAAATGCTGAGCACCCACGATGTGGAAGACAGGGTCTGGAAGCGAACATTCCTGATATGCTTGGTTGACATGGCAGTGTGCATATGCCAAGCCATCTCGAAGAAGGATGAGGTTGGAGCGGTGCAGATGTTGCAAATTGACCTTGCTTCTGTTGGAGAGAGGAGTCAACTGGGAGAAATTCAACCCAAGATAGTGGGCCAGCGGTGTGATGAGCCCTCCAAAGTGAATTGGAGCCTTCCGCGTACTCCTCTTTACAACCAACATGCGCTGCAAGAAAATTTCTCCCCAGTTACACTCTTCCCGCTTTAGTAACTTGTGCAGGAAAAATAGGTCTGTATCCTGAAACTTGCTAAGAGACAGATCACCCCTAGCAAACAAGGTAGAGAAAAGCATGCGATGAAGAATCTGCATGAACAGATGCTCGAAATCTGCTACCTCCGCGTTGTGGTAGCTTACAGATTTTCCCGGCGGAACACTCACTGGCTCGGAGAAGATAGCGTCGTAATACGTTCTGTTATCTGGCCGCCGGTACTGGTCTCTCCCGTGATTCCAATTATAGATTGCATTGAACTGCCTGAGGGTGAGAGTGTAGTCATTATTGTACAGCCGGAAAGAAACGCGCCCCTTGATCCATTCCCGATCCGTGGCGATGATGTCGTTTGGCACGACACATATGTCCAGTGACGCCATGAATTATGCAACTAACTCCTTGTATGTCGGCCATTCACCGAAGAACGGCTGGCCATCAACATGGAATTCCATCTTGTCGGGCCTCCTGCCTGTATGCCTTGCTTGCCCCTTTAGCACGTAGGCCAGATTAGCCTCGAACCCCAAATTACGAATCATGTCGCGATCGACGTAACGGGTCGACTCAATCTTTCTTTTCATGATCTCCTCGTAGACCTTCCGAACCTCCGCGGAAGGATGAACGATCTGCGGACACAGAATAGAAGCAGTTGGTGGAGGAACGAACTCTGGGATCTCCATTGGATTTTCCTGGGAAGAGGATGCACCGGAAACATGCACCATTGTTGAGAAAGAAGGAGGAAGATTAGAAGATGGAGCTCAGAGAAGGTTGAAGAAGGTTGGAGAAGACAATCTCCGCTCAATGAAGGCTCGATGAAGAACGTGTGCCGTGGATGTTCATAGCCGGGCTCCGATTGCTCACAAAGACGCTTGACACAAGTGGAGAAGGATTTCTATGAAGTTGTGACGTCATATGACGACAATCCATCCCTTAAATAACCGTGGTCGGCGCTGATGTATGCCGGCTGATACCATCGACGTGGGTCGATGGTATCGACTCGCGTGGTGCAATCTGTTCGCCGCTTGTATCGACGGTCATCGATGGCTTGATGTGGGGGCCCAGATCGATGACGTGTCGATACTATCGATAGGTGTCGATGGTATCGACACATCCCACGGATCGACTCTCTCGATGCAACGATCACAGTTGATATCCTCTCACGGATCGGTGACGTGTCATGTCGATACTATTGACGCAAGTTGATAGTATCGACTTCTGGTTAGGGCAACACCCTCGTGAGACTCGGCCGCCGCTTTTTGCCTGTAACTTGGTCGATACCATCGACAGGCCTGTCGATGGTATCGACTTCACTGAGACAATTTATGTCTGAATATCTCCAGAGATCTCGATAGTATCAACATGCATGTCGATACTATCGACCTCGACTTTGCAATCAACCTGTTGGTATGTCGATACCATCGACGAGGTCGTCGATAGTATCGACGCAAAGCGATTTTTGCAACCGCCAACCTGTACCCATCTCGATACCATCGACACAAGGGTCGATGGTATCGACTCTTCCTTAGTCCTGCACATAAAGCAAACGATCATGATATCTTTTTTTACACTAAAAATGAAATCAAATCAAATCAAAGTACAAATGTGAAAGAAAATAGCTAAGCTACCTATGGCTGGGTTGCCTCCCAAGAAGCGCCCTTATTTAACGTCTTAGGCTAGACGACATCAAGCTTCATCAACTTGGAGCTTTGGAGAGTGTGCCCAGGGGATCACGCTGTAGTTTAAACTCAACTCGATCCTGGCCAATCCCCAATGTCAAAGTACCTCTCCCAATGGTAGTGACAACATCGGTCGTCACTTGAAATGACCTACCCAATAGCATCTCGCAACTTGTAAGCTGTGGCATGTCCATGACGACAAAATCCACCGGAAAGATGAACCTATCTACCTTGACGAGTACATCCTCGCATACTCCGTATGGCTTTACAATGGACCCATTCGCCAACTCAATAGTTGCCGCTGATTTCTTTATTTCCTTCAACCCAAGCTTTTGAAATGTAGACAGTGGCATAAGATTAATGCTGGCGCCCGAATCACACTGTGCTTGTGGAAAATATTGATCGCCTATAGAACATGGAATATAGAAGCCTCCTGGGTATTTCCTCTTCTGTGGTAAACTCCTGTGGATGATTGAGCTCACCATCTCATTCACCTGACAAATGTCTGCGTCTTTGATCTGCCTCTTCTTGGTGATGATTTCTTTGATAAACCTCCCATATGCGGGAATCTTCTCTATCATTTCCACTAACGGAATTTTGATATGGAGTTTTCTGAACATCTCCAAGAACTTCCTATAATGTCTATGTACTTTCTTCGACCTCTGATTATCAGGAAAAGACACCATTACCTCATTTAAAGGCTTGTGAGGTGACTCATATGTGCTTTTTGGGGTCTCTTCCCCTAAGCTTGCTTCAATGTCACCCTCTAGCGTAGACTTTGGTACATCATTTGCAACAGGTGCAACTTGTGGCGGACCCTCCCTCACAGGGAATGTAGCTTCACCATGACGCATGACCTTCACCTGCTCTTCTTGCCTAGGTGCTGGCGCGACCGTGATGGGCTCTTGGTGGGTTTTTCTGAATGGAACATATCCGCCTGGTAGACCATAATGACTGCGAGGATATAGTATTTTTGGTGTAGCCTCTGTATCAAAAATCATTTTTCTTTTATCCTAGACTTCCATTAATGGGGGCTCTGCCTCAGTAAGTACAGAAATGTACTTAACTTGATGATGGGCTTGAACAACCTCTACATTCCTAGCTTGTCTTTGTTGATTGGCATGCTTCGTCGCCGCCACTTCATTGGAAATATGGGTCACAATCGTCTCTAATACCCTCATCTGTGCTCCATGGCTTTGCAATGTTTGCCCAAACTTAGTCAAGATCTCACCTTGGGACTGCAACTACTTACTAAACATGCTCATCATCTCTTGATTTTGCTGCACCACTTAACTAAGCAACGCGGTGCTTTTATCTTATGCCGTTGACTGTGGTGTTGCATCTGGATCTTGTAGGAAGTTGTTTGGGTCTTTCCATGAGAATTTTCTATCCTTCCTCCAAGCATAATCATTGTTTCTATAGCCCTGTTGTTGCATGAATTTTACCTGGGCTTCCTCATCAGATTCTGCATCCTCTTTGGCAAGCAATTTCTTGGCTAGAAGGTCTAATTTATCATTAAGCTCCTTGATGGCCCTAGACTCACCTGCAACTTTGACTTGTTCTGGTGCATCCCTATCACCCCAAGACTGCTTCTTTGCCATATTTTTCAAGATCTCCCAACACCTTGTGCCTGTGTTGTTCAAGAAAAATCCTGAACCGGCTGAATCTAAGTTACTTCTATCATGCTCGGAAAGAGAAAAATAGAAGATTTTAACCTGTTTTTCCTTATCCAAACCATGGTGTGGGCACCTCCTAAGCATTATCTGAAATCGCTCCTAGGTTTCAGAATATGTCTCCCCTGCCTTCTGGCTAAAATTGTGAATTTTTCTAATCAGATCATTTGTTTTCACAGGCGGGAAGAATCTTTCAAAGAACACTTCGACCATGTGGTTCCACGATTCCACATATTCATCCTCAAGATTGTGCAACCATTCTCGTGCATTTCCTGCCAGAGAACTCGGGAACAACTTCAGGTAGAGCATTTCCTGTGGAAATCTGTCAATTTTAATCATGTCACAGTTCTCCACGAATTGGCTTATATGAGTGACTAGGTCTTCGTTCTTTAGCCCATGGAATGCATTTGACTTGACCAGATTTATTAATGCAGGATCAATCTTATACGTCAGAATGTTGATCGCCTGCTTCTTGATTGTCCCTTTTGAAGCAGATGAGGAAGACACCTTGATCTTCTCCCATATCGTCTGTTCCTCTTCCATTTCTTCTTGTTCGTATTCAGAATCTATTTCTTCCAAGTGGTCTTGATTGTAATACTCCTCGTCGTCTGGTTCCGGTGATGGAACCTCTGGTGGCTGTTGCGTGTAGTTGGTGCTACGTGTCTGCACCATGCACGGTACCTGCAAAATGAAAATTTGAGTTCAGTATCGTGTTAGACGATTACAAAAAATTGGAAAGATAGACTATAAATTTTTGAAATGATTTCACAATAATAAAAATAAAAAGTGGCATAGAGTGGGCGCTTGCAGCACTCGTAGTGTCGACAATTGCCGTGTCCCCGGCAACAACGCCAAAAACTTGACACGAATTTTCCGTGCGTAGAACGCAAGTGTACGCGTCAATGTAATATAGGCCTTTGTGAGGCCCGAGTCGAACTCAGGGACACTGAATTATCGGAGACTACTACTAACTACTCGCGATCAGCTAAACCGGTTAAAAAGTTGCAAGATGTTGTAAAATTAAAATAAAATGAAACAAAACAAAACAAAACAATCGATTAAAGGTTTAGTTTAATCAATTCAAGTGAAGATCTTTAGGATTGCGGTTTCACCGCGGGTTATCATTGCATGAATTTCTATATAGTTACTCAGATTCATCTCTCTATCCGGGTAATGGCCTGTAATCAGAATTACCCACTGTCGTGGTACAATTCACTACCTATGTCTAGGTCGGTTCCACCGTCGTAGTAACATATACCCTAAACTAGGTGCATTAGAACGACCTCTGGGTTTCCACCATTAACCTTACATCACCTTGTTTAAGGGATTTGTCAATTAATGTGAATTTCGTCTCTTTTCAACCGTTAATTCTTCTTTCAAAGCAATTAAGGGCATTAGATTATTATTATGGTGATCAAGCATAACAATATAATTGAGAAAATGAATTCATACCACAGATTTAAGAGATAAATGATGAATTACTATATAAAAATGTCATACAATGCTTCCCAGGGCTACTCCCGGTCCTAAAGACAAAGGGGATTAGCCCCACATGTTCATCTCAGAGCAAAACATGGTAGAGAAAAGGGAAACATGAAGAAAAAAACATGATTGAGTGGTGAAACCCCTGAACGGAGAAGATCTAAGCGGTCCTTGGCATATAATACGCGATCTCCGGCCTTTCGACGGGGAAAACGTCTTCTTCGGCCTCCGGAATGGCTGGGGCGTGCTTCTGGGCTCCGTTCTTCTCTCCACCCCTTCTCGGGACATGTGCAGTGGCTAATGACGTGATAGATTGCTCTTGGCTGCCGTCATTAGGTATAATCACTAAGTTAGGTCGCCAAAATATCACAGCCGTCGGATTTAGATCAATCTGAAGCAAACTTGTATCTAACGGTGTCGATACCATCGACGCGAGTTGATGGTATCGACCTTGCATGGTATCAGTTGGTCTTCTTTTCTTTTTCTTTGTTGCGACTAATGCTAGCTCGATACCATCGACGAGTGTCGATGGTATCGACTCTCTTAGGCGTCGCTTTTGTCCTTTTCCGTCGCTGAAGCTTCTTGTGTCGATAGTATCGACTTTAGGGTCGATAGTATCGACTGTCTTCTCGCCAGCAACCTGATGGTATCTCGATACCATCGACTTCTGTGTCGATAGTATCGACTCTGCGACGCTCCTTAGTCGATACTATCGACAACAGCAGATATTCATTTTTCCTAAAATTGCAACGCAAAACCACATAAGCCGAAATAAAACAATTTATTGTACTCATTTATGCTCAAAACACTAAAATAAGGGAGATTTGACATAGAGAAGGATCATAGACCAAAGTAAATGAATCATGCAATATTAACCACCAAAATGACCAATAAATGCATAAAACACAAGTAAAATATGTCTATAAATGCGACTCAAAATCATCGCATCAATTGAGCTCCATTCTTCTGTCTCTTTTCTTTCATCATGGTGAGGAACAATGGTTCATCCTATTCGCGGGCTGCTCCCATGGAGATTGACACATTCGTGCCACCACCGCCCCACAATACCTGCCACCTGAGTAATAAACGGTATCACTATTCCACCTGCTGTGATTGTTTTTGACTATGAGGCCATAGTAGAATTCAAGCTTAGGGGGTGAGATGGAACAATTTCTATCTTTTATTTCCTTTTCTTTTTAGAAATTTTCTTAGTTTTTAGGATCCACATGCTATCTAGTGTATCAGTGGATGTCTAATGTAATGTGTCATCTCTATGGTTTTCACATGGGAGTTAGGGGTGTGAAATTTGAGCATATTAATTTTTTTTAGGAAGTTGTAAGTTGAACTTGTTTGAAATTGAGCACTTAACCTATGAAAATAATTGGGTTTGTCAACTTTAAAACATAAGATCATAACTGTACAACCGTATGATTCAAGAAATGTGGACATACATGGATGTTGAGCCTAAACTGACCAAACGGTAATGGGACTTTAATCAAAAGTGAGAGAGAGAAACCCTTTGATTTATTGTTACATAGGTCAGTAAAGAGGGAAGTATAATCTATTTCAATGGTTTTGTACATTAGTCTTGTGATCTATCCATTTCATGTCATTCAATATCCACCATAAGAACTGGAAGCACTTATAGTTTTTCATCTCTTGATTGCATGAAATGTAGATAGGATTTCATTGTAGCTAGATTTTGCATCTATGCATTCACACATTCTCAAGTGCATGTCATTATAGTTGCATTTTGCATATTCTAGAGCATATAGGACTTTTTGTTCCTTATTTCTTCTGGAAAATAAGAAAAACAGGAAAATTGTTCTATTCCCTCTGAAAAGTAATTTGTAAGGCATCAATGATGTTAGCTAAGTGGAAATAAGCCCGAAAAAAATATATTGTGAATGTTCTTCTAGTTAATTGAAAAATGAGGGCTTGAAAAAAAGAGAGAAGAAATGTAAGTGAAAAAAGGAGAGGGAGAAAGGAACTTGATTCACCTGCATGTATACATAAAGAAAAGAGGAATAAGCACATAATGTAGTTTTAGTAGTCATTCCATCTCATCTTGAGACAGAATGATAGTGCATGCACCATTCTACCTAAAATTTAGGCATGAGGTCATTTTCATACGCATATGCATCATTTAGGTCATTTTGTTGATTTTGCATGATAAAACTATTTGGTGCTTCTCTTTCTTCCACAGCCGCCCATTTCATCCACCTGTTGCTCAAAATGGTAGGACACCCATGATTATCTCCTCATTATTGTATACCAGGAGATCTGCTTCCATTTAGATGGTAGTTAGGACTTGAGAAACGTAGATAGGAGATCACAAGATGCACTAAGTCTGAACTGGAGGAAATCATTATATCAACTGCTTTATTTGGTAGTGTTTGATGATCTTGGGGTGGACATTTCTTATGGACGATCATTGTCACCTTTGGGGTAGTTATCATTTTGTGGTCAGTGAGGGCCGGCATGTACATGACAGGTGGGAGTCATATTGAGCTGTCTTTTATGCTAATATGTTCTTTAGTTGACTCTTGCAATTCTATTCTATAGTTTTGTGCTTGAGGACGAGCAATGTTCAAGCTTAGGGGAGTTTGATGCAGGGGTTTTGAATCACTTTTATAGACTCGTTTTGCATGCATTTTATGTGTATTTTGATCATATTTGTGATTAATATCGCATGACTCACTACCTTTAGTCTATAATCTCATTTTGCATCAAATTTACCTTGTTTCATCTTATTCTGTATAAATGATCATATTTGTTGGATTTGATTGGTGTTCTTCTCTTCATTTCAGGCAATTCAGATATCTGAATATGTCGATACCATCAATGGATGGTCGATACCATCGACCTGGTCATAGTGCATTGCTAGAGAAGAGCAACCAGAAGTCAATACCATCAATGGGACTGTCGATGGTATCGAGAGAGCATCAGTGAGCCAGATTTCCAGATGTCAATACTATCGACCCAAAGTCGATACTATCGACCTCGCCTTAGCAAAATCAGCTTCAGTGTCAGATTCCAGAGAAAATTGATGCCTAAGGCCTCGATACCATCGACACATAGTCGATGGCATCGAAGCAACATTAGAGAGAACCCCAAGAATTGTGCAAGTGTCGGTGCCTCAGGCAGGTCGATACCATCGACCCGTATCGATGGTATCGACGCCGTCCGAATAGGTTTTTCTAAAGATCATGTCTAATCATATGGTGGTGATTTTTGGGAGACGTAATGTGGTGTATATACCTAATTACGGCAGCCCAAAGCAATCTACCACGTCCGGAGCCATTACACAAGTCTCGATGAGGAGAAGGAGAGAAGAATGAAGTCTAGAACCATGCCTCGATCGTTCTGAGAGTCGCGGAAGGAGTTTCCCACTGGCGAAAGGCTGTAGATCGCTCATCCTATGCTGGGGAAAGCCCATATCTCCTCCGTTCAGGGGTTTACATCACATCTATTCACATTTTCCATATGTTTCCCCTTTCTCTCATCATGCCTTTCATTGAGATGAACATGCGGGGCTAATCCCCTTTATCTTTAGGACCAGGAGTAGCCTGAGTAATCATTGTATGATAGTTTTGACATAGTTATCATAATTTGTCTCTAAAATCCGTGGTATGATTTCATTTTCTCCATTATATCATTATGATTGATCACCCTAATGATAATTTAATACCTTTAATTACTTTGAAAGAAGAATTAACGGTTGAAAAGAGACAGATATCACATTAACTAATAAATCCTTTAAACAAGGTGATGTGCAGTTATTAGTGGAAACCCAGAGTATGATCTTCATGCACCTGATCTAGGGTATAGGTTAATACTACCATGGAACCGACCTAGATTTAGGTAGTGAATTGTATCGCGACAACGAACCATTCTGACTACAGGCCACTACCAGGAATAGGAGATGAATTAGGATAATTGTGTAGGAATTAGTACAATGAGAATTTGCAGTGAAACCACAATCCTAAAGATTCCATCTTTAATTGATTAAGCCAACCATTTAATCAATTGTTTTGTTTTCTTTTCTTTTTCTTTTCTTTTTCAATCAACTCTCAAACCATTTTAATCGGTCTAGCTGATTGCAAATAGTTAGTAGTAGTCTACTAAAAATCCATTCCCTGAGTTTGACTCGGGCCTCACAAAGGTCTATATTACATTGATGCGTGCACTTGCATTATACGCACGGTACATTCGTGTCAATGAACTCGACCGATAGTTTGAAAATTGGCTTTGTCATTTAGTGGATCCGTCGAGTTAGCTTTATTAGAACTCAACTGAATGTATTGTACATTAAACACAGAAAAAGTGTTTATAACCATTGGTGAGTTATTTTTTAGCAAGAATGGTTCTGTTGTAAGTTGGAAAATGGCTATATTTTTCCATTAAGTGATCCCACACTCAAGGGAACACCCCCAACTATCTTCCAAGTTTGCTCATTCATGCTATTCTAAGTCCTTGCTATAGTTGAGTGTGTTGCAACTCCTTGAGCTCCTTTCTCTCTCTCTAGTTTCACATCATTTTGTGATTATGAGTGAGTTAGGCCATTGTAAGAGAGTTACTTCCTTGTGCTTGTAAATCTCTCATTCCATATTATCTTCCCTACCCATTTCCTCAAAGAAGCAAAGGTGAAGCAAGCTACTCCGATTGAAAGTGGATCTGTTGTTCTTCTTCTTCAAGGTTGAATAAGAGATGAAGATCTTCTCCATGTGAGGGAGAAGGCAAAGGCTGAAGATCCAAGAAGAGTGGGTAAATCCCTTGAAGGCTGAAGAGTTGTACAAGAGTAGGTAAGTCCTTGGAAGAAGGCAGAAGACTCTTGCAAATTGAATAAGTCCTTGGTAAGGTTGAAGACTCTTTGTATTGGATAGGTAAGTCCTTTGGTGGTTTTGTATTGTAACTCTTATTGGTGAATATATAGAGGAAAGCACTTGCAAAGTCCTAGAGGTTAACCTCTCTAGGTAGTGGACTGACTCTGTAATGACCCCGCCTCCCTGTAACCCCCAATTAAGGGAGACCCGAAGGTCAGAGCCGTATTTCAACTAACAGGATCAAAGGTTCGACAAATAATCAATAATAATTAATAAACTTTACCAACTAAACCAAAAACTGGTATAAAATAAAACTTTTATTACCTTGGAAAAATTGGGATTTCTAAACTTCTATCCATGAAGATGCTAAACTAACTAATCCTCTTGTGCACATTATTTCTCATTTAATTCCACATCTGCCACTTTATTGTTTGTTCTTTTCATTTGTACCTAAAACACCGACAAACAAAATGTCAGTCAGCAAGAAGCTGGTATGTGGGGGAAACAATAATCGTGCAACTATAGTAACAAAGTAATCAGCCAATTATCATTTAACAGCCAAGATTACGTTTTAAACCATACTACTCAATCCTTTCCTATCCCCTATCTCTGTACTGTCCCTACAACGGACTGAGATACTACCTCTCTCTAGGTAGATCCTTATTAAACCCCGCATGATCCTACCTAACAGGTAGATAAATATCTAGGATTCAGTCGCATGGCACTACCCATAGGTAGTCCAATCTCTAACTCAATGTGACTTGATGGACCTACCCCATTGGTAGCCATTTACTAAGTCATCCAATGACCTGATGGGCCTACCCCATTGGTAGCCATTTACTAGGTCAACCCATTAAGCTATAGAGGGGACTAGGATCTGAGCTAGTAGGCATATTTCTTATGTGATAGTCATATTCACATTATACTTTGCATGAATTAAATACATCCAACAGTTTAATTCTAGCCACGATGGAAACATCGATAAAATCTTGGAAAACTAATTCGGGTAGTCATAAGCGTAACCACATACCTGTACATGCAGATTCAGGTGCAGGAATAATCCAAACAACAATAGGCAAGCAAGCATTCAATAAGATCCTGAAACAATTATAAAATTTCCTTTTATTACTCGTGTCATCAAGATCCATTAAACCTAGCTCGCTTCCTAGGGTTTCTAGTCCACTTTTTAGGGTTTCCATAGCAATTAGGGTTTCCTTTCATCTTTTACTATTTTAAACCCTAATTTAACGCAATTGATCACAAACCCTAATTATCTCAACATCTAATCCTCAATTTCGGATTAAAGGCATAATTATCCATCAATTAAGCCCCTTAAACCTCTTTTACATTAGAGCTACTATTTTAATCCATGACAAGATCATTATGCTCATTTACCATTTAACTCAAAGTTCATTATGGTCCAAATCACATATGAACTCGGTTTACCATTAATTCCACCTTTTATTCATGAGAAAACCCTAATTACTACATTTAGGGTATTTATCCACAAATTAGGAACTTTAATGCTCGAAATAGCTTAGATTCAGCATATTCCAACTTTAATCATGAAATTAATCAATTAAAGCCATTAATAGTCGAATTAGTCAGCATTAGGGTTTCAAGGCCCATTAAAGTATATTCACGCATATGAAACTCTAAATTAACTAATTATATGTAAAGTTCATCCTTTTTCTTGCTAATGTTCCTTTTTATCATTAACATGCTAATATCCACTTTAATCATCTATTAAACCCTACTAATCACTTTAATCATATCAAAATAGGGTTCTTTAAACATTATTACATCTAAAGCTAATAACTTCCATTACTTTTAGAATTGCAAAAGGAATCATACTTCAATTTTATTTTTATTAGATTCCCCTCATTTTTCTGAGCAATTTTCATATTTTGTATGTTCTTATCGGAGCTACCAATATTTATCTATGAATTTTGCATTAAAACACTTACTTGGCCAATAGGGAAGCGCCACATCATCAACCCATGCAATCGTTGGCGCGGCTTCAGTTTATAACCAAGTAACGTTTTTGCCCCCATTTGAGTTGATCATCTCTTCAGCCGCGAAGGGGCAAACCGGTCCGATGAGTGGGGGGGGTCATCTTCCTCCCTGGATCCCAACGCGGCCGTCATCCTGCAGCCCGGTGCGAGGCCAACTGCCTCACTTCCACGGCATGAAGTTCGCCGAAAACACACCCCGGCCTCCGAAGTCCCTTTTCGCTCCCAACAGAGCCTCGAACCACGACCAAGTCGGCCCGTGTCAGGAGTGCCAAGCCCCCGATCTGCATCTAGGTTTTAGACCTCTTGCAGGTATTTGTGCCAAGGTTAGAGAAAGAAGACGATAGAAGAGTCTCCTTAGGTCAAAGTGGAAGCATCATGCCCCATTGCGTCCCCCTTAACGGCTCCATGTTGCTCCCGGGATAGAGCTTCTCTAAGTTTAGGGTTTGGACGGAAAACGTGGAAGAAGAAGGAGGAGAAGAGTGAGAGACAAGGAAAAGATCGAGTATGTGGATCTGATCCTTTTATAGGGATGGGTAGCAACATCCTAGCATGCCTACCCACGAGGAGAGCAAGTCCCATAGTCAATAGGAAAACTCCTTTCCTTGTTTACAAAGAAATCTTCTCTTTTCTAATTATTCATATCCCTTAGTTATTAGGAAAATCCGAATTTTATCTTATTGATATTTCTTTATGCTCTAGATCTCAAGATTTTTCAAATAACTTATTTTATCCTCTTAGTACTTGCCCCTTATTCTAAAGGCAAGAAATTATATTTTCATTTAGTAGAAAAATACTTCTTTCTTTACAATACATAATCCATTAATTATGTATTCACATTATCTTCTTAATTAACAATTTTGGTATTTTATCTTTCCTTCCTCTTCATTGGGATTCCTTGGATCCCAAGAAACTCAAAGAATTCGAAATTCCTTTTTAAGGAATACTCATTATCCTTAAATGCATCAATATGCATTATTTCACATTATCTTGTTTTATTCTTATTAAAATATCTCTCTTTGAGGATTTCTCTTTACTTCTCTTTCATTTTCCTCATTGGTTTTCCTTTTTACATTAGGAATGCTTGGGATACGAAATCCCACTAAGGATAACTCAATTGTACCTCTTTTTACTTGTTTCCCACATACTACTATTATTTTCAATTTATTTCTTGATAGGGAAATATTTAATTGATCTTTTCTTTTATTATTGCATTCTCTATGCAACTTTGGACTCCATGGAACCCAAGGAATCCAGGAGGCACGAAATCCCTCTTTGGATTTGCCTTCTAGAGGTTTCCACAATTTTCTTTTCTCAAATATTCAATTATCCATTAATTAATTGAATTTCCTTGTTATTGGGCCCAATAGTCAATAAAGCCCACAAATAACTCAACAAGGCTATTTTAAACAAAAATCATGCTTTCATTCATTATTTGTTCATTTATATTTAATATGAGAAATTACATTTCTCAGCCAATGAACCCAAAATTGGGGTTGTAACATCCCCAAAAGAGTGGGTAAATCCCTTGAAGGTTGAAGAGTTGTACAAGAGTAGGTAAGTCCTTGGAAGAAGGCAGAAGACTCTTGCAAATTGAATAAGTCCTTGGTAAGGTTGAAGACTCTTTGTATCGGATAGGTAAGTCCTTTGGTGGTCTTGTATTGTAACTTTTATTGGTGAATATATAGAGGAAAGCACTTGCAAAGTCCTAGAGGTTAACCTCTCTAGGTAGTGGATTGACTCTCTCCTAGTTTGGAGAGTTGAACCACTCTAAACGACCTTGTCAAGTGCTTGTTCCATATTCTCTCATCCTTGCTATGTCTGTTAGTTAGTACTTCAAATTGCACTTAAGTTATTGGTTTTGATTGATATAATTTGAAGGTATAATATATGTTGCGGGAATTTTCGAAGCTCTATTCACACCCCCTAGAGCCCTAGACCCAAAAAGTGATATCAGAGTGAAGGATCTTCTCCAAAAATCTCCCATGAGATGAGAAAATAGGTGACAACCTACTTTTCTCAACCTAGAGGGAGGCTTGTCCATGCATCCTCTGACATTTGATGGCACCAACTTCCTCTGTTCGAAGAGGTGCATGAAATTCTACATTCAAGGCATGAACTTTGACATGTGGAAGGTGACGGTCACATCATACACAGAGCCAACCAGAGATGTTGCAACATGGAGTGAAGCTGCACATAAAGATGCCCATCTCAATACCAAAGCCATAATCATCCTCTATGCAGCCCTTACCCCAATAGAGTTCAACCACATCTCATCTTGGGGCACCACCTATGAGGTTTGGTACAAATTGTGCATCACTTATGAGGACACAAAGCAAGTCAAGGAGGCTAAGATCTACATGTTGAATAGCCTTCTAGAGAACTTCAAGATGGGCATGAAAGAAGGGATTGCATATATGTACTCTGGGCTCAATGTCATCATCAACGGCCTAGTAGCTTTGGGAATGGATAGAGGTGTCATCAAATCCAAGATCTTGAGGACTTTACCAAAGAGATGGGAGTCAAAGGTGACCTCCATTGAAAAAGTGAGGAGCCTTGGTGACATCCCAACTTGAAGAGCTCATTGGAAACCTCCAAGCTCATGAGTCAAGGCTTGACAAGCAAGAAGAAGAATCCAATCAAGAAGAGAAGGAAGCCAAGAAGATCAAAGATAGTTATTTCAAAGCACAAGTGGAGGCGGTCATCCTTCAACAACAACTTGATTTTCATACTTCTCCTTCCTTCTCTAGTGAAGATGATGGCCCAAGTGAGCATGATGCCAACTACATCAAGGGAAAGCAAGACTCCTCCTCTACTCCTAGATGCTACAATGTGGACAAAAGGGACACTAAAAGAGTGAATGTCCCAAGTCAAGAAAGTCACACCACAAGGGCAACTCAAAGAAGGAGGAAGAGTACAAGAAGGAGAGCAAGTACAAGAGGAAGGACAAGAAGGAGAAAAGCCACAAGAATGCATCTCATGCAACTTGGGAAGCTTCATTCTCAAGTAGCTCTAGCTTTGAAGAAGATGGAGAGTGCCACTTTGCACTCATGGCCTCTACTAGTAAAGAAATTGGTGAGTTAAGTGAGGTAATATTGCATGAGTTATCTAAGTAAGATATTATTGATATGCTTGTTTCTACCCGTTCTTCTTTTTCTAAGTGTAAATATAAAAGAAAAAGGTTAGGAAAAATTATTGATGATTTGTATGCTAAACTTGAAATTCTTGAGTTTAATGAGAAAACTCATCTTGAGAGCATTGATAACTTGCAAGGTCAATATCTTGATCTGAGCTCCAATAAAATGGAGTTGAAGTAGATAATGGTGTCTATCTTAAGAACATTGAAACTCTTAAGGAAGATAACCAAAAGTGCCTACATGAGCTTGAAACTCTTAAAACTAAAAATGTTGAATTTAAGCTTCTTGTTGATGCTCGTAGGGATGAGAGAGATGTTTATCTTAAGGAAATTCAAGTTCTTAAATATGAAAATGCTAGGTTTCTTGGTCAAGTTTATGATTTATCTTCTAGACCTATCTTGCCTAGTAATGATATTGCTTCTATTTCTCTTGAGAAAGATTCTTATTTGACTAAAGACCTTTGTAAAATTCTTATTTGACTAAAACCCTATGTCTAGAGGACGCCCTTGTTCATGCTAGAGATGATATCGCTAGTTTGTCTTCTACTATAATATCTCTTAATAATGATAATCATAGACTAAGGGCCTCTCTACAGAAATTCCTCAAAGGGAAAAACTCCCTTAATGAAATCCTTGACCATTCTACCACACAAAGTGGTACTAGTGGTTTGGGATTTGTAGGGGAGTACCAAAGGGAAAGAACAATTCCAAAGGTAGGAAAAAGAGCACGGAGACCTCTTTCTTTGTTGGAGAGTCTTCTGACACTAAGAACCCTATGGGTTTTCCTTATTGCAAGTGTGATGATCATTACTCTACTTATTGTCCTTACAGTCCTAAGGGGACCAACCCAAAGATGAAATAGGTCCCCAAGATAACTCCAAATCCCAAAGTTTGAGTTGTGAACTGACACTCTCCTTTCTTATAGTAAAAAGAAAGATGGATTGTTGATAGTGGTTGCACTAAGCATATGACGTGATATAATCCATTTCAACAACTTCACCAAAAAGAAAGGAGGTTCGATTACCTTTGGGGACAACAAGAAAGGTAAGGTCAAATGTGAGGGTGATGTAAGTGAATCCTTGTGTATCAAGAATACTCTTTTTGTGGATAACCTACATCAAAATTTAATTAGTGTTAGTCAATTATGTGACAATGGTTACCTTGTGTTATTTACCTCCTTTGAATGCTTGATTCTAAATTGCTTCACCTATCAAGTTATATATAAGGGGACTAGAAGTGGTAATCCTTATGTTATTATTCTTGATTCTATTAATCATGTTGTTGTTAGATGCCTAGTAGTCAACTCGAATGATATTTCTCTTTGGCATCATCAGCTTGGTCATGTAAATATGCATCAGTTGAAGAAGTTGAGCAAAAAGGATTTGGTCAAGGGACTTCCCAAATTGGATTTTGAAAAGGATGAGGAATGCCAACCTTGTACCCAAGGAAAGAAAACAAAATCCTCCTTCAAATCCAAAGGAGTCCTTAGTGTTGGTATGTATGCCCTCAGAGCCAATCATATGATGATTGGATTGGGATACATTAAGATTGATTTGATAAATATCAAAGGCAAGATTCCAATTTATTTTGGTTCAATCAGTTTTGAGATAATGATAGAGTAGAATGAATGTCTAGAGAATGATAGTACTCAATGACGTATGGCTTTGGGTTGAGGACCTAAAGAATGAAATCATACAAATGCTAAGAGTTTGTACATTCTTTTTGTGTCCCTAGTCGGATGTCATTGTGGAAGGTTGATAGACAACAATGAAACCACAAGACTAGAGTGTGTTGGTTGATGACAGAGTCTCATTAGTCATGATATGTGATATCAAACCAAGCACATAGATACATGTTAGAGAACAGTGTATCAGACAGACCCACCGTGAGAGTGACACATGAAACCATGACATGGTAATCATAGTCAACTCTCACAGTGATGGTGGTGATTATTATTCTTAGACCTAAAATCACTACAATCATCACATGTCATTGGGTACACTTTAACATCATCAAACACGGTCTTGAAATATGGATTTTTATAAAGGTGATGATTGGGTGACTTTGATACAGGGGTTTTGACTGCGAGTGATAGATATGGGATTTGTCCCTCCTGAGGGAGTATGATGTCCATGGCCACTTGATAAGCGAAACTGAGAAATGCATGATCATGCACGTGGGAGTCAATATGTGATATTGATGGCACACATATCTCAGACAATCTTCTTTGGATCAAGGAACATGATTGAACGTTGAAAGGATGACAACTCCATTCCTTGAGTTCATTTAGGAAATATCAAAGATAAAAGAATTATACATTCACTAGAATACCAATCATAGACTATAGGATTAAAAGTTTGTCTCCAACTTTCCTTTTCACTTGGGTAGCACTGATGTGAGACTAGGCACCACTCTTTTCTTGTGATGTCATAAGCTAGTTATGGACATTCACTACCAACATGAAATGGGACCTATAGGGTCACACAAAAAGGATTTATCTGGAAGAGGAGTTTATCCATGAATGATGTTTGGATTGATTACTAAAGGTGTTTAGGTACTCAATAAAACTTTCAATCAATTCACTTGACTCAGAATCATCAAGTTCAAGTGTTGACCTAATTGATTTTAGTGTCAGATTGATTGAGAACTGCATTGACTGTGTTCTGCACAATCTGGACCACCAACTGACCGATTCACTGGGTGAACCGATCTGCTCATGATCAGTGAGATGACCAATTCACTTGGTGAA
This sequence comes from Alisma plantago-aquatica, assembly GCA_963693085.1. NCBI lineage: Eukaryota > Viridiplantae > Streptophyta > Magnoliopsida > Alismatales > Alismataceae > Alisma > Alisma plantago-aquatica. The sequence continues at coordinate 654,066,149 of OY856412.1, read as the reverse complement.
ATGATCAGTTTGACTGGACCAAATGAGCAAGGTTGGGTTGTCCTGATTTCTGAGAAAAGTTTTTCATTTCACTTGTATAATTCAATTGGGATAAGAATTGATCTTAGTATTAATTGGAAACAAAAGAGGAAAGTCAATTGGAGGCAAGTTTGGGAAGCAAACTGACCGGTTCACTAAGTGAACTGACCGACTCACACTCCCAACCAAACAATTCATTTGTGAAATGACCGGTTCGCCTATCGTAGTGCAAATTATTCATGGAAATTTTAGACCCTTCTACTCCCACTTTAGTCCCTCATTGCCTGGGGCTGAGAACCCTGACCCCTCATATATATAGAGGGGTACTGGGGGCTTCTTGAATAACACAACTCAGAACATCAGTTGCTCTATAAAGTTGTTTTCCTCTCTGGTTGTGGTAACCGAGAGAGCCCAAGCAAGTTCTACCCATCCAGGGAGTAACGGTGAGGGAAAGACAACTGCATGACAACAACTGATTGTGGGAGAGTATGTCAGTGACTAGTACATCGATAGAAGGGGATAACTCCTTCTAGTGTCCTATAGGATAGGATGACTAGAGTTCCTGGTGGTCTGTGTGAACTATCTATAAAGTTGAGAGGTTTCTTCCGCTCAGGAGGACGACTATCAACCACATTTCGGGTCAAGACAAAGAGTTGCACAGATGTCGTCAAAGAAAGGTGGGTGAAGACCACACTTGTTGCGAGGCATTGTCACTAAGAAAGCCTCAGGACTAGGTATGAATCACTAAGACCATCCTTCCTATTTCATATTCGTTGATGCAATCCGTGGTTATGGTTTTGTGGTGAGAGAATTTTTTTTCCGCTGCCTTCCCCCTCACCTGAAACCCAACAGTGGTATTAGAGCCACATCAACATACTATGTTTTAGGATTAATCGATATGATCAATTTTTTGGTTTTACCGTCTTTTATTTATTGCATATGATGCAAATATTTAAAGGACTGGTCTAAATATCTGATTAATACCACATGATCCCAAACTAATTTATACATATATGATATGGTATATATATGCATACAATATGTGTCACTCAAAATAGTTTTGATGGTGGATGTGTAGCGTGGTTATGGCCTATAAACCCCTATGTGTGCGCTTGGTTGGTTGTGGTTTTTTGCTCTTGGTCTTCGCACCAAGCCCTCTTCTTCTTTTCCTGATGTAACTAGTGATTCTTTTCTACCTTTGCTCCCCCTGAATGTAACTTGGGGTTTCCTAAAGTTTAAGTAACAGTAGGATAGTTTTATTTCTTGTTACGTTGAAGACTGGCGGGCGCCCAGAGGAGCGGTTGGAGGTGCGATACGATCAGATGGAGGTCTCAATTGATCGAATGATGGACTGAGATGACCGATTGATGGTGCAGCTGGAGGCCTAATGAGGAGTAGATGACCTGATGAATCGACCATCTGGAGGATCCAGACGATCAGTTAAAGACAACCAACCGACTGGCCAGGAGGCGAGCCGATCAGTTGTGTGATGAGTTGATCAAACCCAGAATGGCCTAACCAAAAGATCTTCATCAACAAACATGTTGCATGTGATGTAGACCTAGATGACCGTAACTCCATGTGGCTCAAGGAATTATAAAAATATGGCCATAATCATTGCTTTATCATTATTGCATGTTTTCATTGTGGTATATAGCATGTATATGATATGTATTATATATGTGGTGATTGGATACTTATATGCATATATAAGCATATTAAAACCCCTCAATATAATATTAAGTCTCAGATGTTTTCCATAAGCAGCACACATGAAAAGCTTGATCGACAAGCATAGGCATCCCAAGGGTGATACACTGTCTATCTCGTGGAAGTGTGATGGTAGTTGTGTGGGCCCACCAAGAGGGGTGCACTTCTATTGTGTTGGATTTTGGGTCGGGCTTAGCTAAGTGATCTTAATGGGATTAAGCACTTAGAGGCATGGAGATGTACATGGCAAAGAGTTGCACATGTCATCTATCCAAGAGTTGCATATGATGTAATTGGTAAGTGTTACCTACCTTAATGATTGATTATGGACGCTGGCGTTGGCTAGGTAATAACTCAATTGTTTTGGATCTTGGCTCATTAGAAGGTTGTACACTGCAATCTTCTAAATTGATGGCGAGGGTTATCAATTTGATCAAAATAGTGGGAGCGATAATTAATTAAAGGCCTGATTATATTGTCAAAATTTTCAAATCAATCAAATTAAGTCAAAAGAATTTATGGACTAAAATTGCATATTTTCTTTTTGTAGAACAAATGGCTGTCAACAATAATCACTTTTCATTGTGATCAGTCCCTGAGATGGACAACATGAATGGGACTAATTTCCACGACTGGTTTAGGACATTGAGAATTGTTCTCACTCAAGAGAGAAAGCTCTATGTCCTAGATACACCAGTGCCAGAGGAAGCTGCTCCCACCGTACCAAAGGGAGAAAGGGATGCTTACTGGAAGAAAACTAAGGATGCCATTGATGTGAAGTGCTTGATGTTGTGTTCTATAAACTATGAGTTGTAGAGACAACATGAGAGATATGATGTCTCTAAGGCACCGTCCTAGTATGTCATGACAGAAGGAGATCCAGAAGGTCCTCACACACTCAATATGATTGGGTATGTGGAGAACCTGACAAGACTGGGATTCACTCTGAGCCAAGAGTTGGCTACTGATGTGATATTGCAATCATTGCCACATTCCTACAGTTAGTTTGTGATGAACTACAGCATGAAAAACTTTGACAAGCCGTTGATAGAGTTGTTGGGCATGTTGCAGACAATCGAGTCACAGATGAAGAAAGACCAACCCAAATCTGTGATGTTGATCAGCAGAAAGAAGAGTAAGTCTAAACGCAAGGGCAAGGGAAAAGCTAAGAAGGGTTCTAATGCTAGCCAACAACCCAAGTCATCTTCAGCTCTCAAGGCCAAAGGAGGGGTGAACAAGGGAGGTAAATGTCAAAATTGTCAAGAGCCAGGACATTTGAGGAGAAATTGCCCTCTCTATCTAGATGAACAAAACAAGAAGAAGGAGGAGATGGAAGTCTCCACCTCAGGTATCATGAAATAAACTTGAAACACTTCTTTAATCTAAGGTATATGATACCAAGATATAGATCAGACATATATGATATGTAGGATCTGAAAAGAAGTGATGGCCTTCATGAAAGGACCAAGGAACGAGCACTCATCATTGGAGCAAGTGTTGCTGCCATAGATAGGAGTACCTTTTAGTTTATTTCAGCCCAAAGGGCATGTAATAGAGTTATGAACTGCTATTTCATTTTTCCAATTAATAGAAACACTTTATTTCTACATCTTGTAATGACAAGGATGTCTATCAATAAAGTTGATGTTTCAATTTAAAGATATGATCTTTTGTGGCAATGCCCTATTTATCTTGTGGTACTTGGTATGCATAAGATAAAACAATACCTAAAAGTTATTGATGACTCAAACAATTAATTAGCATTATCATGAGAAATTCATTTCTAGCTTCCATGTTGATGGATAGGCCAGACTCTTTTGGTTGTGAACCATTAAGAGATATGAATGTCTTGGGCATGATGACAAGTCAATTTTCACTATATGCAGTGGGAGAATGACTATTCTATTAGGTATAATACTTATTGATGCATATACATGCCTATTGGAATAAATGCTAATGCTTCAGATGGTGTTTAATGAAATACCAATATGAATATCTTGAAGTGTTCAAGAATATCATAAATGAAGTAAAAACTTGGTAAAAGTATTAATTCTTTGATGAGATCAATGAATGGGATACTTAAACCAAATGTTTGAGGACCTTGTGAGTAATTATGATAATGTATCATAGAGAACTCATGATTAAGGCATAGTGATGTCTAAATCAAAGATCATACTCTAAAGAGTTCGAGCATGATCATCAAATAACTGACCTTCTAGAATTCTTATAAAAAGAACATGTTTACACTAAATAAAGGAGATTAAGAATCACAAGTGTTGTGGGTTCTCAAATTCCTTATGTAACATATACACCTCATATATCTAGGTGATGAATTGGTCATGTGATGAGCCAATAATCTAGATGATGTTGAGGGACCAGATTTTGAGTCATGGATTGAGGCCATAAGATCCAAAATGACTTCCATGTGAACCAATTAATGTATGACCTTATGATAGCACTTGATTGGCATAAAACCCATAAGTGCAATTGGGTCTTAAGAGTTAAGACTAACATGGATGGCATTTAGAGAAAGGATCCTGCTTGATGTTGGAACTTGAAAGACTATGAAATTTGGCATATGGATATTAAAATCACATTCCTGCAAGGAATAAGATAAGGATGAGTACATGACACAATCTGAAGGGTTTATGAATCCAATAATGCAAATGCAGTCTATAATTTATAAGGGATTAATCAATATGATTGATTAAATACAAGAACCTCAGAACTAAAAATCTTTGCTTTGATTATATAGTCAAAAGGTTTGACCGATATATCAAATTAAAGAAGGAATTTGTGATTACAAAGATTTAGTGGGAGCGTATTTACATTCCACACGATGATGAGGAATGAAATGTTCTAAAATGGAAACTGGTGTGGAAATACCTTCTTTTAGGGAAGATAGAGAAATGTCCTATGTGATACGAATAGAGATCTATAGATATAGTTCTCAAAAACCTCTTTACCTGGTAAAGAGAGAGCATACATTGGCAATCTGTACTAAAGGGTTCAGTATGCACAGATTTAGTGGGAGAAAACTGGTCCATGTTACATGGAGTTAGTATCTCAGATGAAAAGTGTCCCAAGTTCTTATGAAGAATAGGAACACATAGATAGATATGGATCTATCATGTATATAATCATCCCATTATCTTGTATGTATTGGACATGACAAGAAGATATGCATTCATCATCTTGTATGTATTGGACATGACAATATGATGTTCTCATCTAGTTAACTCGTATGTATTAAACATGATGAGTGGATTTTTGTTTGCTACCAGTGAGAGTCACTGGAATACCATGAAGAACTTGTTTGGTACTTATGAAGTACTAGTTCTATGATAGTGAAAGGAAGAGTTGAGTGTAAATGAGCTACATTGATGCAAGCTTCCGAAATGACATAAAATGATCGCAAAATATAAATTATAAAAGTGAATATGAGTTGATAAATGGAAACATTCTGATTTAAAATCCATTTAATTCTAAAAGGGAATATCGAGTATCCTTGTGTTATGAACAACAGAGGATACTATATGAATATAGAAGTTCATAGAGATTAATTTATAGATATTCCAACCATTGATGACAAGTAGTGATACTAAGTCAAACAATGGAGCTAAGTGTTAGGCAAGGAATATCAGATTGCATATTATGGCAATTCCATCTCATACGATATGTCGTACAGCCAAGAGATGTGAAACATGCAATATACCGACTAAAGCGAAGTGTTGCTAATTCACTACGTTAGCACTGGAGCAGCAGAAACATGTGGGACATGTTTGGAGATCACTAAGAATATGATTCAAAGGTGATTGGATCACAGTGCAAGTGGGATTCTGTTGGTATGCATGCCCTGAGAGCCAATCATATGATGATTGGATTGGGATACATTAAGATTGATTTGATAAATATTAAAGGAAAGCTTCCAATTTATTCGGGTTCAATCAGTTATGAGATAATGATAGAGAAGAATGAATGTCTACAAAATGACAATACTCAATGACGTATGTCTTTGGGTTGAGGACCTGAAGAATGAGATCATACGAATCCTAAGAGTTTGTACATTCTTGTTGTGTCCCTAGTTAGATGTCATTGTGGAAGGTTGATAGACAACAATGACACAGTAAGACTAGAGTGTGTTGGTTGATGATAGAGTCTCATTATTCATGATATGTGATATCAAACCAAGTACATAGATACATGTTAGAGAATAGTGTATCAGACAGACCCACCATGAGAGTGACACATGGAACCATGACATGGTAGTCATAGTCAACTCTCATAGTGATGGTGGTGATTGTGATTCTTAGACCTAAAATCACTGCACTCATCAATGTTGTTGGGTACACTTTGACATCATCAAATGCGGTCCTGAAATATGGATTGTTATAAAGGTGATGATTGGGTGACTTTGACACATGGGGTTTTGACTGTGAGTGATAGATATGGGATTTATCCCTCCTAAGGGAGTATGATGTCCATGACCACTTGATAAGTGAGACTGAGAAAGGCATGCACATGCACGTGGGAGTCAATATGTGATTTTGATGGCACACATATCTCAGACAGTCTGCTTTGGATCAAGGAACATGAATGAACGTTGAAAGGATGACAACTCCATTCCTTGAGTTCATTCAGGATATCAGAGATAGGAATTATACATTCATTAGAACACCAATCACAGACCGTAGGATTGAAAGTTGTTCTCCAACTTTTCTTTTCAATTGGGTAGCACTGATGTGTGACTAGGCACCACTCTTTGCTTGTGATGTCATATTCTAGTTATGGACATTCACTGCCAATGTGAAATGGGACCTATAGGGTCACACACAAAGGATTTACCTGGAAGAGGAGTTTATCCATGAATGATGTTTGGATTGATTACTAAAAATGTTTAGGTACTCAACCAAACATTCAATCAATTGACTTGACTCCAAATCATCAAGTTCAAGTGTTGAACTAACTGAATTGAGTGTCAGATTGATTGAGAACTGCATTGACTGTGTTTTGTACAATCTGGAACACCAACTGACCAGTTCATTGGGTGAACCGATCGACTCATGGTCAGTGAGATGACCGATTCTCTTGGTGAAATGATCAGTTTGACTGGACCAAATGAGCAAGGTTGGGTTGTCCCGATTTAAGAGAAAAGTTTTTCATTTCACTTGTACAATTCGATTGGGACAAGAATTGATCTTTGTATTAATTAGAAACAAAAGGCGAAAGTCAATTGGAGGCAAGTCTGGGAAGCGAACCGATTGGTTCACTAAAGTGAACTGACTGGCTCACACTCCCAACTGACCGGTTCATTTGTGAGATGTCTAATTTTCCTGCCGCAGTGCAAATTATTCATGGAAATTCCGGACCCTTCTACTCTCACTTTAGTCTCGCATTGCCCAAGGCTAAGAATCCTGACCCTAACCCATCCTATATATAGAGGGGTAATGGGGGCTTCTCAAATAGCACAACTCAGAACATCAGTTGCTTTGCAAATTTGTCCTCTCTGGTTGTGGTAATCGAGAGAGCCCAAACAAGTTCTACCCATCTAGGAGGAACAATGAGGGAAAGACAACTGTAGGACAACAACTGATTGTGGGAGAGTGTGTCGGTGACTAGTACACCAACAGAAGGGGACGACTCCTAGTGTCCTGTAGGACAGGATGACTAGAGTTCCCGGTGGTCTGTGTGGACTATCTATAGAGGCGGGAGGTTTCTACCGCTAAGAAGGGTAACTGTCAACTGCAGTTGGGGCAAGACCAGAAGCTACACAAACGCCGTCGTAGACATGTGGGTGAAGACCACACTTGTTGCAAGGCATTATCACTAAGAAATCCTTAGGACTAGGTAAGACTCGCTAAAACCATCCTTCCTATTTCATAGTTGTTGATTCGATCCGTGGTTATGATTTTGTGGTGAGAGAAATTTTTTTCCACTGCCTTCTCCCTCACCTAAAACCCAACACTTAGTACCAAGAGAGCTCTTGAACTTCTTCACATTGATCTATTTGGATCAATGAGAACTCAATTGCTTTGTGGTTCCAAGTATTGCCTTGTCATTGTCGATGATTTCTCTAGATATACTTGGACCTTCTTTCTCATTTCCAAGAGTGATACGCTTGATGTTTTCTCGGGTTTTTGTAAATGAGTTGAGAATGAAACCTCTTGCCGCATTGTTTCCATCTGTAGTGATTATGGGGGAGAATTTGAAAATGATCTTTTTGAATGTTTTTGTCAAGAATTGGGTTGTGCACACAACTTCTCTTCACGTCAAACACCTTAACAAAATGGGGTTGTAGAGAGGAAGAATAGGTCACTACATGAGATGGCAAGGACCATCCTTCTAGAGTATGACCATCCAAAGAAGTTTTGGGCTAAAGCCGTTAGTACCTCATGTTTTGTGTAAAATCGGGTTTTTACACATCCTTCTTTGAAGAAACCCCCCTATGAGCTATGGCGTGGTAGGAAGCCTTCTATCGAGTATTTCCATGTTTTCGAATGTCCTTGTTTTGTTTTGAATATGAAAGATTCTCTTGACAAGTTTGATCCAAAATCTTACAAGGCTTTCTTTCTTGACTATAGCACTAGTTTTGTTTTGAATACGAAAGATTCTCTTGACAAGTTTGATCCAAAATCTTACAAGGCTTTCTTTATTGGCTATAACACTACTAGAAAAGCTTATAGAGTGTTTGATATTGATCTTGCTAAAGTAGAAGAATATATAAATGTTAAGTTTATTGAGACTAACCCCTCTATTCCCAATGATATTGTTCCAAATGATGATGTTGCAGGTGAAGTAATTCCTATTCTAAAAGAGCTCAACATCACCCAAAAGGGAAAAGAGTTGGTCACTCAAGAAGAAGAGAAAGATGAAGAAAAGAAAGATCCAATTCCCTGGTTTGCAAAAAATCATCCAAAAGAGATGATTTTAGGTGATCCATTTGAAAGAGTGAAGACTCAGGCTGCATTCAACAAAGAACAAGCCAACAATGCCTTCATATCACAACTCAAGCCAAAGAATGTCAAGGAAGCTCTTGGGGATGATGAGTGGATCCTAGCTATGCAAGAAGAATTGGAGAAATTTGAAAAGGACAAAGTATGGACCCTAGTGCCAAGACAAAATGATAGAAAGATCATTGGCACCAAATGGGTCTACCACAACAAGCTTGATGAAAGAGGAAAAGTGGTAAGGAACAAAGCAAGATTAGTGGCTCAAGGCTACAATCAACAGGAAGGTATAGATTTTTATGAAACATATGCACCTATAGCTAGACTTGAGTCCATTCATATGTTACTTGCCTTTGCTAGTTATGAAAAATTTCTTCTGTATCAAATGGATGTTAAAAGTGCATTTTTGAATGGTATAATTGAGGAGGAAGTGTATGTTGCACAAACCCCGAGCTTTGAACATGATAGTTTACCCAACCATGTTTATTTGTTGCAAAAAGTTCTCTATGGACTCAAACAGGAACCTCAAGATTGGTATAATAAATTAAATTACTTTTTGTTAGATCATGGGTATATCATGGGCAAAGTTATTTCTAACTTATTTCTAAAGCACACTTCTAAAAATTTTCTTATAATTCAAATATATGTTGATGATATCATTTTTGGTGGAACTAAACTTGATCTTTGCAAAGAATTTAGTGATCTTATGCAGAGTGAATTTGAAATGAGTATGATGGGTGAGCTCACGTTCTTCCTCGGCTTTCAAATCAAGCAAACAAAAGATGGGAACTTCATCAACCAAGGCAAGTACACAAATGAACTACTTAAGTGCTTTGGGATGGAGAACACCAAGTCGATGGACACACCCATGTCAAACACTGCCAAACTTGATAAGGATGAAGAAGGTGAGAAGGTAGATGAGAAGCTCTATAGAGGTATGATCAGAAGTTTACTTTACTTAATTGCCTCTAGACCTGATATAATGTTTAGTGTTAGCTTGTGTGCTTGCTTTCAATCATATCCTAAGAAATCACATTTTATAGATGTTAAGAGGATTTTAAGGTACTTCGCCAAAACCCAAAATTTTGGACTATGGTATCCCAAGTCAAGGACTTTACTCTTACGACTTATAGTGATGCAGATTATGCAGAGTACTTGATTGATAGAAAGTGCACAAGTGGCACTTGCTTTCTCCTAGGACCATGCTTGGTGTCTTGGTTCTCCAAGAAACATACCACAATGGCATTATCAACCATCGAGGCTGAATACACATCAATTGGGAGTTGTTGTGCCCAGGTCCTATGGATGAAGCAAATGCTCCAAGACTTTAACATTCATTTTGATGCTTCTCCTATCTATTGTGATAATACTAGTGCAATTAACTTGTCATATAATCCTATCTTGTGTAGTAGAGCTAAGCATATAGAGGTTTTTCATCATTTTCTTTGTGATCACATTGCCAAAAAGGATATCTATATCATGCATGTAGACACAGAAAATCAGTTGGCAGACATTTTTACTAAACCTCTAGCTAGAGAGAAATTTAACTTTATTAGATCTAAACTGCTCATAACTGCTTTGAATGAATCTGATATGCCTTCTACCTAATTGACATCTATCCTATATGCTTTGCCCATGTTTTGATCACCATTGCTTGCTAGTATGCTAAAAATCAACTTTTCATGTTCTTTTGCCTTGTTTCTCTCTTGTTTTTGGGTATTTTTTGCAAACACTTATTTTATCGCAAAATAGTACCCAATGACAAGTGATATGTGCCTAAGTATGTTTAAAATGCATAATGGACTTGAAAAATATATTTAATTAGCACTCTAATGGCTAGAGACTAGAATTTCTAATTTTAGGTCAGGTTGACCGTCGCTCTACCACATTGAAATGAAAAGGAGAAAGGCATGTAATATTATTTCTAAACTGATTGATGCTGATAGGAGGGTGGTAAAAAAACAAGAGGACTTAGAAGAGCATGCCATAAATTTCTACACGCCGCTATATAACAAAAATTTCAATAGTGACGTAGAAGAAGGAGAGGAAGTGAAATCAAAGTTCAAACTTACGAGAACACACAACAATATCCTCACAAGAAGTACTAATGAGAAAGAGGTAAAGGTAGAGGTTTGGAGCAAAGGCAGCAACAAATCACCCGGGTCTGACAGTTTCAACGCTTTCTTTTATAATAAGACTTGGGATAGTATCAAAGATGACTTCATTTCTTATGTGAACTGGTTCCTAGAAGGGGGAAATATGGTAAGACAGGTCAATCATTATTTCCTTATCCTTATTCTGAAAAAGAAGGTCACCTCCTCTCTTACTAATTTTAGACCCATAACATGTTGTTCGGTACAATATAAAATTATTGCAAAAATACTGGTTGCTAGATTGAAGATGGTCCTTCCCTACCTCATTTTTGTAAATCAAGGGGCCTTTGTGGTAGGTAGAAGCATTAGTGATTGTGCTCTTCTGGTGGAGGAATTCTTTTTGGACTATAATGTCATGAGACGAAGTAGGAAATCCTGCTTAAAATTGGATGTTTCCAAAGACTATGACAGCGTCAGATGGGAGAAACTATGGTGGATTATGTAGTAGATGGAATTTTATGAACAATGGATTAGCTGGATGAAACAATGTGTTGCAACCACAATCTTCTCTGTTCTGGTTAATGACACATATGTAGGTCTGTTTAGAGGGGGCAATGGGTTGTGCCAAGGTGACCCCCTATCACCTCTTCTTTTTGTGATCGTCATGGAGTATTTTACATAGAAGATGCAACAAGATGAGGAAAAGAAGGAAATCAAGCCTTATACATTTCATGGGACGAAGGTAATGACACATTTGATTTTTGCAGATGATTTTCTAGTGTTTGTAGAAGCCAAACAACACTCCCTAGAAAATCTTAAAAACCTGCTTGGTGAGTTCAGAAAATAAACGGGGGTTGTGTGTAAATGCAAACAAAACACATATCTTCTTGTCTATGAACTGCTACCAGATGGAGGACAGGCTAGTACAAGATACGGGTGTGGAGAGAGGTAACTTTCCAACAAAATATTTAGGCTTTCCCTTAGCTGGAGGTAATCTGCATATCAAATATTTTGTTGATTTCATTGATAAGGTGGAGGAAATGATTAACAGATGGCCAACGCAAAAGACATCCATGGTGGGATGAAAGATTCTGATAAAGGCTACCATAGAAGGACTTCTTATTTTCTGGGTGCAACAACGTGAGATCCCGAGTTTTGTCTTGGATAGAATAGAAATGAAGATGGCAATTTTTTTGTGGGGAAGCAAACACAATCCTATGAAATATACTAGGTTGGCATTCCCAAGTGATGAAGGAGGACTGAATCTAAAAACTCCTAGACACATTACAAAATGGGGGACTATGTGAAGAATCATCACATTCCAAGAAGGCACTTCTACATGGGAAAAGTGGATGAGAGAAAGATATCCAAGAGGGATAGATTTCACACCGAAGATAAGGGAAGGATACTCACACACCATTAACGTCATGACGGAGACTTGGCAACAAGTCAAACCCCTATTTGTTGCAAGTGACACCGGTGGATGGCGGCTCAGAGATCAGAATTGTGCACTTGGGAGGTGGCTCATTCAAAAGGTACAAAGGACCTACTTGGAGAACAGATCTAGACCGATAGGTATGTTTCGAAGTGGAGCATGTGTGTATATAAAATTCTACACAATGTTCTTACTACTCTAGATAGGATAAAGAGTTGTAACTATGATGTTTCTACTCTATGCTTGCTATGCCACGAGATGGAGGAATCCCATAGCCACCTTGTGTGTGAATGTAATTTTACAAAAGAGATATGGGATCTCTTATGCAAGAAATTTAGATTACAAATTCAGCTATCTGGGTACCCAAAAAGAATGTTGTCCATGTGTGGTAATGATGAAAGGAAGAAACTTTTGTTTGCTGGTTTATACTATCATATATGAGAAGAGAGGAATTCAAATAGACACCAAGGGGGTGCTACAAATGCCACAAGTATTGTTGTAAAAATATGTAAATGTGTTAGACGTAAATTACATATTAGATAGAAGAGTGAGTTGTAACTCTGTTATGGATGTATGGCATTGGGCCTACATATATTCTTAACCTCCTATAATTTTAGGAGGACGTCATAATATATTTACCTGATTCTGATATATACATACATATGCCAACAAGGAGTGTCTCAAGTGGTCAAGCACGGTGTCCCCTAACAAAGGGACCCAGGTTCGGATCCCAATTGCCGCCTTCATATACCACCCTCCCGGGTGTTCAGACTCTGCCATGAGCGTGGGAGGGGGGAAGTCTTTCTCTCTTAATCCCATAAATGCATACATATAGTTGACAAGGAGTTGCTCAAGTGGTCAAGCATGGTGTGACGTCCCTGGATTTTCTAAAACTTAATCTAATGTGTGACGTCCAAATTGAAACCCTCACCTCAACGAGAATCCCAATTTAAACATCTCACACACCTGTGACATCCCCAGATTTTCTAAAACTTAATCTGATGTGTGACGTCCAAATTGAAACCCTCACCTCAGCGATAATCCCAATTTAAACATCCCACACGAGGCTAAGAAGAAGAAAATCAAGGGAGTCAGAAGGAAACAAACGGTAGCACATGTACATGAACAATAATAAAACCATACAACACATGTTCACCATTCAACATATAATTACAACATGAATTGTTACAACATTTGATATTACATATTGAACAACAAACTCTACATATACATGTACTACTACTAAACTACATGATCTTAAGACAACAGGTCCACCTGTACATCAACTCGCCACACAACTCTCAACTATCCATGGTTCTTCAAGATCATAACTGGAACCTAAATAAAAGATTGCATGTGGTACACGTGAGTACAATATTCAAGAATATTGTACTGAGTATGCTTACATGTCTTATATATACCTCTCATCATATCTTGGCAATAAGATAAAACTAATACTTGGCAGTAACAGAAGAATATAAGAAAAGTGTATACTTACACAAAGATATTCATTAGCAAAAGAGAACACATATATTTTAAGCACATTTCCATCATATATCTCGTACATCTGTCCCCAAGGGGCTTTGATTTTTAGGCCTTATGATCTACTACCAAAGAGTTTGAGATCCTTTATCGTGTGATGTACTACCAAAGAGTTTGAGATCTAACACATGTGATCTACTACCAAAGAGTTTGAGATCACTTCAATGCACTGTACTACCAAAGAGTTTAGTGTTATCATATGATGGATCAGATATCTTATGTTTCATAAGTTCATAGCCTTAAGTATGGAAAATCAAGTAAGATATCATACAAGAACAATCATTTCAATCAAATACCATATGCCAAGTCCTTACTATCATATAACACAAGCATATTGTATAATAAGCCAAGTAAGAGGTAATGGCGTACCTTCCAAAGAGATATCCTAATCACATATATCCATGCCATCTATATCTTTGTTAAACCTAATTAAGATAAGATAATATATTATCATCAGGTTCTCATCATCATTGGCCCAAAAAGGTAAACCATTCAGTAAATCATAGTAATTAGCTCGATGATCAGAAAAATGCAAGTAAAGTACTGAAATTATTAGAAAAATGTATATTAGGCTTTTGAAGCATTAATCTCAGTGATATCATCTAATATGTGTAATGCTTGTTTAATGGATAATAAATACCAAATGATGGCATACAATTATGGGAAAATGTCAGTAAGTTCATAACCATGTGTAAAATGTATATGATGTTAGATATGGTCATGTTGATGCACGAAATTATGTAATTTGCTTAGAATGGCTATCTCGTGCTAATAACCCTATATAAAATGTAATAAATGCATACATGCTCAATATATGATAAAATTCACAGAACACCCTCATCTCAGTTACTGGAAGATAATGTTCATATTATGAACGATAATCTGGAAAACAACATCAGTAAGATAATCCCAATACAAGAATTCAAGTAAAAATATGAAACATCCTAATGAGCTAAAATGAAACCCTAATATGAACATGTTTAGGGTTAAGATGAGATATAAGAGGATGAGAACCTGATGTGATATGTGATCTTGTCTTGATAATGTTTAACAAAGATATAGTTGACATGAGGAATATGTGATTAGGATGTCTCTTTGGAAGGTACACCATTACCTCTTACTTGTCTTATTATACAATATGCTTGTGTTATGTAGTAGTAAATACTTGGCATATGGTATTGGTTGAAATGATTGTTCTTGTATGGTATGTTGGTTGGTTTTTCTATACTTACTGCTATGAACACATCAAACATAATATATATGTTCCATTATATGAAAGCACCAACTCTATGGTAGTGTGCTTGGAAGTGACCGAACTCTTTGGTAGTGGTCACATTGTACATATGGAAGCACCAACTCTTTGGTAGTGTGCTTGGACCCAACTCTTTGGTAGTGATCATAAATGCCTTAATGCATTCAACTCTCAGGTAGTAAATGCATGGATGATATAATGGAAATTATGCTTAAAATATGTGTTCTCTTTTGTTAATGAACATCTTTGTGCAAGTATACGCTTTTCTTATATTCTTCTGTTACTGCCAAGTATTAGTTTTATCTTATCGCCAAGATATGATGAGAGGTATATAAAAGACACATAGGCGTACTCAGTACAATATTCTTGAATATTGTGTTGGCGTGTACCACATGTAATCATTTGTTTAGGTTGTGGTTATGCTCTTGAAGATCCAGGATAGTTGAGAGTATGTATGGCGAGTTGATGTACAGGTGGACCTATTGTCTTAAGATCCTGTAGTTTAGTGGTAGTACATGTATATGTAGAAGTTTTTTGTTCAATCTGTAATATCAAATGTTGCAACAATTCATGTTGTAATTATATGTTGAATGGTGAACATTTGTGTATGGTTTTATTATTTTTCATGTACATGTGCTACTGATTGTTTCCTTTTGACTTCCTCTGATTTTCATCTTCTTAGCCTTGTGTGGGATGTTTAAATTGGGATTCTCGCTGATGTGAGGGTTTCAATTTGGATGTCACACATTAGATAAAGTTTTAGAAAATCTGGGGATGTCACACACGGTGTCCCCTAATAAAGGGACACATGTTTGAATCCCTACCATTGTATTGATTTACCACCCTACCGGACGTTCGACCACTGTCACATGCATTGGAGAGGGGGAGAGAATGTCTCTCTTAATCCCATACATACATACATACATACATACATACATACATACATACATACATACATACATAATACATAATACATACATACATACATACATACATACATACATACATACATACATACATACATACATACATACATACATACATACATACATGCATGCATACATACATAAATACAAATGGGGTTCAATGAATAATTAATTTTTTGGAAGAAATAATGTGTGGGAACTACTAGCTTCTCCATCCTTGTTAATGAACGTTGGATACGATGTTTAGAGGAAGCAATGTATTGCATCAGGGGGACCCTTTATCATCTATTATGTTATTGTCATGGGTTACTTCACACAAAAGATGAAGGAGGCAGAGGACCGAAATATCATCAAGCCAAAGACTATGCATGGGATAAAGGTGATGAGTCATCTAATTTCTATAGATGATGTGCTGGTTTTTGTGGAAGCCAAACCCAGATCACAGAAGGAGCTACACACTTTTCTTAGGGGATTCGAAGAGTAAACTAGGTTGTGTGTCAATGCTAGTAAGACTCATCTTTTCCTTTCCAAAACTACTATCAATATGAAGATAGACTACATATGGCAATGGGAGTGGAGATAGGGAAGTTCCCTACAAAATACTTGGGATTTTTGCTAGTTGGGGGCAACCTGCAAGTGAAGGACTTTGTTGATTGGATTGATAGAGTTGATGAATGACAAATATATGGTCATCACATAAAACATCCATGGAGGGTAGAACTCTCACACAAGTTGTAATTGAAGGTCTTCTTATCTCTTGGGTAAAACAAGGAGAGATACCAGGAGTTGTCCTGACTAGATTGCAATGAAGATTGCAAACTTCCTATGAGTGAGTAACTACCATCCAATACGATATGCAACTCTAGCACTATCAAAATATGAGGGAGGTTTGAATTTTAAAAATCTGAGAGACATAGCAAGGTGGGGAACCTTGAGGAGAATAATTATTTATCAATAGGGAAGCTCAATATGGGGGAGATGGACGAGGAAAAGATACACACGTGGCCTAGATTTTTGGCCAAGAACCAAGGAAGGATATTCATGACCTATCAATATCATTAAGGATTTATGACAGCAAGTGAAGCACTTATTTGAACCTTATGAAGCTAATAGATGGAATACTAAAGACCCAAAGATGGATCTATTAGAGATGACTAGAGAAAGAGTGGAGAAAGATAAAAATATGGAACAAATATGGACTAGAAAACATGTGCCAAAATGGAGCATGTGTGTTTATAAAATTCTACATGGTGTGTTGCTTACGTTGGATAAAATACATATGTTGAATCATGATACTTCCACCACTTTCTTGTTGTGTAATGCAAAAGAAAATACCCACAACCATTTGATGGGGAACTACACATTCGCAAAAGAAGTTTGGAATTGATATGCAACAATTTTGGAATGTTATTGTGTTAAAGTGAGTTTCACTAATCTTTTTCAATTCTTATTTTGCCCTCATTTATGTTCACTCATGACCTTAATTCATTATTTCTTGAGTATCTGATCAATATTTACACTCAATTTTGAATTATAATGAACAATATTAATTTTCTGCACCTTGTGACACTACAACTTAGGTTAATTGATCACTTTATCCAAAGTAGTAAATTAAGTTATATGACTTCATCTTTAGGCTTTCAAACTTTTCCTATGTATTCTATACATTAGTTTGAACATGTGTTCTAACTTTCAACTCAATTGGACACTCCTACAATTTTTTATAATTTCTTGAAGATAATGTACTAAAAATCCATTTATTTTCCCTTTTATTTGATCTTTTCCAAGTTAACTATCTGAGGCAACCTGAGGGGGGCGAACCCTGAACCTCAGATCATTCTCCCATGGATTAGGGACCTGATCGAGCAATCAGGGCACCATCTTCAATCTCTCGTTAATTGTGGGGAGGAGACAAGAAATTGATGATGATCAATCTGCCAGCTCATATTGTATTACGAAATGACATTCACATAAATGTCTTCGTCTCAGGACTCTACACCCAACTAACCCTACTTTGACCATCTTTAATGTGTTGTAACACCATCCCAATGACTCCCTCATCTATCCCTCTCACTCCAACAGCCATGGATCAACCCTAGATCCTAGATAGCCCTAAACTTACCCCTCGACCCTATAAAAGACCCCCCTATGATATCTGCAATCATGCTTTGCTAGAACCCTGAACCTCATGTGAAATCTTAGTCTCAAGCATCACTAATTCCACTCCTTTTCTGATGCTAACTTGAATGGTGCCGCCACCTATTCAGTTTGAAAATCGTGCCCTTGTGTCACCATCCCACCAATCTCATCCACCCACTACATCGCGGGGTCACGACGACCTCGAGCAGCCACTTAGATGCCAACAATGGTGTCTCTTGATCCCATCTCCCCTAGAACCAAGGAGCTCCTCTTCCCCATTTTCCTGACCTCGCACAGAGGTCTGAGTGGGAGGGAAAGACCTCAGACCGCCAGTCCTAAGAAGAGAATTGGATCCAATGACCCAGTGAACCAAGGATTGAACCAACGAGCCAAGGATCAAATTGGGTCCAAATATGAACGAGTCACTTTCCCATGCTACCATCCATCATGCATCGATTGGTCATTATTTTTCTCATATTTAAGGTGTTTATGCCTCTCTTTCTCACGAATATTGGATATAAATGCTCAGATCTTGTTAAAATCACAAAAAATGCATCATAACTTAGAAAATATTGATGTTATAGTCCATTTTCATCAAAAAATTAACCTGATTCAATAAAAATGGTTACAAACCCTGATTTGCATCACAATTACCATATTTAGTAAATCATCTATATTAGCCACTTCAAATGCACATATGTCATCTTTCTTGTGAATATTTGATAACATGACCTAAGATATGACCCCTCATATTCCTCTTTCAATCAAATGAACCCTAATTCGATCTTGAACGCAAATCAATTATGATAATGATCTAGAGACTTGATAATGACTTGATTGTTTGATAATAATAATTAGGGTTAGCATATGTATTCCTAAAATACCTAGGTAGGTCATTCATACTTGGAAAATACTTGACACTTGAATAAATGTTGGATATCTTGAAATATTGTTGATCATAAATGGATGACCTACTCCAAGGTTTAAATCGGAACAAATAACCCTAATCTTGAATATTGAAACATGGTCTTCAAAACATCATGATCTTGATCCTTGATCCAAATCTTGTTGATCTACGATTTGACTCGAGGGGTTTACCTATTATTTGTTGGTATATTATACTCTCAAAATCAACCAAAAAGTATGCTATAATACCTCCTCCTTGAACAGACTAGTAGTATTGATGATACTTTTATGCACTTCTTAGAAATGTATACTTGGATATGTATTTGTTTGATCTACCTCATTTCCTACTTAGTAGTCTTATGATTTTCTATATTATGATTTGCAACAAACTTGAAACAAAATGATATTGCCTATTATGACTGACAATAGTAATGATTGTTGATATTGCGTATAAGCAACCACCTCATTCATAGGGTGGAACTTGTACATGTTGCTTGATCTCCTCCCTTGTATGGAGAGATGAATCCTGGTGACCTATCCAATCTCGTTTGGGTGATGGAGCCAAATAAATATAAGCATGCTTCTATATATCAGCATAATGGGAAACTTGTAATAAAATCATGTCAAATAAATATAGTTTTGAAATTGCTTGTTGATTATTTGAATATAAGTCCTTCCAAATATACTACTTAAATACAAAACTATTTTACTTGTTTTTATAGCGTACAATGCAATTACATTGTTTGTGTCTTGATTTTAGGCCATGCAAAGAATTGAAGTTTATGCAGCTGCCAAATCTTCTTTGCCCTTGATTTTACCTGCTGAAAATAAAGACTGCTACATCAATTTGGGATTTATATGGGATCCAATATAAAAGGGATGAAGTTGTTAGTTTAGATTTCTTTGCCTTGTTATTTTCTTTCCAAGTTGATTACATGACTTATGTAAAAAAACTTTGGTTCATTTTCAATAAAGAAGATTGTTATTCCTTTTCGCATATTATTTGTGTGTAATCTTTGGGCTACTCAGGGATGGGCGCTCTAATCCCCTTTTCACTACTTATTTAGTAGTGGTATTGGTATTGAGGTAAGAATGGTTCTGTGATAGTTGGTATCAGATCCATAACACACTTCATATGCATTAATGAAATCAAATATGAACCAAGGAAGCCCTAAATTTCACTATGGTGAAACTAAGGTGTCTATAAAGAGCATAAAGGAGGTTGTGTCATAATTCCTCCTATCCATTTCCATGGTGGTTGAGGTTACCCTACTCCACCTGGACTTAGTGAATCTAGGATCAGACTAACTTCCTATTACCCTAGAGAATCTTGTAGCATCTTATCTTTTCTTTAATGATGTAACATCCCTGACCTGGGTTATGGCTTAACCCTAGAAGTTTTTCTTAATCAAGTTATTTACAAACTTTTTCTAATATTTTGAAAAGTAATTAAGACTCTTTGTGAAGTTTATTTCCAAGCATGAGCTTAATTGCAAAATATTTGTGCATTATATGGTAGTATGAGTGAAAAGTGCAATTTACCCAAGATGAGGGGTTACATTGCAATATGTCACATTTTGAATGTGTCCTAAGTATTTTTATATTATAATATAAATAATGATGCTAAGTGTTGTCTTGTGGAAAGCCTAAATTCCAAGTATTGAGCTTGTTTGAACAATGCTAGTGCTTTGTGTACCAATTTTGGTACAAATTGTAATTTACCCAAAATGTAGGGTTAATATGCAAATTGCCACCTTTAGTGTGTCCCTACTCTCTCTATGTATCATTTAGTTGATATATAAATAAATAGATGCCATGCTTGAGCCATCTTTGAGTAATGGTACTCTTAGTGATGAAAAGACCATGGAAGTTGTATAGTTGAAATCTTTGTATGAGCTATATCAAATTGTAGACTTAGAATGGGAGTCCCTAACGGCCAAGGGGACATAGAGGGAGTCTCCTATCAGTTTGTGGACTCTTGTAAAAGGCCATGATGACCTAAGCACCTCAGGGAGGTAATCCATGATGGGTTAGATGTTCCTTGCAAAAAGTGTATGAATTTGCTTTATTTATGAGATAAAGATGAGATATCTTATCCAATAAGATAAGGAATGGCCGAAATATCATCTATATATTATCCTATATACTTTGGCATGTAAATATGTATGTGTGTGCATGCATATAAATGTGTCAACCATGCATGGCCACGTGTCACCTAGTGGCATATGGTGATGACGCCTCTTATACAACCTCTTTCATGAACCCCAAGTATATATACATCACCTTTCACCTACTTGTGGAAGTTTATGAACCCCACACCTCTCCTTCTTGGAGATATCCTGTATACCCTCTTAGATATTGTGCAAATTATCTCAAGGACCAAGGGAAGCTCGAGAACCAAGCTTAAGGTAAGGCCATGGTCATCTTCAACCTTGGTTGAAGTATGATTCCAGGTTATAGATATTCCTCTATTTTCTTCTTCACCAAGTTCTTAACTATGGTGATTTCTTGAATATGGAGGAGTTGTGAACCAGCCTTGGACCTTGGATAAGCTCATCTTCAACCTTAGTAACGTGAAGCTTTGGAGCTTGGATCTTTGAAGTTGTTCATAAGGTAGGTTATATAACTTGAAACCCACTATGTTATTATTCACCTTCAATATTGTTGAACTTGATGATCTACTTTCAAAATCGAATTCCTTTGATTAATTGATTTTCCTACGAGCTCCAAAAGTATATTAGAACTGTTTTCCATGATCTAGAATAGTATGAACAAGAGTCTAGAGGTTGATGATGATGACATCATCAAGGTCCAACCCGATATGGGTTGAAGCACCTCAAAACCCGATATGATAGAGTGAGTACACCATTAGCACAATATGGTAATGAGTAGGTACCTCTTGCACGTTATGATCATGAAAAATACACCTTGTGCATGATATGTTCTTAAACAAACACTATGTGTACGATATGAGATCAAGTCATGTACCCTATGCACGATAGGGAGCCAAGCAAGAACTCAAACCCGATATAGCAAAACCCTAGAGGATAAGTAACCTGACATGTTGAGATGAGCACACCATACACACGATATGGTGAGGAGTGTATACCTCATGGGTGATATGATTGAAACATATACATACCATAAGAATGATGTAGGGTCAAGTATTTATCTCCTACATGATATAGTGTTAGGACTATAACCTGATATGGGTTGAAACCCTAGATGGTGATGAGAAACTCGATATGAAATCCAAGATGAAGAGTAACTCGATATAGTGGTGAGTTATACCACATGAACGAGATGAGTAATACCCCATGAACGGTAAGATTAAAACCTACATATACCTTGTGCACGATAGGAAGTCAAGTCCATATCCCATGCACAATATGGTGTCAACTGGATGTAATATCGGATATAGTGTTGAAACCCTAGGTGATGGAATGAAATCTGACACACCTCTATCGATTTTTAATGGGTTGTTTTGAAACACTCAACTAGATATCTAGCTTATCTTTGGGACTGATTCCATTGAAGGAATGAAAGAATATGAGTATAAGGGTCTACCCGATATGGTGACCCGATATGTCAACCAACATGGAAACCCAATATGAATCCAACATAGAAACCTGAGATGGTATTATGCATGTGTTACTTGAATGATATTATGATGAGGCATATACCCTATGCCCGACATGGTGCACACTTCACGCCCGATATGGCGCCAAGAATTCAGATTATACCTGACATGAAGTCAAGCATCTAGCTCTTACACGATATGGGGTCAACTTGAGAATGATAAAACCTAAGTGATAACTAACCTAACATAGGTACACAATATGGAACTAAGGGATATACCCTAAAACTGATATGGTGATGTCGTTACACCACATACCCGATATAGGTGCCCGACATGATGATCAGGGTGCATCTTAGGTATAATATGGTGGCATACATGTATCTTAATGCTCGATATGGTGGGAATACCTCAAACCAATGTGTCTTGTTGAGTGATGTATATGGTGAGTTGTAACTCAATGCAACATTAAGATGCAATGAATTTAATGCAATTTAATAGTTGTAAACTAATATACCTTAAGAGGAGAATTGAGCCAACTTAATAAAAGTATGGTGCAATCAACATCCTAATGATGATAAGAGAGAAACTTGTATATAAGTGATAATCATGTTAATAAGCATGCTTTGATACTCCTAAGATGAGTGGAGTATGAATTAGGGTTTGAGTATAGATAATATGATCTTGAATCCTTAATTTGTTAATAAGGGGAAAACCTAACCCTAATGAAGGGTGATGGTATGCTCATACAACCTTAATCGGTTACATTGAGAAATCCTAACCCTAATAATGGGAAGGACATATTTCTCTTATATCACATAGTGATGATGTGAATTTGAAACCCTATTTGGTTAAAATAGGCAATCCTAACCCTAATAATGGGAAGGATGTATTTCTCTTGAATTGCATAGTGATGGCATATATTGTTAGAGTTTTTACCATGAAATGCAAAGTATTCACGAATTACAAGATGATGAAGATAGATAGGTATGAGCTACAATGTTTTATATGAGCCTGGTGAGCCAAGTTAAATATTTGTACAATAAGTATAATGATTGTACAATCTGATATCTTAAAAGATAATTGTTGCCTAGTGAGAGGTGACAAGATATTTAATGACCATGTGAGCTATGTGAAATATTTGTACAAAAAATGTGTTGAATATCTTGGTCTGAGGACCTAGAGGTAATAGTTACCTGCTACAGAGGTAACAATGCTAAGTGATGATCTAACGGTTTGAATACCCAGATCCAGTAATCATGATGATGATGATGATGTGAAAGGATGTGAATTCCCAGTATTGTGATAAGGGACTGAGATCCCGAGTGTTATACATTCAAAGTGTTCAAAATATCTTAAAAGTACTACACCTTTCTTTATAGCATCTGTTATAATTCATGTTTGAAACTTGGTTGATGTTAAAAGAATATTGTAATGTACCTAATTAATCAAGTTAAATCTCATCATGTAGTTCCCTAACCATAGATCCATTCAGTGTCATAAATTGATGATGGTGAAATGAGTTTAACTTGGAGATCATATTTTTGAATATGTGGGGGTGAAGGACGAAGTATATCCAAACATCCCAATGGAGAATTGATGTCACACCTTCCTTATTTATCACGGGATGATGTAAATCTCTTGACCAAAGAAGAAATTGATGTGTAAATCCTTCTTCATTTCTTTGTGGTATCGGGATTGAAGTATAAAATCTCCCGACCAGGAGAGGAATTGATGTTTAATCTTCCTTATCCTTATAATTTGAGAAAGCTACATGGTCTTCTCCCGAAGAGAGTACATGATACGGTAGTAACTCTATAGCGAAGATGCCACTATACCCCATCAAGCTATTTGAAGATGACACAAGATGTTTTGCTAGCAAATGACACGACATGTCTTGCTAATTCTAAGTGGTCTCGTACTGACTGAAACAGGTGAGGTCTTGACAGCCAGCTCTGCCATTGACCTTGTATGGTACCGATTTCGACTTACTAGTGGTTGGTTGGAGCATGAACGGTATACTTCATCTCCTTAGGAAATAAGTGTGATTGTAATATGTAATCATCCATGTAGCATATTTGCTTAAGGATCGAATACGGAAATACACTGGTTGATGTACACTCTTCTTATACATCTTAGTTGAATAGATGTTATCCATGTTTCTTTATATTCCCTTATATAGTGAATAGATGATTTATTGCTCTACCATGGATAGATGCATTATTTTAAGAGAAGTGATTACCATGTTCTGCTTATAATAGTGATTAATCCTGCTTATTAATATAGAAGAACCTCTACTCAGTTTTATACTGCTTAAACTTTGAAAATAATATAGTCGGCTGAGAGTTATAACTCTCGTTGGAATAATTGTCTCACCCTATGGGATCCACAATTTTTATGTGGATGTGCACGAGGAGGTAGAGACCTTACTAGAGAGGGAGAACAACACCTGGGACAACAGTAATATCTTAGGTTGAGTGTATTGTCTGTCGTGTCTTGTAAATAGAAGTCCTATGTGTCGTCTCTGTATTCTCAGGTCCTTGGAGTCAGTACGTAATGGTTTTATGAACAATCTGAGATTTTGACATGTGTATCTCGAGGTTTTATGTTGCTTCAATATATGTTTTGACAGAGCAACTGTTATATGTTGTCCTCGAGATAAGATGAGACAAGGTATGTACAATGTGAATCATGATATACATAAAGTTTTGGATCTCTCAGTGAGACTTTCCTAGTTTTGGATCTGCTTATAAAATGGTTTTAATTCTTAGTGATTTTTGTTAATCCGATGTTTATGGTTATTCCGCAATTATTATTGGTGATGACTTGATTTGTTTTTGGGTCATCACAATGTTTTGGTATTAGAGCTTAAGGTTCACTGAGTCTATAGAGACATATGACTAAGGTGTTGAGTTTGTTCTAGTGTCCTCCAGTATGTCTTATAGTGACTTCTGCTTATGGAGAAGATAGAGTAAAGCTTAAAGATGTCTGGAGAACATGAGGAATACATTGTTGAAAGCAATGTTGTTGCACCAGGAGAAGGTGCAATGGATCAGGCAAGAGAAGAACGACTGCCTAAGAATCCCCAGGTTGATCCAACCATGATAGAGAACCCTACTTTTTATGCTCTTGTTGGGCATGTTAGGACAATAGTGATGCACATGGTGGACTAGATACTAGCAACAAAACCTAGATTACCAGTCCATAATGAAGAAATTCTAGGCTCTAACAAGATATCTGATCAACATAGTTATGCTGGAATAGTGGAAAATGTTGAAAGAACTAAATTATGATACAGAACCGAAGTTTGCTACAAGTGTAGGCAAACAATACATTGTATAAAGGACTATCCAAATAAAGATAATGAGGTAGGAATTAAGAAAATATTTTTCCAAACTCGGGAACATATGTCTAGTAGTTTTAAAAAGGGGAAGTTTTTGGTACCACCAATGCAACCAACAGAGAAGTGGCTACCAAGAGAGGGTAAAGGACCCAATGTTCCACCAGTTAGAACTCTTGATTTATCTTCTACATCAGTTATAAGGCCGACAAGACTAGGGAGTACATATAAGACATGCCATAATTGTAGACAAGTTGGGCATATTAGACCCTTTTATCCGAATAGAAAGAAGGGAATGACCCAACCGCTGAGGTAGAGTCAACAAGGCTCTCAAAAGAGACCATTTATAAGTGTCACGCGAGGACATGGACAGGCATCCCGAGAAGATCCATCAGCATCAAATGATATAGCACGACGTTGGAATCAGGCAATGACAAGATTCTATGCAATGAATCAGCGTGAGACTGTAATCGATCCACAAATTGAGACAGGTCAGATGGCATTGTGTCATTCTGATATGTCATTTCATGATTTTATCTATTAAGTATGAGAAAGTAGTTATTGTTGATCTTCCTTTGATTAAGTCCTATGAGGTCATAAGGTAGATGAGAACTTATATTTTGCTCAGTAATCTGTAAAATGCTTTATAATTTCTTTTATCTACGTGAAAGAGGATGAGGTGTAAAGTGATGCCTAGAGAAAATCTAGGGAATGCTAAGTCCTATATTTAGGATGATATGAAAAGTAAGGTATATGATATTAAACAAGGTGCATTCTACCTAATCTCAGTACTTGTATACCCTGGCCAAGTATTCAATTATTGAAGGCAAGGTAAGCATGGGACTCTTAGATTGTTATCTTTCTGATTACTCTGATCAAGTAATAATTTTGAGACAATCTAGTGAGCATAATGAAACTGGAAATATGGCATGGATATTTTTATCATGTCCTAAGTGCAATAAAATGGAATATGAGATGATCTCAGATCAATTTGTGTGTATGAGGAAGTAAAAAGTATAATCCTCATGATAAGAGAAAAGGAACAAGGGAGATGATCCCTATTCGATAAAGACTGTGTGAATAGTAAAGATCTTTCCTATAAATTTGAAAATGAGAAATGTGATAAAATCATAAAATGACTCATGAACAGTTGAAAGTTCATGCAATAATAAAAGGAGATGATAATCTCTTCTCTTTGATAAACAACCCTAGGTGATGATGGGGTGATAAGAGGAATGTGTTTCCATATGTTCTTTCCTTATAGGGACATGATAATTAAGTAAGTCTTAGGACACTTGATGTGCATGAGTTAGAAGTGTTATTTTGATGGATACTTAGAAAAGTATTAATTAAATCCTAGATTTTTTATTCCAAGATAAAGTTATATGCGATAAGTGATGTTCCAAGATGAAATAAAGATCCTTTTATATGATTGGATTTGGTAATAACAACAAGAGAGATGGATATAATGAGGATATGATGTGTTTTTGGCACATGTAATGGATACCAAGGTAAGGAATCCTAGTATCCAAGAACTTTCAATGGTATAAGAAAATAAAA
Source organism: Alisma plantago-aquatica (assembly GCA_963693085.1). NCBI lineage: Eukaryota > Viridiplantae > Streptophyta > Magnoliopsida > Alismatales > Alismataceae > Alisma > Alisma plantago-aquatica. Next base: position 654,038,704 of record OY856412.1, on the reverse strand, counting down.
ACATGACTCTTGATAAAATGAATCATGTTTGGTTACCTAGAAGGACCATCTTTGAAATAACTATAGTATGGATATCATATGTTAGGGATTTATGCTATGCATAAACATAACATCATTAAGGATGTATCAATTGAAGGAACGATTGTAGAATCATTTTGGGAAAAAGCTTATCAAGCTAAAAATAATTCCTTAGAATACCCCTACCTAGATCTGTTGAGGCAGTTTAATCATGACATCTAGAGATACATCTGAGATAAGTTCTTATTTGATAAGTAGCCCTTCCTTATGACAAGGAAATAGGTAGCTAATGGATAGTTGGTATAAGTCATAAGGAAGTTTAGTATTGTGTCAGTACAGTAGAAGGGCACAACAAAAGTATGATAAGACCGGTAGTCCCAAACAAGTGACAAAATGAAATTCTAGTCTTCCCTTAGAGAAGAAATGTTAAACTAAGTAAGGGGTATGGTAAAATCCCCAGAGTTAGGAATCTTATTACATAAAAGATGTAAGATGAGAAGGTGATAAGTCAATAAGGTTTGACATCTGAATTATTTGAAGTATGAATAGTACTGCTCTGACTTTGTTACCTGACACAAAATTGACACTATAGTTGTTAATGAAAAGGATAGTTGAGTGTGTATCCTATATAACAGATTCTATGATGAATCTAAGTGGAAGGACTTTGTACTGGTCAAAATTCTATGACATCTTCATAACAATGAGATGTTATGTGGACACTTAATGGCATGATTCATGAATAACATTCTCTTCCTTGACCCGGGATTTCGGGGACAAAATCCTTGTTCGGGGTTTATAAATGTAACATCCCTGACCTGGGTTATGGCTTAACCCTAGATGTTTTGCTTAAGAAAGTTATTTACAAACTTGTTCTAATATTTTGAAAAATAAATAAAACTCTTTGTGAAGTTTATTTATAAGTATGAGCTTAATTGCAAACTATTTGTGCATTATATGGTAGTCTGTGTGAAAAGTGCAATTTACCCAAGATGAGGGTTACATTGCAATATGCCACATGTTGAATGTGTCCTAAGTATTTTGATATTATAATAGAAATAATTATGCTAATTGGTGGCTTGTGGAAAGACTAAATTCCAAGTATTGAGCTTGTTTGAACAATGCTGGAGCTTTGTGTACCAATTTTGGTACAAAATTGTAATTTACCCAAAATGTAGGGTTAATATGTAAATTGCCACCTTTAGTGTGTACCTACTCCCTATATGTATCATTTACAGGAGAGATAAAGAAGGATACACCATGCTTGAACCATCTTTGAGTAATGGCACTCTTAGTGATGAAAAGACCATGGAAGTTGTATAGTTGAAATCTTTATATGAGTTATATCGAGTTGTAGACTTAGAATGGGAGTCCCTATAGGCCAAGGGCCATATAGGGAGTCTCATATCGGTTTGTGGACTCTTAGAAAAGTCCATGATGACCTAAGCACCTCAGGGAGGTAATCCATGATGGGTTAGATGTTCCTTGCAAAAAGTGTATCAGTTTGCTTAATTTATGAGATAAAGATGAGATATCTTATCCAATAAGATAAGGAATGGCCGAAATATCATCTCTAGATTATCCTCTAGACTTTTTCATGTCAAGATACATATATGTGCATGCATTTACATGTGTCAACCATGCATGGCCATGTGTCACCTAGTGGCATATGGTGAAGACACATCTCATACAACCTCTTTCATGAACCCCAAGTATATATACATCACCTTTCACCTACTAATGGAAGTTTACAAACCCTCTACTTCTTGGAGATATCATGCATACACTCTTATATATCGTGCAAAGTAGCTCAAGGATCAAGGTAAGCTCAAGCACCAAGCTTAAGGTAAGGCCATGGTCATCTTCAACCTTGGTTGAAGTATGATTTCAGGTTATAGATATTCCTCTCTTTTCTTCTTCATCAAGTTCTTAACTATGGTGATTTCTTGAATATGGAGGATTTGTGAACGAGACTTGGACCTTTTATAAGATCATTTCAACCTTAGGAACATGAAGCTTTGGAGCTTAGAGCTTTGAAGTTGTTCATAAGGCAGGTTATATAACTTGAAACCCACTATGTTATTATTCACCTTCAATATTGTTGAACTTGATGATCTACTTTCAAAATCGAATTCCTTTGATTAATTAATGTTCCTTTGAGTTCCAAAAGTATATTATAACTATTTTCCATGATCTAGAACAGTAAGAACAAGAATCTGGAGGTTGATGATGATGCCATAATCAAGGTCCAACCCGATATGGGTTGAAGCACCTCAAAACCTGATATGATAGAGTGAATACACCATTAGCACAATAGGGTAATGAGTAGGTACCTCTTGCATGTTATGATCATAAAAAATACACCTTGTGCACGATATGTTGTTAAACAAACATGATGTGCATGGTATGAGATCAAGTCATGTACCCTATGCACGATAGGGAGCCAAGCAAGAACTCAAACCTGATATAGCAAACCCTAGAGGATAAGTAACCTGACATGTTGAGATGAGCACACCATACACATGATATGGTGAGGAGTGTATACCTTGTGGGTGATATGAGTGAAACATATACATACCATAAGCATGATGTAGGTTCAAGTATTTATCTCCTACACGATATGCTGTTAGGACTATACTGTAACCCGATATGGGTTGAAACCCTAGATGGTGATGAGAAACTCGATATAAAATCTAAGATGAAGTGTAACTCGATATAGTGGTGAGTGATACCACATGAACGAGATGAGTAATACCCCATGAATGATAAGAGTAAAACCTACATATACCTTGTGCATGATAGGAAGTCAAGTCCATATCCCATGCACGATATGATGTCAAATGGATGCTATAGCCAATATAGTGTTGAAACCCTAGGTGATGGAATGAAATATGACACACCTCTTTCGATTTGTGATGGGTTGTTTTGAAACACCCAACTAGATATCTATCTTATCTTTGGGACTTATTCCATTGAAGGAATGAAAGAATATGAGTATAAGGGTCTACCCGATATGGTAACCCGATATGTCAACCAACATGGAAACCCGATATGGAATCCAACATAGAAACCCGAGATGGTATTATGCATGTGTTAGTTGAACAATATTATGATGAGGCATATAACCTATGCTCGACATGATGCACACTTTGTGCCCGATATGGCGCCAAGCATTCAGCTTATACCTGACATGAAGTCAAGCATCTAGCTCTTACACGATATGGGGTCAACTTGAGAATGAGAAAACCTAAGTGATAACTAACCTAACACAGGTACACAATATGGAACTAAGGGATATACCCTAAAACCAATATGGTGATGTGGTTATACCACATACCCGATATAGGTGCCCGACATGATGATAAGGGTGCATCTTAGGTATAATATGGTGGCATACATTTATCTTGATGCCTGATATGGTGGGAATACCTTAAACCAATGTGTCTGGTTGAGTGATGTATATGGTGAGTTGTAACTCAATGCAACATTAAGATGCAATGAATTTAATGCAATTTGATAGTTGTAAACTAATATACCTTCAGAGGAGAATTGAGCCAACATAATAAAAGTATGGTTCATTCAACATCCTAATGAGGATAAGAGAGAAACCTGTATATAAGTGATAATCATGTTAATAAGCATGCCTTGGTAATCCTAAGATGAGTGGAGCACGAATTAGGTTTGATTCTAGATAATATGATCTTGAATCCTTAATTTGTTAATAAGGGGAATACCTCACCCTAATGAAGGGTGATGGTATGCTCATACAACTCCAATCGGTTAGATTGAGAAATCCTAACCCTAATAATGGGAAGGATGTATTTCTGTTATATCACATAGTGATGATGTGAATTTGAAACCCTATTTGGTTAAAATAGGCAATCCTAACCCTTATAATGGGAAGGATGTATTTCTCTTGAATTTCATAGTGATTACATATATTGTTAGAGTTTTTATCATGAAATGCAAACTATTCAAGAATCACGAGATGATGAACATATCCAGGTATTATCTATGATGTTTTATATGAGACTTGTGAGACATGTTAAATATCTGTACAACAAGTATAATGATTATATTGTCTCCTATCTTAAAAGATAATTGTTGCCTAGTGAGAGGTGACAAGATATTTAATGAACCATGTGAGCTATGTGAAATATTTCTACAACAAATGTGTTGAATACCTTGGCCTGAGGACGTAGAGGTAATAGTTACCTGTTATAGAGGTAAGAATGCTAAGTGATGATCTAAGGGTTTGAATACCCAGATCCAGTAATCATGATGATGATGACGTGAAAGGATGAGAATTCCCAATATTGTGATAAGGGACTGAGATCCCGAGTGTTATACATTCAACGTGTTCCAAAGATCTTAAAAGTACTACACCTTCCTTTATAGCATCTGTTATAATTCATGTTTGAAACTTGGTTGATGCTAAAAGAATATTGTAATGTACCTAATAAATCAAGTTAAATCTCATCATGTAGTGCCCTGACCATAGATCCATTCAGTGTCATAAATTGTTGATTGTGAAATGATTTTAACTCAGAGAACATATTTTTTAATATGTGGGGGTGAAGGACGAAGTATATCCAAACGTCCCAATAGAGAATTAATGTCACACCTTCCTTACTTATCATGGGATGATGTAAATCTCCCGACCAAATAAGAAATTGATGTGTAAATCCTTCTTCATTTCTGTGTGTTATCGGGATTGAAGTATAAAATCTCTTGACTAGGAGAGAAAATGATGTTTATTCTTCCTTATCCTTATAATCTGGGAAAGCTACGTGGTCTTCTCTTGAAGAGAGTACATGCTACGATAGTAACTCTATAGTGAAGATGTCACTATACTCCGGCATGCCACTTGCAGATGAAATGAGATGTCCTGCTACTAGCTGACATGAGATGTCCTGCTAAATCTAAGTGGTCTCATACTAACCGAGACAGGTGAGGTCTTAACAACCGGCTCTGCCATTGACCTTGTATGGTACTGATTTTGACTTACTAGTGGTCGGTTGAAGCATGAACGGTATACTCAATCTCCTCATGGAATAACTATGATTGTAATATGTAATCAGCCGTGTAGCTTATTTTCTTAAGGATCAAATACGGAAAGACATTGGTTGATGTACACTCTTCTTATACATCTTAGTTGAATAGATGTTATCCATGTTTCTTTATATTCCCTTGTATAGTGAATAGATGATTTATTGCTCTACCATGGATAGATGCATTATTTTAAGAGAAGTGATTACCCTATTCTTCTTATAACAGTGATTAATTCTGCTTATTAATATAGAAGAACCTCTACTCAGTTTTATACTACTTAAACTTAGATAATAATATAGTCGACAGAGAGTTATATCTCTCATTGGGACAATTGTCTCACCCCGTGGGATCCACAATTTTTAGGTGGACGTGCACGAGGAGGTAGAGACCTTACTATAGAGGGAGAACAACAACTGGGACAGCAGTAACAACTCAGGTTGAGTGTACTATCTGTCGTGTCTTGTAAATAGAAGTCCTGTGTGTTGTCTCTGTATTCTCAGGTCCTTGGAGTCAGTACGTAATGGTTTTATAAACAATATGATATTTTGACATGTGTATATCGAAGTTTTATGTTGCTTCAATATATGTTTTGATAGAGGAATTGTTATATGTTGTCCTTGAGATAAGATGAGACAGGGTATGTACAATGTGAATCATGATATATATAAAGTTTTGGATCTCTCAGTGAGAGTTTCCTGGTATTGGATCTCCTTGCAAAATGGTTTTGATTCTTAGTGATTTTTGTTAATCTGCTATTTATGGTTATTCTGCAATTATTATTGGTGAAGACTTGATTTGTTTTCAGGTCGTCACAAATGACTACCCCAAACCACCTATTAGAAGGAAGTAGGATGAATCCTCATCTTTTTGCTCTCATTAGGATGTCATGACTTGATCTATACTCTCTCTATTTTGGGCAGTCTAAGGATGGGAAAGAGCTAAAATTTGAAAATAATTTGAGGAAGTTAAATTTGCAATATTGACATGACCTAACATATATTTGATTTGAAAATTATAAATGAGAAAAGTTATATCAATTGAACCCTTGCAGATGGCCCCTAAAACTAGGAACAATAAGGATGATGAAGGAACTTATGGAACCAAGTATAAGGGAAAGAGGACTAGTGGGAGTGATGATGAGGAAGTCAGTTCTGCCAATAAGTTCATGAATATGGGGGATTGGGAAATCAAGCAGAAAGCCCTTATAGATTCCATTAATGACCAGATAGTCCATACATCATCACTAGTGCCCAATAATAACCCAAATCCCATCACCATCCAATATTTCCTAAAACTTATCCCAAAAGCCTTTTATGGTGAGGACAAGGATGATGTCTTAGATAAATTTGATGCATGTATAGTATCCATGGAAAACAAATTTAGGGTTTTGAGGTGCAATGAACAAGATAAAATCACTTTTTTTGCCTACCAGGTGAAAGAGGCGGCCAAGTTGTGGTGGGAAAATAATGGTTGGTCAACTGGGAAGCCTTTAAATCCATTTCCACTAACTATTTCCAACCTACCTCTAAAAGGAAAGAGAAACAAAAATAGTTCCTTACCCTTACCCAAGGTAGTAACATTGTAGCAAAGTATAGCTGACAATTCTGCCTCCTGGAGAAACATGTCTCAAACCTCACAGAAGAGCAAAAGCTAGACCATTCCATCGATGGGCTCTTCCTAAACCTAAACGATTTTGTCTCCTCATCTAAACCTACCATTTTTCAAGAAGCCTATGAACATGCCTTGTCCATGGAGAGAACCCTGGGGATGGGACACAGAAAACCACAACCTACCCTATCCTACCTAGGGCTTACTGAAGTTGTGCCTGCAAAGCCTGAGCAGAAAGGGAAACCTCATAATTATGGCAATAAGAATAGAAACTGATAGAAGAATCCCAGAAATCCTCCTGCCCAACAAAACAACCAAGACCATAACTAGAACTACAACTAAGGCCCTACTCAGAATCAGAATCCTATCCCAAATAGAGGATAAGGCCAGAATCCCAATGTTTGTGATTGCCGCAACTATGGAAATATCTATTCTGCCCAATGTAAGTACACGTCCCCAGTCTACCATTTCTACAAATAGGAGGGACACTTCAGAGATGATTTCCCTCACCCTCCTCTAGCATGGGCCAAACATGGTGAGCATAGACAATCTTGTGTCTTTGCTGCAATGAATACAGATGAGGCAAATGCCAATGGGAACAAACTCATGGAAGGCACTATTTAAATTTGAAATTATTTCAATAATGTCATATCATGATTATCTTGTGCAAACACCTTACATCAAATATATGTATATATAGGTAAGATGTAAATCTATGACCATTTTATTATCACTTTGTTTGACTTTGGGTCAACACATACCTTCATGTATAAAAGTTTTGCCTCTATGATCATTTTGGAAACACAAGAATTAGGGTACATACTTTATGTAACTACCCCAAGTGGGAAAATGAAAGTATCCTACTATATTATTGAAAAAGTCCCTCCATCTTACGTTGGACATAATCTTGAGTTAGATTTTATACTCTTAGACATGGAAGACTTTGACCTTATTTTAGGGATGGATTGGCTTCATAAAATTCAAGTTATGATTGATTGTCTTGCCAAGAAAGTCATCATTTCTAAACTCAACCTCCCCATTCTTGTAATTCATGGAAGAAAAGATCGAAATTGAAATATTGTCATTTCCTCGATCAAAGCCCAAACTTTGATATCCAAAGGGTGTAAAGCATACCTAGAAAATTTAACTATAGTCAATCTTGATACAAGTGCCCTAGAAAACATTAACATAGTGTGTGAGTACATGAGTGTTTTTCTTGAGGAGCACCCTGGGCTGATATTGAATTCTCTATCGACTTAGCACCTGATATCACACCTATTTCTTGGTTACCCTATTGGATGCTCCTATTGAATTGACCGAATTGAAAAGGCAGTTGTAGGAAAAAGAGTTTTGTTATCCCTAGTACATCTCTTTGGGCAACACTCATTCTATTTATCAAGAAAAAGGATGGATCTCTTTGAATGTGCATTGACTACCATATGATAAACCATCCAATAATATTCATTGGATCAGGTTCATTGTTCAAGGTTATCAATTGAAGTAAAGGTCTAACAAGTAGATCAATTGAATCAAGGAACCATTGGTTCAAGGTTTAGTCAAATCTACAATTACATTCTTAACTCATCATACATGGTGATGACTTGATCCACCATTAATTGTCATCATTTGGTCACCATTGGATGTTAGATCAATAATACATTCAATTAATACCATCAAATATTAAGCCAATATCATCATCGATTGATAATATCATTAGAATACTTATTGGATGATAAGTAAACGTCTAATTGTGTCAAAACCTAACCTAAGGGGGTGACCACAGGTTGTCACCATAAATTTGACACCCTTGATCACGAACATCAATTGCCAAAATAGCAACACCATTGCCTATTGAATGTTATGACCACCGGTGGCATGATAGGGAATGAAATAGCTTGAAAACCCTAATTTGAACCATCAACGATTTTGTGGTTAGAACCATAGGTTGATGCTATCAACCTATCCCAAATCATGTTACACCTTAGAAATGTCATACACATGTTTACAAGTTCATATAAAACTGGAACAAAATAGGGAACACCACAAAAATTCATAATTCTAAACAAGTATGGTTTCTCTATGCTTAAATCAACACATTAAGGCATTAGTCATGGAGGTCATCTAGATCATCCTGCATTCTCAAGAGCATTTTGTTGTTTTGTTTGTTGGTCTCCAAAGTGATTCGTTTCTCCACAAAAAGTTCTATTTTAACTTATCATTCTCAATCAAAAGTGCTTATAGGTGAAGGTCTTGTTCTTCATTGCATGATACACTATAATGTTGTCTAGTTTGGATTGGTTCATCATTGTTCACTAACCTCCCTTTAACATCAGGTCTCACTTTACTATCAGGCAATGTGCTCAAGCACAACTTACACTGTCGGAGGTAGGAGGATAGTCTTATCTTGTAATACCATTTGTTCATGAACAAGGTTTCACTAGGATATTCCAGCCTTAACAAATGCAACCTCTTTAAAAACCATGTATGTATAATTGTATATACAATTAATTATTGAAGAGAATTTTATATGGAACAAACTATTTACTATTATCCATGTTCAAATATAAAAAATCCACATTCAAATATAAAAATGCATACCGTTAGGATCAATGTGCATCCATTGATGTATACACCTCCATCTTTGCGCAATTTCAACCTTGCTAAACCCATAGCAATTTGTTCATGAACTACAACAGCCCAGTCGTAGGTGTCGATGGTTGCAAAATGGTCAACAATAGGATACAAGAACTGCATCACATGGCCTGACGCTGTTGGAAACAAGAAATGTCTGAACAATATTAGCAACAACTTCACTTTATCCATTCGTGAGTCATCTGTATTCAATTTTATTGCATGGAATGCAGTGACAATAATTGGCATTTTTGGGTCGACATTAGGAAAATACTTCAAATGAATGTAAGTCTTCGATCGTGAAGTAGAACAGGCTATCCTTTCATCTGCAAGGAATACACAATAATTAGATTTAATACCCGAGTATGGGCACCGTCAAATGCATTACCAATTTGAAGGTGTGAATAATAATTACATTCAATACCCGTATATGGGATCCATTAACTATTAGTAGGTTTCAAATGTCCATTCTGGGTTCCATAAATGGTTTGTAGGTGCCAAACACCCATTTAGGTGCCACTTAATGTTTCTGGGTGTCAAATACCCATGTTGGGTTAAATAAATAGTTTAGGGTATCAACTAACCATTCGGGACCACTTAGTGTGTTGGGGGTGTCAGTCAATCATGTTTGAGCGCCATTAACTATTTCTAGGTGTCAAGTATCCATTCTGGGCACCATAAATGGTTTGTAGGTGTCAAACACCCATTCAAGTGCCACCTAATGTGTTGGGGTGTCAGTCATCCATTTTGGGTGCCATTATGTTTCTACGTGTCAAATACCCATTTTGGGTGCCATAAATAGTCTATAGGTGTCAAACACCCATTCAGGTGCCACTTAAAGTGTTGGAATGTCAGTCAGTCATTTTTGGGTGCCATTACCTATTTGTAGGTGTCAAATATCCATTATGGGTGCCATTAATGGTTTTGAGGTGTCAACTACCCATTCAGGACCACTTAGTGTGTTAAGGTGTCAGTTAGTCATGTTTTAGTGCCATTAACTATTTCTAGGTGTCAAATATCCATTCTGGGTGCCATAAATGGTTTGTAGGTTTCAAACACCCATTCAGGTGCCACTTAATGTGTTGGGGTGTCAGTCATCCATTTTTGGATGCCATTACCAGTTTCTAGGTGTCAAATACCCATTTTGGGTTCCATAAATAGTTTGTAGGTGTCAAACACCCATTCAGGTGCCAGTTAATGTGTTGGGATGTCAGTCAGTCATTTTTGGGCGCCATTACCTATTTGTAGGTGTCAAATATCCATTCTGGGCACCATTAATGGTTTTGAGGTGTTAACTACCCACTCAGGACCACTTAGTGCTTTAGGGTGTCAGTTAGTCATGTTTGAGCTCCATTAACTGTTTGTAGGTGTCAAATATCCATTTTGGGCACCATTAATGGTTTTGAGGTGTCAACTACCCATTCAAGACCACTTAGTGCTTTGGTCTCCATTAACTATAGTAATTGTTAAATGTCCACTCTGGGCACTATAAATGGTTTGTAGGTGTCAAACACCCATTCAAGTGCCACTTAATGTGTTCGGGTGCCAGTCGATCATTTTGGGCACCATTAACTATTTCTGGGTGTCAAATACCCATGTTAGACGCCATAAATGGTTTTCCGGTGCCACTTAGCCATGGTGCAACACCACTTACCCATGGTTCGGCACCATTACATGTTTCTGGGTGCAAATTAGTCATTTTTGGGCATTATAGGTGGCACTATGTGACCCATTTATGGGCTCTATTATTAGGTGTCAAATATACATTCTAGGCGCCATGAATGGTTTGTAGGAGTCAAACCATTTATGCATGTGCCACTTAGTGTGTTGGGTGTCTAGTCAGTCATTTGTGGGAGCCATTAACTATTTCTAGGTGTCACATGCCACTTTTGGGCACTGTTAACAATTTCTAGGTGTCACATGCCACTTTTGGGCACCATAAATAGTTTGCAGGTGTCAACTACCCATTCAGGACCGCTTAGTGCCAAAATCCCATTTATGGGTGTTAAAGACATCAATGTTAGGTGCCAAATTCCATTTGGGCTCCATTCATTTTAGGTACCAATGTAGGTGTATCATTGACCCATTTTTGGGTGCCATAAAGGAGTAGAGGTGTTAAATAACCAAACTTGGGCGTCATTATTTGTTCCATATTATTGTGTGTTATCAGTGTTAAATGCTTTGTTAACCTTTTGTCAGTCATCCATACATGGGTGCCATCAACAATATTGGGGTGTGAAATACCCATATTGGGCTGTGATTATTTAAAGTGGTCGAGAAGATTGCAAGAATATTAGTACATTTAGCAACATTTGCAAGAAAAGATTAACAACAAAAGATTGCAAGAGAATTTCATTTAGCAATGTTTGCAAGAATGAATAGGAGATCATTTAGCAATGTTACCTCTTATTGGGAGAGGAAGCAGTTGTTTAACTTCATTCGCAGTGAAGTCAATATCATTATTTCCAAACTTAAAGCTTCCATCTGTGTCATTGCTAAATGATCTCCTATTCATTCTTACATTTAGCAATAAGAGGTAACATTACTAAATGATCTCCTATTCATTCTTGCAATCTTTTATTGTTAATCTTTTCTTGCAAATGTTGCTAAATGTACTAATATTCTTGCAATCTTCTTGTCCACTTTAAATAATCACAGCCCAATATGGGTATTTCACACCCCAATATTGTTGATGGAACCCATGTATGGATGCTAAAAAAAGGTTAACAAAGCATTTAACACAGATAACACACAATAATATGGTACAGATAATGGCACCCAAGTTTGGTTATTTAACACCTCTAATCCTTTTATGGCACCCAAAAATGGGTGAATGACAAACCTACTTTGGTACCTAAAATGAATGGAGCCCAAATGGAATTTGACACCTAACATTAATGTCTTTAATGCCCAAAAATGGGATTTTGGCAATAAGTGGTCCTGAATGGGTAGTTGATACCTGCAAACTATTTATGGCGCCTAAAAGTGGCATGTGACACCTAGAAATAGTTAAATGCACCCACAAATGACTGACTGGACACCAACACACTAAGTGGCGCCTACATAAATGGTTTGACACCTACAAACCATTTATGGTTCCCAGAATGTATATTTGATACCAAATAATAGAGCCTGTAAATTGGTGACACATAGTGTCACCTATAACGCCCAAAAATGACTATTTCGCACCCAGAAACATGTAATGGTGCCCAACCATGGGTAAGTGGTGCCCAACCATGGGTAAGTGGCACCTGAAAACCATTTATGGCATCCAACATGGGTATTTGACACCCAACAATAGTTAATGGTGCCCAAAAATGATTGATTGGAACCCCAACACATTAAGTGGCACCTGAATGGGTGTTTGACACCTAACCATTTATGGTGCCCAGAATGGACATTTGACACCTAGTAATACTTAATGGAGCCCAAAGCACTAAGTGGTCCTGAATGGGTAGTTGACACCTCAAAACCATTAATGGTGTCCAGAATGGATATTTGACACCTACAAATAGTTAATGGCACTCAAACATGACTGACTGACAGCCCAAAGCACTAAGTGGTCCTAAATGGGTAGTTGACACCTCAAAACCATTAATGGCACCCATAATGGATATTTGACACCTACAAATAGGTAATGGCGCTCAAACATGACTAACTCACACCCTAACGCACTAAGTGGTCCTGAATGGGTAGTTGACACCTCAAAACCATTAATGGCACCTAGAATGGATATTTTACACCTACAAATAGGTAATGGTACCCAAAAATGATTAACTGACATCCCAACACATTAAGTGGCACCCAAATGAGTCTAGTGGGTATTTGACATCTAGAAACAGGTAATGGCGCCCAAAAATGGATGATTGACACCCCAACACATTGTGGCACCTGAATGGGTGTTTGATACCTACAAACCATTTATGGCACCCATAATGGATACTTGATACCTAGAAATAGTTAATGACACTCAAACATGACTAACTGACATCCCAACGCACTAAGTGGTCCTGAATGGGTAGTTGATACCCTAAACTATATATGGCACCCAACATGGGTATTTGACACCCAGAAACATTAAGTGGCACCTGAATGGGTGTTTGACACTTGCAAACCATTTATGGCGCCCATAATGGACATTTGACACCTACTAATAGTTAATGGAGCCCATACATGGGTATTGAATGTAATCATTATTCACACCTTCAAATTGGTAACACATTTGACGGCGCCCATACTCGGGTATTGAATCTAATTATTGTGCATTCCTTGTAGATGGAAGGATAGCTTGTTCCACTTCATGATCAAAGACTTACATTCGTGCGAAGTATATTCCTAATTTCGACCCAAAAATGCTAGTTATTTTCACTACGTTCCATGCAATAAAACTGAATACATATGACTTGCGAAGGGATAGAGTGAAGCTGTTGCTTCTAATATTGTTCAGACATTTCTTGCTTCCAACAACGTCGGGCCGTGGGATGCAGTTCTTCTATCCTATTGTTGACCATTTCAAAACCATCGACACCTACGACTGGGCTGTTGTAGTTCATGAACAAATTGCTATGGGTTTAGAAAGATTGAAATTGTGCAAAGATGGAGGTGGATACATCAACGGATGCACATTGATCCTAATGGTATGCATTTTTATATTTGAACGTGGATAATAGTTAATAGTTTGTTCCATATAAAATTCTCTTCAATAATTAATTGTATATAAAATTACATAGACATGGTTATTAATAAAGAAGTTGCATTTGTTAAGGCCGGAATATCCTAGTGAAACTTTGTTCATGAACAAATGGTCTTACAAGATAAAACTATCCTCCTACCTTCGACAATGTAAGTTGTTCTTGAGCACATTGTCTGATGTTAAAGTGAGGCCTGATGTTAAAGTGAGGTTAGTGAACAATGATGAACCAATCCAAACTAGACAACATTATATTGTATTATGCAATGAAGAACAAGACCTTCGCCTACAAGTTTTTCTGATTGAGAATGATAAGTTAAAAATGGAACTTTTTCTAGAGAAACAAATTGCTTTGGAGACCAACAAACAAAACAACAAAATGTTCTTGAGAATGCGGGATGATCTAGATGACCTCCATGACTACATCGACGAACTGGATGAGGAGAATATGGCACTAAAATCACATTTGACCGAGTATGATCTGGCCTCCCAACCATTTGTCGAACATTGGTCAAAGCATAGTGAAAGAAACAAACGTAAGGTGTATGTTTGGAATGAAGAAGCACCCACACAGTAAGAAGAACTGAGCAGAAAAGGTTCTCTGGTTCAAGACACAACTCACAGTGAACAACATGAAAGTCAAAAGAAAAAAGCTCGAAATGAAGGTAAATTTCTAGAAACATCTATATGGTTTGTAATAGTATGTATTGTCATGTGTACTATTGGGTACTATTGGATAGATAATCAAGAAGAGGAGATGTCCACACCAAAGAAGAAGGGATCTCTAACAACCAACATGGAGATAGAACTCCTACAAAACTTGAAGGAATACAACCCCCAACTGAAAAAAGTAGATGACGACTGTAACAAGTCTATTGAGGCTGCAACAAAAGAAAAGGTTGTTGATGTTTTAGTTGCACCGACCTTGAATGTATGTTTGTCAAATTTAACTTGCATTGCTTGTCAATTTCTGAAAAATTGGTACTTTTGTGCATACTAGCATTGCTTAATATTTTCTATTGACCCCTTATTGTTTGTGATCCCTTATTGTTTGTTTATGTGGAGAAACAAACTCCCATTAATTGCAAGATTGACAAAATAGCAGTTGATCATCTCGACAATGAAGCCCAAGACTTTATCAAAATGGTTTGCGATACATATCTGAGGGGGAAAGTTTTGTGGAATTGTGAGAGTATTGGAGTACAAGTAGATGACTTGTCTCCTACACTTGAATACCAAGGGTTTGCTTCTGAAATGGTAAGATATATTATCTATCACACTCTTTATAACCTAAACTGTTACTAACAAATGAACTTGCAATATAATTAGTATATTGAGGCTATATGCCAGCTGCACAGAGATACACAAAATGCAAAGGCATATCGTCCAACTCCTTTTATTGTCAATGTTAACACATGTCGAGCAATAGAGAGTGAAAACCAAAAATACATTGACATGTATTTGAACAAATGCTTGGATGAGCTAAAGGCAACAGACAATATACTCATGGTCCTTCTCATAAAGAACCATTGGCATCTGTTACATATTTCAATAAGCGACAAAATTATGAGTCACTATGACAGTGCAATTTTGTATAGTCATAAGAACAAAAAGGACGGTCGACCTTATTTTTCTAAAACATCATCAGAGAGACAGGCATGTGGAATAGTAAGTAGATCTTTACCTTACATTTACTTTCAAGTATAAATGTACTTTTAAATGTACAAATGACTCACTACATTGTAACATTTGTAGGCAAAGTTCTTGAAGGAATATTTCCAAACAAACTGTGGTTACAAACCCAGCGACTGGAAGGTGGTGTACTACAGGACATGTCCACAACAATCGCAAGAGAGCAATGACTGTGGATTATACGTTCTAACTGTGTTAAGCTACTGATGGAAGGACAACATAATATAGGTGATCAAGCTACTGGTGAGGATATCCATAGACTCAGAGGAACATATGCCATGCAATTGTTGCAACACAAAAATAGCCTTGTTTGTCAGAATGTATCTTAATCTCTGGCAATGTCACAGTATATTTTGGGAAATATTATCATGTTGTAGAAACATTACCATGTCTGCCAAAACTCTAGGAAATATTTTGGTGTACAAAATTTTCATCTGGGAAATATTTTGGTGTACACAATTTTTGTCTATTAACTGTTTGTCTTTCATTTGTCTTTATTTATTATCCACAACTAACTTATACATTTATGGCGCCCTAACATTGGTAGTTGACGCCTGCAAATAGGTAATGAAGCCCAATCATGATTCATTGACACCCCAAAACACTAGCTAGAACATGTATGGGCACCCAAACATTGGCCTTTGACACCTGCAAATAGGTAATGGTGCCCAAACGTGATTGACTGACACCCCAAAACACTAGCTCACACCTCAAAAGCCTTTATGGAACCCAAACATAGGTAGATGACGCCTGCAAATGGGTAATGGCGCCCAAACATGCCTTAGTGACACCCCACAACACTAGGTCACACCTGAATGGGTATTTGACACCTCCAAACCCATTATGACACCTAGACACGGGTAGTGGACACCTGCAAATATGTAATGTCACCCAAACATAGGTAGATGATGCCTGCAAATAGGTAATCATGCCCATACATGAGTTAGTGACATCCCAAAATACTAGGTCGCACCTGTATGGGTATTTGACACCTCCACACCCTTTATGGTGCCCAAACACTGGTAGTTGATACCTGCAAATAGGTAATGGTGTCCAAACATGACTTAGTGACACCCCAAAGCTAGGTCACACATGTATGGGTATTTGACACCTCCACACCCTTAATGGCGCCCAAACGTTGGTAGTTGACCCCTGTAAATAGGTAATGGCACCCGTACATGACTTAGTGCACTGTAAAACCCTAAGTGACACCAAACTATGTATTTGACACCTCCAAACCCTTTATGGTGCCCCAACATTGGTATTTGGCACCCAAGCATGCCTTAGTGACACCCCACAACACTAGGACACACCTGAATGAATATTTGACACCTCCAAAACCTTTATGGAACCCAAACATGGGTAGTGGACACCTACAAATATGTAATGGTGCCCAAACAGATGACGCTTGTAAATAGGTAATCACGCCCATACATGAGTTAGTGACACCCCAAAATACTAGGTCGCACCTGTATGGGTATTTGACACATCCACAACCTTTATGGCGCACAAACACTGGTAGTTGACACCTGCAATAGGTAATGGCACCCAAACATGACTTAGTGACACCCCGAAGCTAGGTCACACTTGTATGGGTATTTGACACCTCCAAACCATTTATGGAGCCGAAACACTGGTAGTTGACACCTGCAAATAGGTAATGGCGCCCAAACGTGATTGACTGACACCCTAAAACACTAGCTGGCACTTGTATGGGTATTTGATACCTCCAAACCCTTTATGGCGCCCAAAAACTGGCAGTTGACGCCTGCTAATAGGTAATGGCGTCCAAACATTAGTATTTGATGCCCATACATGACTTAGTGACACCCCACAACACTAGGTCACACCTGAATGGGTATTTGACACCTCCAAACCCTTTATGGCGCCCAAATAATGGTAGTGTACATCTGCAAATCTATAATGGTGCCCAAAAGTGATTGACTAACACCCCAAAACACTAGGTGGAACTTGTATGGGTATTTGACACCTCCAAACCCTTAATACCCAAAAACTGGCAGTTGACGCCTGGAAATAGGTAATGGCACCCAAACATTAGTATTTGGCACCCATACATGACTTACTAACACCCCCACAACACTAGGTCACACCTGAATGGGTATTTGACACCTCCAAACCCTTTATGGCGCCCAAACAATGGTAGTGGACTCCTACAAATATGTAATGGCGCCCAAAAGTGATTGACTAACACCCCAAAACACTAGTTGGCACCTGTATGGGTATTTGACACCTCCAAACCCTTTATGGCGACCAAACATTGGTATTTGATTCCCATACATGACTTAGTGACACCCCATAACATTAGGTCGCACCTAAATGGGTATTCCACACCTCCAAACCCTTTATGGTGTCAAACACTGGTAGTGGACACGTACAAATATGTAATGGTGCCCAAACATGATTGACCGACACCCCAAAATACTAGCTGGCACCTGGGTATTTGACACCCGCAAACCATTTATGACGCCGAAACATTGGTAGTTGACACCTACAAATTGGTAATTGTGCCCAAACATGCATGCACAAACACTCCAAAACAGTAGGTTGTACCTTTATGGACTTGATACCTACAGAAGAGGTAATGGTAAAAACCAACAAAATATGCCAACTTATGTTTATTAAAAACCAACACATATGTAACAACGCCCAAATATGTGTTAATGATGCCCATAAACAAATTAATGGTGCCCCCATGCAGTTGACCAAAATGAAGTACGACGTCTGATTTCATTAGACAAAAAATATGACAAATTAAAGGTGCACATGACTTCCATAATGTAACATACTCAATTCCAGACACATAGGTTAATTTCCCATTCTTCTAGGCCCCTAACTGATTAGATGGATATCCTAAATCCCTTGTCCCTTTTCTTTACTTGTCTACCTTTCGATGTATATATTTTGTTGTAATAACATAGATCAAACCATATTAGGATTTGATAACCCTAATTGACTCTTTTAAATCACATGAACATGAAATCTTTGAATGTGATAACCCTAATACTTGAAGGATGAGAATTGGTGGATACTAATATTAAACTATAGCCTCAACCATTATTTAACATCCTATAATAATCGTGGAATATTAAAGTGAGGAATGTGGAAGGTTTCACCACAATTGATCATTAGGCTATGATCATTACATTCAGTGAATGATTTATGAACTATGGTTAAATAATAGCTAAGGTAACCTCAAAACCCAAATCTAACCCCATAATCGAGTTCCTCATAGCTTAATTAGTCAACCCTCAAAATTTGGGGTCAGTTGGACATCAAATGCACCCTTAATTGAACCCTAATAGATTTAATATGATTTAACCTATAGTTTGGTTGATTTATTTGATTTCTTTTTTCATGACCTGGACTTCGGTCCAAGGCCGGATTTTCCTATCACGCTGGTGTTTGGGTCTGGCAATCTGGTAATCGAGTAGGTTACTTTGTCATCCCCTACCTCTGGCTTCCTCGTACGCATGAGACACACAATGCTGTGGTGTTTCCCTGGTCTCTCCCTCACGCTAGACTGAACGGTTCTTTGTGATTTCTTCACCAACAACCTCCCCTCTCCCTGCTGAGTCCAATGACCCCTAACTTAGCCTCTATAGAGCCCTAAACTAGAAACGCCTATTTCTACCCTTGAGCAGCTGGCGCTGCCCTTTTTCCCACTCACCGTTTCCCCACCCTGGAGCCACCACATCCTTTTGTTTGATCCAGATTTCATCCTTGGAACCCCCTCAACCATCCTCGTCAGCCAATTGCTCACGCGGGTGCTTTGGAGCCGCTGCCGGCGTCGACCTTTTTCTCTGACGAGAACGATGAGAAACTAATGTGCTCTTCTCCTCAGTCAAATCGATCGCGAGGTAACCATCTTGGACACCCATTCTTCCTTCCTGTGAACTTGTCTTGCCGTGGCATCTTCTTGTTTGATGGGTCGACAAAACGACATCATGCTCCCCTATTTTGCCGCTGTGCGAGGAGACCTGGAGGTCCCTGACCCCGCTGCAACCCGTCACAGTTACCCACCTTCGTTAGCATCCCCTAACTTGCCTCGATTCACTGTGTATGACTGTGATTGTTTCTTCCTCACACAACCTCATTCCTGATCAATCTTAACCCACCAAACAGATGCTGAGAAAGTAGCGCTGAGTTACACAAACCCCCTGCACGTCTCCCTGCATTCACAGGACCAAAGAAAAAGCTCTTGGAGTCTGGGGTGATGAGGCAGAGTCAATGCACTGTCCTCCCACTCATCTAGATGCCTGAATCAAAGGTTTCCACCTTGACCCCATGCTCTATAGAGCAACTATGGCACAGAACGTAGGGATTTCAATCCCTGGGATGAAAGTCCAGTTCTGTCCATGTTGCCAACATATCCATGTCACGCCCATGAGGGCATATTAGGGATTTTAACTCTCATTTGACTCTGTTGATCAAACTTAAGTTTTTTTTATTTCTCTATAGTTTACGCGACAAAGAACCCTTGCTGATTTGCATGTTTATTTAGGGGTAAAAATGTCATTTGACAATTCAATTTCATATTTATCCAGAATTGATTTAAACTTAAAAAATCATAACTAATTATTGGTTCAGTGGAAAAATACAAATAAATATGTTTTTGATATCATAAAAATACAAATAATTTATTGGGATAGGTGTCATGACCAGATTTCCAACGGACAGTAGGGTCAATTTTTTATCTAAGAATTTAATGCATATTATATTAATTGAATGCACACATGTTATGACTAGGTTGAGACAACCCTGACCCTGTACTTAGGAGGTGTTATTAAATATCTAGGTCTGATCATAAGGTATGTACATCCTCTATTTTATTTTGGGCATTATTTGACTAAAATTCCATATACATTTTAATGAGGCATCTCTTTAATTGTTATTTCTTTTGGAAATCAAAATTTATGGAAATTTATAATTCTTGATATGAGTCTCTTTTGTTCCTGTGATTATTAAATTGGCATATTTATATGGGTCCTTGGACCCCTCCTACTATGTTGTCTTCTATTTGAAATTGACTAAAATGATAGTCTTGCCACTCTATTATAGCATGTTGCGTGTTTGATTGGAATATCTAGAATAGCGGTACTTATGTACAACCATACTTATATAGGGCGTGTGTATTCTGCCCGGGGTGTGCATTTCCACCCTTATTTCTTTTAGGCCATGATCCTATGGTGTTATGGCCCTGTTTTAGGTATATTTAGTCTACATTGTTATGCATGCAAAGGTTTATTGTTTTAATATGAATCTGTGGATGATTGTTATGGCAAGACACTCTTTTATTATCATGCTTGTAATATGAAATTTAATATGCGTCATTTCTTTATTACATTTCTTTTGATCTTACCTAATTGCAAATAGCCCCCTTCTTGTGGGAACATCTCTTTTTTCACTTTTACCTCAATATAATGCCCAAAGTTTATTATGGTACATACTCAGACTTTGCTAACCTATACTTGTTTCCTATGTTCTGGGTGATGTTCCCTTCCACCCAGGTTTAGGTACATTGGAAGACAAGAGATCAAAAAGATCACCAACATGACATGGACTTAAGGATAGCTTGGAATGGCTGGGTTACCCTCTGCTACTGGATTTAGGTATACTTAGTTCAAGTTTTTGTAAAATCACCTATTATGGTGAGGAACAATTGTACAAAAAAAATTTTGTAACTATGTAATAGTTTTGTTTCTACTTCTTATTCATTATCATGCTCTATATTTTGTACCATTTGATAAATGAATAAAATTCCTCCTTTCCTTCTTACCTTTTGGCATGTTTGGGATTGGATGGACTTTTTCTTCAATTCAGTAAAGAGTGGATCCCCTATCGGGTCTCACTCTTTGCAAAATGGTATCAGAGCCAAAAGCATTTGGTATCTTGACTATTTCAAGTTATCCTACATTGTTCCTTAATTAGGTGCTTAGGAGACCTTTTAGAGGTTATGGTCAGACCTATTTCTTTGTAGTGGTTTACCAATTAGTATTTCAATCCCATCTAAAATCGGTCAATACCTCTTCTTAAAACACATCAGTTGTGTAAGCATAGTATGGGACAAACCAAGACTACCCTACCCTCTCTGTGGAGCTGCAATAAAACTGCACTGGAATTGGCTTTTCTAGTGATATATCCCCTGATTTAAGGGAGGCTATCTAGACTACATTATGTGTAGGTTGACTTGGACATTCATAGTTAGGTGTAACCCTAGTTATCACATGTGACCCCTTTTATGTGACGTTGATCTAGCATGCCTAGCATACATTCACTTGGTTACTAAGCATGCATGAACGGAAAATACAAAATCCTAAATTAAGATTAGGATTAAGATTCCTTTGATGTTAATCGTTATCCTAAACTAGATCAACTTTATTTCTACCATGTCTTATCCTCAATGTGAGTATATTAGGATATATTTTCCCTGATGCCATCCCCTCAAGGGCTAAATTCCACCCTCCTTGGGATTGTTATTCTTGTGTATTGGAATTGATTGATGGAGTTAAATGTTTTAGTAGGCATACTTAAATTATCACCTATTACGACCTCACCTCCCGATAACCCCCAATTAAAGGAGACCGAGAGGTCGAAGCCGCACCCACAACTTCCGGATCAAAGGTTCGGCAATTAACCAAGAATAATTATCAAATTTTAACAGACTAAATGGGAAAACTGTAAGAAAATAAACTTTTGCATACCTTTTTGAAAACTTGGATCTCTAAACATCTATCCACTTATGGATTCTATTCTAACTAATCCTCCTTGTATTTTACTTCATGTATTTCACAATATGATGATTTATTGTTTGTCCTTTTGGCTTGTACCTAAAACGCCGACAAACAAAACATCGGTCAGCCGAAGTTGGTATGTGGGGGAAACAATAAATGTGCAACTATGATAACAATGTAATCATTCAAATGATCATTTAACAACCAATATTACATTTTAAATATAACTCCACGATCCATGAGTACCCTATCCTCTGTGTTGGCCCTGCAGTGGACCTGGATACTACCTTCCTTATGGTAGATCCCAATTAAACCCCTCATGGTCCCACCTATAGGTGAACCAGTTTCTAGGGTTGAGTCACATGGCACTACTTGTAAGTAGCCCACTCCTTAACTCATGGCACTACACTTGGCAACCCAATTTCTAACCCACGATAACCTAGACCTTACTCTAGGTTACCCCTTTTTAGCCTTTACAAGCCACAGAGGTGGACCCGGATCTAGCCAATTATACATGTATATTCATAGTGATAGTCATAGTCACTCTATAGTTGCATGAAATAAAAGCATCCAACAGTTATTTTCAAGCAACTGATAAAATCATTCGTAAATCACCGTGAAACTAAAGCGATTATTCATAAGCGTAACCACATACCTAATTTGATGATTTCACAAGCATTAAGCAAATCCAACCAAGAATGCAATCCAAGAAAGCAATTCAATAATCACATAATTCCTGAAAAGAATATGTACTCTGTTTATTACACACTTTATCAAGAATCTACTTTATTGACTTGGATTCACTTTCTAGGGTTTTTGTATCCATTTTAGGGTTTCATTTTGCAATTTTGGTATTTTCTCTTTCTTTCCTCTTTATTGGGGCTCCTTGGACCCCAAGAAACTCTATTATTTCGAAATTCTTTTCCAAGGATATTTATTATCCTTCTAGATGCATCTATATGCATTATTTCACATTATCTTGTTTATTTCTTATTAAAATATCTCCTTTTGAGGATTCCTCTTTATTTCTCCTTTACTTTCCTCATTTCTTGTTCCTTTTAATGTTAGGAATCCTTGGCATACGAAATTCCACCAAGGATAACCCAATTATACATTTTTCTACTTATTTCCAACATTTTAACATTATTTTCAATTTCTTTCTCACTAAAGAAATACTTAATTAATCTTTACTTTTCTTATTGATTTTTTTTTTGTAACTTTGGACTCCTTGTAACCCAAGGAACCCAATAGGCACGAAATCCATCCTTGGATTACATCTCTTTGCCTTATAGAGGTTTCTACCTCTTTCTTTTCTCAAATATTCAATTATTCATTTATTAATTGAATTTCCTTGTTATTTGAGCCCAATAGCCAATAAAGCCCACAACAAAACCATCAAGGCTATTGTAAATGAAATCCATTTATTCAAAACAAATTATATCATTATTTGTTCAATTATCTTTAATATGAGAAATTACATTTCTCACCAATGAACCCAAAATCGGGGTTGTAACATCCTTCCCCCCTTATAGGAATTTTGTCCTCAAAATTCTATCAAGCAAACAAACAATTCAGGATAATACTTTTCCATGTCCATCATTGGCCCCTATGTGGCTTTACCACACTCATGGCGCTCCCAAAGAACCTTTATCATCACATATTCTTTTCTCTGAGTACTTTCATCATGGCATCTATAAACTGCACAGGTGACTCAGGCCATGTCAGCCACCCTTGGGGCTCACTAGGTTCATTGCTCAGCACATGGTTGGGGTACCTCACATAGTGCTCTAAATTGGACACCTGAAACTCATCACACATTACTTTATCCTAAGGGGTAAGGTCAAACTCAACCTTCTCCACCAAACCATGTCAAAAGAACCCATGCATCGGGGACTCAACTCTCTTAGCTATAACTTAGAGGGGTCAGATTTTCATGTCACATATTATCCCACAGTGAACTGCATGTCAGTCTACTTTGCATCTGCTCATGACTCACGTCATCTCTAGGCTCCTTTCAGCCATTACACGATCAAAGCGACTTCATCTACACGCACTATGGTCCTTTTCTAACCATCATGTGGTCCTTTCACCAACATCACCTTACTGAAGTGGTGACCGACACAACCTCCCTTACAGAGCTTCTTATAAAACCCGATACTGGCTATGGTGGTCATCATCACATCTTTCATAGGACAAGAACTGTCTCTAGATATCACCCTGAACGAGCACACATGCTCTCATCAGACCCTTTAGTCTGGATTGTACTAACCATTAGATAAGGATGATAAACTGTACTAACATCGAGTTCTTCATGTACCTACTTCCACCTTTTGGAAGGGAACCTTTAGGTCAAACTCAAGAACTTTTGTACTCACCTCATGGTGTAGTGGAACCATCTCTCTCTAATATGTAGTTCAACCCGATCTATCCCTTGACAGTACTCTGTCTTTCTCATGTCATCTAGGTAAAGCGATCTACCATAACCCATATTGCATCTCGACCTTCCTTGATCCAGGGGAGACTTACAACATCCATAGTGATGAACTCCCTTTCTCTTTTGGGGACTCTTTATCCTTTATATCAATGCACTGGGTTACTAGTGTTCGTCCTTCACCCTCGGCTTGTATGGCCATATACCACACACAACTTTATCTTAGGTATCTAAAGTACCACTGTCACTTATTATCTTCGTAGTACGGTGTATGGTGATCTTAAATCATGATCTCCTGTGTGTCATTATTCTTCAAGATCAATACCTCAAAAACCCTAAACCATTCTATCAGGGTTTCATCACCTTCTTTTCCAAAGAAGTGCATCTGAGGTTCTACCACCATCCTTTCATTGCATCAAGGACTAGACTGGCTAATCAAACAACCATTAACTGATCTCATTACATCAGAGTGTTAGCCAAACATATCTTCTTTTCCAAACTTAGGGTTAGTCTTACATCCTTTTTTAGCCAAACTAGGCAGATATATGTCAACCAGAGCATCCATTACCACTTCACCTTCTTACGCATTAGGTAAAGTTGATGTCATACACCTTCATGTATTCCACTTATTATCTCATTTCATCTCTAAGTCTACTTTATTGAGAACACCTTGAACTCATGTTCTTGGTGATCAAACTCAACCTTGTATGACTCATATCTCATGATAAAATCATCCTCATAAGGTAACTACCTCGTTCCTTTTAGTGTTTAAAAACCATCCATGTATCATTCACTTTACCTGGGTATGTTATCTTCTATGTCCCCATATCTCCTGGCAACGTTCCAACCCACATCATCTTTATCCTTGGTGTATGGCATGCGTATTGTCCTATCTGTCACTCCCATAATAAGAGGAAATAAGCATTTGGCTACGATCCAAGTACAGAGTTCTTTTTGTTCCAAGAGTAGAGATGGTACATCCCACCTTGCCAGTACACCTTTAAATCTAAGTTGAAACGCACCATTTATGCCTCTATATTACGATCATCTTGATATCAAAGTTACCTCCATGGAAAACTAGTTTCGAACTTACTTGGGTCACCTCACAATCCTTGGTCATCTCCTCTAGGTCTATAGGGTTCCGGCACTTTAAGGGTCATCCCTCTTCCCTTATGCATCCAGAGAGTGCCCTACTCATCTGCCCTTTGGGTCCCATGAGTTCACGAAGGTGATCAATCTCCTAACCCATGACCCTCAGACAATGATAGCTGTTACCTCCCGACCCTATTGTCATGTGCAACTAGGGAATTAGGCAACTCCTACTTCCATTGGTCTTATCCCTACCTGGCCCTAGGATAGACTTAGGATTCCATTATAGTACATGTACAACTTAGAACCTTACCCAAGCCTTCATCATCTCTCTTTCTGCATTCAAGGGCGGACTTTCATCCTTTCATAGGGGTCATGGTGACCTGCCTACCTCAGTCAGGCCCCATACCGGTTACCTCCATGGTAACACATCCACATGCACCTAGAGATGGTTATCTATGGGTCTATAGGTTCATTCTCATACTATGTACTTTTCACCTAGCTTCTCAAGATCCTACGAGACCTCTTTAGGTTTCCTCAAAACCCACAAAATTGGTATACACCCTACCAAAGGGTCCTTCTCCCTGGATAGGAGGAAACTACAGATCTTGACAACAAGGTCTCAAACATCCTTAGGGTTTACATCTATATGAGCATGCTTGACCCTAGCAAGCCATTAAGGCACAAGTGGATCACCTGCTAAACCATAATAGGTCACACTTATTCTCATCCTCAACATTGGGTCAAGATTATACCTTCCCATGTCATCAACTTAGTTGTAAGGGGTTCATCGAACATACCTTAAACTTAAGGGGCTTCCCTTTTCCTCCATACATGAGGAGTACCATGCTCAAAACTATAGCAAATTAATTCTCATCATGAGCATTAGGTATACCACTTCCACTCTTAGGCCTAGGAACCATAGGTTCATGTTCTTGATGTCCAACTGTCTGCTCAACCTCTTAACCACAAACCAAACATGTAACGGGTATGACATACACTTCCTGTCATCCTTTTTCCTTGATCAACACTTTAAAGTTGAGTCCTCCTCAAGGACAATCAACAAGGTGCAAGGCCTCATAACCTGTTACAAAACCTCTCCAGGGTATACATAACTTCTTCTTCCTTTCTCAGAAGGTAAACACTTATACCATAGGCACATAGGTGCCAGAAGCCTCATCCTCTCTCTAGGGTTTGGTTCTTCTAAAGGAAACCAAGATATCATCAACCTCTAGGGGTCAAGCATAAGGCAACCACTAGCATCCACTTAGGTCGCATCATCCTCAACTCCCTACTTTTCCTCATATCTTAGAGTCTAGGATTCCAACCTCCCTTGCTTGGTTCCTGCTCTCTCATTCTAGAGCTAACCCTACAACCAACCCCACCATTAGAGGTCCTCTCTTCGTGAAGGGTCAACCTCAAAAGCATGCCCCTACCTAGATGAAGCCTATGTTCAACTTATGTTCATTCAAGGTTATCCATAGTTCTTTATGCTTATTTCATAAGAAATCCTTCACTCTCTCCTGGTCAGAGTTTCAACCTATTTCTCACCCTACTAACGTACTCTGGATGCATGCTATGCCCTACTCGCATAATCCCATGGAGTTTCTTCAGGTCCTTCACTAACATCATCGTCGAAGGAGCTATCCTTTACTCTAACATGCACGACCCTTCCCAGGGTTGGGTTGCCACATGTGCTAGGACACCCTTGGATCGTATGGTATCCCAAAGGTATGAACTTTTAAACACCTGGTCTATCGTGATATCTATTCACCACTTCATCTCTATCTAGCCAACACTTAGGGTTAGGGTTATCATCATCCTCAGAGGATGAGCCAGGTCTCTACTTGCAATGGAGATCTCTATCTTCAAGACTAACTTTCTTTCCTTATCCTCCTGACAAGAAAGTCTAGCCTCAAGTCTCTCCTAATGGCATGACAACTTATATCATACGACCTAAGCATGTATCTATCCTATAATTTGCGTTTAATCTATTAAGCTTATGTCCATGACATCTTATTTACATGCTTTTCATTAATTTTGTGGAGGATTCCTTAGACCTTATTAGCCTTACCCATACCTCAAGAGAGTGAGGGGAAGAGAGAAAACCCTAATCCTTAAGGTCCTTAATGGAATTTGTGATGAGAAGGGATGAATAAGATGAGAAAGTCCTAAAGGTATCTTATTTCTATTCATACCCTAAGACTTTGGCCAGGCAGTCACATGAATCCGGGAGTCCTCGTATTCTAACTAGCGATGTGGAGGAAAATATTGCCAGCCCTCGGTCATGATCCTTTTCTAGACACCTCCGTCTTTCAGATAATCCTCTAATAACTCCCTTGGGTTCTATGGAGTTTGTAAAATTTAATAATTATTAATGGTTAGATGAGGAACCTATGCTCTGATACCAAATGTTACGACCCCACCTCCCGATAACCCCCAATTAAGGGAGACCGAGAGGTCAAAGCCGCACCCATAACTTCCAGATCAAAGGTTTAGCAATTAACCAAGAATAATTATCAAATTTTAACAGACTAAACGGGAAAACTGTAAGAAAATAAACTTTTGCATACCTTTTTGAAAACTTGGATCTCTAAACATCTATCCACTTATGGATTCTATTCTAACTAATCCTCCTTGTATTTTACTTCATGTATTTCACAATATGATGATTTACTGTTTGTCCTTTTGGCTTGTACCTAAAACGCCGACAAACAAAACATCGGTCAGCCGAAGCTGGTATGTGGGGGAAACAATAAACGTGCAACTATGATAACAATGTAATCATTCAAATGATCATTTAACAACCAATATTACATTTTAAATATAACTTTGTGATCCATGAGTACCATATCCTCTGTGTTGGCCCTGCAGTGGACCTGGATACTACCTTCCTTATGGTAGATCCCCATTAAACCCCTCATGGTCCCACCTATAGGTGAACCATTTTCTAGGGTTGAGTCACATGGCACTACTCGTAAGTAGCCCACTCCTTAACTCATGGCATGCTAATGGGTCTCATGGCACTACACTTGGTAGCCCAATTTCTAACCCACGATAACCTAGACCTTACTCTAGGTTACCCCTTTTTAGCCTTTACAAGCCATAGAGGTGGACCCAGATCTATCCAGTTATACATTTATATTCATAGTTATAGTCATAGTCACTCTATAGTTGCATGAAATAAAAGCATCCAACAGTTATTTTCAAGCAACCGATAAAATCATTCGGAAGTCGCCGTGAAACTAAAGCGATTATTCATAAGCGTAACCACATACCTGATTTGATGATTTTACAAGCATTAAGCAAATCCAACCAAGAATGCAATCCAAGCAAACAATTCTATAATCACATAATTCCTGAAAAGAATATGGACTCTATTTATTACACACTTTATCAAGAATCTACTTTATTGACTTGGATTCACTTTCTAGGGTTTTTGTATCCATTTTAGGGTTTCATTTTGCAATTTTAGTATTTTCTCTTTCTTTCCTCTTTATTGGGGCTCCTTGGACCCCAAGAAACTCTATTATTTCGAAATTCTTTTCTAAGGATATTTATTATCCTTCTAGATGCATCTATATGCATTATTTCACATTATCTTGTTTATTTCTTATTAAAATATCTCTTTTTGAGGATTCCTCTTTATTTCTCCTTTATTTTCCTCATTTCTTGTTCCTTTTAATGTTAGGAATCCTTGGGATACGAAATTCCGCCAAGGATAACCCAATTATACCTTTTTCCACTTATTTCCAACATTTTAACATTATTTTCAATTTCTTTCTCACTAAAGAAATACTTAATTAATCTTTACTTTTCTTATTGCTTTCTTTTTGCAACTTTGGACTCCGTGGAACCCCAGGAACCCAAGAGGCACGAAATCCATCCTTGTATTACATCTCTTTGCCTTCTAGAGGTTTCTACCTCTTTCTTTTCTCAAATATTCAATTATTCATTTATTAATTGAATTTCCTTGTTATTTGAGCCCAATAGCCAATAAAGCCCACAACAAAACCATCAAGGCTATTGTAAATGAAATCCATTTATTCAAAACAAATTATATCATTATTTGTTCAATTATCTTTAATATGAGAAATTACATTTCTCACCAATGAACCCAAAATCGGGGTTGTAACATCACCTCTCTTAGAGTATTTGGTTTACCTAGTGATTGAGATAGGTATCTGGACTATATAGGTTACCTTATCATGTGAAGGAACTACGGTGGAGAAAACCCTAAATCACTACCTATCGTGTTGAGCAATCTCATGTTTCGATTAGGACTCAGGATGAGGTAGTGGGGATTATGATTAATAATGACATGGGAAATGGTGGATGTCATGCTTGGGTAGGTTTTGACTAATTATTGGTTGTGAGCAATATACTGCCTTCTCTCTCTCTCATTGCTTGCATATTAGAGAATTATCACATGACCCTTTTAAGT
The DNA here is from genome assembly GCA_963693085.1 of Alisma plantago-aquatica. NCBI lineage: Eukaryota > Viridiplantae > Streptophyta > Magnoliopsida > Alismatales > Alismataceae > Alisma > Alisma plantago-aquatica. The sequence goes on along the minus strand of OY856412.1, from coordinate 654,008,300 downwards.
GATAGGAGGATCAAACCTCTTTTGTAGAAGGAAGTGGTCATAGGATAGTAATGTGTGTGTGAGGTTGTGGAAGGTGTCTGACTTGGTTCTCGGATCAATTTTGGCACCAACTTTGCATCTTCATCGCCAGTCCTTTATCACTAAAACTTATTTTCATTATTAAATTATATGTACAAAATATTTAATTTTCTTTTTATGATCTCATCGATGATTTTTAGAACCAAGTCACCACCACAAGTAAGTTGAGTAGTAGATAAGCTCTTTAGTGAAGTATACTTGGTTGAAATTTTCAAGCCTAATACCCTAGGTCTAAGACTGGAAAATATGTATATAAGACCTAGCGGATCCACCCTTTTCCCCCTCTAGGCTATGCCCTAAGTTATAGTTTAAGCCTTTTAAGGGGTGGAGTTCCCATATGATCTAGTTAATAGGCATAATCGGGATTAATAACAGCTACAATAAGTAAAACTTGGATAACTCCTAGTAATAATGTCAAACATATGTAGAGGCTACCAAACTGGGAATTTCAGAGGAGCCTTGCTAATCATACCGTCCTACATGTTACTTTGATGATTAAAATGGATCTTAAAACTTTATCTTGAGTTATCCTTATAGGGAGTATTTAAGACAGATAGGGGTAAAAGTAAAATTTCACTAAAGCTCAAATTAATATCCTATACCCCGAATCGCTAATAATTCAATGACATGGATGACTATACATTATAGGCTAGGGTGAATGTGCTAAGTATGATTGAATTTCTGAACATTTCCCATGTGACCATGATAAATAGAAGTGTAAAGGAATTGACTACACATTAATCAAAACATGTCTAATGTATTGTGTAAAGTTAACTCGTAAAGGAGAAATTCAAATAGTTGCATACAACACACTATAGAGTTTATATGTGAACGAGAAAATATGTTGGCACACAAAACCCTAATCTTACACCTCAACACTAATATGTCCATTAAAGTATAAGTGTTGTATTAGTCATGTAACACATCATTATTTGACCCCCCTTGATAAAATATATATATATATAAAGTTTGATTTAAAATATAACCATAATACAGAAGGAAAACAAGACATATATGCGCACCATACATGAAGTGTCTATTATAAATAATTTTGTTAATGATGTTTATGATGATGATGAGTGGGGGATGATGATGTTCTTGTTGATGATGTTGATGATGATGAGGAGGAGTAGGTGATTATGTCAGTGATATTGATGATTATGATGATGGTGAGTAGATGATGATGATGATGATGATGTTATTTCCATGATGATGTTGATAACAAGGGAAGTTATATGGATCACAAACAAAGAATGGCAAAACTATGATAACATTGTAGGTAGCCCTAATGGATACAAACTGGTTGACATAATCCTAGGTCTTATTGTAACATTTCTAGCCAAACATAATCATATTAATGGATGCATGACACATGGAGACATATAACTTCACCTTGAGAGTGGACCATAAGTGTGACACGAATGGTACACTAGAAATTTATGACTTGGTTAAAAGTATAACTTACTATACCATACCACAACTGGATAGATTTCGGGGACGAAATCCTCTTTAAGGGGTGGAGTGTTGTAACATACTCAATTCCAAACACATAGGCTAATTTCCCATTCTTCTAGGCCCCTAATTGATTAGATGGATATCCTAAATCCCTTGTCCCTTTTCTTTACTTGGCTACCTTTCAATGTCTATATTTTGTTGTAATAGCATAGATCAAACCATATTAGGATCTGATAACCCTAATTGACTCTTTCGAATCACATGAACATGAAATCTTTGAATGTGATAACCCTAATACTTGAAGGATGAGAATTGGTGGATACTAATATTAAACTATAGCCTCAACCATTATTTAACATCCTAGAATAAGCGTGGAATATTAGAGTGAGGAATGTGGAAGGTTTCACCATAATTGATCATTAGGCTATGATCATTACATTCAGTGAATGATTTATGAACTATGGTCAAATAATAGCTAAGGTAACCTTAAAACCCAAATCTAAGCCCATAATCGAGTTCCTCATAGCTTAATTAGTCAACCCTCAAAATTTGGGGTCATTTGGACATCAAATGCACCCTTAATTGGACCCTAATAGATTTTATATGATTTAACCTATAGTTTGGTCAATTTATTTGATTTCATTTTTCACGGCCTGGACTTTGGTCCAAGGCCGGATTTGCTTGTCATGCCAGTGTTCGGGTCACGCAATCATGTAATCGAGTAGGGGACTTGGTCATCCCCTACCTCTGGCTTCCTCGCACGCATGAGACACACAGCGCCGTGGTGCTTCCCTGGTATCTCCCTCGCACTAGATTGAACGGTTCTTTGTGATTTCTTCGCCAATGGCCTCCCCTCTACCTGTCGAGTCCAACAACCCCTTACTTAGCCTCTATAGATCCCTAAATTAGAAATGCCTATTTCTACCCTCGAGCAGTCGGCGCTTCCCTTTTTCCCACTCACCGTTTCCCTACCCCGGAGCCACTGCATCCTTCTGTTCTCTCTAGATTTCATCCTCGGAACCCCCTCAACCGTCCTCGTCAGCCAATTGCTCGCGTGAGTGCTTTGGAGCCACTGTCGGCGTCAACCTTTTTCTCTAACGAGAACGATGAGCAACTAATATGCTCTTCTCCTCAGTCAAATCGATCACGAGGTAACCATCTTGGACACCCATTCTTCCTTCCTGTGAACTCATCTTGCCGTAGCATCTTCTCATTTGATGGTTTAACAAAATGATGTCATGCTCCCATGTTTTGCTGCTATGTGAGGAGATCTAGAGGTCCCTGACCCTACTACAACCCCTCACAGTTACCCACCTTCGTTAGCATCCCCTAACTCGCCTTGATTCACTGCGTATGACTGTGATCATTTCTTCCTCGCACAACCTCATTCTTGCTCAATCTGGACCCACCAAACGAATGTTGAGCAAGCAGCACTGAGTTACACAAACCCCCTGCTTGTCTCCCAGCATTCACAGGACCAGAGAAAAATCTCTTGGAGTCCAAGGTGATGAGGCGGAGTCAATGCACTGTCCTCCCACTCGTCTAGATGTCTGTATCGAAGGTTTTCCACCTTGACTCCGAGCTCTGTAGAGCAACCATGGCGCAGAACGTAGGGATTTCAATCCCTGGGATGAAAGTCCAGTTCTGCCCATGCTGCCAACATATCCTTATCACGCCCATGAGGGCATATTGGTGATTTTAACTCTCATTTGACTCTGTTGACCGAACTTAAGTTTCTTTTATTTCTCTATAGTTTGCGCGATAGAGAACCCTTGCTGATTCACATGTTTATTTAGGGGTAAAAATGTCATTTGACAATTCAATTTTGTATTTAGCCAAAAATGATTTAAACTTATAAAAAATCATAACTAATTATTGGTTCAGTGGAAAATACAAAGAAATATGTTTTTGAGATCAGAAAAATATGACTGAGTTATTGGGATAGGTGTCATGACCAGATTTCCAACCGATAGTAGGGTCGATTTTTTTATCTAGGGATTTAATGCATATTATATTATCTGAATGCACACATGTTATGACTAGGTTGAGACAACCCTAGACCTGTTCTTAGGATGTGTTACTAAATATCTAGGTCTGATCATAAGGTATGTACATCCTCTATTTTATTTTGGGCATTATTTGACTGAAAATCCATATACATTTTAATGAGGCATCTCTTGAATTGTTATTTCTTTTGGAAATCAAAATTTATGGACATTTATAATTCCTGATATGAGTCTCTTTTTCTCCTGTGATTATTAAATTGGCATATTTATATGGGTCCTTGGACCCCTCCTGCTATGTTGTCTTCTATTTGAAATTGACTAAAATGATAGTCATGCCACTCTATTATAGTATGTTGCGTGTTTGACTAGAATATCTAGAATAGCGGTACTTATGTACAACCATACTTATATAGGGCATGCGTATTCCACCTGAGGTGTGCGTTTCCACCCTTATTTCTTTTAGGCCATGATCCTATAGTGTTATGGCCCTGTTTTAGGTATATTTAGTCTACATTGTTATACATGCAAATGCTTATTGTTTTAATATGAATCTGTAGATGATTGTTATGGCAAGACACTCTTTTATTATCATGCTTGTAATCTGAAATTTAATATGCCTCATTTCATTGTTACATTTCTCTTGAACTTACCTAATTGCAAATAGCCCCCTTCTTGAGGGAACATCTCTTTTTGCACTTTTACCCCAATATAATGCCCAAAGTTTATTATGGTACATACTCAGCCTTTGATGACCTATACTTGTTTCCTATATTCTGGGTGATGTTCTCTTCCACCCGAGTTTAGGTACATTTGAAGACAAGAGATCAAAAAGAACACCAACATGACATGGACTTAAGGATAGCTTGGAATGGTTGGGTTACCCTCTGCTACTGGCTTTAGTTATACTTAGTTCAATTTTTTTGTAAAATCACCTATTATGGTGAGGAACAATTGTGCAAAGAAAATTTTGTAACCGTGTAATAGTTTTATTTATGCTGTTTATTCATTATCGTGCTCTATATTATGTATCATTTGAGAAATGAATAAAATTCATCCTTTCCTTCTTACATTTTGGTATGTTTGGGATTGGATGGAATTTTTCTTCAATTCAGTAAAGAGTGGATCCCCTATCAGGTCTCACTCTTTACACATAACATGTTGTTAAGTATGCTTCTTTCTTAGTTTCTTCTTCTTGGGAATTCTTTCATCAAATGACTTAATTCTTCTTTTATGAGGACGACCCACTTGTCCACCCATATTTGGGTTTTGAATGGATTTTTGGATCAATGATTCATCAACCTACATGTAAGGTGCAAATATATCAAATTTAGATTTACACAGAACATCAAATACTTCAAATGTAAACAAAAAATGGAAAGAATTTTACTTACATCATTTATAAGACCAACTTCTCTCTTGAGGTTGTCTAAGGCTTGCTTAATTATTTCAAACTTTACATGAGACATGGAAGATGACTCCGCCAACAACTCAACGTCTTGTATAATGACATTATACATGCTTACTGAGTCTAAATAGTCCATTGAACCTAATGAGTCTGGTTTGTTTACAATGCATTTGGCATCCTTCCTCCATCTATCAACTAAGTGGAAACTTTCATTCAGCTTGTCAATTCCAAGTAAAATGTAAACGCTAAAAACAAGTCGACATATTATACCACACGATTCAAACAACATGCATTGACAACTAGTACCACCTACAAGACTGTTGTAAACAATAGAAAAATCCTAAACCTGAGGGTTGAATATATTTGGACCAACAAAAATCCTCTTCCTTTCATAAACTGCAAAGTTAATGATGTTTCCTATTACCCAGGTAGAATGTATGAGTTGCAATACATAAGACCTTCCAGCTCTCTTTGAAATTTCTTGAAAATATTCAACATATACCAAGCAGCGACCTGACTTTCCATTTCAAAAGTTGTGTTTAATATAGGTCTTTTGTGAATGGACTCCTACTCTTCTTCATCTTCCTTCATGTATTTCACGTTTATTGTGAATTCATATTGTTTAACAAACTCATGTAATGTTGTTCTTTCTTTCAAATATCCTTTGAAAAATGCATTTATTGATTCGCTCCTTTGAGTCGTAGACATTCCAACCCAGAATGTTGCTTTCACAAAACATAGAACCCACATCTTGCGGATAGGATGCATACGGAGAACCCATCTATTTTCTTGAAGATTGTACAAGTTGATTAACTGAGACCACCTGAATTCAAAATCGGCAATGGTAACTGAGTCGTAAACAACTGATTTGATCGCTTTTCGAGCTCCTTCACTCTCGAATTTGTGTGGTAGTTTCTTCATTATATGCCAATGGCACAACCTGTGTCTGATGTTTGGAAAAACTTCGGTAATGACATTGATAATAGCTTATGCTTGGTTAGTAATAATGTCTTTTGGATGTAAACCTTGCATGAAGAACAACCATGTCTTAAACAACCACACAAAATTTTATGTTGTCTCCTCACATAAAAGTCCACAACCAAGTAGAATTGTCTACCCATGTTGATTGATACCAAAAAAGGGAGCAAATGGCATATGGTATTTATTGGTGAGATAGGTGTTGTCAAAAGACACAATGCTGGAAAAATAATTGTACGCAGATCGTGCTCTTGAGTCGGCCCAGAAGACATTTCTCAAAACACCGTCCTCGTCAAGGTCAACAACATAGAAGAATTTTGGGTGCAAATTGTGAAGTACTCTTGCATGGTCGCGACATCACCCTTCCCAAGATTTAGTCTTCTTAATCGGAAAAGAAGATTGGATGCATCCTTCTCAGTGAATTTTAGATTAGAAACACCACAAGCTTCAACAACAAGGGAAGCTATTGACTGCGATGTAGAAATACCAGCCCTATCGTTAATAACCAACCTTTTCTGTTGTACAGACGACATACTCTTCATGGACGGTAAGAACATTAAATGGTCTGCTTCAAGCATTTCATGATTGTGATCATTGGAAAAATTGTCAACAACAAAGCAATTATCTTTTAGATGAACAACTAGATGAACCGGACAGTTTTCCCTCGCACTAGTTCTTTGAGAAGAATTACTCCGAGGTAAACCTTCTTTTTGACATACTAGCTTCATCCTAGATAGTTCTCCTTTCCTATTTTTTCCTGAATACATAACTCTAACACCGAATCCATTCGACATTCCAAACTTCTTGTAAAACTCTTTAACTTCTTCAACGTTATTAAATCTCATTCCAACACAAGGTAATCTTGAGTCTACAACATAAGTAAGAGATATATTAGTGGCTCAGCTCCTAGGTTGTATCAACACAAGGTAAGCTTGAGTATATTTAAATGTTATTCTATGCCTAAAAACCATAACTGACGCCCCCCACAACACTTACTGACGCCCATACATACGTAATTGAACTATAAAATCACATTTCATATGTAAGAACACCTTAATATTGGTGTTTGACACCCAAAATTGTAAAGGGCACCGTGCATGGGAGCCTAACACCACAAAGCACTAAGTAGATCACATACAAGTTTAATTTGATCCCATAAACCGATTATTGGCGCCCAACTATGGGTGACAGACACCCCTAAACGTGTTCAAGCATTTTAACAAAACATTATTACATTTTATTAACCGCCTAAGTACGTTATTTTACATTGGATCATGATATACTAGTCAGTCTTTAACTTCTTCAACGTTATTAAATCGTATTTGCTCAAATGTTATTGTACGCCTAATGACCATTAGTGAGGCCCAAATATTGGTGTTTGGCACCCATACATGTGTATTTGACACCTAAAAACTATTATTGGGTACACATAAATCACTAATGGTGATCATGGGTACTATAGTGGCCATACATGGGTACTTGACACCCAGAAATAGTTAATGACACTCATACATGGGTGACTGACACCCGAAAATACTAAGTTGCACCCCCACATTAAATTTATATCGTCCAAAAGCATTTTAACAAAAGATTATTAAATTTTATTAAGCGCCTAACTTTATTAATATTATTAAATCACAAAATATGAATGACTATATTATTTTGAATAATATTTTTATTTTGGCAACAACTTTATTTAGACACTAACCTTGCAAACTTTGGATTTCATCTTGGGTATTTTCTTGTGTCTTGTTATTCTCCTGAATCATCAAATCCTTTTTCATGTTCATCGTGTTCTTCTTCAGAAGCTGAGCTATCAAGTTCTCGTTCAAAATCATCAAATTCTAAGGCAAAATCTTCGAAAAAAATCACTACCATATACCACATCTACATCTACAGAAACAACATAACGATAAATGGAAAGTGACGTTTTGGGGAATTTAAAGAAACACTATAACGTAAATAATATGAAACATGTTATATAGGAAGAACAATACCATTAGATGGCTCCATCTAAATTCCTTCTCTCTATCCAAATTGAATGCTTGTTGGTAGAAATGAATGCTATGAATGATTGGGAAGTAAATGCAAACAATTATGCCCTAAACTCTTTCTTTTGGGCGTTCATACGTTTTTCCTTTAAAATTGTTAGATTTTTCCCTCCTAAAAACAACCCATAGCAACAGCGCACAACAGTGCAAGGGTTTTCGCCAGTGCAACGACGTGCAACAGCCCACACAATTAATGCTCATTGGCACAGCGCACCAACCCGGTTCGTAGCCCCCGGAAACCACTAAGGGTGCGTGTAGCACCCGCGTGTGAGGGGTGTTGCGCGTGACCCAATCATTTTCGTATTGAATAACGCGTATCATTTTTATTGAGAATATTTCGCCGTTGGGTCGTCGAAATCCATGCTTTCAGTGGGTACTGCTACAGTTTTACGACTTCATAAAGTCTTATCAACCGAGACTACTGAGTCCATTTTATCAGTTAGGTAGAAATCGGTGCTGGACGGGTTCAAATTTGCTGTCCAGACATGTTCTAATTAGTCTTTGTCATAAAAGTATTTAGAAATGAATTTGGGGTAGATGTGTGGTTAAGATTAACCATATGAATCCGTTCTGGGCACCTTAACTGGTTTGAAATGCCAGTGAGTTACGGGCAACCCTCTCCCATCCGTTTTGGCATTGTTTGGTAGAACATCCTGTTTGCGGCTATTTTGGACAGCCTGTTTTTCCACCATCTTGACAAAATCAGAATGGCTAGCGACTCAGCGAGGGTGTGGTGGGCGACCGACGACCTCCTCTAACACAGACCGAGCACCTGAAAAATGGAAATTGCCCATATGAAGCTGGCAAAGCTAGCAAGTAACTCCTCTTACCTATTCGATTTGTGAATCTGAACCCCTTGCATCATTTTGCCTTCTTTCGACGCATGTCCCTTGGACTTCCCGGCACATGCGAAGAATACCCTTCCCCTTCTTCAGTCAAAACCTACTCACTACCTCTTCTCCTCCTCCTTCCCGGTGTCATAGATCCGGTAGTGTACGGAACCGCGACCGACGCTAGCTAAGGATTTGGAGACGAACACCTCCATGCTCTGGACGGAGGTCCAACTCTGACAGACACCGCTCAGGGACAGCCAGACTGGCGAAAACCCGCCCGAGATAACATGTTCGGCGGATGCGTATATCCGCGACTGAACGCAATACAAAAGGGGAGGGATGTCTGGCATGGATCATGGGTAATAATGGATCTGTGTAACATTGATTATACTTTAAGTCATCTTCAAATGTTTAGGATATTTGAATTTTGGACGGAACAAAATCCAAACGACCTAAGGCTTTCGAACCTTGTAAACTGTGGTAAGTTGAACATAGATATCAACATTTTAGCACTTGTAGTAAGCTCTAATTTCTATTGTCAGTAATTCTTTTATTGAGTAAATATCATTCCACTATTTACATAAAGGCTTTTGCCGATGTGGGAGTCACAAATTGTTAGTCGATTGCAGATAGCAAACCTTATCAGAAAATGCGAAGTTTTATAACCATGTTAATAATGTTAATAATGAAAGGATTTGATCATTACAATTTCATGTTAAATATTTTGTTATGCAACAAATACATAATATAAATTAAGAAATAAATATTTTGTTATGCAACAAAAACATAATATAAACTAAGAAATAAATATAGAAGGTTGCGTTGTACTGATTAGAATCCCAAACTTTGACTGTTATCATATCCCTACACATACTAAATTAATAGGTGATTATATAATGATGTTATTTCATATATGTTAGCTTAAATTGATGGTTTAAAATAAATAAATTTAAAAATTTGGAGGAAGCGAATCTAGAACTAGCACATTAGTCAACGGGTGTAGAACACTATAACATATCCGAAATTAGGTTCCTAGCTTGACGTTGGATCAGAAAGGGCTCAAGAGGGCAAGGGTGAATTTAGCTATGATCAATTAGACAAAATTCATTAGACCTTTAAAATATTTTCCAAGATAATAATACAAGTATTAAAAGAAAAGAGTAGAGAAAGATTGAACAAATCTCAAATATTGCACAAGTATGTTGAGTGCTTCTATCTCTTAAGGATGTATCTTCAATACCTAGAAAAATCACCTCTAAATTTTTTATAATGAACATCACAATGTATTCCATTGTAAGAGATACAACATATGATCACCATTTTCAAGATCAATGGCTAAACTAGCTTCCCTTTTCCGGACAAAGGAACCGACAACCTTACAAAAGATTTATTTAACTGCTCATTCTTTTGAATATTCAACCTCTACAAGGACTTGCCCATCATTTTCCAAGAGTCTTTGGTATTCTTCAAGGACTTACCCACCCTTGTTGATGATCTTCTGCCTTTGCCAAGGTGTTACCAACCCATTAGCTAAGAGTCTTCTACCTTTGACTTCACCTTCACCGAAGAAAAGGCTTTTCACCAAGGGTCTCCTGACCTTCTTCTCCTCTCTTAGCCAAGAAAGAGAATCTTCATATTCATGTGAGAGAGAGATTGGACATAGGGAAGTGAAAATTTCATACGATATAGATATAAGACTAGCTCTCAAACAAATTCTCACTCAATCTAATCTCAGAAGTGTGGAGTCAGACTTTTGAGGAACTTTCTTTCTCAACTATACTATAGGGGTACTTTTCATGCTTGGCTAAGAATGTGATAGAGCCCAAGGGGTCCTATTTACATTTGAGGATGCCTCTTAGACATTGGAATCACTAAGAATGAATATTAGCCATATTGGGGGTGTCTAATTGATATATTTTCACTTTTTGGCCCCTATTTAATAGATAGTTTTGCACTATGAAGAAATTTCCAATTCTCAGTCGATGAATGAAGTATCTCGACCGACAACCAAAAAATCTCAACCGACAAAGAAATTTGAACATGAACTCTTTCTCATCGACCGAAATTCGTATCCTTACAAATTGGCTGATGGCATTAATCGAGACACCAATTGTATTGTAGGGTGAGTTATGAACAATAACAATGATTGAAAGTACATGTTTGAAGAAACTTAATTAATATTTGGTGCGATATTAATTTTATTTAATTAATTTTATTTCACTTTTGGGGTTATTTATAAGCTGCAACCATTACAAGTGATTACGATAACGATCTAAGGAGGAAAACAATATATTCTTCAAACTTGGTACATTTTTAGAAATGTCATTCCTGGGTCGGCTTACGCTTACCAATGGTAAACTCAATGGCTTGATTTCTTCAAAATAGGGTGTACACGTTTATGCATTTAGAGTGTGTCTGTGTGAAATCACTCAAGTAGAAACATTAGATACAAATAAGTGGAATTATTTAGTCATCATATAAATATGAGTAGGAATTTAGGCAATGTAACCTCCTCAGTCAACATTCTCCCCCTCTTTGAAGATGACAAATTATTTCATGAATGTACTGAAAACTTTCAATAAAATCATACCATCAAAAAAACCTAGGGGTCTCAATAGAATTGAGTTCATATGCTCACCCTCTATTGATGCTATTGAGTTCATATATTGCCCTTTGATTTATGATATTTCTCAGACAAAGTTAATTTTCATAACATTTACAATAACTATGTATTCTCCCCATATACTTACACTAATAGCCTTATATAAGACATGTCTTATCTCTATTTTTCATATTAAAAAGTGAAGGAATGGGTTGATGAGCACACTAAAAGCACTTTAGAATCAATGTAGATAAAACATACAAGACATGTGATTGAACAACTCTAGATAAAACTGAAGTAAGTATTGTCTAAACTATGCATGCAAGTTACTAAAACTCCTAGATTTATTTGGTAAGAAACAAGTTTGAGTATATAAGATACTAGCATAGTACTAAAAGGACACTACTTATTAGAAACACACTACTAGTACCACATGTAGAAAAACTACCACTTGTTATGACTACTAGTAAATGATATTACAAATTGAAACTGCTATTAGGATCTTGATTATATCAAAACAATTCACAATGTAAAATAAGCTAGTAGTATATGTAGATCAATATTTATACAAAATAATATGCAAATTGAAAATTATTGATGGAAATTACTTAGTAAATATGCATCACTACCAAAAGATGATTACACTAAGAAACTCAAGGTTGCATCAATATTAGATATACAACTAGAAAGATGTATCAAGTTCAAAGCACAATTGAAACAATTTAAATCACAACTACAGATTCAAAGAGATTACCATCAAAATATGCATAAGAATTCAAGACAAGTACTTCCAAGATTAAGATATATACCACTTATAAAAACATGAAGATAGATTTTATGAAATATAGGCAATTTAGATCAAGATAATATTCATAAAAACTAAGGTAAAGTGCCCTAAGAATAAGGTATTGGTTAAGAAAGTCTAATCAAGAGGGATATTCTTATCTAATAGTCCTTTTGTGCATTTACAGCACAATACCATCATTTGAATTCTTGGGTGGAAATTCTTGGTTGATTTCCACAACAAGGCAAGTTCCAAGGGACCACATCAGTCGAGATTTGCTTAGGGCAACCTCGATAGATGAAAGTTGCCCAATTTTAAAAAAAAATGAGGTATGAGAAAAATGTAAGCAATATCCAAACATGTAAAACAAGTTATTCTTTGAAAGCATCATGGGTATTTTTTTAGCAAGAAAATGTTGAGAATCATTATATCCTAGATTTGACTCAAAAACCATATGTAGAGTGCATACAAACTTGATTTGATATAAGCATGAAAAATATTGACTCTCCTCTTACCATTTCTTTCCACTTGTTTCCCCACCATACACCTCACCTATCTTCTTTTATGTAGATTGTGAAGTCAAATATCAAAATGACTTGATTAGTGATTGTAGCTTTCGAATAAGTTTGCTCGCAAGAGGAGGGCGGGATGAATAAGATTGCCTCCTGACTTATACTAAAAAAAAAATGAGTAGCTCATATTAATTCTTTAGCCAATTTTCTTCAAGAAGAAAGATAAATGCTTCCCACTCATATTTTTGGATGGGGGTATATCTTGGTCACCCAAATTGTATTGATATAGGTCCTTTCGTAGAAGGGTAATGCATAATATAACGACCATTTCCCTTGCAATATTTGCAAGTGGACTTAGCCTTGGAACTAGAGGATTCTCCATTAGAAATTGGAGGTCCTTTGCCTTATTAGATTCAGTACGATGTTTACCATTTTTCTTAGAATTATGATCAATGATTTTTTAAGATTGTTTTCCCATTTAAGAATCTTTGAAAATAGAATCTCAACATATGATTGTCATGCATAAGAGAGGTAGTAGTAGAAGACAATTGATAAGAATAATCTCTAGCATGCAAAAAAATCAATTCTATGTAGAGATCCTCAATCATGTAATTTTCCAATATGAAGAACAAAATATCATTCTCTCTGTTAGTACAACAAGAACAAGATTCAAGAACATTGACTTCTATAATCAATAAAGTATTTTTATTTTGTAGAATAACAATCTTACGAAGACAAATAGTATTTTTAGATTCTACTCTTTGTAAAAGAAAGTCTTTTTCCTCATTTCTTAATTTTAAGAACATCAATATCAAGTATGAGAGACTTAACAATCATAGCACACTCTTCACTTGAACTAGACACAAAATGTTTATATTCTAGAAAGTTGATATTATCAAACAAGCTAGTAATTTCAACTTTAAGAGCCTTTAGTTGACTAAGATAAGCATTGTTCTCTATCTTAAAACCATTGAATTTTCATTCAATTTTTGGATAAAGCTTTTGAAGATGTTCAATATCATCTCACAAGCAAATACTAGCATGTTCAAGTTCATCCTTTTATTCATTCAAGTTATCCACAATATTACCAAGCTTTTTCCTTTTATGCAATTATCATAAATAGTTTTGATTTAATATTCTTTATATAGAGCTTACATCTACCTCATTTGAAAATTTAATTGGCATTGCCATAAGATCAAAGAGTCATTCTAAAACTTCACTTTCACTATAGATTTCACTTGAGTTAGTGTTTGAGGAGTCATGAGATCTTTGGTGGCCTTTCTTCTTCTAATTTTTATGCTTATCATATCTTTTCTTTTCACCCTTGTGATGTTTGGTCTCTTGGCAATGTGGACAGTTCTCAATGTAGTGACCCTTCTTTACACATGTTAAGCAATGGGAAGAGGATGAAGACCTTGTTTTGTAGGATCTAATTGTGGAGTACATGGCATCTTCTTCACCTAAAAGGGATTTTCAGCTTGATAAAACATGGCAAGAAATCACATTCTCCAACTTCTTTTGATTCTTTTCTTCAAGCTCCTCTTCTTCTTCTTCTGAGTTGAGCCTTTACTCATAGGCTTGAAGTTACATATAAGTTCTTCAATTGGAAGAGTGGAGAGATTTGTGGTATCTTCCATAACTATCACCTTTTTCCACCTAAAAGGAAGAGATCCAAGATTGTTTGAGCATATCTTGTCATTGTCAATTGATTGACCAAGTCTTGCGAGGCCATTCACAATGAGATTAAGTCTAGAATATGTCTTAGAACTAAATCCATCTTTCTCATGTGGAAGTTTTCAAGTTGTTGTGTGAGCATAAAAGCCTTTCTTTCCTTTACTTGATCCTTCCCCTCATAAGTTACACATCGCTTTCTCCATATATTATAGGTGGTGTCTCAAGAAGATATCCAATTGAACTCAGTATCATGGAGAGCATCTTTGAGGATGATTATGGATTAATAATTTGTATTAAATTTCTTCAAGGTGGCCTCATCACATTCTTTTAGATTTCCCCACGATTTCCTATATGGAAGATACATCATTTTGCACAATTCAAGGGTTTATCCTTGAATATAAAATTACATTATTTTCTTCCAATACTGAAAAGTTCTCCCATAAATGATCAGAATGTTAAAGAATTATCTCCCTTGTTTATCGTCACCCATATTCTCCTACATATGGAAGTATTTCCCAGAGAATACCTTTCTCAGATACCAATTATAGAATCTAAATTGGCTCAAAATTGAGGGGGTAGAATGAGACAATACCACTTAAATAAAATTCATTAGACCTATAAAATATTTCCTGAAGACAATAATGCAAGTATTAAAATCATTGAGAATATGCACAAGTATTTAGAGTGGTTAGGTTTCTCAAGGACATTGATCTACTACCTAGAGAGGTCAAACTCTACAATTTTTAACCATGAGAACCACCTTAGAATGCATGATAAGAGATAAACCATTTGACCACCTTTGTCTAGACCAAAGGATAAAGTAGCTTCCTTTTCTTAGTAAAGGGAGCCAACAACCTTACAAAGGACTTACCTACTCTAACTTTGGAGTCTTCCACTTTCCAAAGGGATTATCCATTATTTACTAAGAGTATGTGCCTTCTTTAAGGACTTACCCACCCATGTCAATGATCTCCTACCTTTTCCAAGGTCATTCATACTCTTTATCCAAACTTCTTCTACCTTTAACTTCACCTTCTCCAAGGAGAAGCTTTTTACAAAGGGCCTCCTTCCCTTCTCCTTCCTCCCCTCTCTTAGATAAAAGAGACTGTCTTCATCTTCATATGAGAGAGATATATTGGAGGTAGGAAAGTGTGATCCTCAGAAGATATGCATGTTGGACTAGCTCTCTTACGTATTTTCTTACTCACTCCAATGGATGTAGCAAGTTATCAGGATCATGAGAGTGGATAGGGGATTTTTTGGCATCTTATCTCTAAAGTATAGTAGAGGGGAGTTTGTAATGCTTTTCAAACAATGAGATGAATACCAAGGGGTCCTATTTATATTTGAGGATGCCTACCAGACGTGAAAACAACTAAAAATGAATTCTAACCATTATTGAGGGTGTCCAACAAATATATTTTCACTTTTTGGCCGCTCTTTGATGGATGATTTCACGCTTCACAAAACTTCCCAATATCTTATCCTATGAACAAGTTATGTGAGTCGATGATCAAAAAACCTTGACCGATGAAGAAATCTAAACATGAACTTTTTGTTCATCGTCAAAAATTTTTCTCACTTAAGAAATTTATGAATGACATTAATTGATCCACCAACAGTACCTCCAGTCGAGTTATGTCCAAGACAATCTCGGCTGAATGAAAGTTTCTATTTACATAAACTTACCTGATATTAAGTGCAATATTAATTGTATGCAATTAGTTCAATTACAATTTTGAGCTTAATACAAGTGATAACAAAAAAGATCTAAGGAGTGAAATTATGTAATCTTCAAACTTGATCTTTTTGTATGTATGAATTAATTTCTCTGAAATAGGGTGTGCAAATTTAGACATTATGAGAGTGTTTATAATAACTCAAGTAGAAACATTAGACACACATAAGAGGAATGGTTTTGTCATCATTAAAAAATGGGGTTAACACAATATAGCCTCTTTTAAGTCAACAATAAAAACTCTCTTTTTCTTACACCTTTTTGGTTATGTTAATATTGATTCCTTTTCCCTAATTAGGATTAATTAAGGTCAAGAAATATAATGTTTTTGCAAAACTCCTTTTATATGAACTTTTAGAATAAGTTAATTAATTAAGATTCTTGTGGAATTAATTATACAAACTCACCCATTAATTAGTTATGAACCTAATTTTGCATTATATAAGTATTCTAAGTCTAATTGAGGAAAGGAATTAGATAAATACATAATATGGTATCAATTAATTAATTAGGAGAATGAATGCATTAAAGTACTTACCAACTAAGTTATCATCAGCATCATCATCTAAGCCTTCATTCCAACTATGTTGGGTTCAGCTACATGGATCTTTTGTTTCCATTCATCTCTATCATGGGTCATATTCTGGTCGAGATGTAGAGATTCAAAATCTCTCTTTATAAGATCTTCCCATGATAATTTAGGACTTTATCTTCTTCTATTAATTTTGCTTGACTAAATAGCATTGCTTCATATAGGCACATTAGTAGGTATGCATTGTACATATCTATACCATCTGAGTCGACCCTCATGCAACTTGTCCTTAATGCTCACCGTTCTCAAATTATTCCTGATATAGTCATTTCTCAAGAGATCTTTTCTTGTCTTACCACATATCCATCTTAGGATATGCATTTCAGTCATGTTTATCTTATTTTGACCATGTTTCTTTACCACACAACATTCACTCACATAGAGCATGGTTGGCCGTATATCTATTTCATAAACTTATTTTTTAATCAGAGAGGGATGTTCTGATCACATAATACTCCAATTGCACTCCTCCCTTTCAACCATTCCGCCATGATCATATGACAAATGTCATTTTGGACATCCCCATCTAGGGGTGAGCATCGGTCCAGAACTGGACCGGACTGGACCGAAGACCGATTTAAGAATTTTTTTAGACCGTAGACCAGACCGTTTTGAGATAGGACCAGACCAGGACAGGACCATTTCGAGGTAGGACCGGACCGTTTAGATCGTAATTAGTCTTTTTTACATTTTTTACAACTTATTTAATTTAGAAATTGATACTCTTAGTCACTTGTAATAATTATATAACATTAATAGCAAAAATGTACACTACTAGTGCTTATATATGTACTTTATTTGTACTTGTTATATTATACACTTATAAATATACATGTATTTTGTATAAAAATTAGTCTACGGTCTGATCCACGGTCAGACCAGTTTTGGACTGGACCAGACCGAAGAACGAATTTGCCAAAATATCTGGACCGTGGACCAGACCGAAGACCGAACTCACTAAAATTTTCAGACCATAGACTGGACCGAGCTCAAAATGGAATGGACTAGACCGGACCGAAATGACCGGTCTAATCTGGTTTTGTGGTCTGGACCATTATTTTCTCACCCCTATCCCCATCTATTTGAATAATAGAATCCAAATAACAAATTTGTCACATTTTAGTATATCTACTTCGTCCAACTTGGCTCCATTTACATATAAAAATATATATCTTACAAATATTGAAAGATATACACATAATACAAATAGGTATGAAATTTTATTATATATAAGGACGTGATATTTGACCTTGGGTTCTCTATCCCACCCATAAAATTTACACCAATGATATTGTGGCTCCTAACACAATTATCGTTAGTCTATTTTATATCTACATGAAAAATTACTTGTCTTTTGTGATAATGCGGATGATTTTATGGCAAGACTCGTGATATCAAATGTTGAACAAATATAAAGTGTACCTCATTATCTTGTTGAGCATTTATTGAACTAACCTACATATTAGCATCCCCTTCTTGCATATCCTATAATGTGCATTCATTGTATTAATGAAAACACTTTGCAATTCATGACAGCGTACATTTTCTCATTTCTACCTGCTTTTAGGTGTACATCCCAAACCACCCAAACATAGATGTTGTATATGATGATGGCTCAAGAGGATCTTGTACCAAGAATATGAACTCGATTATAGATTGGAATGGCCATGTTTCTCTCTACAATTAGTTTTTAGAAATCACTAGTTGCACCCTAATTTTGTAATACCACCCTAGATAAGAGGAACCACTTCATGAGAATAATGGTGTAAAGTTACATTTTTTGTTGTTGAATAATTATCATGTTGTTTTATGTATCATGTATTGATGAATCTAAAATATCTTCTCCTTCATACTTTATAGTGTATCAAAAATTAGATTGTTTTATTTATATATAAATAAGGAGTGGATCCTTTCTTGGGTCTTACTCTTTACAAGCACTCATATAAACTCCATTGCATGTTTGGTAACAATTTGTATATAAGAACTAATTTCATATTTTTAACATAAAAATTTAGTGAATTTTTAAGAATATAGGATACACTTTATATGATATTGATGTGGATTTTGTCACACAAGCAAATTTACTAGGAATGAAATTCCTGGAGTTTACCAAAACTAATGTGCAATAATGCCACTCATAAGCGAGTGGATATTATTGCAATATAATTGAGGATCAAATCCCAAAAGACAACATTTTTAAGGATTATCTTACCAAAGAAACCTATCTAGAACTAGTATTTATCACAAGGTTTGAGTTGGGTTGTTTAACTAAGATTGCAAATATAAAAAGATCTAGATTAAGGTTCTAGTTATTAATTGATGGAAACACTAGGGTGGAACTAGGTTTCATCACCACTAATCAAATCAACACATTCATTCAAATCCCTCTCGACGTTAGGAACTTGCATGAGCAGATATCCATGTAAGCTTGATGTCTCTTTACTTACAGATCCTATATCCACTACTGTGGAGACTTCTTTGAAGAAGTTCTCATTAGGGCATCAACCAAAGCTAATCGGATTCAAATCTTAAATGTTGAAGTTCTCACAGTATAAGATTATAATAAACCATGTAAAGTGGGTGATCAATTCACAAAACATGCAATAAATGATTATCTATGGATCAAACAAGTTGATACAAGCATTGTAATATGAATGAAATTTCAAGAAATGGGTAGTGGGACTAATCCCCACACCCCAATGAAAGGACTACTAACTCAACATGGCGATATTAATATTACGAGGAGAGAAAAGGGACACAATCATGGTCATGACTGTAGTAGATGTAGATTGGCATGGTGTGTAATGAAAACTTCCTTTCTTCTTTCTCCTTTAGGTATTAACCCTGACTTGCAGCTGAAGCAGGTGAATGGAGGGTGGCTCCACAAATAGAATAATCTCCTTGGAGAAGGGGTTTGATGGCTTTGGATCCATGGAAGTAGCCAAATCCAGAGGTCAATTGCCAAGCTAGGTCGATGGAACTAGCTCAGTTAATGGGTCTAGTATTTTCTCTGATCTCAGTGTTAGCCTTTCAGCATGTTCTCTATCTAGAATTTCAAAATGGGTTGAAGTGTTGCACTAGGGTCCTATTTATAGGGTCATGGTTTTTGACCGGTTGTGCTTCCCATTGATGTCGATCATTGGCTGTCGATTGATGGCTCATGACTCTTAGGCTTCCGATCATCGACCTTGAGGGTCGACGGGGCTGTCAGTTCCAGTTATGGTCATTGAAGAGAGTGTTGATAACATTAGGCTGATGACCTAATTTCTCTTTGAATACAAGCTGATAGTGGAGGTTGGTCAATGGGTCATCGACCTTGATCATCAATGAGTCATAGTGTCGAGCTTTTGAGTGTCAACCAAGGGGTTGAGAGGTCATCGATCTGGAAGGTCGATGGGTCTGATGTCTTGATTTCTTGATGATGATTTTGATGTGAATTGGTAGGTTGATGGGTGGGTTGATTTTGCCTTTGGACACACAAAATTTGGTCAGTGGTCTGCCTTTTG
Source organism: Alisma plantago-aquatica (assembly GCA_963693085.1). Taxonomy (NCBI): domain Eukaryota; kingdom Viridiplantae; phylum Streptophyta; class Magnoliopsida; order Alismatales; family Alismataceae; genus Alisma; species Alisma plantago-aquatica. The sequence goes on along the minus strand of OY856412.1, from coordinate 653,988,086 downwards.
AAAGTGCGAAAAGTCTATTTTGGTATGGGGTGCTTCCCTACACCCTACAAGAGGCATGAAGAACTTTCTAAAAAATAATAGAATTCTAAACCTATAAAGGGAGTCAAGAAAAGTATCAAATTTCTACAAATTAACATAAAACCCTAAGTAGATCAAAACAAAGCAATTCTAGTCACTTTTAGCTTAGTGGGATTTGTTGGTGTGTATGCCCAGAGAGCCAATCATATGATCATTGTGATGGTATAACTCATACATGATTTGATTAAATAATAAAGGCAATATTCTAATGCATTCTATCTTATTCAATTATGAGATAATGAAGTAGCATAATAAGTGTCTAAAGAATGATATTACTTGATGGTGTATGTCTTCAGGTTGATGACCTAAACAATGAGATCATATGAATGTTAAGAGTATATATATTCTTGGTATGTCCCTAGTTAGATGATATTGTGGAAGGCAGATAGACAATGATAACACTAAAGACTAGAGTGTGTTGGTTGATGATAGAATCTCATCAGTTGTGATATGTGGTATCAAACCAAACCATAGATACTTGTTAGAGAATAGTGTATCAGACATACCTACCATAAGAGTGATACATGGAAACCATAATTGGTAGCTAGAATCATCTCTTATAGTGTTGGTGGTGATTGTAGTTCTTAAAACTAAAGTCAATACACTCATGACATCTTGTTCGGTGGACTTTGACATCATACATCGTGATTCTGAATAAGGATTGCCATAAAGGTGATGATCAAATACACTGTGACAGATGGGGATGATAGTGAGTGATGAAGATGAGATTTGTCCCTCTTGCGGGAGTATGATATCCCGGCCACTTGATAAGCAAGACTGAGAAATGCTTGGCCATGCTCATGTGCGTCAATATGTGATATTGAGCTTACATTTATCTTAGACAGTCTTCTCTAGTTCAAGGAACATGGATTGAATGATTGAAAAGGATGACGATTTCATGCCTCGAGTTCAATCTAGATATTGGTGACAAAGGAAGTATAGAAACACGGTAACACCAATCACAGATTGTAGGTTGAAGTTGTTCTCCAACTTTCCATTTACTTGGGTAGCAATTATATGTTACTAGAGGTTTCTCTTTGCTTACAATGTCATAAAATGGTTATGGACACTCACTGCCCAAGTAATATGGAACCTATAGGGTCACACACAAAGGATTCACTTGGAATAGGAGTTTATTCATGAATAATGACTAAATTGATTGCTAAATTGTTTAGGTATTCAATTTAAACAACAATTGACTGACTAGACTCTGAACCGACCGGTTGGAGTGTCAGGTTGATTGGACATTGCATTGGTAGAATTCTAGATGAACCAGGGCATGAACCAACCAGTTCACTTAGTGAACCAATCGACTCAAGGTTGTCAGATGAACTACCCAGTTCATGAATCAATTCAAGTGCATCAAGGATTAAAATTGATGTGGATTAGAATTTTCAATACAATTGTGATTGGGAAACATGATGAAACATCCAGTTCATTGGGTGAATAGATCAGATCACATGCCAACCGGTTGGTTCACCTGTGAACCGACCATTTTGTCACTTGTAAAAATTTATGCAATTCTGGTCCCTTCCACTCCTACATAGACTGTGAACCCTAACCCTCCTATAAATAGAGGGGTACTGGGGGGTTTCCTAGAGACACAACTCAATTGCTTCTAACAATTTTTTGTCTTCTCTGGTTGTGGTAACCAAGAGAACCCAAGCAAGTCCTACACGATAAAGGGAGGGACAATGCAAGAGAACAATTTTAGGAGAGCAAGTTAGTGACTAGTATACCGATGTGAAGGGACAAATCCTTCTTGTCTGTTCTTCTAGAACGACAACAGTTCCCAGTGGCCTATGTAGACTACTCTAGAGGCATGGAGCTTTTTCCGCTAGGAGAGTAATGTCAAACTACTGTCTATGTTGATCAATAAATAGCTGCTATAGACATTGTTCAAGTGTGAGTTGAAGAAAGGGCGTTCACTACGACAAGGTGATTGTCGCTAGACTTTCTCCAGGACCAGGTATATCCTCTAAAACATCCTTCCCATTACATAGTTATTGATGTGATCCATTGGTTTAAGGGGAATATGACAGTTAAAAAAAATTTGCTTCATGTTCTGTCGCCATATTATCCTACAATGGTATCCAAGCAACGCCAATCTACTATGTTTTGGGATAATTGAAATGATTGGATTTTTGGTTTTCATTGTTTATTTATTGTATACAATGTAAATACTTAAAATGATAAATGTGCATATCCGATTAAACACCCCATAACATCCCAAATAATATATATATATATGCAATTTACATGTGTCACCCTAAAATGAGTTTTGATGGTGGATGTGAAGCATAGATATGGCCAATAATCCTATATATCTTTGCATGGTTGTGTGGTTGGTTATTCCTTTTTATCTCAATTTGTACACTGAGCCTCTACTGTATCTTCCAATTGTAAAAGTATTATTTGATCCTACCTATTCCCCTCTCAAGTAAGTTGGGGTTTACCCTTTTTATCTAATAATATTAGGATAGTTTAGTTTCATGTTACGATGAAGAAGAAGACACTCAACACCAGACCAACTGACCATCTCGAAGGAGAGTCGATCCGATGAAGGACCGAGGAGGATGAGCTGAATCGATCATATAGTGGCCCCAATCAAGACTGGAGGATCCAGAAGATGGTGGACTACAGACCATACAACTGATGTGATGACCAATCAATAGACCAGGAGACGAGCCAATCAGTTCAAAGGTTGAACCGGTCAATCTGGGCTAGCAAGCACAAATCTTCATCAACAATAGGTATGTACATGAGATGCAGACCCTAGGAGGTGGTAATTCCTCTTGGCTCCTAGGAATTTCAGTAGAATGGCCATAACATGTTTATTGCATGTTTTTTTGTGGGATATAGCATGTATATGATACTTTTTTTTAATTTCCGGGGGAACCCACCCCCCTCGACGGAGGCCCAGATAGCAGGGATGGTAAACCCGAAAGACCCGTGCGCCCACACACTGGTATCTCAATAAGTCGCATTAGAGGCTGGCTGACGTTGTGGGAAATTCATTTCTGAGTAGTGCTTCCAACGGGAGTCGAACCTGAGACCCTTCGTGAGGGGCCCCGAGCTGTGACCAGTTGGGCTACTGCTCGCCGACGCATGTATATGATACATACTATATATATGTAGTGATTGGATAATGTATATGTATTTATAAATACAAACTCCCTCAATAACATATTAAGTTAAAGATGTTTTTCATTAGAAACACATGAAAATCTTGATCTACTATGTGTGGGCATGCCAATCATGGTGTGTTGTCTATCTCATAGAAGTGTGATGGTAATAATGTGGACCTGTCAAGTGGGGTGCATTATTATCGTGTTGGCTTTTGGGTTAGGCTTAACTGGGTGTACTTAATGAGATTAAGCACCTAGAAGCATGCAGGTGCTACAACAAGGAGTTGCACATGTCATCTGTAATTATGGACGCTGGCATTCGTCGGGTAATAATTGAATTATTTTGGATCTTGTCTTATGAGAAGGTTGTGTTCTGTAATCTTCAGAATTAATATGTGAGGGTTATCAATATGAATAAAATTATGGGAGAAATAATTAATTAAAGGACTAATTGAATATCAACAGAATTTTCAAATCAAATCAAAAGGGTTTTGACAAATATAAAATTTCTCTTGTAGAACCAAATGGAAATCAAATCATCATTGTGATTAGTCCTTAGGAAGGACATATTTAAAAGGGAAATTTTCCATGAATGGTTTTGACTTTGAGAAGGTTCTCAATGAAGAGCACAAGCTCTATGTCCTGGAAACACCAGTGCCAAAAGTACATGCTCTTGATGTGGCTAGGGTTGAGGTGGATGCTTACTAGAAGCATGCCAATACACTACAAAAAATTTGGCTTTTGTTGAAGAACATTTGTGAGGAACCAAAAATCGTGAATAATGATGTCCATTTGTGAGGGCTCATCCTTCAAATATGGGACCAAATCCCTCAACCGTGTTCTTGACATCGTTAGGCATTTTATGTGAACATTGGTCCCTCACAAATACATTTCTTACGAATCACCCTCTCAAAAACTCCATGCCAAATGTTCCCTCCATCTCATAATCCTTCCCTCCATTCTAAAACACTGAATCGTCTATCAAAATTAATGAAAAAATCACCCAGTCCCGGCGGGCGCTCCTTTCCCCCTCATTTCCTCCGCACTCCTCCACTGAACCCTCCCCCTCCCGATTCTCTCTTCGGTTCCTCCGCATTTGGTCATCCTTGACGCCAATCGCCCTACTCGGTTGCTGCCGTTCATCCTTCGCATTGGGCTCATCCTTCATAACTCCTTGCCGCCGTTGACGGTTGATGCCCTCCGCCATTGACGGTTGCTGCCCACCGCATTGGTCGTAGCTGCTACGCAGGCACCGTGCTTGATTGCCGCTGATCGCCCTGCTCGACCATTGGTCGTTTCTGCTACGCAACTTGCTTCTTCGGCCACTGGAATCCTCTCTAGGTTCATATCTTTTTCTGTTTTTCTCATTTGGGAGAGCACTAGCCCCCACTTCGACCCCTGATAGCAAAGATTGGTTCTTCCTCCAATGGGCTTCCAGTTCATACCTCATGTGTCCGCCTCATCTCCCCCCAATGTGATATGCATAGGATTAGCTGGGTTTACTTAGTAAAAATACTAACCATCTAGTATTCATATGAGTTATCTCCCCCTCCCCTAAGGGTTAACGTTCTCACGTATAAGAAACATATCACAATGTTGAAAAACTTTGACTATCCTCAGTTGCATGGAGATGGTCATACAGCAGTAATAGAGAGTAGTTAGGGGCGTGTTCAATATTTGGAAGTGAGGAAATAGCTCCTTGGGAGTAGCTACCATAACTAAATGGAAGGGAATCAAAGTTGTGATGTACATAAATTCTTAGGCTATGCATCTATAGTATAGCATCCTCATAATGATTTTCTATCATACAACTTTGTGTTTTGTCAATAAGAAAAGAATAATTTACTGATGTTATTGGGTAGATATAGTATTTGATTGAATATTGTCTTTCTCGAATATGTACAATATCTATTAATTGTACAAACTCGAATTTATGTATAATACCTACCATGTAATCCAAGTCATACTTGATCAAATATTACTCATATATAATTGTTGAGGCTCAAGCTTGGTTCAAAGCAATACACATGTGTGCATGTATGTTTAATTTTGCTACTCTGTTCTATTCTATATGAACAAGTGTTCTCATGACACACATATATATGGGTCAGAGCCAAAGTAGTTGATAATGAATGTATTAATAATATTCCTAGTTTCTTTGAAGACAGTATGAAGGAAATAAGCAATACCTCCTTTAAATCTATTATATGTATCCTTTACTATATCTGGTGGTATAGAAATAAGGTGATTTTTGAGGAATGGTTAGTCAATGTGAGTGTGCTATAGTCTATTATCCATAATGAGATAAAAGTGCTTCTTTACTAAACGAGCCCTGTGTTCTTTTTTCTGGAATTGCTATGCTTGTGCTTATTTTCTAAAGATGAAGAAGGGTTCCATCTGATGTTACTGGTTTATTGATGTAGTGGTGATCAAGATGCTTGTAAACTGTTGTGCTGAAATGATCTTTCTTTTGAAGAGCAGTTCTAGAGGTGACCAAAGCATCATTCTGATTAAAAACCCTTACATTTAAACCCATTCCTATAAACACATTTCTTATTGGGTGAAAATTGTAGATTGCTTTGGTGGCTGCATTAAATTGCTTCTCAAGTGAGGCAAAGCTTGGGGAGTTACATTCTTCTCTTCTAACTCAACATTGTTGGCTTTTCTTTTCCCATAGTCAATTTTCTTAGGAAAGATCTTGTCAAACATGTATGATGGAATCACCAACATGGGATTATATTTTTATCTTCCTCCATGCCAACATGGTTTAGATAGTTGACTCTCATGGAAATAATATTGTCATGGGGGGTCACTTGTACGAGTGCTGTTCTGTTTTCTCACTGCGTTGTTTTTGAATGTTTTGTTTTTGGTTGTAAGTATAATATAGCCTGATGTTTTTGCATTTTGCAGAGGTACACTAAGTCATTGTCAACATCTCAGAGGTCTGCTCTGGTTGATAAGTCTAGGCAGAAGCCTCAAGAACGAATGGGTGTTCTTAGTAATGTGTGTTCCTCCTAAAACAACAATTGGATATATTATATGTCTTTTTTCCTTTACCCCCTCCATCTAAAATAATACCCTTTCTGTAACATGTGGTTGTGATGTATGACCTAAAAGCCAATAACTATGGTAATGATCCTCGGCTAAGTGCAGCTCTGTACTTAGAGATTAATTAAAGGCCGACTGCCCAGGGCTCCCATGTGACACATCCATTCCTAATATAATAGTTGGCACTTTGGAGATCTTTGGCATGGATGGAGGATGCTCAGCTGTGGTGAACTTCTCTGCATCTTCCATCCATGCCAAAGATCTCCTAAGAGCCAACTATTATATTAGGAATGGATGTGTCCCACGGGAGCCCTGGGTAGTCGGCCTTTAATTAATATCTAAGTACAGAGCTGCACTTAGCAGAGGATCATTACCATAGTTATTGGCTTTTAGGTCATACATCACAACCACATGTTACAGAAAGGGTATTATTTTAGATGGAGGGGGAAAACAAAAAAAGACAAATATACAAATGTTGTTTTAACAACAAAGGGATCAAGGAGGAAGCCACATTACGAAGAACACCCATTCGTTCTTGAGGCTTCTGACTAGACTTCTCAACCAGAGCAGACCTTTTGTTGAATGCATGTCTGAAGCTTTCCATGGTCATGACAGACATTCTATTGATGCTAAGTGTGCACAAAGATGGTATGCTACTAACTTATAATGATACATATCATACAAGTGAACCAGAAGTTACATTCATTTTATGCCCATGCTTTAGTGCTTCTATGCCCATCATTTGATTTTTAAAGATACCAAACTTATTTACATATCATTTCAGTTTCCATTGGAGACTAGAACTTTGTAATTCTACTATGTCCGCCAATCAAAAATTCTGGTCCTCTTCCTTTTCACTTCCTACTTCTATCTGTGATGAAGTGGAAATAATTATTATAAATTTCTTGTGGGGATAGTGTGAAGACAAGAATGATATCCATCTTCTTAAGTGGGATGATGTAACCATCTTCTTAAGGTAGTCTATGGATCAAATTGATCCATGAGAAATACCTTCTTAAGGATTCTATCTAAAATATTGGTATCTATGGTCAACTTTCTTGGTATTTAATTCAGATGATCATACATCTGAATTGAAAATCCTATTACGAAAGATTGCTAGAAACAACATCTCAGTGATGAACAACCTAAAAAAAGAGGGTTTTTTCTATACTTCTATATGTTTTCTGTGTAGACGTTCTAATGAATTTATCATACATTTATTCTTTAATTGCCATGTAGTTGATTTCATCGGGGTAAGGCTGTTGAGTGTAAACTCATTGATAGGATTCCCCTGTATATTTACAAAGTTAATCAAAAGTATATACATTTTTAAATGTGTTTATTGTACTCCCAGGTTGGAGGCTATTGCTACTCATCTCTGTATCCAAATTGCCATTTTTCGGAAGTGGGTATTTTCCTCTTTTGATATCTAGCAGCTATCAATGAAAGTAATCTTTTTAGATGGGATAGACACTTCTACAATGTTTCTTTTGGGAGGAAACTTCTTTTCTTCTGTAGTGGTTGGTATATATGAACTGTTTTCTTCTGCTAGTCTATTGTTCTGCTGGTTTACAGTCTCCTACTATCATAATTTGAGTGTTGTGTTATTAACAAGATACCAAACAATGAAATTGTCCCTGTTGTCCTGGTCTGCATGTCATATGTTCTATCTTGGTTGGTGTTAAGTCTTATGCAGATGACTTATTTTAAGTATTTCAGTTCTTAATTTTATGAGATGTTATACATGATATCATATACTTATATGTTTAAGTATTTCAGCTGACTTATAGGGACAATTAGGTATTTGTCTCATAATGCTTGTTATAAGTAATAACAATATGTTGATATCAGATCTAAGAAGAAATAGACTGTCAGTGCCTTTATGCATAGAGATCTGCTACAATATTGAGATTCTATGGGATATGTTGGACATAACCCATAGCATCAGGACCACACACAACTTTGAATCTCCTTTGGTAGAGTCTAAATAGCCATGCGTCAAAATACTCCTTTGTAGTAGAGAGATTGCCTAGTTTGAGAAGAGAAGTTGTGTAGCTAGTCTGACAGTATAAGTAGCCCCTGTAATCGAGTATATGTTGAGACATGTGAGCAAAAGTTAATGGATGGATATGTGAACTATTATTGATTAGGTGGGTACCTATGCTATTGCAGTTCTTGAAGGATTTTTCTTGAAGGATGTTTCTTCTGCCTCTTTTTTTGCTTCTTGTATATTGATAGACTTCATGTATGTCTTCTCCCTTCCCTCCCCTTTTCTCTTTTTCCTTTTTCATGTTGTATATTCGACACCCTTTTGCTGCAATTGTTGCAAAAAAATCAGTCCTTTTATACTACTGTTTCTTTGATTTTTTTCTATTTCCTCTTGTGTCTCCTATTCTAGCTTCTTTTCTTTTCTTTTTTTGCAATTTCTCCTTCATTTCATGTTCCTGCTATTGCATCTAAATTTTTGTTACTTCTATGTCCCCTCTTATTGCTTTTTCCTTGTTACTCATATCAAAAATTCAGATTCTTACTTGCATCTCCTGCTCGCACGTCTACTAGACTACTAGTATCACTTCTATTTGCAAGTTTTCTTCTACTTTTTCTTACTTATTCTTGCTCCTACATGACTACATCTCCTACATGACTACATCTCAAACAGCTGTTCCTCTACTTATTATATATTTTCCTTCATGTAGATGGATTTTCTAATAGATCGGAGTTAGATGTATATTGGGAACAGAGTGCGAAGTGATGTATTCAAGGCAGGGTTACGAAACTTCATTGAGTTTGCTCTTATCCATCAGAGACCAACTAGACAGGGGAAATTAATATGTCCTTGCAAGGTATGTTTGAACAGATACCTTAAAATAGAGGAGGAGGTATTCTCACATGTATTACAAAAAGGATTTGTGCATAGCTATGATGTTTGGACGTTTCATGGGGAGGTGATTGGTAGGAGCAATCCTGTTGTGGCACCAAACATGCCTAGCACCGACAATATGCATCAGATGTTGGAGGATTTGTTTGGTATGGGTGACACAACAAATGACCACTCTACTGAAGCTACAGAGGAACCTACAAATGTAGATGCACAAAGATTTTACAAGCTACTAAAAGAGGCAGATCAACCACTCTATAGAGGTTGCACAAGTCATTCTAAGCTATCGTATTTGGTTGCCTTGCTATTTCTGAAGGAGGAATCTGGATGGTCCAACGATTCTTTCACAAAGTTGTTACAGTTGATTGTTTCAGGATTTCCGGAAGAAAATTGTCTATTCCCAGAGACGTACTATGAAGAAAATGCGATTGTGAAGGATTTACGACTTGATCATTCTACTATAGACGTATGTACAAAGAATTGCATGCTTTTTCACAAAGATGCAGCTTCAAAAGAAAATTGTGATACTTGTGGTGCTTCAAGATGGAATGAAAAGCAATACAAAACAAAGGGAAAGAAGGTAGCTGCTAAGTTCATGTATCACTTCCCTTTAATACCTCGGTTAGAGAGGCTCTATATGTCTTCATCTATTGCTAAAGACATGATTTGGCCATCAGAAGTAAAAGGCAAGGATGGTCGTATTCATCATCCTTTAGACACACCAGAATGGTTGTCTATTGATGCCAGGTATCCAGACTTTGCTGCTGAACCACACAATGTTAGATTGGCATTAGCAACAGATGGATTTAATGCATTTGGCAATATGAGTGCATCACATAGCATCTGGCCTGTGTTGGTGACACCTCTCAATCTTCCGCCTTGGATTCTTATGAAAGAACAATTTATTATGATGTCCCTATTAATCCCAGGTCCACATATGGTTGGCAATGACCTTGATGTATACTTGGAGCCATTAATTGAGGAGTTCCAACTACTTTGGGAGCTTGGAGTCAAAGTTTATGATGCATATAGAAAAAGGAACTTCACTATGCGGGCAATGATTTTATGGACCATTAACGATTTCCCAGCATATGGTGACTTATCTGGTTGGAGCACTAAAGGTAAGAAAGATTTGGGATGTCCTTGTTGTAATGTGGAGACTGTATCAAAATGGTTACAGTATGGGAAAAAGCAATGCTATGGTTTCCATCGACGTTTTCTTCCAATGAATCATCCGTATAGACATGATAGGAAAAATTTTGATGGTGAAAAAGATTTTCGACTTCCACCTAAGCCACTATCTGGAGAAGATATACTAAGGCAATTTGATGGGTATGAAAATATCACATTTGGAAAAATGAATAAGCGCAAGAGGCTTGGAGATCAAATTCAACCATTACCTCCTGGTTGGAATAAGATAAGCATCTTTTTTCAGCTACCTTATTGGAAGTATTTATCTGTTAGACACAATCTGGATGTGATGCACATAGAAAAGAATGTGTGCGAGAATATTTTAAACACATTATTGGGTGATTCTAAGAAAAGTAAAGACAACTTACAAGCTCGTCAAGATTTGAAGAAAATGTGCATTCGAAGAGATTTATGGCCAGTAGATGCAGGTGACCGCTATTACTTGCCTCCAGCATCTTAAACCATGACTAATGTGCAGAAAGATAAGTTCCTATCTGTGTTAGAAAAGTTGACAGTTCCTGATGGCTATTCTTCTAACATATCTAGGTGTGTTAGCAAATCTGATAGAAAACTTGTTGGGCTGAAAAGTCATGATTGTCATGTTCTTATGCATCAACTTCTACCTGTTGCCTTGAGACATTGCATAAGCTTAGATGTGTACAAGCCTATTGCTAATTTGTGCTCATTTTTCAACAAGCTTTGCTCTAACATTATTGATGTGGAGGAATTCAAAGAATTGGAACAAGAAATTGCTGTCACTCTTTGCCAGTTGGAGAGAATCTTCCCTCCTTCTTTCTTCACCATCATGATGCATTTTCCCATTCATTTAGCTTATGAAGCCAGGCAAGCCGGATCTATCCGAACTAGGTGGATGTACCCAATAGAGAGATACTTGAAGAAATTGAAGAAGTATGTAAGAAACAAAGCTAAACCGGCTGGTTGTATTGCTAGTTGCTATTTAGCTGAAGAAAGTTTGACATTTTGTGGTAGGTACTTGCATAATTTTGAGACAAAACTGATCCGCACTCCTCATAATGTTGATGGATCTCCAATTAGAGTTGGAGTGTCAAGAAATTTCGACATCCACACTTTGGAACAAGCCCATCGTTATGTCCTTTTCAATAAAGAGGAATTGGATGTTTACAGAAGGTAAGATTTAATTACGTCCTAAAATTCTTGCTGATATTTGTATATATGTTGTACATTAATTTAGACACTTCTTATAAAGCAGTGAACACATGTGTATTCTTCAAGATATGGAACCCAACATTGCCCCACGGACCCTAGAAACAAAACATGCAAAGGAGTTCTCTAAGTGGTTGAAAGAGCATGTAAGTCTCAAACATAAATATTGTTGTCACTCTTAATGTTCAAGTTAGTGTAGATTACATTAATGTTTTACTTTTTTATGAAGGTAATGCAAATGCGAGAGATTAGGCCGAACAGTATTAGCGATGATTTGAGATGGTTATCCCAAGGCCCTTGTGTTGAGGGAATGTCTTATGAAGGATTTTTGGTCAATGGATATCATTTCCGTTCAAAGCCCATTGAAAGTACATGTACTACACAAAATAGTGGAGTGTATTTGTGTAGAGATCGAAATCCTATAAATGCTGAAGTCACGTACTATGGCTACTTAGAGGAGGTTATTGAGCTAACTTATGGTCCAGGAATCAAAGTTCCGTTATTCAGATGTTCTTGGTATGATGAAAGCACTTCTAACGGGTTGCGAATTGATGAGTATGGGTTCACACAAATCAACACTTCAAGGATAAAAAAAAAGGAGGAACCGTTTATCCTGGCTTCTCAAGCATTGCAATGCTTTTATGTGAAGGATCCTAATGATGATGATTGGTGCACAGTGCTAAAGCATCCTCCTAAAGATTATTCTGAAGTACCTCTTATTGAGAATTGTTTGACTGGTTTACAATCTGATGGTGGTGTAACTAGTGATGTGTCTTGGACGAGGAGTGACACCTGGGGATCTTTTGTTGATAGAACTAAAAAAAAGAATGATGGGGCTAATGTTTAGTTCATTAATCTGTCTGTTTTGTTTGCAAGTCTAGAATAATTTACTTGGAGAATATGTTGTATTGCAGTTTTTTGGCAAACTGTTACTATATGGCATATTCTTTGCAATTTATTTAGTCTTGTTTCATATACCAGCAAGTAGGACATCATTATTCTTTTTTGGGATATGAAACCAAGGTACTCTACAAGTTATATATTTTTCAAATGCTGAATATTCATATGTTGGTGTCTCATATTCTCCGCAATTTATTTGTTTTTCAAATGTAGCTACTACTTTTGTTACTGACATTTCTGCACTAATAATCTAATTTTTTTTCCTTGTCAATTGAAGGATGGCAGGAAGAAGATTCACTAGATCTAGTTGTAACAACACACCCAGTCAACCTATTGTTGTCCCTCCATCCACAATTGAAGAAAATTGTGAGGATGAACCTACTCTACTGTCCAACAATATTGAAAATGATGTAATAGTTGAAGAAAATGTTGAGGATGAATAGGAGAATAGGAAGTATGGACGTGGGCCTGCAAGTGAGCAAAGCCTACTTCCTAAGCAATGGCAGCCACGTCACAAGGTCCAATGGGATGATGAAGGAAATGCTATTGGGGAGAATGGTGCCAAATTGAATCGTTATTGTCATATGCTAGCAAGGAAACCACACATATGGCATCTAGACTTGAAGTGGAACGAACAACCAGAACAAGCTTTTGCAGATAGAAAATCATTTATTGAGGTAATCTTTTTCATAAAAAGACCAACAAATTGTATGATTGTTATATCTAAAGTAATATTTTCTATGTTTTTGTAGAAACACTTTGATTTAGGCAGTCACCCTAATGCATGGAATCACATTGATGAACACATTAGCAAAGGGATATCAGTGTGGAGGGCACGTGTAAAGAAAGATTACTATGAAAAGTACAAGATTGAACCAGAATTGATGATGAAGAAAGTTGAGAAAAATGCTTCCATAGATATGGACCAGTTTAAAAATCTTGTTAAAGAATGGGGAACCGAGAAGTCTAAGGTACAATGGTTTCATATAACTTTTTTTTTATCAATAAGCGCGTTTCTCTTTCATTACTCACAAAATTTACAAAGGGGAGCAAAGCTCAATACATCTATAAAGATAGATATCAAAAGTCAAAAAGAAGGATGCAATTTATCTATGCAAACTTCTATAATCAGTATTTATGCAATGCCACACACTGTTTGGTTTACTCCTACTGTCTTCAAAAACACATATGTTTCTATGTATCCATATGTGATAAATGATAAGAGTAGCAAGAAGAGCTTCATTTCTGTTCTTTAGCAGGTGTACTTCATTTCTGTTCCAGCAGCAGGTGTACTTCAATGTTGCTGCAGATTTTTTGATTCTGCTCAATTCCTCTGATCTCAGGGAGCTTCCACACTCCACACTTCACATCAGTCCCCTTTCCAATGTGGAATTGGACATTAGAGAGATATCTATCTCTTATATTGAGGATGTTCTTCCACATCCAGCTATTGGCTTGCTTATATTGAGGATGGTTTCATATAACTTGCATGTATACCTATCTACTTTTTCTAATTATATGTTTCTTATCGTTTAGAAAATTTCTGAGATCAACAAGGCAAACAGAGCAAAAAAAGTGATGGATCATACCACAGGATCAAAGCCATGGAGTTGTTATCGGGCAGAAATGGTATTAATAATGGACACTTGTCTTTCTTAGTAGGAGTTGAACATATAACATGGACAATTATTATGTTATCTATCATGTGTAGGTCAGTGAAGATCAACCCGTTGTGCCTCTTAACAAATTTTTGGAAAAAGTTTACGACAAAAGCCCACAAGTGGTTAGAAAATGGATATTTGCTTTCCTATGATGTCTACAAATCTACATATGCTTAGATATCTCAATTTAAGCTTTCCTTTTATGATGCTTTCTAATTACAGCTTGAAATCTCTGATATCATGGAAAACCAAGTAGCAAACCAAGAAGAAATAGATCCTAGAAGTGTTGATAATCTAACTCGTGCTGCTTATTTGCAAGTTTTAAATCCTTCCAAAAAGGCTAGGATCCGAGGTGTTGGAATTGGGCACAAAGAGATAGGACATAGGGGAAAAGCTGCCCGTATAAGATATGAAATGCTTCTTGAGGAAAGCAATGCAAAGGATGTATGTTGGAGAGAATCTAAACTTGAACTATTAGTTACAACTAGTCTATTAGATTGATGTTTGTAATTTGTTTTCTATTTCAGGATAAACTTAAGGAACTTGAAGAAACAGTAAATGGATTGAAGAACTCCGTCTCCCAATTAATGACTTGGTATAATCAATCACAGGTAACTCAGATTCAGTTGTCTATGTCAATGTAATATATAATTTTTTTTTGACATTGTTGATGTATTTGTTATAGGATGGCGGTATTAATGTTGATTGTGCAGCTGAATACCCCAATCAGAATACTACAGGTGTCTTACACATGCAAAGTGGCACAAATAGGTCGGATGTGGGTTCTTTTCACATACAAGACAATACAAGTAATGGTGCAGATGTAGGCATGTTTCCCAGCCAAAATAATTCAAGCGGGGATGGCTTAGGAAGACTTTCTAGACCAAGCAATTCAAGGGAGACTGGAGTAGGCAGACTTTCCATACAAGCCAATTCAAGGGAGAATGGAGTAGGCAGGCTTTCCATACAAGGCAATGGACATCCACGGATCTTTGCGCCACAGGTAACTCATTACAGCTATAGATTATTTTCAATATTCATACACATAAGAATATTAACATGTACACTTTATTAAAGGCTGTAGTTGAAAGTTGGTCCCCTTCTTCTGGTAATAATCGACAAAGTTATCCTCAAATGCAGAACACACCAACCACATCTTCATCGGTGTCTTTCACACAAAGAAATCAGCGTTTAAATCCTGTAAGTAATTCATTTCAGCTTATCTACATGAAGTGGGCGTTTAAGGCGTTTTAGGCCCAAATTATGCAATTTAAAGGCTAAACTAGCATGAATTGAGTCTAGATTTGGTCAAATTAGATCACCTTCAGTCATTGCATGGTTGATATAGGTCTGATTTAGAGTAAATCAGGTCAAATTTTGGCAAATTAGGACTGGTCTGAGGAAAATCAGGTCTGATTTGGGGAAATGAGGATTGATTTGGGCCAAATTGGTATGTCCTCATAGCGCTGTTTGTTAAGTTTTTTCTACTTTTTCATATTTTTATTGTTCTTGCTTCTTTCTCTTTTCTTTTTTTATCCATTCTCCTACATCTTATTCCTGCGTCCTGCTGCTATGTTTTTTCTGAGTTATTCATCCTATATTCCCTCCTACTACTATGCAAGCATGTGCATATTTTCTTTTTCAAATTTGTCCTATACATCCTGCTACGAAATCTACTACTAGTATTTACATATCTAATTTTCTTTTTCTGATTTCTTCCTCCTAAATCTCCTCTCTTAGCCACTGTTGTTTGCATGTTTCCATTTATTTTCACTGACCTATTCCTTCCTCTATATTTTCTAATTCAGCACCTGCTACTGCTGTTTTTTATTTTGTTTTGTTGATTCTTCCTCTTTCAATCTCCTTTTACTGCCCTTGGTTTGTCTTATTCTGACTTCTTCCTACAGAACTTCTACCATTTGCATGCTCTTTTTATCCCATTTTCTCTCACCAATTCGTACTTGTCTTCTCTTACTGTTGTTTCATTTTCTTCATGTTAATTCTGTTGTCCCTGATTCTCCTATAGTTATCAATTCAAATTAAAGATGGCAGTAATTGTGATGATGAATACTGTTATTGCCTACTATTTCTGCTCTAGATGCCCTTGTCCCCTGCTTGTCCAGTCAAGGAACTGCCTGGTTCTTGAACTATTCCAAATCTTATATGTTCTTGAACTATTCCAAATCTTTGTGTGCCCTGCTAGAAATAGTGATGGTCCCATATGGAAGCTACATACCAGGATAGCTAAATGCTACATTTGCTACAAAACTCCCTTTTAGTTCTAAGAGGCATAGATCTTCAGAAATATATCCTCAAATTTTTAGTACATCTGCTGCTTGGCTATAGATAAGGTGTGGAAGTGGCACTGCATTTGAGTCTATGACAAAAGGGTGGGTGTAAGAGATGATGAGAGGCTGGTTGATGGTGTTCTCTAAAGGGTGGGGTGGGGTCAAGTTTCTCAAGAAACTCTCTCAGGAAACCTAGTCAGTTTCTTCATATACTTCATGCTGCTAATATCTCTAATATATGTAAGCACACTGATGATACAAGTTCGTTAGGTCTCAACTCTTCTAGGTATGTTATGTTGTCCTCGTGGTTGTGCAATTCCTACTACATATTATTAATCTTCATATCTTATCCTCATAGCTCGTGGTTGTGAAATTCCTTTAACTTCTCAATTAACATCTCAATTGAGGATATAGCTGCAGCCTCCCTTTGGTTTCCAAAAACCCTTAGGATTGATGGTGGTGGATGTTGGATGGTGGTGGTGGATGTTGGATGGTGGTGGTGGTGGATGTTGGATGGTGGTGGTGGTGTTGGCTGGTGGGTGGGAGTGCAGATGTGTAGGTGTTGGTGGTGGCTGATGGTGCGGGCTGTTGGTGGTGGCTGATGGTGTGGGCTGGTGGTGGCGTGCAGTAGCATGCTGCTAGGAGATGATGATGTTATGATGGAAGATTGGGTGGTCTGTAGATTTGTAGGTGGTTTCTAGGAGATGGGAGGAAGTAGTAGCATGTTGCTGATGTGGAGGTGGTTTCTTGGGGTGGTTGTTGGCTGATGTGGAAGCATCAGCTTGCTGCTATGCTAAAGATGGTTCAAGAGTAGAATGTGTAGGTGTTAAGAGGTTGTGGAGGGAGAGAGGGGGTGGTTGCTAGAGTGGAAGCAGCAACTTGCTGCAGTAATTGAGGTTCTAATGTTAAATTGTCTACTGGAGTCTGTTCTAATGTTTAAACTCTACGATCCAACTGCATGGAAGTTGGAATGAGATATAGGCTTGTGTATAGATAGAGTTTTATTCATGCTCATCAATAATGTGAAGTTTTTCTGCAAAATAATGTTCATGTGGTTAATCATGAGAGGATCGTCCTCTTTTTGTATGTGTAGATGCATCTCACTTATGAAAGAAACTAAGTGCAGTCAACCGAGATATAGGCATGTACTATTTAACTAACCCACTGAGTTTTTTTAATTATGTATTAGTTACTGAGCTCAACCATAATTTTAGTTTACGGGTGCATGTTGCTGCTATGTTGGTTCACTTACATTTTTCTCTACTTCACACTCGCTCTGATTCCTTTTTGTATTTATATTGATAGGGTAGAATTGCTTTTAATGATGCATTTTGACCGACAATGCGCCTTGGAGTAGACCAAAACCGAAATATAAGGGTAAGTTGTTTGTTGTACTATGATTTATGTATTAACTTTAAATTCTATGAATATAATGATTTGTCATTTTTAGGAGAAGAATATTCAAGTACCTAACCGTATGAGGCCTGGCATTAATGAAGAGCACCACACCATTTGAAGGAATATGGAGACATTATAGATCTTAAGAGTTTCTAGCATGATATGTTCATTGTCAACAATCTCAAATTTTAAAACCATATGTACTCTTTATTTATATCAACATTGAGCACGCAATGTATGGATAATATTTTGCTTCAATATCAAAAATTGGTTTGAGGTGATTTAACATTTTTATGTGTCATTTTGGTGTTGAATCTTCTTATGATGTCATGTGAATTAGTATAAAAATATTGCTTGAGGTTATGTATACAAAGTTTTCATTTAAAATTTGATATTCACTATAGTAACAATTAATTAACATTTAATAAATCATTCAATAATCAATAACCAAATCATTTACAGTAGTCCCTCATAAATATATTGATGAAGGTCCAGATTGACCATCAAAATTGCATTCATGACTACCACATAGCCCCTCAAAAATATATTCTCCAGGACCATCAAGTCCCTCAAAAATGCATTCATGAAGGCTAAATAGTCCCTCAAAAATGTATTCATGAAGGCTAAATAGTCCCTCAAAAATGTATTTATGAAGGCTAAATAGTCCCTCAAAAATGTATTTATGAAGGCTAAATAGTCCCTCAAAAATGTATTTATGAAGGCTAAATAGTCCCTCACAATTGTATTCATGAGGGCCACTGGTATTTGTCACGTGAGTTCTCTTCACGGACCATTTGTGAGGGCCAGACCCTCAACCGTCCCTATTTCTGAGGGCCTGTAGAGAGGGGTTTGTGACAGGACTCTCCCGTGAATAATGGCCCAGTTTTTTGTAGTGATAATGCCTTGGATATAAAGCACCTTATGCTAAGATTCGTGAACTATGAGTTTCTTGAGAAGTGCGAAGACATGGGGATACTTGATACTGTAACATATCTTAAGAACTTGAACAATAATCACACAAAGCAAGAAAGGTACAACATCTCAAATGTGCTCTTTGAGTGTAACATGACAGAGGGAGACTCAGTAGAGACCCATGTGCTCAATATGATTGGACATGTGGAACATCTTGAAGAAATGGGAATCTCTTTGAGCCAAGAGTTGGCCACAAATATGATTCTGCAATCATGTCCTAAATCATATAGCCATTTTATTGAGTGTTATCACTTGAGTAACATGGCCAACCCGTTATCAGATTTGCTTGGCATGCTGATTAATGTCGAAGCAAGAATGAAGAAGGAAAAACCCATGATGGAGATTAGCGGAGTCGAGTCCAAGGATGAAATCAAGGCCATGAATAGTTTTGATGGTGAGCGTAAATCCAGTTCTTAAGCACTCAAGATAAGGAGAAAGAAAAGTACAAGAGGAATCTATCTGTTGTACTCAATGGCATTCAGGAAGAAGAAGATGGGGATGGTGATCTCCACTTCAGGTATATACATTGTTGAGATAAGTTTATCTACTTCCTCATCTTGGGTACTTGATTTCGGATGTGGATCTCACATATGCTTGAATATGCAAGATCTAAAAAGAAGTAGGCTTTGAGAAAGGGCGAGATTGAACTACGAGTCACAAATGGAGCAAGAGTTGCTGCCACTATAGTCGGAACCTATAATTTATCTCTACCCACAGGGATTGTAATAGATTTAGTGAGTTTCTATTATGTACATGTCATAAATAGGAACATTATTTCGGTATTGTATGGACAAGGACGCATATGAATTTCATAATAAGAATGGTCAATGTTCTATTTCAAAAGATCAGATCTTTTATGGCAATGCCCCAATGTTTTATGGTATTTATTTGATAGATCTAAAGACCTATATTCATAATGTAAATATCAAAAGACTAAAACTCAATAACTCAAGCAAAAATATCTTTGGTATTGTCATCTAGAGCACATAAATGAGAATCACATATCTAGACTCCATAAAGATGGTTATCTGGACTCTTTTGATTTTGAATCAATAAAGACATGTGAATCGTGTTTGTTAAGAAAGATTACCAAGACTCCATTCACTGGTAACAATGAGAGGGATAGTGATTTATTAGGAATCATACATACGAACGTATGTGGCCCTTTTAGAACAACTACTGGAGATGGGTATTGATGCAGCCCTATTTTAGGGCTCCATCCTGTGCCATTTTGTATATAAGTTGCATCTAAACATGTTAGATTACAAGTTTTTTCCCCCAATTTGATTATCATTGCAAATACGCTTATGGATGTTCTTTGCGCTGTTTTTCAGGTACTTGGACTACAATGGATGGACGAGTGTGATGGAGGGACCCAAAGGAGGCCCCAAAGCTCCCCCAACCTACCTTAGTGGCCAAGGATCGTCTCCAAGCAAAAACATCCAAGAATTATGAAGTTTGAATCCATTCTAGTACTAGAAGACCCCAGCACGGCCGTGGTGCCATGGAACGGCCGTGCTGGCAATTGAGCAGAATTACAGGTTGATCGACAAATTTTGGAAGTTCAAGCAAGTAAGTCACCACGGCCGTGTTGACCAGCACGGCCGTGCTACGAAGACCACACCACGGCCGTGCTGACCAAAACGGCCATGTTGGATGAAGATGGAACGGGCGTGCTGCCCAGAACGACCTCCTCCCAACTCTGCCACCACGGCCGTGCTACCCAGCATGGCCGTTCTACCTAGTACCCAACACGGCCGTGCTTCCCAGCACGGCCGTGCCACCAGCCTTCGTTTTAACCCACCAACCTGTTAAATTAACACTTACCCAACACGGCCGTTCCCCTCCACCACGACCGTGCTCACTCCTACCCAACACGGCCGTGCTGGCCAGCACGGTCGTGCCACCACCCCAAAACCTATACAACTTTCACTGATTTTCCTATTATACCCCCACTTAGCCCTAGCCCCTATATAAGCACTAGTTGCTTCTAGGGCTCGAGAGAGAGAGAACCCCTAGCCGACCCTAGCTGCTTCCTTGCCTCCATTACTCCAATCCACCTACTCCCTTGCATCTAACCCCATTTCCACGCACTTTCCACTCATTTCCACCATAGAAACCTAGTTCCTCTAGGTTTCTATCCATCCATTCCACAATTTTCATGCACCCCTGCACCTTTGGAGGAGGGAGGTCGTCTGCAGCTGCTTGGAGGTGAAGAAGGAGGCCACTACATCGAGCTTCATGGCGTTTTCCCTTCTTCTATCCCCTTCTTTTCCTAGTTTGATCATGTATAGCTAAGCCCCCTTGGGTGGGCTGTTTGGGGCAAAAATGTGACTTTGATACCATGTTGGGGGAATATAATTTGTAATGAACATATTTCATTTCTATGATGATTGCCTTTGCTTATATCTCATTTCCCATTACTTGTGCATGTGGTTGTTGTTTAATTACATTAATTGCTTGCCTTGTGGTGTTTGAAGACATTTGTCTCTAGGGTGTTTTGGTTTCTATGTAGCTATCATAGGATTGGCTCCTAGGTCCTTAATTTGGATCCCTAGCTAGCCCCCTATCTTCCTACATAATCACCTTCTTCCTACATGCAAATGTGAGTTCTAAGTGACTAGTATAAGTGTGATTAGTGCAATTGCCTAGGATTTCCTAAAGGCTGAGGTGGCTAGTGGCATGAGGTCAAATACCCTCATCTCTACTCCCATCCTTACCCTTGGTCCTCAATTGACTAATACCACTTATCCTAGAGACCT
Source organism: Alisma plantago-aquatica (assembly GCA_963693085.1). NCBI lineage: Eukaryota > Viridiplantae > Streptophyta > Magnoliopsida > Alismatales > Alismataceae > Alisma > Alisma plantago-aquatica. The sequence goes on along the minus strand of OY856412.1, from coordinate 653,966,597 downwards.
AGACTTGGTACGTCCTATGAGAATTACACCTAGCCCTAGTTCTCCAATTAGTAGCTTAGGGTAAATTCTCATAGAACCCACCTTGTTGTTTGGTTTGGTAATCTAGAATGAGATATGTTAATTGCTTATTATGGTGACATCCCCCAACTAATGTCAAGGTCACATTCCCAAACGGCCCACCTCCTTCATCTAATTTCTTAAAACCCTAATTGCCTAGTTTGCTTGTTAATGCTAGTGTAGTTCATTTGCTTTAGTTAACTTAGTTAATTGCCTAGTTTTGTTAGCTAAGTGGTAATTTAGGTTTTTGATCTTGATTAGTGGTTAACTTAGGTTCTCAATTGCTAGTTGCTTGCTTAGTCTAGTATAGTCTGTTCTTGCTCTTGTTTAGATAGCTTGTTAACTCAGATTGCTAATTTAGTCTTTTGATAACTTAGTTTCACATTGCTTTTCATACTTTCTCTCTTAGCGTAATTAACAACGAATCAACCTTAAAACCCTAAAAACCCTACTCTCCGCACTAGGAACGTAGCTCACGCCATCTAACTCTAGTGCCCCCTTTATCCTCGCGGATCGACCCCGTAATTGCCACCTCACCTATACTACGACACGACCCCGTGCGCTTGCGGGTGTAATGTCTTAGTAGAAGTAGGTAGTTAGTGTGGGACCATACAAATTTCGAAAGCAAAGATCCCATCTCATCCCGTGCCTCCCGACCTCATGGATTGCACTTGTTGCAAGCCTCTAGCGGGAGCGCACCAGGTATCAGTATTTCATTACCTTAATAATGAATTCAGTAGGTACGGTTGTGTTTACCATATGAAACATAAGTTATAAACTCTTGAAAAGTTCAAGGAGTTCATGAATGAAGTACAAAACCAACTTGGAAAAAGTATTAAGGTACTTCATTTAGATCGAGGTGTGGAATACTTAAGCCAAGAGTCTCTGGACCTTCTGTGAGCCTATGGTATTGTAACACAATGGACTCCACCTGGAACACCACAAAAAATGATGTATCAAAAAGAAGAAATCACACATTACTAGATATGGTGCAATATATGATGAGTTTTGCCAAACTTCCAACCACCTTCTGGGGTTTTTTCCCTTGAAACCATCACATTTACACTAAACAGAGTATCATCTAAATCAGTTCAAAAGACACCATATGAGATATGGTATGTGAGGCTTCCCAATGTGTCTTTTATGAAGATTTAGGGTTATGATGGTTATGTGAGACAACAGTTTCTCGAAGCTTGGGCCCAAATCTGATAAATGTTATTTTGTTGTATATCCTAAAGAAACCAATGGGAGGAAGGTAGAGCTTGAATAAGTTCAAGATAAACAAGAAATCATTGAACCGATAGATGTTAAGAGGAACAAAGAGAATTACAAAATGTTATAGAATCTCAAATTCCTTAAGTAACAAAGGTGCCTCATAGATCTAGTAGGATACACCTTGAACTTGAAAGATTTGGATATCTTGTGACTTAGGAAGGCAGTGAGTTAGTCATAGATGATGAGCCAACAACCTATCTATAATATAATGAGGGACCATAGTATGAGAAATGGCTTAAGGCTGATATGAGATAGAGTTCATGTATGCCAACAAGGTATGGACCTTGGTGGATCCACCCGAAGGGGTAAAACCCATAGGTTACAAATGGGACTTCAAGAAGAAGACTAGCATGGATGGTAAAGTACAAACTTACAAAGGTAGATTGGTTGCAAAGGGTTTCAGACAAGTTCAATGTGTTGACTATGACAAAACCTTTCCTCCAGCTGTCATGGTTAAGTCCATCAGGATCATGCTTGCCATTGCAACTTTTCATGACTATGAGATTTGGCAGATGGATGTTAATATCGCATTCCTTAATGGGAATCTTCTTAAGGATGTCTACATGACAAAGCTTGAGGGTTTTATAAATCCAAAGGATGCAAATAGAGTCTATAAGCTACAAAGGTCAATCTATGGATTGAAGCAAGAACCTTGGAGCTAGAATCTTCATTTTGACGAGACAGTCAAAGAGTTTGGCTTTACTCAAAATGAAGATGAACCGTGTGTGCACAAGAAGTTTAGTGGGAGTATGAATGTATTTCTCATATTGCATGTGAATGATATACTATTGATGGGGAATGACATCCCTACTTTACAAAAGGTAAAGACATGGGTAGGAAATATGTTTTCTATGAAAGACTTGGGCAAAGCATCCTATATTTTTGGGAATCAAGATCTATAGAGATAGATCCAGAAGGCTTCTTGAACTAAGTCAGAGCACATAAATTGATAAAGTGTTAAAAAGGTTCAACATGGAGAGTTCAAAGAGAGGAAACATTCCCATGGCGCATGGAGTTACCATCTCTAAATATCAATGTCCCAGTTCTTGTGAAGAAAGGGAACATATGAGTAGGACTCCATATGCATATGCAAATGGATCCATTACATAGGTAATGTTGTATACCCATATCGATGTCTCATATGCCTTGAGCATGATGAGCAGATATCAGATCAAGGTGATTCTCATTGGACAACCATGAAGAACGTCCTTACGTACTTGAGAAGAACTAAGGATTAGTTCCTTGTCTATGGAGGAAAGGAAGAGTTGGTGGTAAAGGGTTACACCGATCAAGCTTCCACAGTGACAAAGATGATTACAGATTGCAATCTGGATTCGTGTTTTGCCTCAACAATAGAACTGTGAGTTGGAAGAGTTCCAAATAAGAGACAATTGTTGATTCTACAACATAGGCTGAGTATATTTTTGCATTAAATGCATCAAAGGAAGCTATCTGGATTAGGAAGTTCATCTCAGAACTTGGGGTTGTTCCAAGCATCAACAACACAATTGATATATATTGTAGCAACAATGGAGCTATTGCACAAGCTAAGGAACCCAGATCACATCAAAGTTACAACCGCATACAAAGGTGTTTCCATCTCATACAAGAGATTGTATAGTGAGGAGATGTGAAGATTTGCATAGTATAAATTGAGAAAAATATTGTTGACCCCTTGACAAAAATGCTTTCGCGGCAGAAGCATGATGGTTATGTTAGATCACTGGGAATAAGATTCATGGGTGATTAGATCTAACTGCAAGTGGGAGTCTATTGGTATATATGCCAAGAGAGTCAATCATATGATGATTGTAATGGCATAACATGTAAATGATATGATTAAATAATAAAGGCAATCTTCTCATTTATTCTATTTTATTCAGTTATGAGATATTGAATGATGACATATGTCTTCAGGTTGATGACCTAAGAAATGAGATCATATGAATGTTAAGAGTATATACATTTGTGACGTCCCCGAATTTTCTAAAACTTAATCTTATGTGTGACATCCAAATTGAAACCCTCACCTCATCGAGAATCCCAATTTAAACATCCCACACTAGGCTAAGAAGAAGAAAATCAAGGGAGTCAAAAGGAAATAATTAGTATCACATGCACATGAACAATAATAAAACCATATGCACATGTTCACCATTCAACATATAATTACAACATGAATTGTTACATCATTTGATATTACATATTGAACAACGAACTAATACATATACATGTACTACAACTAAACTATAGGATCTTAAGACAACATGTCCACCTATACATCTGCTCGCCATACAACTCTCACTATCTTGGATCTTCAAGATCACATGTTCACAACCTAAACAAAAGATTACATGTGGTACACGTAAGCACAATATTCAAGAATAGTATACTGAGTATGCCTACGTGTCTTTTATATATCTCTCATCATATCTTGGCAATAAGATAAAACTAGTATACTTGGTAGTAACAGAAGAATATAAGAAAAGCGTATACTTGCACAAAGATATTCATTAGTAAAAGAGAACACATATTTTAAGCACATTTCCATCATATATCTTGTACATCTATCCCTAGGGCTTTGATGTTTTTAGGCCTTATGATCTACCCTCGAGGATTTTGTCATCATTGTACATGTGATCTACCCCCTAGGAGTTTTTGATCACTCTAATGCATTGTACTACCAAAGAGTTTAGTGCTATCATATGATGGATCAGATATTTTATGTTTCATGTGTTCATAGCAATAAGTATGGAAAATCAAGCAACATATCATGCAAGAACAATCATTTCATCCAATATCATATGCCAAGTATTTTACTACACATATAATACAAGCATATTGTATAATAAGCCAAGTAAGAGGTAATGGTGTACCTTCCAAAGAGATAGATCATTCTAAACCATATTCCTGATGTCCTCTATATCTTTGTTAAACCTGATCAAGAGAATATCATATACTATCATCAGGTTCTCATCTTCTTACATCTCATCTTAACCCTATTCGTGTTCATTAGGGTTTATCTTATCTCGTTAGGATATTCCCATCATTACTTGCATTCTTGTCTTAGAATTATCTTACTGTTGTCATTTTATAGATTATGGTTCATTATCTAAACATTAGGTTTCATATCCTTTTTGTGCACATATTAACCCTAGTTTATATACATTATTCAAATTAGGGTTACAACCCATGTATCAAGGGTCATCTTCATATAACATGAATTATGGGTATCATCGTGATCTCAGAATTACATATTATCTTTTACTTACTGATATGAGATTATACTGAATATTTCAACATTTATTGAGCATGTATGCATTAATTGCATTATCTTTCATGTTATTATCCCTAATTAGCCATATTAATCAATTTATATGCTTTCTGCATCAACATGACCATATCTGACATCATATGCATTATAAACATGATTATGGATTTACTAACATTTTATCATGATTTTAGGCCATCATTTGATATTTATTATCCATCAAATGAGCATGCCACATCTTACATGATATCAATGTTATTAGTTCATCAAAAGCCTGATATTATCATTCTACTATGTTCCACTCATTTTTTTGAGAATTGTGGTATATTATATGTATTTTTCTGATAAGCGGGCTATTTATTATGAATTATCAAAGATCTAGGGTTTAAATGGAATTTTCTTACCTTTGTGCCAATCAGAGAGCACCACGTGGCTCTGGTGAGTTGCTGCTCTGTGCTTGGGTACTGGGACCCTCCTGGTCCAGATCTAACGTTGGATCTGCGGATCTGAGGATCTGTTAGCCTGATGTTTCTCCCGTTCTTTTCTCGTTCACGTAGCGCAGACTCCCATATACCTACCCTATTTTGTGAGGGCGCCTCCGCGAGGGACAGCTCCGGCAAGCAATCCGTATTTCTATATTGAGCTTCATCACCTTCTTTCACCATCAAAAAGTTCCTCGCCCCAAGCAGGTCACCGCCGGTTTCCTGGTTCGCTGTATGAGACCCTTGATCTCGGCTCCCTTCAAGCTCGTCGTCGTGCTGGTTCTGCCACAGCGGAGCACGAAGGGGCAACTTGCCTCTGCTCATCCTTGTATCGGTCTAAAGCTTTGGAAAGCTTCACAATACATCCACGAAGTCACCCTTCATCTCCACTTACGGTGAGAAGCTCCAGAATCCATCCTCGAGCTTCACCTTCATCCGTCAGTGAAGTGCTCCTTGTCCACCTTTAAAACCGCCGTGAGGGTCTATGGGAGCATCTGGGTTGGACTCTCGTGACCTTGACCTTCATTTCCCTTCTCTTATCTCCCTCTGGTCGGTGCTCTAGCTCCACACTCCACCTTTATCCACAACCTATTCGCCGCAGTGGAGATACCACGAGAGCCAGGGGCTTGTTCTCCCTGTTCTCTTCGTCATATGCCCCCAAATGAGGGGTCGGTAAGGTCGTGCTCATTATAGGAACCCAACTCCTTGGTTAGTTCTTGCCCATGACCCACGTTCTCGGTGAGTGGTGGCTCGGAAGACCGCGGGGTCATTTGTCCCCCAACCTTTCTCTAGCCGCAAGGTAGGGGACAAGTTGTCATCCGTCAGATCTAATCCAAGGGCTCCAAAAAGTCCCTTCACTGAGTCAATCTGTGGCACTTCCTTCTCATTGGTCCCAACCACTAGATCTCAGATCTAAGGCTACAAAACCTCCATGCATCCCACCCAAAAATAAGGGGCGCATGACACAGCCTAACTTAGGCTTAGATTATTGAACTTAGGTCTATTAACCATCAATCAAGCACATTATTTCTCAAATTTCAACCTTAATAACTCCCTCTAGGATACTATGATTGTCACTAAATTTTAACCATAACTTCCTTACCTCTCGAGTACCTTCTACTCAAATTTGGTGACAAAACTCATCTATTTGATTATTCTATTAAATTCCTCAAGAAGGCATTAAAAATAGATCCCATCTCATCCCGTGCCTCCCGACCTCATGGATTGCACTTGTTGCAAGCCTCTAGCGGGAGCGCACCAAGCTTTCTGGCACCGTTGCCAGGGATTGAGGTGCTCGACCTAGTTAGATAGTGTAGCTTAGCCTTTCCTTTTGCCCTCACCATTGCTATTCTTTATTCTTTGTGTTACTCTTACATATTGGTTCGCTAACTTGGCTTCTTGTTGTTTGTTTGTGACGTGCGCAGGTGACAGCTGCGCATGCGTAGTACGCATTCGACTTGCACCGACTTGGTGGTTTACGACCCCGAGATTGGGAGGAGAAGACGTCAAGCTCACCGCAACCTACACCGAGAGGCCGAGATGGCCGAGAACAACCCACCCCCGGATGTTACACCTCCACCACCGCACCGCCCGCTTCATGAGTATTTCACACCGGGGAACTACAATTCCCCCATAGCCACGCTGGTGGATCAGATGCCCGGTCAGCAGTTCTCCATTCCGCCAGCACTCTTGGGACTTCTGCCCACATACTATGGAATGGAGAATGAAAATCCTTATCACCATATAGACGCGTTCTTAATAACGTGTTCGACCTTCCGCACGCCTGCTGCCACCGACGACTCGATCCGCAGAACGCTCTTTCCTTTCTCCCTCAAGGAGAAAGCCAAGGAGTGGTACGTATCGAGGCCAGAGCTCGTCACATGGAATGAAGTAAAGAATGAGTTTCTGAAGAAGTTCTTTCCGATAGCCAAGTTATCCTACATGAGAAGGTGCATCACATCCTTCGCCCAAAAAGAGAACGAACCTTTCCATGAGGCATGGGAGAGGTTCTAGAAGTTGCTTCGTGACTGCCCTCACCATGAGGTCCCGCTTTGGCAGCTGGTTCAAGCCTTCTACACCAGGCTTGAGGAGCAGAGCCAAAACAATGAAGATTCTTCTTGCGGGGGCACGTTCATGGCCAAGCCGCCCGAGGACTCATGGCCACTGTTTGAACATCTCGTCGAGAATTCTCGCCACTGAGCTTCCACTAAGGGGGGGCATTGCGATCGGAACTACATTCCCCCACCGTACTCCGTGGCTCCCGCACGCAATACCACCAACCCTGATCTAATGAAAATGATGGCAGATATGATGCAAATGATGAAGAATCAAGTGGGTGGCTCTTCTAGCCAACCCGCAATGGTTGTGGACGTTGTGGATGAGGAAGTTAATGCTTTACATTCCTTTGGTGGCCGCAACAACCAGGGCCCAATGTCCCAATCCTACACTCCCGAGTGGAGGAACCATCCAAATTTCTCGTGGAAACAACCAAATGAGGATGGACAAGGACAGGGGCAGCACAAGCCACGCTACAGCTCTAAGTTTGAGGACGAGGTTCTTGGAAGGCTAAGAAGCCTAGATGAAGTCAAAAAGGACATCAACGCACATGGCCAGTCTATAAGTCGACTTGAGCAGAGGTTAGATCATATTTCTCTCTCTTTGGCTAGAAGAGAAGAAGGAAGACTCCCCTTTCAACCTATGCTGAATCCAAACAATGATGGGACTTTTCAATATGCACCTCCGCCTCCTCAAGCGCCGCTCAATTATCAATATGCTCCACCCCCACCTCATACTTACCAACAACCACCTCCACAATATCACCCCCCACCTCAACAACAACCGCAACCCCAATTCATCCTTCAAAATCCCAATTCCCCTCACCAAAGGCCTCCACCACCCCAACAGCGACAACCACCTCCACAAGCTCCCCCTTCTACCACCCATGAGCATGTGAAGGCTGTGACTACTTTGAGGAGTGGTAGGACTTTGGAGAGCCCCCATGGTGCTGTTGTTGGCAGAGATGACACTGAGGCAGAGCAGTTTGATACTGAGATGCAAAATGATGATACTGTGATAAGAGGCAATGCTGATACTGTGACACCGAGCAGTGATACTGTGATTCCGAGCCGTGATATTGTGATTCTAGTGATACCAGTAGATGATACTGTTGATTTGGACCGATTGGGGTCCCAACTCCCGCCATATCCTGATGCACTTGAGGAGCCTTCTGCTGCAAAGAAAAAGAAGAAGCATGTAGATGATATTTTGGAGATATTCAAGCAAGTGAAAATCAATGTACCTCTTATAGACGCAGTCAAGCAAATTCCGTCCTATGTGAAGTTCCTTAAAGAATTGTGCACCTTCAAACCCGGTGCCCCCATCATCTCATGCTACATCGGGGCGCATCGCATAGACCAGGCTCTTCTTGACATGGGGTCTAGCGTAAACTTGATGCCTTATGATCTGTTTGCTGAGCTCCAAATGGGAGAGTTGAGGCCGGCGCATTGCACTCTACAGTTGGCCGACCGTTCTGTGAAGACGCCTAGAGAGCGTGTGGATGATGTGCTGGTCCGTCTTGATGAGGATACATCTGCCTTCTTCCCAGCCGATTTTATCATTCTTGATATGGAAAAGGAAGCTAGAAAGGTGCCAATCATCTTGGGGAGACCTTTCTTAGCCACAGCTGATGCCGTGATCCATGTGAGGACAGGGACCATGTATGTTACATTCATGCACATGAAGATCCGGTTGAACATCTTTAAGTCTTCTACTACAGCTGAAGTGATAGGGGCCACCGAAGAAGATTGTTATTTGGTGGAATGCCTAGATGAGATTGTTGAAGAGTTCCTACCCGCTTGGATTGAGACTGCTACTCAAGGTAGAGGTCTTGAGCCAATTGTTGAGTTCCCTGACAACGATGATGAGGATGATGAAGAGTGCGAACTAGCCTTAGTGGCTGCAAGCCAGGACCTCCCCTCTATTTCTGCACCTTTGAAGAACTCCCTTGAAGCACCTCCAGTTCTTGAGCTGAAGAAACTTCCTGAAGGATTAAAGTACGTATTCCTTGGCTCAAATAACACCCTCTCGGTGATCATTTCCACCATTCTCTCTCCTGAGCAAGAAGATGCCTTGATGGAAGTCTTGAGGAAGAACATCCAAGCCATTGGATGGTCTATTGCTGACTTGAGAGGGATTGACCCCTCCATTTGTGTGCATCGGATATACTTAGAAGAAGATGCGAGACCGACCCGTCAAATGCAAAGAAGGCTAAATCCAAAGTTGAAGGACGTTGTAACTCAAGAGGTTGTAAAGTTGCTCGATGCAGGGATCATCTATCCCATTTCTGACAGTACATGGGTGAGTCCCATCCAAGTTGTGCCCAAGAAGGGTGGGATTACAGTTGCAGAAAATGTCGATGGTGAGCTTATGCCGGTGAGAGAGCAGTCGAAGTGGAGAATGTGCGTGGATTACCGGAAGCTCAACAAAAAGACAAAGAAGGACCACTACCCACTTCCGTTTCTTGATCAGATTCTAGAGAGATTGGCTGGACAGAGCTTCTACTGTTTTCTTGATGGGTACTCGGGATATTTTCAGATTGCTGTGCATCCAGCGGACCAAGAAAAGACGACATTCACTTGTCTAAGTGGTACATTTGCCTACCGGAGAATGCCATTTGGATTGTGCAATGCCCCTTCCACTTTCCAGAGATGTGTAACCTCGATCTTTGCTGACATGCTTGACTCGTCACTCGAGGTCTTCATGGATGATTTTTCAGTTTTCGGGAAGACCTTTGACGAGTGCTTGCTACATCTAGCTGCGGTTCTGGAAAGATGTGTGAAAGTTCGCTTAGTTCTATCTTGGGAAAAAAGTCATTTCATGGTACCTGAGGGTATAGTTCTGGGACACCGAGTTTCGAAAGATGGGATTGAAGTTGACAAGGCCAAGGTGGGCCTTATTTCTACACTCGACTTCCCTTTGACCGTAAGACATGTTCGATCTTTCTTGGGACATGCAGAATTCTACCGGCGTTTTATCAAGGACTTAAGCAAAATCTCAAGACCACTCTGTCGATTACTTGAGAAAGATATTGAATTTCAGTTTGATGACAAATGTGTTGAAGCCTTCAATCATCTAAAAGAGAGGCTTATTTCTGCTCCTATCATGCAGCCCCCGGATTTCTCCTTGCCGTTCGAGATCATGACGGATGCATCTGATATGGCGGTGGGGGCTGTGCTGGGTCAACGCATTGGCCGAATTCCTCATGCTATCTATTATGCAAGTAAAACGTTAGACGATGCTCAAAGAAACTATACGACTACCGAGAAGGAGTTGCTTGCGGTGATCTTCGCTCTTGACAAGTTCCGGCCGTATCTCTTGCAAAACAAAGTGACAATCTACACAGACCATGCTGCGCTGAAGTATCTCATGTCCAAGAAAGACTCAAAGCCAAGTTTGATCCGATGGATTTTGTTGCTCCAAGAATTTGACATAGAAATTGTGGATAAGAAAGGAATAGAAAATGGTGCTGCAGATAATCTCTCCCGCCTTGATGGACCTTTTGATGTGACAAGTCCAATCAAAGAGACAATGCCACATGAACAACTCCTCTTAGTCTCATCTGTCCAAAAGCCATGGTACAAGCACATAGCAAATTTCCTAGCTAGTGGGAGGATACCGAGCATGTGGACAAGAGAGGAAAGCAAGAGATTGTTTGCTATGGTAAAGAACTACAATTGGGATGACCCTCAGCTCTTTAAATATTGCCCGGACCAACTCATTAGGAGGTGCATTCCGGAGTTGGAGCAGCAAGAAGTCTTATCTATGTGCCATTCCGGAGTGTGTGGAGGCCATTTTGGAGGGAAATGCACGGCCGCCAAAGTTCTTCAATGTGGATTCTACTGGCCGACATTGTTCAAAGATGCTCATGACTTTTGTAAGAGTTGCATCAAGTGCCAAAAAGTGGGCACTATCTCAAAGAGGGACATGATGCCTTTGTCACCTATCTTGGTGGTAGAAGTATTTGATGTTTGGGGGATTGACTTTATGGGTCCTTCCCCCCCTTCTTTCAGGTATGTCTACATCTTGGTCGTCGTAGACTATGTATCAAAATGGATTGAGGTTGTGGCAACAAGAACAAATGATCATAAAGTGGTGTGTGATTTCGTGAGATCCAACATCTTTAGCCGTTTTGGTGTTCCAAGGGTTGTGATTAGTGATGGAGGGAGTCATTTCATTCACCGCACTTTTGAAGGACTGCTAAAGAGACATGGGGTGAAACATCGTGTAGCTACTCCTTACCACCCTCAAACGAGTGGTCAAGTTGAGTTTGCAAATCGGGAGATAAAGCTCATTTTGGAGAAGACGGTGCGATCAGACCGCAAGGATTGGTCACTTCGCCTGAAGCTTTATGGGCATATAGGACTGCATACAAAGCCCCGATTGGCACTACATCGTTCAAACTTGTCTATGGTAAGAGTTGCCATTTGTCGGTTGAAATGCAACACAAGGCATTGTGGGCCTTGAAGACGATGGACTTCGATGAAGAGAATGCCGGACTGAGGAGAAAGTTTCAATTGAATGAGCTAGAAGAGATGCGGCATGAAGCCTATGAAATGTCAAAAAGCTACAAGGAAAGGACCAAGTTTTTGCATGACAAGATCATAAAAAGGAAAGAGTTTGAGCCCGGAAAATGGGTATGGCTATACAATTCAAGGATGAAATTCTTCCCCGAAAAGCTTCGGTCTAGATGGGAGGGCCCTTACCTTGTCAAGAAAGTGTACCCATCCAGAGCAGTGATCATTTGTGCAAAGGAAGGAGCTAAGGAATTTGTTGTTAATGGACAAAGGTTAAAACCTGACGTTGAAATCGGCCCAGACAAGGCTAACCAGGATTTTGATGTTGTTATGCTGGTAGAAGAAGAATCTGATGAAGAGGAGTGTTTGGATGAGGATGAGAAAGGGATTTACTACAAGGATCTTTTAAAGATTCCCAAAAAGTGAAAAAAGTCCAACATTCAATAAGCCTGGCTGAAGGCGTTAAATTTAGCGCTAGTGGGAGGCAACCCACGTGGTTTGAGATTCTCGAACCCTCCTTTTGATACTTTAGTTTTGTTTTACACAAATACACACACGCACACTTGTGCTTGATAGTTTTGTTTTTAGTTTTGATGAAATGACAGGTTGAACAGGTTCAAGCTGAAGATTGAGGCACAGTCAGTCAAGGTGGTGGATAACCCACCAAGAAAAGATAATTCATGACGATTAAATGATGAGTTTCGAAAAGTTTTGACTTGAAAGAGAGCAGCACGGCCGTGCTGACCAAAACGGCCGTGTTGACCTCAATCCAAAATGGTCGTGCTGAAACGGAACGGCCGTGCTGCTAAAGATGCATCCAACAGGTTGATTGAAGATCTTGGCCCCCGCCAGCACGGCCGTGCTGACCAAAACGGCCGTGTTGGCCTAAAACCAACACGGCCGTGCTGACCAAAATGGCCGTACTGGCCCATATAAACCTAAAATATACCCCGACCCAACACGACCCCCCGTTCATTTCTGTGACCCAAAACGGCCGTCCTGCGATGTCTGGCGACTAGGGCGAGTTCCCTACACCCCCAAATCGCTTCCTCTTGCTCCCAAACTTCAGATTTGAGGTTCCTTTGGTCCCTAATCGTCTTCCCCAACCTCTAGCTTCGATTTCCACCGCTCATCACCACCGATTTCTCCAGCCACACGCAAATTCCGCCCCATCAGTGCGGAGCTGCGTTTTCCAGTGCAAGCTTCATTCCTCGTCAGAGAATCGTGCAATCATGAAGGGCATGGGCAAAGCAATCAAGAAAGGAGTAGAGAAGACCACAAGCATCCTCACCGGTGGCAAAAGAAGGTCCAAACAAGCGGCCGGTTCACAGCAGTCCGGCAGCGCCTCCTCACCGTCCAATTCAATTTCACGTTCCTTTAGACGGTCAGCTTCGATGAGCACTTCTCGACTACACTCTCCCTCAAGTGAGCATTTCTCCGATCCAAGCTACAACAACACTGGGGAAGAGGAGGCGGAAGAAGAAGAAGAGATGGAGAATCTGGTGGATTCTATTGAAGTCATTGCACCGGCTCGTGAGCGAAGGGCTAAGAAAACCAATGAAGCTTCGTCCTCGCGCCTACCGCCACGACCAACTCAAGCAAGGCACTCGACATCATCTGCCCGACCTAGTGGAAGCAATGAAAGAGTGCCCTTGAACTTGGACACAAGTTCGGGGTCACATACATATCAAGAAGAAGAAGTGGATGATACTGAGAGCGAGGAATTGGAGGATGAACCAGTGGATATCCTATCGAGACTAGAGGAGGACAGATTCACATGGGCGGGAAAGCAACCACAAGGAACCACTTATGGTAGAGGAGTCGCAAGAAGGGCAGCAGTGAAACCCCTTCACCCCGAATGTATGACAAGAAGGGTGATTGCCACTAGATATGCATGTGTGCCCACAATGGAAGCTTTAGGTATCTTTTTCAGTTTTGAGTTTCATCTAAAACGCTGTGGATTGTACGACATTTTAACTAAGGCCGAAGATGCATACTTGGAGATCACTCATGAGTTCTTCGCAACCTTAGAGAAGGTTCAGTTCCGAGGAGAGGATGCTCTCAGGTTCAAATTAAACGGCTCAACACATGTCCTCAACGCCTCTCAGATCAATGCAATCTTTGCCCCCAACCCAGAAATGGCAAGGAAATTCGACGGGGGAAGATTTGACAAGAATGGTAAGGCAGATTACGCCAAGATGTGGAAGACGATCACAGGCGAATCCACTTTCACTTCAGGGAAATCCAAAACAAGCAAGATCCACAACCCATTCATGAGATATTTGCAAAAAGTGCTGGCAAATACAGTGTTTGGTCGCTATGATAATCAAGGATCAGGCGGCCAGAAAGACCTTTTTCTCATAGCTACAGTTGCAAGCGCGGGGTTCGTGAACATGGGTGCCATGTTTATTGATCACGTGAAGACAATCCCATCCAAAAGTAAAAATCCATTCATCATGGGAGGGATTGTCACCACTTTGGCGAGGGCGTTGGGATGCAATCTGGAAGGGCTCACCAAGGTAGATGGAAACAAACATGTGGACCTAAACTATCTTGCGAGGTCACAGATGATTTCTGTCAAGGATGACAAAAAATTTTATGTGTTGAACCCCGGCTACCCTGGAATCACTTTGGAACTCCCTTACCATGCCCTCCCTTTGCTCAAGAATGCAGGGCCTGTGGATGATTTTCTCAATCAGTTATCACAATATGAGGAAGAAACCCCTAGAGAAGGATACAGAGCACCAAGTGTAGTCTTACCTGATGAGGAGGGGGAAACAAACATGCCAGAATAGCAACGATCTTCGGAGTATCCACTCCGTACAAGGCCGAGAATGGAAGAGTTTGAGGCGCAGCCACCTCCGACAAATGCATATGATATGGCATCCATCCATGCACATTTGGAGGAGATTCAGAAAATGCAACAGGACATGTGGTTGGATCAGCAGCAGATGCATCACCAAATCAACCACATGTATCAGTACCAGCATGCGCAGACACAAAGAAACCCCCAGTGGGGGGAGGATTTCTGGGGATAAATTTCTGGCTACCAGGAGACATACCCGCCTCCACAGGCGGAGTACTGGGGCCACTACTACCAGCAGCCTCCTCCACAGTCCGGCCCGTCGCAGGACCCCACACCACCACAACCCTGATTTCTACCCTATCACCCCTAAGCTTTAGTTTCATGCTGAGGACAACATGATTCAAAAGTTTGGGGTGGTAGGGCGGTAAGCCCTCTGTTTTCAGTTTATTTTGACAGTTGCCTGTTCCACCTGATCATTATTTGTTTGATGTTTAACCCACCTAGTATAGATTGTCTTCTGCTTGCATCCATGCATGTCATGTAGCTTTCATTCTCCTCATTTTTGAGTAATTTTTCAAAACTTTTGCTTCTTCATACCATGCATTTCATTCTCATGTAGTTTTTGATAATTTCTTTTGCATGTTAAGTAGGATTTTCTGCTTTATGTTTTTAAATTCCCTAAAGTAGGTTTAGATGCGATTTAGTGCAAATTGGCACCATTTTGGCCAATTTTGCCCAGATTTGAATATTCTTGCTCTGATAGGATGTTTTGACTTAATCTCCAATGTTTGAAATGAAAAGGTCTACTCTTGTGACAAATGCATGCTACATTCTTAGATCTTATTGATATATGGTCTTGTTTGTGACTTTTTACATGTGAACCTCATCTCTTAAGTCTGTGAATGTGTTGGTTGAATCATGAATTGAGCAAGCGACAAACGCTTAAAGCCAATGGAATCACTTGGTAGAAATATGAATATTGTGTTAATTCTATCATGTGATGTGATATTACTTGGTGAAGTGTTGAATTAACTTTCATGCAGGGAATCGTATGTTGAAAACTACATTGATGACCCCTCTTTGATCCGACTTTTCTTCCACCATCTTCATACCCCTCCGCCTCATAAAAAGATGCCAAAGTGCACATATTAGCCGTGGCCACCTCCAAAAGTTTGGTGTGGCCACATCTTTACCTCCCCGCTTCACTCCATCCACCATATGCCCTATCTATACCAAGGGCAAAGAAAAAGAAAAAGAAAAGCAAAAATAAAATAAAAGGATGCTCCTGTTTAAGAGCATTCAAATAAAGAAAAAAAAGGAGTGTGTAAAGGCACCCCAAATCTTACCGCAACCCTTTCTTCTTCTTTTATGCCCATTGAGCTAGAAAACATCAAATCTAGCTCACTTTGCCCTTTCTACAGCCAAGTGGATCATCTAGTGTGGTTTGAAGCATAAGACCGAATTCATGAAAGTGAAACAACACTCCTAGTCACATGTGATTAACACCAACATGAAACGGTTTACCCGGAATGACATAAAGGACATATGGACAACTTGTGTTTCTATGCTTTATATTTGAAGTTTGTATGCTCAGTGCTCAATTCATGATTGGGTTGTGAAAGAAGGAGAGGAGAGATGTGAGACACATGCACTTAGTCATTTCCAAGACCATATATATTCAATAATCTTCTGCTGCTTTGCATTTGTCATTTGTTTTTGTTGAAAAGAACGGAAAAGAGAGATGAAGTTGGAGCATACTTGAGGACAAGTATGTTTTAAGTTTAGGGTGGTGATGCGGCCCTATTTTAGGGCTCCATCTTGTGCCATTTTGTATATAAGTTGCATCTAAACATGTTAGATTACAAGTATTTTCCCCCAATTTGATTATCATTGCAAATACGCTTATGGATGTTCTTTGCACTGTTTTTCAGGTACTTGGACCACAATGGATGGACGAGTGTGATGGAGGGACCCAAAGGAGGCCCCAAAGCTCCCCCAACCTACCTTAGTGGCCAAGGATCGTCTCCAAGCAAAAACATCCAAGAATTATGAAGTTTGAAGCCATGCTAGCACTAGAAGACCCCAGCATGGTCGTGGTGCCATGGAACGGTCGTGCTGGCAATTGAGCAGAATTACAGGTTGATCGACAAATTTTGGAAGTTCAAGCAAGTCAGTCACCACGGCCGTGTTGACCAGCACGGCCGTGCTACGAAGACCACACCACGGCCGTGCTGACCAAAACGGCCGTGCTGGATGAAGATGGAACGGGCGTGCTGCTCAGAACGACCTCCTCCCAACTCCGCCACCACAGCCGTGCTACCCAGCACGGCCGTTCTACCTAGTACCCAACACGGCCGTGCTGCCCAGCACGGCCGTGCCACCAGCCTTCGTTTTCACCCACCAACCGGTTAAATTAACACTTACCCAACACGGCCGTTCCCCTCCACCACGACCGTGCTCACTCCTACCCAACACGGCCGTGCTGGCCAGCACGGCCGTGCGACCACCCCAAAACCTATACAACTTTCACTGATTTTCCTATTATACCCCCACTTAGCCCTAGCCCCTATATAAGCACTAGTTGCTTCTAGGGCTCGAGAGAGAGCACCCCTAGCTGACCCTAGCTGCTTCCTTACCTCCATTACTCCAATCCACCTACTCCCTTGCATCTAACCCCATTTCCACCCACTTTCCACTCATTTCCACCATAGAAACCTAGTTCCTCTAGGTTTCTATCCATCCATTCCACCATTTTCATGCACCCCTGCACCTTTGGAGGAGGGAGGTCGTCTGCAGCTGCTTGGAGGTGAAGAAGGAGGCCACTACATCGAGCTTCATGGCGTTTTCCCTTCTTCTATCCCCTTCTTTTCCTAGTTTGATCATGTATAACTAAGCCCCCTTGGGTGGGCTGTTTGGGGCAAAAATGTGACTTTGATACCATGTTGGGGGAATATAATTTGTAATGAACATATTTCATTTCTATGATGATTTCCTTTTCTTATATCTCATTTCCCATTACTTGTGCATGTAGTTGTTGTTTAATTACATTAATTGATTGCCTTGTGGTGTTTGAAGACATTTGTCTCTAGGGTGTTTTGGTTTCTATGTAGCTATCATAGGATTGGCTCCTAGGTCCTTAATTCGGATCCCTAGCTAGCCCCCTATCTTTCTACATAATCACCTTCTTCCTACATGCAAATGTGAGTTCTAAGTGACTAGTATAAGTGTGATTAGTGCAATTGCCTAGGATTTCCTAAAGGCTGAGGTGGCTAGTGGCATGAGGTCAAATACCCTCATCTCTACTCCCATCCTTACCCTTGGTCCTCAATTGACTAATACCACTTATCCTAGAGACCTAGACTTGGTACATCCTATGAGAATTACACCTAGCCCTAGTTCTCCAATTAGTAGCTTAGGGTAAATTCTCATAGAACCCACCTTGTTGTTTGGTTTGGTAATCTAGAATGAGATATGTTAATTGCTTATTATGGTGACATCCCCCAACTAATGTCAAGGTCACATTCCCAAACGGCCCACCTCCTTCATCTAATTGCTTAAAACCCTAATTGCCTAGTTTGCTTGTTAATGCTAGTGTAGTTCATTTGTTTTAGTTAACTTAGTTAATTGCCTAGTTTTGTTAGTTAAGTGGTAATTTAGGTTTTTGATCTTGATTAGTGGTTAACTTAGGTTCTCAATTGCTAGTTGCTTGCTTAGTCTAGTATAGTCTGTTCTTGCTCTTGTTTAGATAGCTTGTTAACTCAGATTGCTAATTTAGTCTTTTGATAACTTAGTTTCACATTGCTTTTCATACTTGCTCTCTTAGCGTAATTAACAACCAATCAACCTTAAAACCCTAAAAACCCTACTCTCCGCACTAGGAATGTAGCTCACACCATCTAAATCTAGTGCCCCCTTTATCCTCGCGGATCGACCCCGTACTTGCCACCTCACCTATACTACGACACGACCCCGTGCGCTTGCGGGTGTAATGTCTTAGTAGAAGTAGGTAGTTAGTGTGGGAACATACAAATTTTGAAAGCAAAGATCCCATCTCATCCCGTGCCTCCCGACCTCGTGGATTGCACTTGTTGCAAGCCTCTAGCGGGAGCGCACCAGGTATCAGTATTTCATTACCTTAATAATGAATTCAGTAGGTACGGTTCTGTTTACCAGATGAAACATAAGTTATAAACTCTTGAAAAGTTCAAGGAGTTCATGAATGAAGTACAAAACCAACTTGGAAAAAGTATAAAGGTACTTCATTTAGATCGAGGTGTGGAATACTTAAGCCAAGAGTCTCTGGACCTTCTGTGAGCCTATGGTATTGTAACACAATGGACTCCACCTGGAACACCACAAAAAATGATGTATCAAAAAGAAGAAATCACACATTACTAGATATGGTGCAATATATGATGAGTTTTTCCAAACTTCCAACCACCTTCTGGGGTTTTTTCCCTTGAAACCATCACATTTACACTAAACAGAGTACCATCTAAATCAGTTCAAAAGACACCATATGAGATATGGTATGTGAGGCTTCCCAATGTGTCTTTTATGAAGATTTAGGGTTATGATGGTTATGTGAGACAACAGTTTCTCGAAGCTTGGACCCAAATCTGATAAATGTTATTTTGTTGTATATCCTAAAGAAACCAAAGAATATTACTTTTATTCCCTATCTGACAAGGAATTGTTTGTTGCTAGATATATTGCATTCCTAGAAAAGGATTTTAATTCTAAAGGAATCAATGGGAGGAAGGTAGAGCTTGAATAAGTTCAAGATAAATAAGAAATCATTGAACCGATAGATGTTAAGAGGAACAAAGAGAATTACAAAATGTTATAGAATCTCAAATTCCTTAAGTAACAAAGGTGCCTCATAGATCTAGTAGGATACACCTTGAACCTGAAAGATTTGGATATCTTGTGACTTAGGAAGGCAGTGAGTTAGTCATAGATGATGAGCCAACAACCTATCTATAATCTAATGAGGGATCATAGTATGAGAAATGGCTTAAGGCTGATATGAGATAGAGTTCATGTATGCCAACAAGGTATGGACCTTGGTGGATCCACCCTAAGGGGTAAAACCCATAGGTTACAAATGGGTCTTCAAGAAGAAGACTAGAATGGATGGTAAAGTACAAACTTACAAAGGTAGATTGGTTGCAAAGGGTTTCAGACAAGTTCAATGTGTTGACTATGACAAAACCTTTCCTCCAGCTGTCATGGTTAAGTCCATCAGGATCATGCTTGCCATTGCAACTTTTCATGACTATGAGATTTGGCAGATGGATGTTAATATCGCATTCCTTAATGGGAATCTTCTTAAGGATGTCTACATGACAAAGCTTGAGGGTTTTATAAATCCAAAGGATGCAAATAGAGTCTATAAGCTACAAAGGTCAATCTATGGATTGAAGCAAGCACCTTGGAGCTAGAATCTTCATTTTGACGAGACAGTCAAAGAGTTTGGCTTTACTCAAAATGAAGATGAACCTTGTGTGCACAAGAAGTTTAGTGGGAGTATGAATGTATTTCTCATATTGCATGTGAATGATATACTATTGATGGGGAATGACATCCCTACTTTACAAAAGGTAAAGACATGGGTAGGAAATATGTTTTCTATGAAAGACTTGGGCAAAGCATCCTATATTTTTGGGAATCAAGATCTATAGAGATAGATCCAGAAGGCTTCTTGAACTAAGTCAGAGCACATAAATTGATAAAGTGTTAAAAAGGTTCAACATGGAGAGTTCAAAGAGAGGAAACCTTCCCATGGCGCATGGAGTTACCATCTCTAAATATCAATGTCCCAGTTCTTGTGAAGAAAGGGAACATATGAGTAGGACTCCATATGCATATGCAAATGGATCCATTACACAGGTAATGTTGTATACCCATCTCGATGTCTCATATGCCTTGAGCATGATGAGCAGATATCAGATCAAGGTGATTCTCATTGGACAACCATGAAGAACGTCCTTACGTACTTGAGAAGAACTAAGGATTAGTTCCTTGTCTATGGAGGAAAGGAAGAGTTGGTGGTAAAGGGTTACACCGATCAAGCTTCCACAGTGACAAAGATGATTACAGATTGCAATCTGGATTCGTGTTTTGCCTCAACAATAGAACTGTGAGTTGGAAGAGTTCCAAATAAGAGACAATTGTTGATTCTACAACATAGGCTGAGTATATTTTTGCATTAAATGCATCAAAGGAAGCTATCTGGATTAGGAAGTTCATCTCAGAACTTGGGGTTGTTCCAAGCATCAACAACACAATTGATATATATTGTAACAACAATGGAGCTATTGCACAAGCTAAGGAACCCAGATCACATCAAAGTTCCAACCGCATATAAAGGTGTTTCCATCTCATACAAGAGATTGTATAGTGAGGAGATGTGAAGATTTGCATAGTATAAATTGAGAAAAATATTGTTGACCCCTTGACAAAAATTCTTTCACGGCAGAAGCATGATGGTCATGTTAGATCACTGGGAATAAGATTCATGGGTGATTAGATCTAACTGCAAGTGGGAGTCTATTGGTATATATGCCAAGAGAGTCAATCATATGATGATTGTAATGGCATAACATGTAAATGATTTGATTAAATAATAAAGGTAATCTTCTCATTTATTCTATTTTATTCAGTTATGAGATATTGAATGATGACATATGTCTTCAGGTTGATGACCTAAGAAATGAGATCATATGAATGTTAAGAGTATATACATTTGTGACGTCCCCGAATTTTCTAAAACTTAATCTTATGTGTGACATCCAAATTGAAACCCTCACCTAATCGAGAATCCCAATTTAAACATCCCACACTAGGCTAAGAAGAAGAAAATCAAGGGAGTCAAAAGGAAATAATTAGTATCACATGCACATGAACAATAATAAAACCATATGCACATGTTCACCATTCAACATATAATTACAACATGAATTGTTACATCATTTGATATTACATATTGAACAACGAACTAATACATATACATGTACTACAACTAAACTATAGGATCTTAAGACAACATGTCCACCTATACATCTGCTCGCCATACAACTCTCACTATCTTGGATCTTCAAGATCACATGTTCACAACCTAAACAAAAGATTACATGTGGTACACGTAAGAACAATATTCAAGAATAGTATACTGAGTATGCCTACGTGTCTTTTATATATCTCTCATCATATCTTGGCAATAAGATAAAACTAGTATACTTGGTAGTAACAGAAGAATATAAGAAAAGCGTATACTTGCACAAAGATATTCATTAGTAAAAGAGAACACATATTTTAAGCACATTTCCATCATATATCTTGTACATCTGTCCCTAGGGCTTTGATGTTTTTAGGCCTTATGATCTACCCTCGAGGATTTTGTCATCGTTGTACATGTGATCTACCCCCTAGGAGTTTTTGATCACTCTAATGCATTGTACTACCAAAGAGTTTAGTGCTATCATATGATGGATCAGATATTTTATGTTTCATGTGTTCATAGCAATAAGTATGGAAAATAAAGCAACATATCATGCAAGAACAATCATTTCATCCAATATCATATGCCAAGTATTTTACTACACATATAATACAAGCATATTGTATAATAAGCCAAGTAAGAGGTAATGGTGTACCTTCCAAAGAGATAGATCATTCTAAACCATATTCCTGATGTCCTCTATATCTTTGTTAAACCTGATCAAGAGAATATCATATACTATCATCAGGTTCTCATCTTCTTACATCTCATCTTAACCCTATTCGTGTTCATTAGGGTTTATCTTATCTCGTTAGGATATTCCCATCATTACTTGCATTCTTGTCTTAGAATTATCTTACTGTTGTCATTTTATAGATTATGGTTCATTATCTAAACATTAGGTTTCATATCCTTTTTGTGCACATATTAACCCTAGTTTATATACATTATTCAAATTAGGGTTACAACCCATGTATCAAGGGTCATCTTCATATAACATGAATTATGGGTATCATCGTGATCTCAGAATTACATATTATCTTTTACTTATTGATATGAGATTATACTAAATATTTCAACATTTATTGAGCATGTATGCATTAATTGCATTATCTTTCATGTTATTATCCCTAATTAGCCATATTAATCAATTTATATGCTTTCTGCATCAACATGACCATATCTGACATCATATGCATTATAAACATGATTATGGATTTACTAACATTTTATCATGATTTTAGGCCATCATTTGATATTTATTATCCATCAAATGAGCATGCCACATCTTACATGATATCAATGTTATTAGTTCATCAAAAGCCTGATATTATCATTCTACTATGTTCCACTCATTTTTTCGAGAATTGCGGTATATTATATGTATTTTTCTGATAAGCGGGCTATTTATTATGAATTATCAAAGATCTAGGGTTTAAATGGAATTTTCTTACCTTTGTGCCAATCAGAGAGCACCACGTGGCTCTGGCGAGTTGCTTCTCTGTGCTTGGGTACTGGGACCCGCCTGGTCCAGATCTAACGCTGGATCTGTGGATCTGAGGATCTGTTAGCCTGATGTTTCTCTCGTTCTTTTCTCATTCACGTAGCACAGACTCCCATATACCTGCCCTATTTTGTGAGGGCGCCTCCGCGAGGGACATCTCCGGCAAGCAATCCGTATTTCTCTATTGAGCTTCATCACCTTCTTTCACCATCAAAAAGTTCCTCGCCCCAAGAAGGTCACCGCCGGTTTCCTGGTTCGCCGCATGAGACCCTTGATCTCGGCTCCCTTCAAGCTCGTCGTCGTGCTGGTTCTGCCACAGCGGAGCACGAAGGGGCAACTTGCCTCTGCTCATCCTTGTATCGGTCTAAAGCTTTGGAAAGCTTCACAATACATCCACGAAGTCACCCTCCATCTCCACTTACGGTGAGAAGCTCCAGAATCCATCCTCGAGCTTCACCTTCATCCGTCAGTGAAGTGCTCCTTGTCCACCTTTAAAACCGCCGTGAGGGTCTATGGGAGCATCTGGGTTGGACTCTCGTGACCTTGACCTTCATTTCCCTTCTCTTATCTCCCTCTGGTCGGTGCTCTAGCTCCACACTCCACCTTTATCCACAACCTATTCGCCGCAGTGGAGATACCACGAGAGCCAGGGGCTTGTTCTCCCTGTTCTCTTCGTCATATGCCCCCAAATGAGGGGTTGGTAAGGTCGTGCTCATTATAGGAACCCAACTCCTTGGTTAGTTCTTGCCCATGACCCACGTTCTCGGTGAGTGGTGGCTCGGAAGACCGCGGGGTCATTTGTCCCCCAACCTTTCTCTAGTCGCAAGGTAGGGGACAAGTTGTCATCCGTCAGATCTAATCCAAGGGCTCCAAAAAGTCCCTTCACTGAGTCAATCTGTGGCACTTCCTTCTCATTGGTCCCAACCACTAGATCTCAGATCTAAGGCTACAAAACCTCCATGCATCCCACCCAAAAATAAGGGGCGCATGACACAGCCTAACTTAGGCTTAGATTATTGAACTTAGGTCTATTAACCATCAATCAAGCACATTATTTCTCAAATTTCAACCTTAATAACTCCCTCTAGGATACTATGATTGTCACTAAATTTTAACCATAACTTCCTTACCTCTCGAGTACCTTCTACTCAAATTTGGTGACAAAACTCATCTATTTGATCATTCTATTAAATTCCTCAAGAAGGCATTAAAAATAGATATCTTAATCATGATGTCAACCTCACATCAACACACCTACTTTGTCAAAATCTTAGAACTCTTAATATAACTCAACCATATGATTTCACTTATGTCATTGGACATTTAGGATTCCAAAAGTCCACTCCATCACAACATTCTTGGTATGTCCCTAGTTGGATGTTATTGTGGGAGGTAGATAGACAACCATAACACTAAAGACTAGAGTGTGTCTTGGTTGATGATAGAATCTCGTCAGTCATGATATGTGATATCAAACCAAAGCACATAGATACTTGTTAAAGAATGGTGTATCAGATAGACCCGCCATAAGAGTGATACATGGAAACCGTAGTTGATAGTTAGAATCATCTCTTACATTGTTGGTGGTGACTATGGTTCTTAGACCTGAAGTCACTACGCTCATAAAATGTTGTTTGGTGTACTTTGACATCATCCACCATGATTCTAAATAAGGGTTGCCATAAAGGTGATGATTGAAAACACTATGACACATGTTGATGATGATGAGTGATGTAGATGGGATTTGTCCCTCCTTGGGGAGTATGATATTATGGCTACCTTATAAGCGAGACTAAGAAATGCATGGCCATGCTCATGTAAGTCAATATGTGATATTGGGATTACATATATCTCATACAATCTTCTCTAGTTCAAGTTACATTGATTGAATGATTGAAGAGGATGATGATTCCAGGCCTCGAGTTCAATTTGGGTATCAGTGACAAAGGACCTATACAAACATTGTAACACAAATCACAGATTGTAGGTTGAAGTTTTTCTCCAACTTTCCATTTACTTGGGTAACAATGATGTGTTACTAGATGTCTCTCTTTGATTGTGATGTCATAAAATGGTTATGGACACTCACAGCCAATGTAATATGGAATATATAGAGTCACACACAAAATATTCACTTGGAATAGGAGTTTATTCATGAATGATGACTAAATTGACTATTGAAGTGTTTAGGTATTCAATTTAAATAACAATCGACTGATTGAACTTTAAACTGATTGGTTCAAGTGTTGAACCAACTAGTTAGAGTGTTAGGTTGATTGGAGATTGTATTGGCTGAATTTTGGATGAACCAGGACATCAACTAACCAGATCACTTAGTGAATCGATAGGCCCAAGGTTGCTAGATGATTGGTTCATGATATGAACTGCCCCCTTCATGGATCAATTCGATTTTGCATCAAGGATTGTTGCTAACATCATGTTGTTCATTAATTGGATTAGAATTGTCGATACAATTGTGATTGAGAAACATGATGAAATGACCAGTTCACTGGATGAACTGATTGGTTCACATGCCAACCGATCGGTTCACTTGTGAATCGATCATTTTGCCACTTGTAGGTTGCCAAAATTTGTAAAATTTTGGTCCCTTCCACTCCCACACAAACTGGGAACTTTAGACCTAACCCTCCTATAAATAGAGGGGTATTGGGGGCTTCCTAGAGACACAACTCAATTACTTCTAACAATTATATATCTTCTCTGGTTGTGGCAATAGAGAGAACCTAAGATTACCCAACAAAGGGAGGGACATCACAGGAGAATGATTATGGAAGCGCAAGTTGGTGACTAATTTATCGATGTGAAGGGGCAACTCCTTCTTGTCTAGACTTCTAGAAAGACAAGAGCTCCCAGTAGTCTGTGTGGAATACTCTAGAGGTGTGGAGCTTTTCCTACTAGGAGGACAACGTTAAAATGTTGTCTATCATGATCAAACAGGAGCTGCTATAGATGTTGTTGGAGTGCGACTTGAAGAAAGGGTGTGCATTATGATGAGGACATTGTCATTGGACTTGCTCCAGGATTAGGTATATCCTCCAAACCATCCTTTCCAATACATAGTTTTTGGTGTGATCTGTTGGTTTAATGGGAATATGGTAGTTAACTTTTTGTTTCTGTTGCCTATTTAGTCACCATATTACCCTATATAATTTTTAGTCAAACTTAAAATTATGTCGAGATGGCCTTCAGAAAACTCTTACTGCAACAAGGATACATATCAAAAGAAAATACGCTTTTGGATGTCTCTCGGTCTCATAGGAACTCTAGTTTGACAAATGCATAGTCAAAATGACCTAAATATAATTTCATACCTATTGTGTTGATTCCATACATTTGTATGTACACTCTAGTTTAATTATATTTTAAATGTTGGACATATCAATTTAAGTACAATTTGACTAAGGGTGATAAGAAACAAAATCGTATTCATAATTTTACTTTTGACTCTACTATTCAATAAGGACACTCCTAACTCTCCAATTTAGTTCCCTACTCCAACCCAAGTCTATTCATATATTATAACCATTTGTGATTACTCTAAAAAACATTTGATCCGTAGAGCTGATTTAAAAAAAAATAGTCACATTGTTCCTTAATGAATTACATTGTGCTCAAGTACAGGTTCTCCTTTACTAAGAGATTTCCTATCATGTAGATAATCTGATCAAGAAAATCTCATTAGAAAATCTTGCCACGTTTTATATTGTATTTCCTTCTTCTAAGGTTTATGTTTTGTGAAGAAATCTTCTATAGGTGATTCACGGTGAGTGAAATGACAACCAGTATAAGAATAAAGGATGGTCATTCTTTGTCTTGGCAAAGAGTACATATGTGGTGATCTTCCTTTGACCATGAGTAGAAAATGGTGCTAAGCTTATTTCCCAGAGGCCCTATTATGAAATAGTGTCGATCTCCCTTAGCCAAGATCTAAAAGATATTGTTAATACATATTGATCTTTATTTTTAGTTTTTAGATATATAATTGTATATTGTATTCCCCCTCAACTAAAATAAAGATTTTTCAAACCTAGTGGTTGAAAGTAAAACTACACAAGGATCATCAAACCTTTTTGGTTTCTAAATTGCATTAAGTAACGAAGTGCATCTATTCCTGCTTCCTCCTACTTCTTTACTTTGATTGTTATAATGTGAAATAGTTACCATTGATGTTTTATTGATGAGTAAAATCCAATTTATGTAAGAGTATATCCACCCCCTCTAGACCCTAATTCCAAGTGTTTTTAGAATAGGTCTTGTAGGTATTTTCAAAAAATTGAGAAGTATGGAAGGCAATTTTGTAGGAATAGTCAATTTGAAAGGAGTCCCCAACCACCAAACCAAGCCTCCTTTATTTAATGGAACAAACTATATATACTAGAAGAAATGGATGAAATTCTTGGTACAAGTGATTAGCCATGATCTACAAAGATGGTAGCATGAGTATACATATCTCCCTAACTTCATTCAAAGCCCTAGGTTCCATCACAATTAAGATTAGGGTTGTATTATCACTGTCATTAATATCATTATTATGGTAAATATTGAGACCTAAGGCTCAAAAGGTTTCCAAGCACTGACCTAATTAGGTTTTATGACAAAGTGGCCAAGATTTGCATTAAAAATGATTACTCATTTTCAATTAACAGAAAGTACATACTTTGAAATCATTATAGAAAAGGCATTAAATCTAAGTCTTGAAAGTAATTTATTTGTATTTCTCTCACTTTTATGATTAAAATAGACTTTTTTGGATTACTTGCAGCCAACATTTATTTATTATGACTAAAATATGATTTGTTTTCTTGATTATTGGCTAGAGAGGAGGAAATACACCCTATTGCAAAAAAACAATATTGTTGATTATCATAGCACCCTAGAGAAAGCACGGATTATGTATTTATGTTGGATCCTCTCCACTGACTCGAGTGAGGATTGTGGTTGTTGATGTGGCAAGATCAATGCCACTATATTTGGCCACAATTGGAGGGTCGGGGAGGACCTTCTCAACCAAGATACAAAGGTGTGAAGAGAAACTATGCAACAAAACAATGATTGTTGATCTCTAGTAAAGGGTTGATCACATAAGATGGAGGGTGTTGATGACTCACACAAAGTTGTGAAGCTATGATTTCAAGTCAAGGTGGGCCCTATGTTAGTAGTTCAAACGTATTGATTTAGAACTTTGGACAACAAGATCATACTAATTGATTTGTACTGGTTTTCTTAAAGAAAACTTTATAGAAATAAAAGTATTTAATAACCTACAATTTTTCCTCCTCAACTACAGAATCAAGGTTGTCCATGATGGATAGACGCATGCATCCTCAAAGCAATTTCTTGTGTTATAATAAAAAATCATACATTTTGGCATGCCATTGTGGATAAGATCTTCAATGAAACTTCTCATTCTTTATAACATATTATCATATGTTGTCCATTTATATTATTGTAATATGTCAGATAGTGGCCACGATAAGTACATTCATTGTGTCATGGTCGTGAAAAACCAAACAAAGAGTGAATTGTGCATGTAGATGTGTGACCCCTTAAGTAAGTCGAGCACAAACAAGTTATGGTGGGATGGGGGTGAAGATATGCATATGTTAAATGAACACATAGTGTTAAACATCTGGAAAAGAGGTTTTGAAGAATGGCATAACTTATAAAGAGTGGGAACATCATTTATGAGTTGTGAGTCATTTTTGGTAGTGAGACGCTAATTTTAGTAAAGAGATGTATATTTTAGATAATCAGAGCGTGTGTTTGGATGTGAAAGTAGGGTCATGGTGAGAACATCACCGTACTCTAGAATTTTTTTTCAAATCACACTTTATGGGATTGCACAATGGCTGGGCACAATGCTCTTCCAGTAGGTTTATGCTATTGATCTAATGCAATTGAAAAAAATCAAGTAGATCGCACACACCCCCATGTGTCATAATGTGGCTCAACCGCTGGTCACACCCACTCACAAGATTGACGAAGGTGAGGTATGTGATCCACCTAATCCTTTTCTCTGCTTGATTAAGCCTCCATTAAATATATTTTTCTGTCGTCTAGTAACAATCCTAGTGTCAGTGCATGTGGTTGTTTTGTTCATTGGAGAATTGGGGAGATGGAGAGAGAGAGTAATATGGATCTTGAAAAGTTTATGGTCAACATTGTGAGGAGACAAGTACTAGAGGGGCGTGGTATTTAAATGGATTGACCAAGTGAGAAGCTACAACATTATAGGCTATAATGTTTGTGAGTTGACGGGAAAATCCAACAAGGGGATGCTCTTGGGGGACAAGGTACCACATCCATTTAATCCACCCTTGAACCCAATTGGATTGGAGAGAATAAGTTAAATGAGGGATATATCTAGAATAGGAAATGACATGAGGGAAGGAAAGGGAAAGGAAACTCACAACTACTACTTCAAGTTTCCCAAAGATGCTAGAGGTAGGATATGACCCCAACACCATTGATCTATGATACGAAGGTCATGATTCACATGACATGCCAATGAGTCTTATATGGCTCCCCCTAATGTTTACCATGACATTTAATACGATCAATGTATATTTACCTACCAATTCTATGATTTCATTTAATAGATGCTATAAAACTTCCTTAAAATATATAGACAATTCAGATTGTCCATTTGCTTTGAAATTTATAAATTTCCTCCCAATTACTCTCTTATTGATGTAGTAAAATATGGAAACCAAATAAACACATCAAGTTTACTTTTCTATGACACATCATACATGTCATTGTGCTTAGAATTTGGTTATGGCTTCTAAAGATAATGTTATAGAAAAAAAAAGCATCCCAATTAATTTACATTTACATAATTAAACCTTAAATTATGACTTCTTGTCCCAAGAGACATAAACACAAAATATAACCGTCATTATTAATTCGAACTTTGTTATAATAACTAAGGTTTTTCAATTATAATGTCTACAAAAAGGAGGAAAATTCCATGTTCTCACATTTTTTTTGGTCATCTTCGTGTTGCCTCCATGAAAGCTTAGGATGGTTTCTTCATTCTATGGTATAAAAATTGTGACATACGTGCATTACAGTTATGGTTTCCATATGATTCTAATGTTTTTAGTTCTTTAGTAAAAGTATCATAGCTTGCACAGAATCAATAGAAGTGTCTCCTTCTTGATATTACAACACTTCCATCATGTTGAAGAGGAGGTTACTGTATGTGGATTTGTTTCATAGGAAGGTGGGGGATTTGCATTAAAGGGAGATACATCCACATTTTTGTCATAATCACTAATAGATCTAGATGCATGGTTCCTTGAATTTTCAACCAGTTTCTCAAATAATGGACATGATTCCTCATGGGGATTTTCCATAAAAGTTACACCATAATAAGAGTCCACAATGATTCAGTTGAGATAATCTTGCATAAAATGATTCTACCAACTGTCATAGGGGTACCTCATGGTGGGCGTGGTCTCTCAATATCTTTTGAAACCTTTCCAAACTATCATTGAATTTCTCATGCGACTTAATTAGCTAAAGGAGGACTAGTGCATGGAATTTGTCTGGGCTATTGGATAAAACTTATTCAGGAACTTATTCTTCATCCTATTATTCTATGTCATTATCTCAATGTTATAAGAATACCACTATTTTTCCTTATCTTTGGATAAGAAGAGGAACATGGTCAAATAAATAATAACATCGGTGGTGGGGTGCGGAAGATGGGGCAGACTTCTAAAAAAGGAGTTCACATGCTTCTATGGAATTTTTTTATTCAATACCATGGAATTTTGGGAGGAGTTGCACAAGAGAAGGTGACATTGATAATGCTTGTCCCGACATATGCCCCACATGACTAGAAACATGTTAAATATAGTTTCCTTGATTAAAGTAGTCTTTGAGGTGGTGGAAGACTTTTTCTAAAAGGAGTTTGTTCTTCATGGCGTCCTCCTTCATTGTGCTCATGACCATAGCATGGAGGAGAGGGAACACCAATTGGGTTTCGCCACCTCAACTTTTGTCTTGGTGGTGGGAATTTCTCTTCTTCTGTGCCCTATATTGGGATCTTCAAAGAAGGTCGCAAGAGACAAGGATTGTATCTCAACATGCATTATCACCTACACGATCATAACTAATAAAAAGAGAGAGAGATCTAGAAAATAAATAATGCAATAGTAATGAAAAATAATAATCAATGGTGAGGGATACTAGAAAAAGTCATGCAAAAACAACTAGCTAGGTCTAAAACTTTTCATAGAAATAGTACTAGAAAACTTGATGCACGACAGCCCCATGCCAATAAGAGTATCCCAAATTACAAACTATTGTATAGTGAATTTGTAAGGTCACAATCTAGGGATATCATATAAGTTTATCAATTCAGTTTCAAATACACATGGACATTGAAGGCACTAGAGCTAATGTGGTTCTCTAGGTTTCTAGAAGTGGTGGCTAAGATTATTAGAGTTTGATTTTGGTTTGGATTTAATTAAGTTAAGGCCATTCAAGCAAGAAAATACAAGATGGAAACTAAATTAACACTAGCAATTAATGATAACTAGCTAACTAAGAGAGAAACTATCCCTAAACTATGAATGGAAATTGAGCAAAGTAACAACTACACTAAGCAATCAACTAAAGAACAAAATACAAGCAACAAAATTAAGAACTAAGTATTATAGAAAGAGATCTTGACCATTAACTAATTAATTATCACTAATAAAACAAGAACTGGAATATCAAGGAATTCAACAATCGAGTTTCAAGCAATTAGTGATGGGAATAGGATTTTTGGGGGATATAGGATGATCAATCAAGTATTAGGTAGATATTGAATAAACACATCCAAAAATAGTGTTACCGCACCGAACATTGAAGAGAAATGTTGGTTAGGAGCTCTACCCTACTAGTGATCCAAGACGACATAGATTGTATTTAGGGGAACTAGTCCCTATATCACGATCTATCGACCCTTGAGAGTCTCAATTCGCTAGATGGAATATGAAGCTAAGTAAAGATCAACATTGGTAGGTTTCTAAGTATGGTTCTAGGAACCCACTTGGTGTCAAGGGGTGGTATAGGTGGTAGGTAGAGGGTTTTCACCTCCTATCAGCCCCATCCAACCTTTAGGCATGCTCTTTGACAAAGGAGAAGGGAAATCCACACTTAGGTACTTAGATATTTCACTTAAGGCTGTTATAATAGAGGGGTAGAAGGTTATAGAGGAAAATAAGCAAAGTGTGCACATGTGGACTTTGGTGTTTCTTTTTCCTTCCAAGCCTCCAAATCCTCTTTTCTCTATATCGTAGGTGGTTCCATAGCTCAACAACAAAGAAAGATATTGGGATACAAAGATAGAACTATGATGAATATCATATTAGGCTACATAATATGATTTTTTACAACAATATTCCCAACAAATGGTACCACATTCCCATATTATGCCGCCAAACGACCCATAAAGGGGGCTTAGCTACTAATAGTAAGATAATATACAAAAAGAGAGGAGAAATAACGGTATCACATTCATGTTAAATTCTTAAAAGGATTTATAATAAAATACACATTAAAAGATATGTTGACATCTGACCATATTTTGCTACTAATTAAAGCAACTGTGCTAAAACAAATTTTAGGCAAAAAAGAAGTCCATTCACAAGAAATGTAATTAGCATTCTAATGGATGTATTAACATCTAGATATTCTTTATAATTATAATTGTTGAGTGTTGAGGTGGGGAGGGGAAGTTTAATACCTAAATAGAACATAATTTAAAGGGTTACATGTATATTTGATGTAGTGACCTAAATGAGAGATAAAATTAGACTAAGAAGGTGACAAAGACAAACAAGGCATTGGTCAAGTTCTCAAATACATATAGATTATCACATGAAGATCATGTGGAGTAATAGACCCAACAAGTGTACATATATGCCATCATAAAAATGCATACATTTACTATAACTATCCATGACATAATATCAATGAAGTGCACATGAACAATATAAACATCAAAAATTAAAACTTGAAACCAACCACTACAGAACTTTTACAATGACATATTTTCAACTAGAAACGTTCAATAACCCATTACATAATTATCTCTAAATCATAAACAAAATTATTTAGCATAGACATAGATCAAAACAAGCCATTTCAAATGGTACAACTAGCAAAATATATCAGACACTTAACAATTTTCACATCAAAGCAAGTGAAAATGAAAAAAAGAAGATTATGTAAATTCAATGTAAGCTTCCACCAAAATAATTATTTCTAATGGAGTAGGTAAAAGCAACAACTTTGGCTCTAGTGTGGGCCATTGACCTCACTGTTTATGACAAGGAGGAGCTGGAAGGACCAAAGGCTCCGACTCTGTCACAAGTAGTCAACCTCATAGTAGATCACAAGGACGAGTACGAAGACGTAGTGGCTTAGGCTCTAGATAGGTTGTTGACCTTATTTCTAATGGAGTAGGTAAAAGCAACAACTTTGGCTCTAGTGTGGGCCATTGACCTCACTATTTATAACAAGGAAGAGCTGGAAGGACCAAAGGCTCCAACTCTGTCACAAGTAGTAAACCTCACAGTAGATCACAAGGACGAGTACTGAGTCGTAGTGGCTCATGCTCTAGATAGGTTGTTGACCTTACTACAAAATAAAGAGGAGCAAGGAGCAGTAGGAAGGATCATTGGATCTAGCTCTAGAGTTGGCCATTAACCTCATTGTAGATTATGGGGAGGAGTAGGTTTGAGTGACGATGGTGATCTGGGTGAAAGTTGCCACAACCCAAACTCTCATTCTCATGCAATGAATTGAGATATACAATGATAATTTATATTCCGTGAGGGATATTAAACCCCCAAAAGTGACAATTATAACCACAAAATTGTCGTCTATACAACTTATATGTAGCAATTGTTCAATACGAACTGTGGTTAAAATGCCTCAATTAAGTGAGTGTCAAGTCACCCTTAAGATGGAAGTGATGGTAAAGAAACCTTCAAGTCTGATTATTTTGAAGTGAAATAACCGTAGCTGCCTCCCTAATAGGAGATGTAGATCTATTTTTGGTGTAGTGAAATAACTTAAAGCGAAAGATTTTGTCTAACATTTGATCATAGATAAAAAATGAGTCAATTCATAATCAGTGGTGTTTATGCATGTGAGTGTGAAATTGTGGGAAATTTTTTGAATCCCTAAAGATGGTGGAACTGTAAATGCTTTGCATGAAATTGATTAAATTTTGGTGATTGGTTTACTAAAGATGAGTGTGTCATATGCAGATTTGATGATGTGCCAATTATTTCTTGTATCAATATCATCCAAGATATTATTTCTTAAGGCAAGCTAGAACATAGAAGTAAGAATTAATGTGACTATGATGAAAAGATATGGGGAAAGGAGATTATTGTCTCAAACCATTTATTCTCTTGGAATTATCAAGCTTGGTTTCATTTATGAGTATGAGAAGTTAACGGTGCTAACACATATGTGATCAATCCATTGTTGTGGAAAGTTTTGAGCTTTCATACAAGCGATAAGAAATATTGAGTTAATCTTATCAAAAGTTTTTTCAAAATCTAACTTAAGATTGAGGATAATAACTTTGTATCTATGATAGTAATGAATAACCTTATTCACCATAATATTGGAATCTTAAATCATTTGACCCTTCAAAAGTGTTATTTGTTCAACACTCATAATTTGGGACATATGTGGTTTCATAGGGGTGATGACAACTTTTAAAATTTTGTAAGTGTTGTTGATAAGGTTGTTAAGTCTAAACCTTTTAACAACGATAGGTTACTTAGTTGCTTTGATCAAAGCATTGTGTATTTAGTTGAAATAGTGATATCACCCACTATATTGTGTTAAAGTTAGATTTGGTTGAAGACATCTTCGTAACGTTTTTTATACAGGAAAGGTCAAAACCGTCCAGTCCTAGTGATTGTCAAGCCCTAGACTAAGCATAACCTTTTTAATCCCAGTCCCGGTAAAAGGACCAAAACGAGACTAGGGCTATGTGATTTCTTTTCCCGCAAAGATATCCCAGCTAAATCGAAATTAGTATGAGAGGGCCTGATTGTGACTGAAAATTGATTAGTGTTGGGCCACGTGGTTATTGATGACAGCTCTATTGTTAGTGATATTGTGGTTAATGGACAGAGTTTGCATAGAGGTGTTTCTCTAGTCGCCATTGCAAATTCTATAAAATATTTGAGCATTGAGATCCCTTGATCGTTGCTTCCAAAGAATTTACCAATCCCCGAGTAGCTGGTGTATGGTGTTTTTTTATGTTATTAATGGCAAGTTGATGGAGTCGTGGATCTATTTCCAATGCCGATAGTTATGATTTGAGCATTGCATCCCTCCGTGTATATTATTACAATTTTGTTTACTTTTACGAATGAGTAGCAATCCAATGTTCTTCAAGTTATTATGTAAGTTAATCAAAGGGTTTGTGATATCAATCACAGTCCGTGGATCAGATATCAAGGTGTGTCGTGTTGGTGGTAGCACCAGAACTGCTCGAATCAGCGGGTTTTGCAAACAGTGTTACTGTAAGTTCGTTTTAAACTTATTAGCAAGGTTGTAATTCCGGTGGTACGGGAATAGGTTGTCTAATGAGGAGACTTGAGTTCAAAATTCAAGTTGTAACCTTGAAAACAAATTATCTCATTAGGAAGACCGATCCATTGTCTAATTTAAACGTCTCCTCCAATATACGGGTAGTCGAGGAGAGGCCGTGGATTTACAGAGTGGAGTTACTGAAGTAGCTATTCCTCAAATGTGGTTCACACGTCATCCAAAAAATATATAATTTATAGTCATAACTATTATATTTTGTTTGGTTGGTTAAATTAAGAGATTGTGGTTGGTTTTGGAGTGTTTCTTGCTTCACAGTCAACATTGGAACAATGACTTGGTATCACCACTAAATCGGGCGCCGAATGGCGATCTAAGAAGACAGCTTTTTCCCCACATATCAAACAACAACACCTCCTGACCTGCATCAAATCAAATCAAATAAAATGGAAGCAATGTTGTGCCTCATTTATTTTTCGTTTTGTAGTTGTTGTCATACATCACCATACCGACCAAGCCCGTAGTTGAAATCTCGGGGGAAGTAGTCTTTCATAAGAGAAATCAAACGTCTCCGGTGTCGACATTGCTTTGCCTTCTCGTTCCTGATAACCTCTACGGACATCCATGTCATTAGGTGACCTTTAGTATAAGAAATAACATGTCAACCACTGCATTAACTTTTATTCGTGTCTTTTTGTGTGAAAGTGCATACATAGTAACCATATTCTACATCTACCGTGAAATATATATATATATATATATATATATATATATATATATATATATATATACACACATATATATATATACATATATATATATATATATATATATATATATATATATATATATATATATATATATATACCAAGATTCAAACTTATAACCTCCAACATAAAAGTACGACTGCAAATCACTACACCAATTTTAGATTTGTGGGTACTATGTGTTATACACATTATATGTTATCACATAATTTGCATATATATATATATATATATATATATATATATATATATATATATATATATATATGAGTCCGTTTTCATTGCCCGCGCGGGTACTATAGCGGGGCTACCCGTTTAAGAAAACGCGGTGGCATGTATTGTAAATAATCCAAAAAAAAGAAAGGGCACGCGACTTACAGAAGAAGCACATTCGCGACTCATTCTCCGCCAGAGATTCCCAAAATCCACCGTCTTCCCGCTCCAGAACTCCCGAATTCATCCACCTTGGTCTCCACTCCCCAACCCCAACAGCCGAATTCTTCGGCCTCTGGTCTGTACTTGCACTGCTGTGTGTGGCGTTCTTCTCCGCTGCAGCATTCACCACAGTTTCCGCCGCAACTGCATTTGCCAGTCTCTGCCGCTGAGATCAAAATGGGGAAAATAAAGGTAAAAGCAAAGAAGGCGACAGGAAAGGGAAGTACAAAAATAACGGAAAGTGAAGATTTGTTGAGCAAGCACTATGAAGATGTGGACAACATGATAGAAGATGTAGCTACAACCATACTGCAAGGAGATGAAACGGGCAAGAGTATTTAAGAGCCGAGAAAAGAAAAGAAAGTTAAGAAGAATAAATACAACATTGAGAAAACTGACACTCTCCAGAAGACTGCTGGAGATGACAACACATCAGGGGAGAAACCAGCCGATGAGGTTACTGAGAAACAATTGGATGTAGTGCATGAAGAGATTGAAGAGCCAGAAACTGAAAACGAATCAGGGGAGAAACAAGTCGATGACGTTACTGACAAACAATTGGCTGTAGTGCATGAAGAGACTGAAGAGCAAGAAACAGAAGATGTTGAAGAAGTTGAACAGGATGAAGCAGAAGATCGCAAAAGAAACCAGAATAAGACTTTGGAACAAAAAACCAAGCAAAAAGGAAAAGCAAAAATTACAGAAGAAGGTAATATTGATTATTTTTACACTTATATACGAATGTGTAACTTGCTGGACTAAAGAGTAACGGTGCTGACAATAGAGTAACTTTGATCACAGTAATTATCCTGAAAAGTAACCTTGATCCAAGAAAAGTAACTAGATGAACCAACAAGTAACTATATCGACATGAAAGTAACTCTCTGGATCAAAAAGTAACTGTTATACATCAAACAGTAACTTTGATCCAAGTAACTAGATGAACCAACAAGTAACTATATCGACATGAAAGTAACTATGTGGTTCAAAGAGTAACTGCTATAGATCAAACAGTAACTTTGATCCAAGAAAGATAAACCGCATTTGCAAATGTGATACTGTACTATGTAACTCTGAAAAATGAATAGTAACTCTGAAAGTTAAAAAGTAACTACCTGAAAATAAGAGTAGATGTGACAGATACAAAATAACATGTTGAACTGAAAAAGTAACACTGAAATCTAAAAAGTAACTAGACAAACTAACACAAACTTTTTCATATATATGCAGGTACATGAAAGCTTTTCCATAGATGCTACATAAAAGGTTACAACAGCATACAAAATAGCATGTTGTATAGCACTGATCAAATGAGGATGATGAAATCAACCGCATTTGCAAATCTGATAGCCATGCCTCATCTTACTGTAGATGTAACTCTTTTAGAAGATCTGATAGAGAGATATGTTGAAGACGACAAGTTCATGTTAGCACCAGGTTTTGAGGCGAGGATGACTGTAGACGATGTAGGAGTGATACTAGGTTTGCCTAGTAAAGGTATGGATATAGTTCCACGAAAGCAATCACAGATTGTAAGAAAAATATGGGAGGATTTTGCTAATGCAACAAGAGGAAAAGATACAGTTGGTGAAAGTAGTAAGAAAATAAAAGAGAAGGATGTGTTACACAAGCAGAACTTGAGTAAACTCTGGAAGGAATTTGCAAATAATGACTCTGAAGAAAACTACCAAAACATGTGTCGTGCATGGATGTTGCACTTGTTAGCAACATTCCTTTTACCGGACACTAGCTATTGTGCCCCCATTTACCTTCTACATTATTTGGATGATGTAACTGCTACAAGGCAGTTAAACTGGGCAAAGTTAGTACACGGGAGCATATTCAAGAAAATGAAAGTTTTAAGTGAGAATATAAGGATGAGGAGAAGAGGCGAAACAAGCAAAAGAACACTCTACACAACTGGATGTGTAATGTGCTTATGTGTAAGTGACACATTTCATAGTTACTTTGGTTACATTAAACAACCATATATGAACATTTAAAACACTGATTTATACTTTTCTTCTCAACACAGGTCTGGGCTTATGAGTTAACAGGGATAGCAGAGCCTACATTCTTTGAAGCAAAACCACGAATAAAAAGATGGGCAACTCCTGTTAAGATGGTGAAAGATTTTAAAAGTTTGGACAATGACAATGTAAGAATCAGTGTGGGTAAAGTGAAAATAAATATGCCAAATAATATAAAAGCTTTATAATAAATTGATAACTTTTGTGCACAGGTTTCTGCAGTGTTGAAGAAGGATGCCAATGATGATTGGGAAGCTGCAAAGGCAGTGAAAGATTTGCCTTATTATCTCGCAGCAAATAAAGCCAAGAGCAAGGTAGTTAGTAAGAAGATACTTACATCATATAACACAAGCAGAGAAGTCTCAGGAAGCTTGGAGAATAGAATATTGATTCTTGAGGACTAGCTGAGACTACAGAAGGAAACATGCAACAGAATTGCACTAGAAGCTTTTACTGCTCTAAGAGAAGAAAACGAGCAGTTGAAGAGAAGACTAGAGGAAGTTGAATCTGAAAATAGATTGCTAAGGATCCAAGCTGACAATTACAAGTGTTCACAATCTGCAGCTACACCAACTCCCAATTTCATTGAGAATGAAAGTTGGCATTCAGGTGATCTGAAGAAAAAGTTGTTGGAAATGGACCAACATGGACCTACACAAGAAAGACCAAGATTGAGCAAGCTTAAACTAAGGAGAAAATTAGTGGAGAAATGACAGAAAATGTACCACAAGATTCAAAGAAAGTAGAAGAAGTTCCATCTGAAGAAACCAAAGAACCAGCACAAGATGAAATGGAAAAAGATCCATCTAAAGAAGATCCAACTGAAGAAAAAAACACAGAAGAAAAAGAACAACTAGCAGATAAAACAGAGCTCACAGAAGATGTAATGGAAAGCATAATGATGGATATAGACAATGAAGTTGGAGTGAATGAGAAGGATATAAATTTTGGTGAAGTTGAGATGAAAACAACTAAA
This sequence comes from Alisma plantago-aquatica, assembly GCA_963693085.1. Classification (NCBI taxonomy): domain Eukaryota; kingdom Viridiplantae; phylum Streptophyta; class Magnoliopsida; order Alismatales; family Alismataceae; genus Alisma; species Alisma plantago-aquatica. The sequence goes on along the minus strand of OY856412.1, from coordinate 653,926,822 downwards.
ATATTGAGAAAGAGGAAGGGGAAGATGCAGACGGTCATTGGGAGCATAGAGGAAAATATCAAGATAAGAAGGCATGCACATGTAAATTTTGTTTAGTAATGGCGCTCGTTCCATCAATGAAGCAACAGTCTGATCTGAAAAGTAAAATATGTCATCCATAAAGTAACTATGTTAATATAAAAAGTAACTGTGATAATGATAGAGTAATATTATGGAATGTAAAGCAATATTATGGACTAAACAGTAGAGTAACTGCAATAAAATATGTCTTTTACATAGACTACTAACCAAAATGTGTACTTCAAAAATAGAAAAAGAATTCACCATTCATAGGATTCGAGCACTTTAGACCAAAGGAGATGCAAGAGGATGTCAAAGAATTTATTGACAACATTGATGAAGTGTAACTGATACTTTTTAAAGTTCTATCAGTCACATGTTTATTATGTATTACTTGATCAATCCATAAATTTCTGTCTCACATCTTCAGTATGAATTCTTTTGAAAAAAAAATGCACAGGTCAAGAAGAGAATGGATTTTTGGAAAGGACGCATGGTGCACGGGAAAGGACTTATCAGCGCTGTTGTTTAAGGATAAGATGATGCAGTCACCTGTAAGAAATGGAATATTAAACATTTATTACGAAATTATAGATTGCTAATTGATGCTTGTGCATTTTCAGATAATGGATTGCTTTGTACAAATGTTGAAAGAGACAACAAGCAGAAAGAGGAAGAAGGGACTTCTTTCATGGCATTGCTTAAGCACTTATGTTCCGGTAAGACAAATAGACTATCACACTAGATTACATTTATCACAACAAGGCCACTAAAGGTTGCAAAAAAGTAATTCACAATATTGTTTTTACAGCAAAAGCTAAACATGATGGTGGATGAGATAACACTCAAAGAGATTGATATGCTGTCACCACTCTTCAATGTACCTGACAAGGAATTCATGACAATGGACTCCGTGTTTACAATACTTAACAACGACAATCACTGGCATTTGCTGGAAGCAAGTTTTAGGGATGGGGTGCACAGGTCTTATAACTCAATGTCAGGAAGTTTAAAATCTGAAAGCGAAGTGAATAGATGGGTAAGGAACAAAAAAGAAAAACTGTTAGAAAATAGTTGAATGAACTAGTGTAGGTTACATTATACTTATGAATGTTTTGTTGTGCATGCAGGTGGGGTTCGTTCATGAATTCTTCAGGGGGGTGCCTGAGCATGGAAGTCAACTGTCTCAATGGCCAATAGAGTACCCTGATTGCCCCCAGCAAGAAGATGATGATGTTGACTGTGGAGTCTATGTTATGAAGTATCTGGAATGCTTAGTGAATGGAAAGGAAATGAACTTCACGAGCAAAGACATCCCTGCAATAAGGGCAGAGATCTTCCAAACAATGATGAAGAAGGGGAGACTGCAGCCAGTTGAAGAACATAATAGAGATCAACAAGAGACCAAAGAAGGAGCAGGTGACAAGCATAACAAAGAAAAAGAAGAAGATGTTGTGCCAAGTCTGAATGCTTGGCTCATGTCAGATTAAAAAGAACTCTTAGATAAACAATGTAGTATCACAATGAGAAGTGTATGTTACAGAAACTGAAGTAAACTATGCAACTAGTACTATATGTATATGGTTATGGTTATGTTTTGTTACTTTTTGTTTGACATTTGAACCTACGGGTTCATCAGTTATATGTGTATATGGTTATGGAATGCAAGGCTTATGTTACAGAATCTGAAGTAAACTCTGTAAAGTTGTTTTAATGATAATTACTATGATCAGCAGGTGCTCATTGCATGAGTGTAGTAACTCTCTTCCGAACTTAAAAGTAAATATGTATCCTGAAAAGTAACTTTGATCCAAGAAAAGTAACTAGATGAACTAACAAGTAACTATATCGACATGAAAGTAACTCTCTGGATCAAAAAGTAACTCGTTAAACAAAAAAGTAATTTCTGTGATGTATAACGTAACTCTCTGGATCAAAAAGTAACTCGTTAAACAAAAAAGTAATTTTTGTGATGTATAACGTAACTATCTGGATCAAAAAGTAACTTGTTAAACAAAAAAGTAATTTCTGTGATGTATAACGTAACTCTCTGGATGAAAAAGTAACTCGTTTGACAAAGAAGTAACATGTGTGATGTATAACGTAACTTATTGAATCGGGAAAGTAACTCGTCCAGCAAAAAAGTAACTGAAAAGTAAATATGTAAAACAAAAAGTAACTCCCTGAGAAGGAAACTAACTCGATGAACTAACAACTAACTATATCGACATGAAAGTAACTCTCTGGATGAAAAAGTAACTCTATTGAAAAAGAAGTAACATGTGTGATGTATAACGTAACTTATTAAATCGGGAAAGTAACTCATCCAACAAGAAAGTAACTTGTGCGATGTACAACATAACTTATTGAATCGGGAAAGTAACTCAACAAATGAAAAAGTAACTATGTAAACACCAACAAAAGTAACCTTCGAAAATCTGTAACTTATCAAAAATAGTAGAATGTTTGCAAACTCTACTGTGCATCTTTGCAACACCAAGAAAAGTAACCTTCGAAAATCTGTAACTTATCAAAAATAGTAGAAAATCTACATAACTTATAAAAAATAGTAGAATGTTTGCAGACTCTAGTGTGCATCTTTGCAACACCAAGAAAAGTAACCTTCGAAAATCTGTAACTTATCAAAAACAGTAGAATGTCTGCAGACTCTAGTGTGCATCTTTGCAACACAAAAAACACAGATCACTGCTACCCTCATTTCGCCCTTTCACCAAGAGCTCTCATTTCGCCCTTTCATCCAGTGCTCATTTCTTTGTAGCACCAACACGAACAACCTACCTTCTTCACAGCCAAATTCTTCACAAACTACCTTCTTCATAGCCTACCATGGAGCCGTTCATCCAGCCCATCAACTACACCATTGATGACAAGACAATGGAATCCATTCAACTTCCTATAGAATGGAACCATCTCCATTTTCACATCAATCCAGGCAAGACCACCTTCCTAATCGGAAACCAGTCTTTCCAGATAACCCTTATGCAGAATAAAAATGGGTCACTTTCAACTGCTAAGGGATGGAAAAGGATGATCGCACAGCTCAGTCTTCGTAAAGGTTGGATCATCTACCTCAAGCCAACTGATCACCATACCATCACAGCATGGATCACAGATCAGTTCTTAGAAACACCAACTGAGCTTATTCCACTCTTCAGAATGCCTGGCGATGAAGTATACTCTGGATCGGAGGACTCTGTAGATCAGCTCTTCGTTAGGGACATATACCAAGCAGCATCGGGATCAGCTGTAAATCCCGTTCAGGTTGACTCATCCACAACAGTGGACACCTCAACATCTGCATAAGACACTGCTTCTTCGTCTTTCCAGCGTTCCTTTCACAAATAGGTGACAAGCATAATGAAGAAAGAGCAGATCAACTGTTTATGATTATGGTTTGTTACTTTTTGTTTGACATTTGAACATATGGGTTCATCAGTTCTGTGGGTATATAGTTATGTTTTGTTGCTTTGTGTTTGGCATTTGGACACTATCAGTTTGATATTAGTTGAATGTTCGTATAACTTTAGCTAGCTATTGTTGTTATGTTGTGTTTGGCATTTGGACACTCAGTTATAGTACATCAGTAACTCTGTGGTACAAAAAGTAACTGCTACACATCAAACAGTAACTTTGATTCAAGAAAAGTAACTAGATGAACTAACAAGTAACTATATCGACATGAAAGTAACTCTGTGGTTCAAAGAGTAACTGCTACAAATCAAATAGTAACTTTGATCCAAGAAGAGTAACTAGATGAACTAACAAGTAACTATATCGACATGAAAGTAACTATGTGGTTCAAAGAGTAACTGCTACACATCAAACAGTAACTTTGATCCAAGAAGAGTAACTAGATGAACTAACAAGTAACTATATCGACATGAAAGTAACTCTATGGTTCAAAGAGTAACTGCTACAAATCAAATAGTAACTTTGATCCAAGAAGAGTAACTAGATGAACTAACAAGTAACTATATCGACATGAAAGTAACTCTATGGTTCAAAGAGTAATTGCTACAGATCAAACAGTAACTTTGATCCAAGAAGAGTAACTAGATGAACTAACAAGTAACTATATCGACATGAAAGTAACTCTGTGGTTCAAAGAGTAACTGCTACAGATCAAATCTCCCATATATGTCCGTTCTTCAGTGCGGTCGTGGTATTATCAAGGATGAAGATAATAAAGATTCGTATTTCTATTTATAAAATAATTCAATTACATCAGAATCAGGGAAGTAACTGGTGCACACAAAACATAACTGGTGCACACAAAATGTAACTGGTGCACACAAAACGTAACTGGTGCACACAAAACGTTTGATTTAGATAAAAATAGTAACTCTGAGCTGCAAAAAGTAACCTTCCAAAATACAAGTAAGTTATTGATTTAGGAATAACATATCACACAACAAACAAATTTGTATATGAGACTAATTAAGAAGTATGATCCTAATATAAAGCAAATATGAGACTAATTAAGAAATACATATATAACATAAACTAGACAAACATATCACACAACAAACAAATTTTGGATGATCTTTATAAAAGATTTAAATTGGATACAATTGAAGCTACATAGTACATCTTGGCCATTGCAATTACATCAGAATTTGACACGTCTCACCCACTAAACAATTGGATACCATTATAATCAAATATCAATTACAACTGTCACACAGTACATCTTGGCCATTACAATTACATCAGAATTTGACATGACTCACACACCAAACAATTGGATACCACTATAGTAAAACTAGTGAATAAATCAACTTCAATAACAACATTGTCAGCAGTAGCAGAAAATTCGTAGCTTCATGAAGCACAACAAGAAGACCACAGCAGACCACAGCAGCAGTAGCATCAAATCCGCAACTTCAGTAAGCCATACGACCCACAGCAGACCACAGAAGCTGAATTCAAACACACACCTATTTCTTTAATGGGCAGTTTCTGTTGTCATGGTTAACACCATATTGTAAACAATTCTTACACTGTCTCATTTTAGATTGAGAAATTTCAACTCCAGATTTAATCCGCACATCAGTAGATCTAGGTCTACCTTTAGTTTTACAAACACTGGGAATATGGACCTTGACAGCAGAAGAAGAAGCTGTATTCGAACCAGTTACACCAACATCATCAACATCTAATTCCAACAGCTCCTTTCGCAAAGCAATGAGTTTTTCAAGACACATATCTATAGCGTTGTTCCTACACGCTATATTAACAATTGAATTGCAAGCAGATACCAACTGCAGTCTCTTCCCAGTGGATAGCTGCATGATAGATGATTTGCCGAAAATCAAAGGATGATCTCTATATCCTTTAGTCCACCTCTTCAGTATATATGGCTCAGGAAGAGTGCAAAAATCACGACTCTTTAGATAAGCAAGTATGTGTCTACATGGAATTCCTTTGAATTCTAACATGAAACAATTGCATGATACCATACCAGTGGATGAGTCTTTCTTCAAAAGATGAGGAGAACAAGAACCACCAAGACAATATACCTCAAACTCAACATCATCAGAAGTTTCTTTTACATTATATACCATACTTTGATGAACTTCAGCTTGAAAGATCTTAAAAATTGCCTTGGTGTATATACCTCTCATTTGTTCCTCCAAAGGCCATACTGATGACAAAGGAAGATTGTTGTAATCATCATCAAAATCTTTGAAATTTTCAATCTCCCGCACATGAGAGTAGGCAGTCTCTAAGCAACATACAAGTTCAAAAAGTGTTTTCCTACTGTTGACATGACTTCGAATGAAAGCATTCAAGCTCTCACTTCTTTGTGTTGTCCTCATACCAGCAAAGAAAGAATCCTGCATAAAACATGGGACCCAATCCCACCGCATAACATACATATCAGAAAGCCAACTAATATGTAATAGGTCATTCTCTTCAACTATAGAATTCCACATCTCTTCAAATGTTTCTGTATCGTTTGTATTCCATACACAATCATTCAAAGAGCTAATAATCCGATCCTTGTTTGGAACACCACCAAGCTTAGATGGAAGCTTTTGTAGGATGTGCCAGCTGCAGAAACGATGCTTACAGTTTGGAAAAACAGTAATGATAGCAGCATTCATAGTCGGGTCTTAGTCAGTTATAATGGAAACCGGCTCTTTGCCAAAACAAAGTAAGTATTGCTTGAAAACCCAAAGAAAAGAGTCATACTTCTCATCAACCAACAAAGTTGAAGCAAACAACACCGTCTTGTGATGGTGATCCACACCACCAAACATTCCAAAAACCATGGAATACTTGTTGGTACGGTAAGTGGTGTCAAATACAATAGCATCTCCAAATAATGCACAGTCATCAATAGAAACCGGATCAGACCAAAACAAATGTGTCAAGCAACCATCAGAATCATTTTGATAAGAGTAAAAGAATTTAGAATCTAAAACCTTCAAGCTTGCAAAATGATCCAAAACCATGTCCACATCATATAAAGATGACTCCTTCCTCTTGCTACTGAGATGTCCATGAGCTTGTCTACTTGTAAATGTCAAGTTTTCAGAACCACCAGACTCTGTTGCTATCAATGCAAGTTGTCTGGAGACAGGTATATTTGCTTGACTCATAGAAGAAAGCATCTCTTTTTGAGTTTGGTCAAGAGATGAATTACACTTCAAGTACCGCAAGTGAGAATCATCGACAAGATCATGATTGTGTTCATCAACCTTAGCAGTAACAAACCATACAGATAAAGACTTATCTAATTTAAATCGGATCATTGCTTTACAACCACACCTTTTCACAGAACGCTTGTGCTTCTTAGATAAATTCTCATGCAACTCACCAATATTGTCACACACAGGACTAAGAAGACCTTTGTATCTCTTAGAACAACTACTCTTACCTTGCTTATCACATACCAAATCTTTAGCAAGTAATATCTTAGTACCTCGTTCATAACGATTATCATCTTTCCTAACATTAAACCCAATCAAACCAGCATACCTATAGTAAAATGATATGGCATCATCTAAACTTCCAAATTGTAATCCAACTCTAGGGACATCAACTGAGGACACAGTATCAGCAGCAACAGATGAAGAAGAATGAACATTATCATCGTCAATGTCAATAATAGCATTAGCAGCATCAGTATCAAGACTAGCATCCATTGCAGAGATTGAAAAGTAACTTTGTAAACAAAACAGTAACTATATAAATATAAAAGTGACTAATACAACACGAAAAATAACTACAACAAACATATCATATAAAAGTAACTACAAAATAAAACATGTAGTACGACTGTGTTACTACTAAATAGACAGATACATATACAATGAAAAATACTAAAAAACTTCATTTAAAAACATATAGCACAAAAAGAAGGGAAATAGAAGGGATTATACTTAGCAGATAATCAACTGCTCAACACAGAATTTGGTATTCGGTTTGTAAACCATAATTCAAAAACACACCTACTTCTTCAATGTGGGTTGCGTTGCTGGTCAGCTGCTGGCAGAGCAAGGCAGTTTCCGGCTTCGAATACTTTTACCCCTATCCTGCCAATAAGGCATTTCGTGATGGAGCCTACTAGTCGATTGCCGGATACATCAACAAACTCGAGCACCTTGTCACACCAGACCACAACCACACTACCAGATGTTCAATGAATGCGATTACCTCCAAGGATAGTCATAGATTGGAACTGTGTGGAAGATGGATTTGTGATGAAGACCGTAAGTGACTTGTTGGGGTTTAGAACCCTTCTTATTAGAGAGATTATCGAGTCGGAGATAGGTGGAGGTTGGAGATAGACGGAGCCAGGACTGCAGATTCCAAAGACAGATTCGGGAGGTACGCTGTTATTATTGAACTCAACAGATGTCTACCAACTCTTCCGGTGTTGCGTTTCTCAGAGACGGCCAGTTAAGACGCGTGTACAGAGTGTTGACGGACCTGACCATCGCAATGCTCGACGAGGAGGATGTCGCAACGGCGGGGTCGGTGGCTGATGCGTACAACAATCGGTCGTATTTACGTAAAATGCCACCGCGTCAAAGAGACAGGTAGCCCCGCTACAGTACCCGCACGGGCAATAAAAAAACAGCCTATATATATATATATATATATATATATATATATATATATGTGGACTATGGCCCATTCCCACCTCATTGGTTCCGCCCCGCCTTTCACAGTACTTAACTTAAACAGATAGTTTTTTGACACGACACTGATATTATTATGGAATTTGTGTAGAACAAACATATCGAGGTGGTGTGTTTATCAATAATCATCATCCAGTTACTTTCTAGCAAGATGAAAGGAAGCCAACCGAAATCGAAAGAGAAAGGAGCTTATCTATCATATGCCTACCCAATTGCCAATCGAAATTCCACTTACTTTTTGTAGGAGATGACACTATCCTTAGTATTTCAATTGTTGGATACAGAAGGTTCTGGCTTATGTCCTAGTTGGATTTGTACTTGAGTAGGAGTTGGCTTGTATTGTCATTCCTAATAGGAGTCAAATCATAGAGGAAACAAGAAGGAAAGAGGATGACTCTTTATGTGCAACTTGGAGCTGGACTTGGATTTGAACTAGAACTTGTACTAGAATTCCTGATTGCAACCACATACATGGAGGCCTATAAATAGAGGTCATAAGGGAGGCCATTGAAAATTCCACCTGTTGGTGTGTGATCCCACCAGTTTTTAGTTGTTGGTGCTTTCTTTGGTAGAAGAGTCAGATAAGAATAACAACTAGTGGTGTTATCTCATGGATGAGAGGGGTTAGTGACTTCACCTTAAAGCAAAGTATTGGCTGACAGTTGGTGGCAAATTGGGTACACTAATAGTGCAGCTCTATTGAGGATGAGAGAGGGTCAAAGAATTTGTATTTAGTAAAAATAATGATTGATATTTGGCAACACAATAGTAGTACATCAACAATAGAGGTTGGTCTGAGCAACGGAGGATGCACATCAGTTAGTGGCACTTTGTTGATGTTGTGATATCGACATCAACTATGGCAGCGGATCTAAGCAGGGGAAGACGCTCATCAGTCGGTGGCTACAACAACAACGACATATGTATAGTCAGCGGAGGACATGCATCCGTCCATGACACATAACCAGTGCATCAAGCACGACGGATCCGAGCAGCGGAAGACATACATCAGTTGGTGGCACACTATTAGTGACACGACAATGATAATGGTCTATCCGATCAGTAGAAGGCATGTATCGTCTCTCTCAGGTGGAGATAGCTCTGGACGCACGTCATAGTTCTAGTTGGAGGTGCCAACTAGAATGAGTATCTTAGACAAAGTGAGGTAGTGACCTCGTCAGGAGAAGAGATGACCCGATTAGTAGTCACAATGGCAACAAGCAATCCCAACAGTTGTAGTGGTGTCATGAAGAGAAAATGTGAAAAGGGAGGGTTTGTACACATTGGGTGTAGTTATGTCCTTCCTTATCTTTGTTCTCAGGAGGGGGGAGCTTCCTAAATTTAGGGGTGATTAAATATAGGTAGTGTGAGTTGTAATCTTAGTTACATAGATCCTGTTAGACGGTATTGCCCCATGGTTTTTCTCTCCTTATATTGGGGAGAGTTTTCTATTTTAAATCTTGTGTCTTCAGTCTTGCAAAGAATCATCACTTTCCCACCATAATTCTTAGCAAGTGATATCAGAGCAAAGTTTGAAGGATGTAGTGAGCATAGTAAGATGACGTCTGAAGATATCAAGGGAAACGTCGATAAGAAGCGATCACAAAATAGACACATGTCTGAGATGCAGGATTCAATTTGGAAGGGAAACAATATGCAACATCACGTCTCCCAGTCAGACGAGGTCACTCCAAAGCCTTCTTCATCACATCATGCATGTGAAGAATAAGGGCAATGTAGTGGGTGTTCAACCATTACATCTAGAGTGGAGGATCAAGCTTCTAAAGAGGAGTTTCATAGACCGTGGGAGCTTCATCAAAGGATTTTTGAGCCTTGGTACATAAGGTCAAAATATGTTTTTCATCAAATATGGCTCAACTGGTCAATCAGGGGGAGCTTACAATGTTCCAGGTGCAGACATGGAGAGAGAAGCGGCATTGGCATGATACTTCTTCTCAGTTGTCAGGGAACAGAATGAAGTCATGGTGGGACTTCAACAAGCTAGACAGAGATGACACTTTGCAGACATGTTTGAGGAGAATGGATTCATCACATGTGGTGATGGGGTCCAGAAGCTATTCTAGATGGCTGTTGAAGAAAATATCTCCCTCATGGGCCAGCGGGGGAGATTGTTGGATACGAAGGTTCCGACCCATGTCCTAGTTGGATTTGGACTTGAGTAGGAGTTGTCTTGTGTTTCCAATCCTAATAGGAGTCAAATCAATAAGGAAACAAGAAGGAAAGAGGATGAATCTTAATGTGCAACTTGGAGTTGGACTAGTATTTGAACTAGGACTTGTACTAGAATTCCTGGTTGCAACCGCATGCATAGAGGCATATAAATAGAGGCCTTAGGTGTGGCATCCTTTGTCACACAAAGCAATATTACTCAAAACAAAGCACATAATTATCACTATAACAATAATACCATGAAATAAGGTAAATTAAAACTGATCTCATCACATGTTATCATGCTCCATAACCACAATTGAAGCTATAAACTTGTGCTACTTACATTTCATTCATTGCCAAAAGAGGTTGCATATTAATATCCATTGTCTATCTAACCACAACCTGTTACATATAATCACTTGTTCTTATATACAAATCATGTCTATACTATCATGGCATAAAGCCAAAAACTCAAATTGATGTACAATATTCACAAAACACCCCCAAGGACCTTAGCGTACAGGGACAACACATAAGACTCTATTACTAGACACTGACTGCATATCCATGATCCAACAACTACAACTCCTTTTATTTCCAATTGCAACTGCACGATCTTTGTCTCAGCCTACCCATCCACCTAAAAGTTGTGGAACCCATATGGTGAGACCAAACGTCCTACCAAGAGATATAACTCTTCACCAAAATCTATTATAATCACAAATGAGATAACAAGATTTTATTTTATCAATAGATAAATAGATTCATCTAAATGATATAAGTAAGGCAATTATCATTTTTTAAGAATTTCTAGTATCTGCAACTAAGCAATAGATCATATTATACTTTTAAGAAGAAATATGAAGAATGTGTATAACTGTCATAAAATAAATAGTATAAGAAACACAGCAAGGGGGTCATCCAATGTTATTCATATAAGACCCTAAGATATAACACTACATGGATGTGTTATATTTTTAATTATTATGCCCAGAGGATTTAAGGTGTACCACTCAAATCCATCTGACCACTGTTAAGTCAAAATCAGCACCATACAAGATTAATGGAAGAGCCGAACTCCATGATCACCATCAACACTACTTGATCAGCTTGAGTCTGCAATGCAGTGACATATAGTCATATTGCAAAGACAACAACTTATAGTCAAAGCTATAGGCATGTAAAGACAGCAACTCATAGTCAAAGATATGGTCCTATAAAACAACTAGTCTGCCTTGGTATATGACACAATGCTAGAGAACATGCTCACTCTTGGTCGTTCTATAATAAAACATCATACCACTATTTCAACCAGTCAAGGATATAGGAAGATATCTCCCTTAAACCCCACACATACAACAATAAGTGCTTCGAGTTTTCTGTGAGAGTTACTCATTTCACCATCCAGCTAGATACTGATGTTGAATATGGATATATGGTGTGGGGAAACTACACGATTAAGGTTTCATTTTATTAGTTATGCCAATTGGATGAATAAAGGCTCCATCATACAAGTGGACATACAAAAACCTAACTCAATCTAGCAAGCATAACTATGAAACAACTCCAAAAGATATAAAACGTATAAGGTGTGAACTTGTCACATCATCTCGGGGTAAAACTGTCTCACCACCTTAAATAAGGCCATCAACTCACCACTAGATAACATTGTCGTATTAGGCTGGTCATCATTGTCACATCACTGGAGGATATAACCTCACACTAGGCATCAAGCCTTCACTAGGTCATAAGACCAATCACATTATTCTTGTAACTCATTATTATCTCCCCATGCCTCATTAGATATATAAACATCACATGTATTACATCATATATATACCATAGAAATCATTATCTATGATAACCATCATCTCATGCCTCATTAGGCATATAAGCACTACCTATGTCATATCAGATATACACCATAGCAATCATTAGTTATGATAATCATCTCACCTACAAAATCAACGTTATCCAAATAGAGAGAGAATACACATTGTTATATCATCATATTAAACACTTTAGAAGATGTAACGTCCCCGGATTTTCACCTTCTCAAACCCCCATGGAGATGAGAAGACAAAATCTGAAAACGTTAAGCAATAGTATCAAAGTGCATTGCGGAAGCAATATGCGCATACATGAACATACAACTAAATTGCATACACCATAACATTCTCAACATTTAACACATATATTTATACAATATGAATTATTACAAAATGATTTACATTTACATATTGAATGAAAATTCCACAGTCTATGAACATGTATGCTAAGCTAGGATCTACACAATAGGTACAACCTGAACAACTTCTCACTCCCATCTTTTTCCTCCCATGCTATCTCTTAACCTAAAACATACGTGAAACAGCGAATCAACACACAAGGTGTTGTGCACGTGGGTAGAAAGATACATACTAAAATGTTTGCATAATTGAAATAACTTGAGAAAGAAAGATTAAAGGAAAACATTGTTTAAAGCAATAATCAGGTAAACATTCCTTTAATTGCATTCACTTTGATGCGGTTGTACTACTCATACTTGCACTTGACTTACATCTAGTATGGGAAATATAGTATCATCATACATCTAACATGGGCCAAGGAATCATACATCCATGTTAGGCAACATACATCCACACCAGGCTATGTGCTCTAGTAGCTACAACCCATCATACTCATTTATGTTCTATTAGATTTGGCGAAGTATAACTCATACTCGTTCAACCAAGCAATCATATCCAAATATAAGCATTCAAGATATTACATATCATAGGCAACCAGAAAACTAGTCTTATACTTAATAAATCCCACGTACCTGAGTTTAGATATTCATAGATATCTTTGATCATCTAGACAATCTGTTCATCACCTGGTTAATAACAAATATTCATCATTAATACAAGGTTCACCATTATTAATGGTATTTAGGTCTAGATTAGGGTTTTAGTCAAACCTAGGTTCAAACAGACCTTATCTAGTTTCTAATATTTTTATATTGATCTAAAAGTCATTATTAAGGTCTGGTACGATTTTCATATTTTTCTGATAACTGGTCTATTTTCTAGAATTAAAATGAGGTTACAAACATGGAATTGGGTTTTAATGAGAAATGGCCTATTATTTTGACATAATAGTCAGATCTGAGATCATATTTGGTTTCCACATTATACTAGGGTTCAATAATATTTTTATCAGATTTAATTTCCATGATATGCTAATTATACCAATAATATGATATCAAAAAGAAGCATTATCTTCTACATTAAATATCATCATTAGTTGTTCTTCAAAAGTCAGATCTAAGGGTCCAGCAATGTAGAGAACATTTTCCTGTCTAGGGATATTTTTAGATAATTTATTGTCTAAGGAATCTATTTTCTATGCATTTTCTAAACTTTGGTCTAAACATAAGAATAAAATTGCATTTACCTTTATAAGATTTATTAAACCGGATCTACTGGGCTGATCCGTGAGTCCCCTAACCCACTGACCCAAACACCCTGGTCTTGCGTTCTTGCTTCATTTCCGTGCGAGGACTCTACGGCAGCGCTCTCTACCGCAGGCTGAAGGAAGGATGAGGAAGTGCAGGAGCTTGGGGACTCCTCGAGGGCAGAGAGGGATTCTAGAGACCTATCTGTGGCTTCCTACGAGCATTTATACCTTTGGAGAACCCCAGCTAGGGCTAGATCTTGTGGGTGAAACAACCCCAGTGTTTGCCGCCACAAGTGTAGACCGGCAAAAGCTTGTTTCTCCATTGTTCTATGAAGGAGGAAACGATGTAGAGCTTGGTCTTCTGGGATTCATCGATGATGAGGGAGCCATTGTCATGGTGTCTTGAAGGATGCTATCATCTCACTCCACCCCTCTTCTGTCCAACGCAGTCTGGCTTTCATCGCCCTCTGCCTCGCTCTTGCCTCCGCAAGGGTTTCTAGAGGCCGACGCTCATCCCCGCCTCCTAGGTTGTAGGAGCGCTGCTGTTAAAACATCAATTCCGTCGAGGATTCAATTGGATTCGGGTTCTAAAGATTCACATCCTCTACTCAAGATGGAAACTCCACCGTAGAGGAAGGAACAGGTTAGAAACTCACCGGCATTCATGCTCTCTACACGATCCTCCACCTGTTCAAGTTCCGTCACAGCGTCGTCGGAAAGCTCCCCTGCTCCAGGAGCGGCCTCGTGAGGAGCCACAAAGAGGACCTCAAGCCTGTCAAACTGAGAGGGAGACCTGATTGTCACCTGCTGATGAATCCTCAAGGCTTGCAACCTTGCTGAGCCTCAAGGATCTCTCCCAAAAAGGCAGTGACTGGTCATTATCCTAAACCTGCTTCCTTCTGAAGCCACCTACTTCAGATGTTTCCTTCTTCTCCACCATGGTGAAGCTCAGCCTCCCCTACAGATATGGGTGGAAACGGCAGTGAAGCCAAGAACTAGAAATCTCCTCTTGCCAGCAAAAACCACAATCTGGATGTGGTTGGGAAGCTACAGAAAATATAGATCTACAGACTTAGTTGAGATCATGTTTGCCTCACTAAAAATAGATGGGGATGGCCTCGTCCTTTGACGTTGTCAACCCCACATCTTGCGGAGGTTGAAGATGGTTTACAAGCATTGGATCCCGCTCACTGATGGCTAAGATCAATATATGACTCTTCCTGCTCCTTCCTAAGAAAGGATCCCCAACAGAAAAGAGATAGACACTAAAAGCTAAGATAATCACGTTGTTATCTTCAGGGCTGATTAAACACATAATGCAATATTGATTCACATATTCCTATAATTCATATACAACTTTAATCCAAAACGTGTGCAATTGAACTCCAACAAAAATTGACTCTTAGGCATAGATCTAACGTAGCTTATGCTAATTACTGACCAAAGTGTTGGCTAAATGGACATCTATAAATCCCTTTGTTTTGATTATGACAAACATTTCATTCTTATTGATCTAACGAGCTACTTGAGTGTGCAGGATTAAGGTGGATGCCAAAGCAACTAGGGAAATCCATATACTTACACATTTATGTTTTCATGCAATGTAATTGCTTTGTAAAAAAAAAACTTGTACAAATATATAATGTACAAGTACTTAGATTGCATGTAAATCAAGCGTTAGATCTTCCCTAGCTAAACACCACATTTAGATAAGTCATCCCCTTCATATAGGATCACATATGCACACTCATACATATAATTAGTGCCTAAATTGAAACATTGAAACAGGATCAATCTCGGTCGACAAACTCCTCGACCGAGACACTCTCGGTCGACAATCTTCTCGACCGAGAAAGATCCAAAGTAGCTGTTAGACACAACAGACAAGTTAGTTGGCAGTTGGAGAAAGACGTTGCAAATCACTTGTTCCAGAGTGCCTGTCGGTCGACAAAAGTTCGACCGAGTAGGTGTCTCGGTCGACCATTCCTCGACCGAGACGGTCTCTGACAGCAACTGCAGAATTAATTAATTAGCCGTTGTTAAAGCAACAACTTTGTACCTAACAGCTAGTTAAGCACTTAGAAACCCCTATAAGTTGTCTAGAACGTCCTTAAGCATCCTTAGGACATTCCTATAAATAGGACAAGCCATAGGACACTCAAACATACTTGCTACACTTGAGAAATCCTTGAGCATACTTTGAGCAATCTGTTTGTGAGCAATTTGAGCATTGCAAAAATTGGCCATTTCATTTCTTAGCTCATAATTCGTGTCCTATAGGCTAGTATCTCCTACCCACTGCAATCACAAGTCCACACACTTGGTAAGGAGATCTATACGCTTGATCTAGGCAAATCAAGCCTTGGGCTACAAAGGATAAGTTGTAATTTCCTTTTTCTTTCTTGTTCCCTATTATTGTTTGTACTCTCCTTGCTACTCCTAGGTTGGAGGCTGCGGATTGGAGAGGGTGAAGATATTCTTGGTGAAGAAGAAGACTTTGAGCTACTTCAGAAGGCTGGTGCAACGGGAGGTTACTTCTAGAGAGGAAGGCTACTTCAAGGGGGAGCTTGGAGTTACTTCAAGAAGGCTACCTCAAAGTTGGTGCACCTACTTCAAGTGAAGGCTGTTCAAAGGGTGTAAAGGAAATTATTGTATTTTGTATAAATCCTCGAAAGGTAATAAAATAAATACTTTCAAATCCCAGTTGGGTAAGCAACCGGGTAGTGGACTGACAACTTTAGTATTTGCTAAAGTTGGAACCACTCTAAACACATGTCTTCTTCTTCTAATTTCAATTGTGGTTGTTTGAATAAAATAAATTGTTAAAATTATTTAAAAACTCTATTCACCCCCCTCTAGTGTTTTTCAATTGGTATCAGAGCAGGCTTCAAGGAACCCTAACAAGGTCTTGAAGAAATGGGTGATGGAGTGCTCAACAACCTCAACCTCGAAGGGACACTTGTTGCTAGGCCTCCAGCGTTCGATGGAACAAACTACCAATATTGGAAAAGAAGGATGCATTTCTACTTCCAAGGCATCAATTGGGACTTATGGAGAATGGTGTCAACCCCATACGAGCTCCCTCAAACTCAATTTGCAGAATGGGATGCAAATACGATAAAGCTGGCCCAAATGAATGCAAAAGCTGTAAGCATTTTATATTGTTCTATTTCGGTAGGAGAATTTAATAGAATATCTAATTGTGACACAGCCTATGATATTTGGCATAGACTGTCCATAACTTATGAAGGTACAGTCCAAGTCAAAAATTCCAAAATTAGCATGTTTAAACAAAAATTTGAACACTTTCGTATGGATACTAATGAATCAATTAGTGAAATGTTTGCAAAATTCTCTACTATTGTTAATGGTTTAAGTGCTCTAGGAAAACCTATTCCTAAAGAAGATCAGGTATCAAAGATCCTTCGTTCACTTCCTCCAAAATATAAGCCAAAGGTAACAGCCATTGAAGAAGCAAACGACCTCACTCGACTGAAAATGGAGCAACTTATTGGCAACTTAGAAGCTCATGAAGCAACCCTAGAAGAGGAAAAAAGAAGAGCACGTGAACTTCAGCAAGGAAAGAAGAAGGATGTGGCTCTAAAAGCTTCAAAGGCTGTCACACAAGAAAGTGAGGAGTCAAGTGAAGAAGAGGGAGAAGAATCCTTGATAGTAAATGGTAAGAAATACAAAAGATTTAAATCTAACAAAATTTCCAGCTCTTCTTCTACCCCTCCTAGGTGCTTTGAATGTGGGAAGAAAGGGCATTTCAAAAATGAATGTCCTAAAGCAAAGAAAGGAAAGAAAAGCTCACACAAGAAGAAGGGAGAAAAAGCCTATAAAGTTGCATGGGACGAATCAAGTGACAGTGAAAGCGGAGAAGAAACTGTGGATTGTCTAATGGCAAGAGAAGATGATGAAAACTCCCAAGAGGTAAGCCTACTTGATCTTTCTAAAGAAGAGTTAGTCACTAGTCTACAAGAAATTCATGATAAGTATGTTGATGTCAAGAAGAAACTAAAGAAGGTTATCAAATCAAATGATGAGCAAATTGCTAAATTAGATAATCTTTCTTCTGAAAAGAATAACATTGATCTTGAGAATTTGTCTTTAAAAACATCTTTAGATGATTGCACTAGAAAGCTACTCACTTTAGAAACAAATGTTGATCTTCTTTCTAAAGAAAAGACTGACTTTCTAGCTAAACTAAAAGATTTTCAGACTCAACCTATTTTGTGTAACCATCTAGACTATGATAATGTTATAAAAGAAAGAGATTCATTGCTATCTGATTTAGATCAAGCAAGAAAAGATTTACACAAAAAAATGAATGATATTGCTCAGCTGCAAAGAGAACTTTATGAGTTAAGAAGAAAAAATATACTTGATAACATTCTAAGCATTGGTACTGTTTTCAACGGAAGAAAAGGTTTGGGATATGCTCCAAAGAAAAATCAATCCAAAAGAACTCAAACTATGTTTGTACCCAAGAACACAATGGCTAGAAAGAGAAATGAAGTTGACTCTATTACTTGCCATTTTTGTTTACGTCTTGGACACTATTCTTTTTCATGCCCTTATAAAACTAAGGATTCCGAATTAGTTTGGGTCCCAAAACCTAAAACTTAGTAGAGTCAAATAGAATTTAGTTGAGATATGACCAAAAAGCTCCATCTTGCTATTTATATTGTCTTATCTGAACTAAATAAAAGATTTCATGCTTATTGTTAATTTTCTGCATTTTTGTACTACAACAGAAACGTAGTCGGTCGAAGTATTGTCGACCGAACGATTAATCGGTCGAAGTATTGTCGACCGACCGAATGTCTGTAACATATCAAAATTTACAGCAATTATTTCGGTCGAAAATTGGTCAACCGAGCTACATTTCTGTGTTTTCTTGTTTGTAATACAGTAATCTTCTCGATCGACAATTTGTCAACCGAGACAGATGTCGGTCGAACAATTGTCGATCGACTGGACTTCTGATTCAGAACTCTTATACAAATCTGTACTTAAATGATTCTAACCATATCGGACCATCACATGGGTACCAAAATCTACATTTTAATGCAGGAATGGGTGGTTGACAGTGGATGTTCCAAACATATGACCGGGAACAAGGATGCATTTCAAACTTTTGAAGAAAAGAAAAGTGGAACAGTCACCTTTGGAGACAATGGTAAGGGCAAAATCGTTGGAATAGGTAATGTTGGTACAAACCTTGAAATAAAGAATGTTCTACTCGTTGATGGTTTGCACCATAATTTGATAAGTGTTAGTCAATTATGTGATAGTGGTTATGATGTGTTATTTAACAAAACTTGCTGCAAGTTATTGATAGAAAACACTACAAATGTTGTTTATGAAGGGAATAGAATTGGAAATCTTTATATCCTTAAACCTAACTCTATGAAATCAGTAGTAGGAAAATGCTTGCTTGCAAATGAAAATACCTTACAAGTATGGCATAAAAAGCTAGGACATGCTAGTTCACATATTATTAAAAAGTTAGTGAAATATGATCTTGTTCGTGGATTGCCTACTTTATCTTTCGATCAAGTTGAAAACTGTGAACCATGCACAATGGGAAAGCAAACCAAAACCTCTTTTAAACCAAAACATGTACTTAGCACCAGTAGGTCCTTAGAATTAATTCATATGGATTTATTTGGACCCATGAGGACACAATCTATTGGTGGTAAAAGATACTACTTTGTTATTGTTGATGATTATAGTAGATACACATGGGTACACTTTATTGCAACTAAAGATGATACTATTCATGTTTTTATACAATTTTGTTCCAAAATTGAAAATCTATTACAAAGCAAAATATGTACCATAAGAAGTGATCACGGTGGAGAATTTGAAAATCATATATTTGAAGAATTTTGTACATCTCAAGGGTACACTCATAATTTTTCTGCTCCACGCACCCCACAACAAAATGGTATAGTTGAAAGGAAAAATCGATCACTACAAGAAATGGCTAGAACTATGATGCTTGAACACAACAACCCCAAAACCTTTTGGGCTGAAGCTGTAAACACTGCATGCTATGTGCTAAATAGAGTAACTGTTCACTCTCATTTAAAGAAAACTCCATATGAACTAATACATTCTAAGAAACCTAGAGTTGACTATTTTCATACTTTTGTCTCCACATACTATATCTTAAACACCAAAGATGATAGAGATAAGTTTGACTCAAAATCACACAAAGAATTCTTTTTGGGATATTCCACCTCTAGCAAAGCTTTTAGAGTATATAACACTATATCTAGAAAAGTTGAGGAATCTATTCATGTTTCTTTTCATGAAGATTCCAAATCTGAAAATTTAGAAATCATAGATCTCACAAATCAATTCGAAAATTCAAACATACCAAATAATAGTGAGAAAAGTACTACAAATAATCACCAAGTTGAACCACAACCTACACCTAGGCTTATTAAAGATCATCCTCAAGAATTAATTATTGGAGATCCTAATGATAAAGTTAAAACTAGGTCTTCTTTCAAAGATGTTACAAACATGGCCTTTGTTTCTATCATTGAACCTAAAAAGATCTCTAAAGCTCTTAAAGATGATTATTGGATAATAGCCATGCAAGAAGAATTGAATCAATTCACTAAAAATGATGTATGGGATTTAGTTCCTAAACCACAAGATAAAACCATAATAGGAACTAAATGGGTTTTTAGGAACAAGATAAATGAGGCAGGAGAAGTAATAAGGAATAAAGCTCGGTTAGTAGCACAAGGATATAATCAACAAGAAGGAATAGATTTTGATGAAACGTATGCACCAGTAGCTAGACTTGAAGCTATTAGAATGTTACTAGCTATTGCTGCACATAAAAACATCAAACTATACCAAATGGATGTAAAAAGTGCATTTCTAAATGGCATCATTCAAGAAGAAGTATATGTTGCCCAACCACCTGGTTTTGAAATACCGGAAAAAGATGACTATGTTTATAAACTTAAGAAAGCACTTTATGGTTTAAAACAAGCACCTAGAAATTGGTATGAAAGGCTCAAGACATATCTTTTTGATAATGGTTTTTCTATTGGAAATTCAGATTCTACTTTATTTTTCAAAACATATACATCTGATTTCCTAGTTGTGCAAATATATGTTGATGACATTATTTTTGGAGCTTCTAATGATTCATTGTGTACACAATTTAGTGATATTATGCAAAAAGAATTTGAAATGAGCCTCATGGGTGAACTAACTTTCTTTCTTGGTTTTCAAATTAAGCAAACACCTGCCGGAATATTCATAAGCCAAGAAAAATATACTAAAGAACTCTTAAAACGTTTTGGGATGGATCAGTGCAAACATGCTACTACTCCTATGGCTACTTCCACTAAAATTGATAAGGATGAAAATGGGGGAACCTATTGATGATTCTTTATATAGAGCCATGATTGGTAGTTTGCTTTACTTAACTGCTTCTAGATCGGACATTATGTTTCCCGTTGGTCTTTGTGCTCGATTTCAATCACAACCTATGCACTCTCATTTTCTAGCAGTTAAACGAATTCTTCGTTACCTAGCCGGCACTACTTGCTTTGGTTTATGGTATCCAAAAGGACAATCCTTGGATTTTTAAAGCTTATACTGATGCGGATTATGCTGGTTGTCGACTTGATCGCAAGAGTACTAGTGGTGGCTGTTTCTTATTAGGGAGAGCTTTAGTATCTTGGTTTAGCAAGAAACAAAATACGGTTGCCCTATCTACAACTGAAGCTGAATATATGGCAGCCGGGTCTTGTTGTGCTCAAGTGCTTTATATGCAACAAGTATTAAACGATTATGGTTTTACTCTTTCATCTACGCCTATTTTTTGTGACAACACGAGCGCTATAAACTTAGCACACAATCCTATTTTACACAGCCGAGCTAAACATATTGAAATCCGTCATCATTTTTTAAGGGATCACATCTCCAAGAATCATGTTTCCCTTCATCATGTTGATACGGAAGATCAATTGGCTGATATTTTTACAAAACCGCTTCCACTAGATCAATTTAACAAAATTAGGAAGCAATTGCTTATCACTCCTTTGGAAGATGTTTTCTTTGATATTTGTGCTACTTAAACAAAACTCTTATTTACATCATGATATTTTGGTTTTTAAATGGACATTTTTTTTTCTTTAGATTTGATGGGACATCTAATTAAGGGGGAGTTTTTTATTTCTAAACGGATATCTTTTTGAAATGACAAAGGGGGAGAAATAAATATAAAACAAAAACTTATAAAAACCCAATCAATGAGTTTCATAAATAAACTCTTGGCTTTACATTGAAAGTTGCTATATTCCCTAGTGAATTGGATTTCATGTTCCATAATTCAAGGGGAATAATAAGCACACATTTTATAAACAAGAGGAAAAGCTACAAAAGGTAATCTAAAGGTATGAAACTCATATGGTTTATATTTCCTTTATTTTTATATTTAGGAAATGTTTGTCATCTTCAAAAAGGGGGAGATTGTTGGCTAAATGGACATCTATAAATCCCTTTGTTTTGATTATGACAAACATTTCATTCTTATTGATCTAACGAGCTACTTGAGTGTGCAGGATTAAGGTGGATGCCAAAGCAACTAGGGAAATCCATATGCTTACACATTTATGTTTTCATGCAATGTAATTGCTTTGTAAAAAAAAAACTTGTACAAATATATAATGTACAAGTACTTAGATTGCATGTAAATCAAGCGTTAGATCTTCCCTAGCTAAACACCACATTTAGATAAGTCATCCCCTTCATATAGGATCACATATGCACACTCATACATATAATTAGTGCCTAAATTGAAACATTGAAACAGGATCAATCTCGGTCGACAAACTCCTCGACCGAGACACTCTCGGTCGACAATCTTCTCGACCGAGAAAGATCCAAAGTAGCCGTTAGACACAATAGACAAGTTAGTTGGCAGTTGGAGAAAGACGTTGCAAATCACTTGTTCCAGAGTGCCTGTCAGTCGACAAAAGTTTGACCGAGTAGGTGTCTCGGTCGACCATTCCTCGACCGAGACGGTCTCTGACAGCAACTGCAGAATTAATTAATTAGCCGTTGTTAAAGCAACAACTTTGTACCTAACGGCTAGTTAAGCACTTAGAAACCCCTAGAAGTTGTCTAGAATGTCCTTAAGCATCCTTAGGACATTCCTATAAATAGGACAAGCCATAGGACACTCAAACATACTTGCTACACTTGAGAAATCCTTGAGCATACTTTGAGCAATTTGAGCATTGCGACAATTGGCCATTTCATTTCTTAGCTCATAATTCGTGTCCTATAGGATAGTATCTCCTACCCACTGCAATCACAAGTCCACACACTTGGTTAGGAGATCTATACGCTTGATCTAGGCAAATCAAACCTTGGGCTACAAAGGATAAGTTGTAATTTCCTTTTTCTTTCTTGTTCCCTATTATTGTTTGTACTCTCCTTGCTACTCCTAGGTTGGAGGCTGCGGATTGGAGAGGGTGAAGATCTTCTTGGTGAAGAAGAAGACTTTGAGCTACTTCAGAAGGCTGGTGCAACGGGAGGTTACTTCTAGAGAGGAAGGCTACTTCAAGGGGGAGCTTGGAGTTACTTCAAGAAGGCTACCTCAAAGTTGGTGCACCTACTTCAAGTGAAGGCTGTTCAAAGGGTGTAAAGGAAAGTATTGTATTTTGTATAAATCCTCGAGAGGTAATAAAATAAATACTTTCAAATCCCGGTTGGGTAAGCAACCGGGTAGTGGACTGACAACTTTAGTATTTGCTAAAGTTGGAACCACTCTAAACACCTGTCTTCTTCTTCTTCTAATTTCAATTGTGGTTGTTTGAATAAAATAAATTGTTAAAATTATTTAAAAACTCTATTCACCCCCCCTCTAGTGTTTTTCACAAAGTACACTTCAAACATTCATAGTTCGACCATGTAGATATAATCTTCAAACAAGCCCAATCCAATGATCACACGATAATTATAAGAATGCCTCAAATAATTCGACATGTATCGCTTTAACACTTTGTCCTTATTGCACACCTCAAAGTATGGTTCTCAATCATTGTGGCTACCAATACCTCCAATGAGGTCAACATTATTATAACAATTTTATTATAATTAGTTGGAAACCCCAAAATTCCAAGATATCACATTCACCCCACCTTGAATAGAATTTCGTCCTCGAAATTCATACTAATCTCATTCTTAAGAGGCTATTTAGGAGTTAAACTTCATATACAACATCATTTCTTAGGTTCTAAGACCACCATAATTGCATGCACTCTAAGTTGTCAGCTTAGGGTCTAGAGATTCTTGGGTGTGTCCACCCCACCTTATATATATGTGGAAGCATCACTTAATGTCTTAGACATAACATGACATTATGATATCTTAGGATTACATCACCCCTAAGGGTATGTGTTTTGTTCATACTTTTAAAGTTCAAGAGGAATTTGTTTATATTCCATCGTATTCAGATCATTCAAATCTAACATCATTAACATCTTACAATGATTTCAACATTAGAGGAGATTTATCTTCCCCCTTAATATTAATTTTTTTTTTACTTTAGAAGGGCTTACGTAACATGTTTGACAATTAGGGTTTCACCCTATGGTGTGATATTCATACTCAACTTAGAAGCATACATTGAGAAGGATCAAAGTTACAACTATATTTCTGATCATATATCCTAGGATCCAAAAATATATTTATATCAAGTTCATGAGTTCAATTTTTTTTGTCTTGCATGTATTATGTGAAGGGAAAAAAAGATAATAAACTAAGTTTATCCCATGATCTCAGCATCATATCTTTCATGTTTCATGTGAAGGGGAAGAGAATATTTTAAAGTCAAACTTATCATGGTTTCAATCTTGGGTGCTACATGTATGATATAGGGGGGAAAATATAGAATAGGTCAAGCTTATACGAGTGACTCCTCATATATAAATCATCTATATAGCTCAAGTGAGGTTTCTATCATCATACATTAAGAAGGAGAAGAAGAAGGGAGAACATGTATGTTGAGTATCTTTTGCACAAAGCATCATACTCTCATAACTAGGGTTCATATATTACCTCACTTGCAACTAATGATGAGATTTACAAAATATGTCACTCCAGCTAGGACCCAACTCAGCCAAAGGATTGACTTTATCATATGGTTCATCTACCCATCCTTTTATTTTACCCAATTATCACATATAGATTTGAATCATGCATAAGGACTCAACTCAACACTCGAGAGTAATCTAGTGTAGGACTTTATTTTAACACATATCTCATATATTGGAGGCTAGGTCCTATGACCTTCTCCCTATGGGTCTTACTCTCTCTAGAGTTCACCACATATCTCATCCTACCACTAGATATCCCCCTTGTATAAGAGCTTGAGGCTCATGCACACTCATCTCTATCTTAACTTAGCTTATCTTAAGTAGGAAAAGGGAATGTACTTTCATCATCAAGATTTTGCTTAAACTCTCCAAAATTGGATTCAACTAGTATACAATTTAAACCTTTATAAGGAAACTTATACTATTAGAGATCAAACTTAGATAAGATTGCACATGCTTATTTCAACTATCACTCTATCATTGTAACATCCCTGACCTGGGTTATTCTTTAACCCTAGGTGTTTTGATTAAGAAATATGATTATATGCTTAATCTCATCTTGTGAAAAGTAATTAAGGCTCAAAAGGAACCTATGTTTCAATTTTGGTCCTGTTTGAACAATGTTGAAGCAATGTTTGCTTATTTTGGACTAAAGTGCAAATTACCCAAGTTGAGGGGTTAAATTGCAAATGTTTCATGATAAGATGTTCCTATGATGTTGAGACATCATAAGAATAAATATGATGTAGTGGTATGGTTTCCACAAGCTTGGACACCAAGATTAAGCTTGTAAAGCAATCCTTGTGCATTAAAACCTAGTTTTGGTGTAATGTGCAATTTACCCAAAATCTAGGATTCAATATGCAAATTACCACTTCAATATGGTCCTTAATGTTTCTTGGCATCATTTAGATCAAATAAAATGAGAGGGACTCCTCATTTGAATTAAGTTGTAGGAGAGAGAATCTTGACATTAAAATAATCAAAAATAATGCTTAATTGAAACCCTAATTCGATTTAGGGCAAAAATGAATAAACATAATTGAAGGGATTTCAACCAAAATGTTTTGGGTTGATTTTGAATAAGGATGGACGTTCCTTTAACAATATAAGGAACGAAAATATCTTAAGTAGGTGAAATTCCACTCACCTTTTTATAAAGAAAAGTAATATCCACTCACATGTGGGATATTATATTATAAGCATTAAGGTGCTTAATTTGCTTTTCTTTAAATTGAGTATAATGAAGGATAATTAAAGGCAAGGAAGGTGCCTCGTACCCAAGGTAGTTGAGGGGGAAGAGGCGGCCACTTTATTGGGATTAATTGGATTTTTATAAGGCATTTTCTCTCTCATCAATTTCCTTATAAAAGTGCCATTTCTAAGCCCAAACCAAGGCCTTTTTCGGATTTCCTTCTTCCCCTTGCTTGCAAAACCGACCAAGGAGCTAGGGAGGAGCAGGGATCACGTCCCCAACCTGTGGGTAAGCCCTTGACCTTCGTTCTCCGTGATTTCATGGTGGAAATCGAAAATAAATTATGGATTCCTTCTTATTTCGATCTCCTCTTCAACCCTAGCCAACTTTTGCAATCAAAAGCTTGAGGACAAGCCTAGGGGGAGTTGCAGGAGCTTCATCCACCATTAATGGCGTGATCGTGGAGCTTTGGAGCTCAATTGGAGGCGGGTTTTATAACTCAAACCCTTAAACATTGCTATTGCATCAATTCTCTATGCTTTGTTGATTGATTTCTTCAATTTGATGCACTCTTGTTTCTTTGCTACAATTTCCATCAAGAACGGTTTCTGTTCTTGGTTGTTCGAAGGAAGGGTATGATGACATCATCCTAGATGCTTATCCAAAGAAAATTACCAAGCAAAACCGTTTTGATAGCTACTCCAAATCGTTTTAATTTGATTGTCTATGCGGTTTCAGCAAACCGTTTAAGGGCAAACGGTTTGAAACCGTTTGGGAGAAAACGGTTTCAAGACCGTTTGAGATGGTTGACCAAGCGTTGACCATTTAGGAATTTTGTTCCTAATTATGTAGGCTGATAACCCTCCAAATTTGAGGGATTACTCCAAAGGAATCGAGAGTTGAAGGCCAATCAATTAGGCAATCAGATTGAATTATGTGCTGATTTTCAACCTGATTAACTTGACCTGGTTGAGCAAACGGTTTCAAGACCGTTTGAGATGGTTGACCAAGCGTTGACCTTTTGGGATTCCTGTTCATAATTATGTTTATTAATAACCCTCCAAATATGAGGGATTAACTCCAAAGGAATCGTGAGTTGAAGCCTAATCAATTAGGGAAACCTAATTGGATTAAGTGCTGATTTTCAATCTGATTTAATTGCACTTTTTGGAAAAACGGTCTCAAGACCATTTGAGATGGTTGACCAAGCGTTGAACGTTTTGGATTACTGTTCCTAATGATGTGATCTAATGACTCACCAAATTTTATGGATTAATTCCAAACGAGTCATGAGTTGAAGGCTAATCAATTGGGCTAACCCTAATTGAAATCAGTGCTGAAATCACAATGAGCTAATTTGAGATTTTGGGTTGATTAGCCCAAACGGTCTCAAGACCGTTTGGGGGATCATCCAAACGGTCTCAAGACCGTTTGGGGTCACCTCAAGACCGTTTGGAGGTCTGGGGTCAAGTATAGTTGACCAATTGAAGGTCCAAAGGTACTAATCATATTGCAATGTAGTGCTGATCTGTTGATCAACTCGATAGACCAATCCATGATGATTTTTCACTAGAATCCAAACGTTGGATGGTCCAAACGGTCTCAAGACCGTTTGGTGGTCACCCAAGACCGTTTGGAGGTCTAGGGTTGAGTATGGTTAGGTGTTTGAAGGTCTAAAGGTACCAAGCTGTTATACAATGCAATGCTGATTTGGTGATCAATCCAATGATCCAAACCTTAATTGGATGGCTTGGATTTGAGTGATATGATGGGAAAACGGTCTCAAGACCGTTTGGGGTCAGGTCATACCCAATTTGGATAATGGTTCAATAGTTTCAAAGTAACCAATCTTGTATTGATGAGTGTTGTTGGATCTTTGATTCCAAACCCTAATTCAATTGAATCAAGCCCTAATTGATGACCAATTGAGGGTCAATTGAGGGTCAAATTAGTTGAAGGTTGACCTATTAAACTCAATTGAAGTATGAGCATAGGTCCAATTGATGATTGGTTCCATGAATTCAATGGTTGAAGGTCCAATGCAATCAATTGAAACACAATTAGTAGCATGATTGATGATCAACTTCAAAGCTCTAATTGGTGTTTATAAACCCTAATCCCATTGAGATCAGACCATAATTGAAGTCCCAATTGAGGGGTGAGCCATGATTCAAATGATGATTGAATTGATGATCCAATTGGTTGAAGTTCCATTGATTAGAATTGAGTGTGGTTCAATTTGGTTAATTCAATTGGATACCTCATGTTATTGAAGGTCTAATTGATCAAACCTTTTTGAAAACCTCATGTGATTAGGTGGGAGATACCTTTAATGGTACTAGTCATTAATGCATAACAAATTCATGGACCCAATACATGATGTAAACCCTAATTGAGGCTGATTCAATGTATAACCTTAATAAGAGGTTGTCTACATGTGAAATCACTAATTAGGATGTTAGTAAACCCTGGTTGAGGGTGTAACCTTGTGAAACCCTAGTGGAGGGTGTATCATTGTGAACCCTGGTTGAGGGTGTAACCTTGTGAAACCCTAGTGGAGGGTGTATCATTGTGAACCCTTGTTGAGGGTGTAACCTTGTGAAACCCTAGTGGAGGGTGTATCATTGTGAACCCTGGTTGAGGGTGTAACCTTGTGAAACCCTAGTGGAGGGTGTATCATTGTGAACCCTGGCTAAGGGTGTAACCTTGTGAAACCCTAGTGGAGGGTGTATCATTGTGAACCCTGGTTGAGGGTGTATCCTTGTGAAACCCTAGTTGAGGGTGTATCATTGCGATTGTTTATAGGCAACTTTATAATAAAGTTATGCCTTAAACTAAGATAAGTCCATATCATGTGAGATAGCTGGACAATTCTAATGTGTGGCCTATGCATTATACGCTAAGGGTGAGTATTCTGTGATGGAATGTATTAAGAGGGGAAATACCTTAATACAAGATAAAGTTGGTTAACTCAAGAGGGTCTGAATTAATGAGAAATGGGAAACCCTAACCCTAGTAAGGGAATAGTGGTGTTACCCTTGAATAATGATGTTATATATTGTTTTGCATGGTGCTGATATGAAATTGATGTATTATCATATGTACTAACCATGCAGGTATGATGTGATGATGAACATAGCTAGGTATGAGCTATGACATTTTATGTATTGACATTGTTTATTGGGCCTTATGTGCAATGCTATACCTTATTGCCTAGTATGAGGTAATAAGATAAGTAATGGGCCTTAAGTGCCATGAGAAGATGTTTATGTAATAAGCATCATATTTACCTTGGTCAGGTGACCTGAAGGTGATAATTACCTGAAAAAGTGGTAATAATGCTCAATGATGAGCTAAGGGTTTGAATACCCAGAACCATATGATTATGGCATTGAGTTGCAAAGGAATGAAAATTCCCAGTATTGAAATGAGGGACTGAGATCCCCATGTCTTATAAAGACTGAGAAGTGATTAATGGAAATAGTACATGTTTTCTTTATAGCATTTGTCTTATTAAGTTATGTTTGGAAACTTGGCTGATGCTAAAAGAATATGATAATGTACTTAATTAATCAAGTGATACCATATAATGTAGTTGCCCTGATCACAGATCCATCAGCGTCAGAATTAGCTGAATGGTGAAATGAGTTTACTCGGAACGCATATTTTTGAATATGTGGGGGTAATTGGGCAATTATATCCTTATGCCCCATAGGCATTGCTACGGGCTATGTCCTATGAACGGGATTGGTTACGGACCATACCCCAATAAGAGCATGGCTACGGGCCATGACTCCACAAAATAATACCGGGCATTGGCTACGGGCCATATCCTGAAGAGAGTATATGCTATGGGCTATAACTCTAATAGCGATGTTGCCAGTATACCCTGGAAAGCTATCTAGCAGAGACCCAAGATGTCCTGCATGTTATCTCGTACTGATCGAGATAGTTGAGGTCATGGGAATCCGGCTCTTCCATTGACCTATGTGTGGTACCGATGCTTTACGTAACTGTGGTCGGTTGGAGTATGAGCGGTATACCTCATCTCCTCAGGGCATAAGTGTGATTGTAAAATGTAATCAGCCGTATAGCATGTTTGCTTAAGGATTGAATACGGAGATTCATTGGCTGATGTTGCATTTCTTTGTGCATTCCTTAGTAGATAAATGTTAATTATGTTTCTTTATATTCTCTGCAAAATAGACAGATGAATTACTTATCTACCATGGGTAGATGCAATGACCTCCTTGAGAATGGAGATTATCTTATTATGTTCTATGATGAATAATTCTACCTGATAATGTAAAAGTAACCCCTACTCAGTTTTAATTTGATAAACTGCAATAATAATGTTTTTGGCGGAGAGTTATATCTCTCGCTGGGGCAATTTTCAATTGTCTCACCCCCGTGGGAAAACATTTTTAGGTATGCATGGAAGGCAAGGCAGGAAATCCCTAGAACAGAGATGAGCAGAAGCAACAGCAACAACAAGGACATCAATGAGATCTCAGGTGGAGATATTGTCTGTCAAGTCATATAGATAGTAGTCCTATGTGTCGTCTCTGTACTCTCAGGTCCTCGGAGTTTTAAATGATTCAATCGGAGTTTTGGCTTAATGCCTCAAAGTTTTATACTGCCTGTATATATTTGTTAACAGGGCAGTCAATGTTGTAATCCTTAAAAAGGAATTGTACATGTTGTGTACTTGTGATCCAGGATGAAATGGAAACACTTTGGTTCTTGGTTAAAGAGTTTTCCTATGAATGGATCTCTTTGCAAATGGTTTTAATTTTTTAGTGATTTTCAGTAATTACGCTGCAAATAATTCACTTCCACATTAGTTAATCCTGTTTTCACGAGACGGTCGTTACAATTAGTGGTATCAGAGCTTTAGGTTCGTTGAGTCTACAGAGACATAGGACTAAGTTGTTGAGTTTGTGTTAGTGTCCTCCAGTATACCCTATAATGATTTCTGCTTGTGCAGAGAAAGGGTAAAGTTTTAAAATGACTGGAGAGCACAAAGAACACATTGCTAAGGGCAATGTTGTTGCACCAAGAAGAGGTGTAAGGGATTAGACAAGAATATAATGAGTGCCTAAGAATCCCCATTAAGACATGATCAGGATAGAGAATCCTATGATCATGCTCTTATTGGGCAGATTAGGGAAATAGTAATGCATATAAGTGAACTGGATGCTAGCCTTATAACCTAGGTTATCAGTCCTTAATACAGAAAGCTTGAGCTTTAAAAGAGTTCCTGAATGAATTAGTCATGTGGGAACAAGGGAAAATGTGGAAAAGATTAACTTATGGCAAGAAGTGGACTCTGCCATGAGTTCAGACAGATAATAAATCTGTGATGGTAGTGCCCAAGAAGGGGCAATAAGCTGAGAAGTAGGGAATGGTCTCTATAATTCTAGAGACATTTGCCTAATGGTTAAAAAAAATCCAAGTTTTTGGTACTAATAGTGCAATAAATGCCTAGTGTACCAGGGAAGTAGCCACTAAGTAAGTGCAAAGGTCTTAACCTTTCACCTGTAAGATTCTATGGCTTAGTTTTTGCTTCAGTAATAAGACTAGTAAGACCATGATATGAGTACAAGGTATGTTATAAATGTGTACATGTTGAGTACACTAAACCCTTTTTGTTATAAAAAAAAGATTGTTGATTTTGTTTTCCCTATTGGTTGCTATATAGGGAAGAAATGATGAGAACTAGAATTTGAATTCTGTTCAATATTCTTTTAAATAATCTATATTGATCTTACCTCTATGAAAGAGGAAGAGGTATAGAAGAGATGCCTGGATAAAATCCAAGAATGTTAAATCTTATGTTATGATAATATGAAAAGCAAGAAATATGATAGCATGTAAGTGCATACTACTTGATCTCAGTACTTGTAAACCCTTATCAGGTGTACAACTATTGATGATAAAGTGAGTATGGAAACTCTTAGATTGATATCTTTTTGATTGCCCTGATCAAGCAATCATTCTGATACAATCTAAAGAGTATCATGAAATTGGAAATATGATATGGATAAATGTATCATATCTTAAGAACAAGAAAGAAGGATCTGATAGGAATTCGGATCAGTATGTGTATATTAGGAAGTAAAAGTATGACCCTCATATGATGAGAAAGAGAACAAGGGAGGTGATCCCTGTTCTATAAAGTTGTAAATATGATAAAAGAAAGATGAGAATATAATGTGTTTTCAACACATGCGACTGATACCAAGGTAAGAGATTCTGGTATCTGAGAATTATCATATGGTTTAGATTGGCTACATGGAATGGTCAACTATGAAATCAGTCTGATTATATAAAATGATATGAACATCATATGTTAGGGGTTTATGCTTTGCATAAACATAACAACTAAATATGTCTTTAAGATAAGTTCTCATTTGACTCTATGAGAATATTGTGTGAAGGAACTTTGTGCTGATCAAAGTTCTATGATGTCTACATAACAATGAGGTGTTATGAAGAGACATGATGATATGATGAATGAATAATATATGTTCCCTTTATCAGGGATTTCGGGGACGAAATCCTTGTTAGGGGTTTATAATTTGTAACATCCCTGACCTGGGTTATTCTTTAACCCTAGGTGTTTTGATTAAGAAATATGATTATATGCTTAATCTCATCTTGTGAAAAGTAATTAAGGCTCAAAAGGAACCTATGTTTCAATTTTGGTCCTGTTTGAACAATGTTGAAGCAATGTTTGCTTATTTTGGACTAAAGTGCAAATTACCCAAGTTGAGGGGTTAAATTGCAAATGTTGCATGATAAGATGTTCCTATGATGTTGAGACATCATAAGAATGAATATGATGTAGTGGTATGGTTTCCACAAGCTTGGACACCAAGATTAAGCTTGTAAAGCAATCCTTGTGCATTAAAACCTAGTTTTGGTGTAATGTGCAATTTACCCAAAATCTAGGGTTCAATATGCAAATTACCACTTCAATATGGTACTTAATGTTTCTTGGAATCATGTAGAGCAAATAAAATGAGAGGGACTCCTCATTTGAATTAAGTTGTAGGAGAGAGAATCTTGACATTAAAATAATAAAAAATAATGCTTAATTGAAACCCTAATTCGATTTAGGGCAAAAATGAATAAAAATAATTGAAGGGATTTCAACCAAAATGTTTTGGGTTGATTTTGAATAAGGATGGACGTTCCTTTAACAAGATAAGGAACGAAAATATCTTAAGTAGGTGAAATTTCACTCACCTTTTTATAAAGAAAAGTAATATCCACTCACATGTGGGATATTATATTATAAGCATTAAGGTGCTTAATTTGCTTTTCTTTAAATTGAGGATAATGAAGGATAATTAAAGGCAAGGAAGGTGCCTCGTACCCAAGGTAGTTGAGGGGGAAGAGGAGGCCACTTTATTGGGATTAATTGGATTTTTATAAGGCATTTTCTCTCTCATCAATTTCCTTATAAAAGTGCCATTTCTAAGCCCAAACCAAGGCCTTTTTCGGATTTTCTTCTTCTCCTTGCTTGAAAAACCGACCAAGGATCTAGGGAGGAGCCGGGAGCACGTCCCCAACCTGTGGGTAAGCCCTTGACCTTCGTTCTCCATGATTTCATGGTGGAAATCGAAAATAAATTATGGATTCCTTCTTATTTCGATCTCCACTTCAACCCTAGCCAACTTTTGCAATCAAAAGCTTGAGGACGAGCCTAGGGGGAGTTGCAGGAGCTTCATCCACCATTAATGGCGTGAGCGTGGAGCTTTGGAGCTCAATTGGAGGCGGGTTTTATAACTCAAACCCTTAAACATTGCTATTGCATCAATTCTCTATGCTTTGTTGATTGATTTCTTCAATTTGATGCACTCTTATTTCTTTGCTGCAATTTCCATCAAGAACGGTTGCTGTTCTTGGTTGTTCGAAGGAAGGGGATGATGAAATCATCCTAGATTCTTATCCAAAGAAAATTACCAAGCAAAAACGTTTTGATAGCTACTCCAAATCGTTTTAATTTGATTGGCTATGCGGTTTCAGCAAACCGTTTAAGGGCAAACGGTTTGAAACCGTTTGGGAGCAAACGGTTTCAAGACCGTTTGAGATGGTTGACCAAGCGTTGACCGTTTGAAATTTTTTTTCCTAATTATGTAGGCTGATAACTCTCCAAATTTTAGGGATTAACTCCAAAGGAATCGAGAGTTGAAGGCCAATCAATTAGGCAATCGGATTGAATTATGTGCTAATTTTCAACCTGAATAACTTGACCTGGTTGAGAAAACGGTTTCAAGACCGTTTGATATGGTTGACCAAGCGTTGCCCTTTTGAGATTCCTGTTCATAATTATGTTTATTAATAACCCTCCAAATATGAGGGATTAACTCCAAAGGAATCGTGAGTTGAAGCCTAATCAATTAGGGAAACCTAATTGGATTAAGTGCTGATTTTCAATATGATTTAATTGAACTTTTTGGGCAAACGGTCTCAAGACCGTTTTCTGTGGTTGACCAAGCGTTGACCGTTTGGGATTACTGTTCATAATGATGTGATCTAATGACTCACCAAATTTTATGGATTAATTCCAAACGAGTCATGAGTTGAAGGCTAATCAATTTGGCTAACCCTAATTGAAATCAGTGCTGAAATCACAATGAGCTAATTTGAGATTTTTGGTTGATTAGCCCAAACGGTCTCAAGACCGTTTGGGGGATCATCCAAACGGTCTCAAGACCGTTTGGGGTCACCTCAAGACCGTTTGGAGGTCTGGGGTCAAGTATAGTTGACCAATTGAAGGTCCAAAGGTACTAATCATATTGCAATGTAGTGCTGATCTGTTGATCAACTCGATAGACCAATCCATGATGATTTTTCACTAGAATCCAAAGGTTGGATGGGCCAAACGGTCTCAAGACCGTTTGGAGCTCATCCAAACGGTGTCAAGACCGTTTGGTGGTCACCCAAGACCGTTTGGTGGTCACCCAAGACCGTTTGGAGGTCTAGGGTTGAGTATGGTTAGGTGTTTGAAGGTCTAAAGGTACCAAGCTGTTATACAATGCAATGCTGATTTGGTGATCAATCCAATGATCCAAACCTTAATTGGATGGCTTGGATTTGAGTGATATGATGGGCAAACGGTCTCAAGACCGTTTGGAGGTCATCCAAACGACCTCAAGACCGTTTGGGGTCAGGTCATACCCAATTTGGATAATGGTTCAATAGTTTCAAAGTAACCAATCTTGTATTGATGAGTGTTGTTGGATCTTCGATTCCAAACCCTAATTCAATTGAATCAAGCCCTAATTGATGACCAATTGAGGGTCAATTGAGGGTCAAATTAGTTGAAGGTTGACCTATTAAACTAAATTGAAGTATGAGCATAGGTCCAATTGATGATTGGTTCCATGAATTCAATGGTTGAAGGTCTAATGCAATCAATTGAAACACAATTAGTAGCATGATTGATGATCAACTTCAAAGCTCTAATTGGTGTTTAAAACCCTAATCCCATTGAGATCAGACCATAATTGAAGTCCCAATTGAGGGGTGAGCCATGATTCAAATGATGATTGAGTTGATGATCCAATTGGTTGAAGTTCCACTGATTAGAATTGAGTGTGGTTCAATTTGGTTAATTCAATTGGATACCTCATGTTATTGAAGGTCTAATTAATCAAACCTTTTTGAAAACCTAATGTGATTAGGCGGGAGATACCTTTAATGGTACTAGTCATTAATGCATAACAATTTCATGGACCCAATACATGATGTAAACCCTAATTGAGGCTGATTCAATGTATAACCTTAATAAGAGGTTGTCTACCTGTGAAATCACTAATTAGGATGTTAGTAAACCCTGGTTGAGGGTGTAACCTTGTGAAACCCTAGTGGAGGGTGTATCATTGTGAACCCTTGTTGAGGGTGTAACCTTGTGAAACCTTAGTGGAGGGTGTATCATTGTGAACCCTGGCTGAGGGTGTAACCTTGTGAAACCCTAGTGGAGGGTGTATCATTGTGAACCTTGGTTGAGGGT
Source organism: Alisma plantago-aquatica (assembly GCA_963693085.1). Classification (NCBI taxonomy): domain Eukaryota; kingdom Viridiplantae; phylum Streptophyta; class Magnoliopsida; order Alismatales; family Alismataceae; genus Alisma; species Alisma plantago-aquatica. Next base: position 653,890,621 of record OY856412.1, on the reverse strand, counting down.
GTAACCTTGTGAAACCCTAGTGGAGGGTGTATCATTGTGAACCCTGGCTGAGGGTGTAACCTTGTGAAACCCTAGTGTAGGGTGTATCATTGTGAACCCTGGTTGAGGGTGTATCCTTGTGAAACCCTAGTTGAGGGTGTATCATTGCGATTGTTTATAGGCAACTTTATAATAAAGTTATGCCTTAAACTAAGATAAGTCCATATCATGTGAGATAGCTGGACAATTATAATGTGTGGCCTATGCATTATATGCTAAGGGTGAGTATTCTGTGATGGAATGTATTAAGAGGGGAAATACCTTAATACAAGATAAAGTTGGTTAACTCAAGAGGGTCTGAATTAATGAGAAATGGGAAACCCTAACCCTGGTAAGGGAATAGTGGTGTTACCCTTGAATAATGATGTTATATATTGTTTTGCATGGTGCTGATATGAAATTGATGTATTATCATATGTACTAACCATGCAGGTATGATGTGATGATGAACATAGCTAGGTATGAGCTATGACATTTTATGTATTGACATTGTTTATTGGGCCTTATGTGCAATGCTATACCTTATTGCCTAGTATGAGGTAATAAGATAAGTAATGGGCCTTAAGTGCCATGAGAAGATGTTTATGTAATAAGCATCATATTTACCTTGGTCAGGTGACCTGAAGGTGATAATTACCTGAAAAAGTGGTAATAATGCTCAATGATGAGCTAAGGGTTTGAATACCCAGAACCATATGATTATGGCATTGAGTTGCAAAGGAATGAAAATTCCCAGTATTGAAATGAGGGACTGAGATCCCCATGTCTTATAAAGACTGAGAAGTGATTAATGGAAATAGTACATGTTTTCTTTATAGCATTTGTCTTATTAAGTTATGTTTGGAAACTTGGCTGATGCTAAAAGAATATGATAATGTACTTAATTAATCAAGTGATACCATATAATGTAGTTGCCCTGATCACAGATCCATCAGCGTCAGAATTAGCTGAATGGTGAAACGAGTTTACTCGGAACGCATATTTTTGAATATGTGGGGGTAATTGGGCAATTATATCCATATGCCCCATAGGCATTGCTACGGGCTATGTCCTATGAACGGGATTGGTTACGGACCATACCCCAATAAGAGCATGGCTACGAGCCATGACTCCACAAAATAATACCGGGCATTGGCTACGAGCCATATCCTGAAGAGAGTATATGCTATGGGCTATAACTCTAATAGCGATGTTGCCAGTATACCCTGGAAAGCTATCTAGCAGAGACCCAAGATGTCCTGCATGTTATCTCGTACTGATCGAGATAGTTGAGGTCATGGGAATCCGGCTCTTCCATTGACCTATGTGTGGTACCGATGCTTTACGTAACTGTGGTCGGTTGGAGTATGAGCGGTATACCTCATCTCCTCAGGGCATAAGTGTGATTGTAAAATGTAATCAGCCGTATAGCATGTTTGCTTAAGGATTGAATACGGAGATTCATTGGCTGATGTTGCATTTCTTTGTGCATTCCTTAGTAGATAAATGTTAATTATGTTTCTTTATATTCTCTGCAAAATAGACAGATGAATTACTTATCTACCATGGGTAGATGCAATGACCTCCTTGAGAATGGAGATTATCTTATTATGTTCTATGATGAATAATTCTACCTGATAATGTAAAAGTAACCCCTACTCAGTTTTAATTTGATAAACTGTAATAATAATGTTTTTGGCGGAGAGTTATATCTCTCGCTGGGGCAATTTTCAATTGTCTCACCCCCGTGGGAAAACATTTTTAGGTATGCATGGAAGGTAAGGCAGGAAATCCCTAGAACAGAGATGAGCAGAAGCAACAGCAACAACAAGGACAGCAATGAGATCTCAGGTGGAGATATTGTCTGTCAAGTCATATAGATAGTAGTCCTATGTGTCGTCTCTGTACTCTCAGGTCCTCGGAGTTTTAAATGATTCAATCGGAGTTTTGGCTTAATGCCTCAAAGTTTTATACTGCTTGTGTATATTTGTTAACAGGGCAGTCAATGTTGTAATCCTTAAAAAGGAATTGTACAGGCTGTGTACTTATGATCCAGGATGAAATGGAAACACTTTGGTTCTTGGTTAAAGAGTTTTCCTATGAATGGATCTCTTTGCAAATGGTTTTAATTTTTTAGTGATTTTCAGTAATTACGCTGCAAATAATTTGCTTCCGCATTAGTTAATCATGTTTTCACGAGACGGTCATTACAATCATCCACTCCAAGTATCACATATCTTGATAAGGCTCTAGACATCTAATCTAGACTATTGTCTCTTCTAGACTGATGTCACTCCCTTTCACTTAGGTTACATGAACACTAACTACTCTCCAGTGTGAGGGACACATTTTCATATTTACATATAGGTAATAAAATATTATATAGTTTTTCTCCAAGAAGGCAGACGTCAGAGAAAACTATCGAGGCTCGAGCCGATTGGGAAACAAAACCAGCAAACTCGAGTATCCAACGCATAGTAGATAGTCTGGTGCCATGTAACCTAGTGAAATGGTGAGAACATGGTGTAGACTAGTGTAGCTACCCAATACATATGAGCTCTGTATGCAAAGGGTTTCAGACACTTGTCTAAACCTAGTTCTCAAACATCTAGGTTCTAACCTAGAGGCTAAGTCAAACCTTATTCCTATAGAACAACTGACTAAGTTTCTATGATTTAAGGTGAAAGGTGAGGCTTAGTTTATATGTTTCATGGTGAGAAAATATTAGGTGTAGCTATTGTTCATGCTCTGATACCAACTGTAACGTCCCCAGATTTTCACCTTCTCAAAACCCCATGGAGATGAGAAGACAAAATTCAAAAACGTTAAGCAATAGTATCAAAGTGCATTGTGGAAGCAATATGCGCATACATGAACGTACAACTAAATTGCATACACCATAACATTCTCAACATTTAACACATATATTTATACAATATGAATTATTACAAAATGATTTACATTTACATATTGAATGAAAATTCCACAGTCTATGAACATGTATGCTAAGCTAGGACCTACACAATAGGTACAACCTGAACAACTTCTCACTCCCATCTTTTTCCTCCCATGCTATCTCTTAACCTAAAACATACGTGAAACAGCGAATCAACACACAAGGTGTTGTACACGTGGGTAGAAAGATACATACTAATATATTTGCATAATTGAAATAACTTGAGAAAGAAAGATTAAAGAAAAACATTATTTAAAGTGATAATCAGGTAAACATTCCTTTTATTGCATTCACTTTGATGCGGTTGTACTACTCATACTTGCACTTGACTTACATCTAGTGTGGGAAATATAGTATCATCATACATCTAGCGTGGGCCAAGGAATCATACATCCATGTTAGGAAACATACATCCACACCAGGCTATGTGCTCTAGTAGCTACAACCCATCATACTCATTTATGTTCGATTAGATTTGGCGAAGTATAACTCATACTAGTTCAACCAAGCAATCATATCCAAATACGAGCATTCAAGATATTACATATCATAGGCAACCAGAAAACTAGTCTTATACTTAATAAATCCCACGTACCTGAGTTTAGAGATTCATAGATATCTTTGATCATCTAGACAATCTGGTCATCACCTGATTAATAACAAATATTCATCATTAATACAAGGTTCACCATTATTAATGGTATTTAGGTCCAGATTAAGGTTTTAGTCAAACCTAGGTTCAAACAGACCTTAACTGGTTTCTAATATTTTTATACTAATCTAAAAGTCATTATTAAGGTCTGGTACGATTTTCATATTTTTCTGATAACTGGTCTATTTTCTAGAATTAAAATGAGGTTACAAACATGGAATTGGGTTTTAATGAGAAATGGCCTATTATTTTGACATAATAGTCAGATCTGAGTTCATATTTGGTTTCCACATTATACTAGGGTCAATAATATTTTTATCAGATTTAATTTCCATGATATGCTAATTATACCAATAATATGATATCAAAAAGAAGCATTATTTTCTACATTAAATATCATCATTAGTTGTTCTTCAAAAGTCAGATCTAAGGGTCCAGCAATGTAGAGAACATTTTCCTGTCTAGGGATATTTTTAGATAATTTATTGTCTAAGGAATCTATTTTCTATGCATTTTTAAACTCTGGTCTAAACATAAGAATAAAATTGCATTTACCTTTATAAGATTTATGAAACCGGATCTACTGGGCAGATCTGTGAGTCCCCTAACCCACTGACCCAAACACCCTGGTCTTGTGTTCTTGCTTCGTTGCCGTGCGAGGACTCTACGACAACACTCTCTACCGTAGGATGAAGGAAGGATGAGGAAGTGGAGGAGCTTGGGGACTCCTCGAGGGCAGAGAGGGATTCTAGAGACCTCTCTGTGGCTTCCTACGAGCAATTGTACCTTTGGAGAACCCTAGTTAGGGCTAGATCTTGTGGGTGAAACAACCCCAGCGTCTGCCGCCGCAAGTGTAGACCGGTAAAAGCTTGGTCCTCCATTGTTCTGTGAAGGAGGAAACGTTGTAGAGATTGGTCTCCTAGGATTCATCGATGATGAGGGAGCCATTGTCGTGGTGTCTTGAAGGATGCTATCATCTCACTCCACCCCTCTTCTGTCCAACGCAGTCTGGCTTTCATCACCCTCTGCCTCGCTCTTGCCTCCGCAAGGGTTTCTAGAGGCCGACACTCATCCCCGCCTCCAAGGTTGTAGGAGCGCTGCTGTCAGAACATCAATTCCGGCGAGGATTCAATTGGATTCAAGTTCTAAAGATTCACATCCTCCACTCAAGATGGAAACTCCGCCGTAGAGGAAGGAATAGGTTAGAAACTCACCGGCGTTCGTGCTCTCTACGCGAGCCTCCACCTGTTCAAGTTCCGTCACAGCGTCGTCGGCAAGCTCCCCTGCTCCAGGAGCGGCCTCGTGAGCAGCCACAAAGAGGACCTCAAGCCCGTCAAACTGAGAGGGAGACCTGATTGTCACCTGCTGATGAATCCTCAAGGCTCGGAGCCTTACTGAGCCTCAAGGATCTCTCCCAAAAAGGCAGTGACTGGTCGTTATCCTAAACCTGCTTCCTTCTGAAGCCACCTGCTTCAGATGTTTCCTTGTTCTCCACCATGGTGAAGCTCGGCCTCCACTAGGGATATGGGTGGAAACGGAAGTGAAGCCAAGAACTAGAAATCTCCTCTTGCCAGCAAAAACCACAATTTGGATGTGGTTGGGAAGCTACAGAAAAGATGGATCTACAGACTTAGTTGAGATCATGTTTGCCTCACTAAAAACGGCTGGGGATGGCCTCGTCCTTTGACGTTGTCAACCCCACATCTTGCGGAGGTTGATGATGGTTTACAAGCATTGGATCCCACTCAGTGATGGCTAAGATCAATACACGACTCTTCCTGCTCCTTCCTAAGAAAGGATCCCCAACAGAAAAGAGATAGACCCTAAAAGCTAAGATAATCACGTTGTTATCTTCAGGGCTGATTAAACACATAATGCAATACTGATTCATGTATTCCTATAATTCATATAAAACTTTAATCCAAAATGCGTGCAATTGAAATCCAACAAAAATTGACTCCTAGGCATAGATCTAATGTAGCTTATGCTAATTACTAACCAAAGTACACTTCAAACATTCATAGTTCGACCATGTAGATATAATCTTCAAACAAGCCCAATCCAATGATCACACGATCCAAGATAATTATCAGAATGCCTCAAATAATTTGACATGTATTGCTTTAACACTTTGTCCTTATTGCACACCTCAAAGTATGGTTCTCAATCATTGTGGCTACCAATACCTCCAATGAGGTCAACATTATTATAACAATTTTAGTATAATTAGTTGGAAACCCCAAAATTCCAAGATATCACATAGTGGATGTCTCGACCACCTTCAATGTAGGCATCACGACTGCAACAAAAAGGTGTCTCGACCACCATCCCACATGGTGTCACGACTGCAACATAGCTAGGTGTCTCGACCTAAAGCAACACAACATCGCGACCCAAAGCATTGAAATGTCGCGACCAAACACATGACAGTGTCGTGGCCAAGAACATGGCATAGTGCCAACAATCTCAACAAGGCGTTGCATTCTGTTGTCACAATAGGGCATTACAACCATCATAACAACATGTCTCGACCATCTCCAAAGGAGAGTAACTTGACCAAAATAGAATTACGTGTCTCAACCTACATAATACATAGTGTTTGGACCTCCTACAAAACCATGTGTTACGACCACTAACCATCATGGGTCACAACTAGTCTATAGTTAGGGTTTCGATCATCAACTAAGGTACATGTTACGATCAATATCAGACAATGTGTCTCAACCAAACAAGACCATCTCTCGACTAAGGCAAATCAAAGGTGTCTCAACCATAACTCAAGGTAAGATGTATCGACCCATCCCGATAAAGCATGTCTCGACCCAAAACAGAAATCTAAATAGCAAGAATACCAAGAGTCACCATTTTCAAAACTTAGAATCAAGATCATCCAAACCCTAAAACAAGTCACCCTGAAGGATATTAAGCCAAACCACTTAGGAGAGAGAAAGTTGAACTTCAATGTCACACCCCGATCTCGCATTACCCACTAATCACGAGATTAGGACGCGACGGAGGGATTATCACATAAACAAATCACTGAGAACTTTTTCTTTTTAAAACCTCGTAATGTTATCCGGATTATTGCTGTAAACTAAAACATAATAAACTATTGCGGAAGCATTTTAAATAAACTGGCTAGAGAACATAAACATAGTTTACAACATGTAACATTGTTTAACAGAAAGTAAACATAACAGTTAATTTACATCTTTATACACATTCCACATACACACTCTCTCTCACCCACACCATGTCCCAAGGACCGAGGGGAAAGGACTAAGAGACCACTATCTAACTAACTACATATAACTTCTACTGACTAGGGTGGTAAGATCCTTCAGATTCCTGGAACTGTCGCTGACCTGAAAATGTTTGAGTAGAGGAATGAGCCTACTCGCTCAGTGAATAGTATTTCACTTAGCCATCATCGGATAACTCCATATTTTACATTTATCAGGAATATGCAAATAAAATAACAAACTGAGCAGTTCTAATTTAAACAGTGCAATTATCGCAGAAAAAGTATACTGAACATTTAAAGAACAAGTATCATAAATTCTAAATCTGAACATACACAAGTTTCATATAAATCTACTTTAATTCTAAGTGATCATCTTTTAACTTATGCCCTGATCATATGCAGTGTACTCTGCATATAAAGTCTCGTAGCGAACTACGAACCCACCGTACAAGACTTAGCGACACACCCGGGAAATGTTAAGTCTGACTGCCGTCCTAGTCTGCGTCAGGACTCTCAGGCTCTCCGGCCTACAGGCTCTCCGGCCTCACTGCACTACTCTGAGTGCTCTAGACTCCTCCTCTAACCTGAGCACACAGGCGGAGAGTCTACACTGGGTTACCACCGTGACACACACACAGATTATTGTTGAATAACCCCTATTTACTTCCAGTGCCACCGTGACACACGCACGGATTATTGTTGAACACTGCCTCTCTGTCCTCGTGCCACCGTGACACACGCACGGATTATTGTTGAACACGAGCCACCGACCATCTAGACACACGCTAGGTAGGTCGTTTCACCCCTAAGGCACAAACCTCTCAAAGGGGTTCTACGGTGTCAGGGCATCTAAGTCTAACACATTTTATTATAACAAGAAAACTCTTATAACATTGTGTCTCTCTCTCACATATTCGACTACTGGAATATACTGTAATTCTGCAATTCACTAGCTGAAACTAGAAATTCAACTTTCATAACATTTCTATATATAGTGCAACAACTATTCACTTATATCGCAATAACTCATAACTCAGCTATGCTTTCATGCAAACAGATTCGTTCACTGTAAATAGATTTCATATCTATTCCATGTCTCTATACTGATTTCATATTATTGAACCTTCAAATATACTGTATTGAAAGGAATACTCAATCTGAAATACTTTATCACATTTATTCGCATCTTACGGAAATTACTCGTAAAGCATACACATTTATTTTACTAATCATTTCATTTCATTTGAACTATGCAAATTAAAAGTCTAGGGATGATAACTATGCTTGGCATCCGAGTAATCTCTATTACCCACAGATGCACATAAACAAAATTTTCATATACGCAATATCTACGATTAAACGAGTTAAACCTTGATAATTAAGTGAGATAATACTCACCCAATTCGGTGTGTTCGTATACACCGAAAACGTCCACAAACACGCCTAATTCTGCTTTTCTGCAACTTTACACCCCGTGCAACTGATTTGCACCCTGTGCAATCTGGGCAGAAACACTTCTGTTCTGTTTTTCTGCAACTTTGCTCCCCGTGCAACTGATTTGCACCCCGTGCAATCTGGGCAGAAACACTTATGTTCTGTTTTCTGTAACTTTGCACCCCGTGCAACTGATTTGCACCCCGTGCAATCTGGGCAGAAAACGGAAATCCCCGAGGAAGAAGGTGGATTTGGGGTCGTTTCGCGGCCAATCTTCGCCCGAAACTCCTTGGAAACTTCAAGACGACCTAGCAGCCACCCGTAGACGTTGCTTTTCACGCCTTAGGCCGCTCCCAGCGACCTCCTTGGCCGGCCCCTATCTTGGTCGGGCTGCTTGGAATGAAGAAGAAAGGGGGAAAAAGAAGATGGAGAAGATGACGCAGCTAAAGGAGGGAACCGCGGCTGCTGGTTGATTTGGTTGGGAAAAGATGAGGAATCGAAGGTGAACGGAGAAGGAGGGGCTTGATCTCCCAGCTTTCTCCTCTAGCTAGTTCTCTCCCTCTCCCTTCTCTGTTTTCTCAAACGGCAACTGAAGGAATGAACTTATCGTTCATTCAAAGTCGGCTAACAGGCTAATAAAGGGAAAATCTAAAGAGGAGATAAGGAAGGGCGCCCAGGGGGCCGAACGTAAAATGCCCAAGAACTTTTCCGAAATTACATATAGGTCCCTGGACACTAAAAAGCTCATATCTTTTTACTCGTAGGTCGGTTTCGCGTGATTTCTCTGGAAACGGATCAAGCAAAAACTTGTCCTCAACCTCAGGACAAGAAAACAAGCTAATGATACATTAACACTAGCTCAAAGCTCAAAACACTATTAACAAAGCAAGTACTCATTTCAACATAACTAGTTCAATTATGCACTAACCAAGGTACTTACTGGTAAAACGAAATGTGGGTCATAACAATCTCCCTCCCTTATAATAATTTCGTCCCAAAATTCCTAAAAGAGAAAAGGAAACTTGTTACACATTTCAGACTCAAGTTCCCACGTGGCTTCTTCTAAGTTATGGTTCCTCCACAAAACTTACACTAATGGTATCTCACGATTCTTGAGCTTCTTGATCCTCTGATCAACTATTTGTATTGGTCCCTCAACATAGGACACATCTGATCTGATTCCAGATCAAACCACAATACATTATCTTACTAGAACTGTTATAACAGTAACTCAAATTATGGTAATTGCTGAGAAATTATCATACTATACATGCAGACAAACTAAAATTCTTAAATAAACAGAATGCATGTCAATTTGGCACTTTATACTAAAAATCATGCAATTGAACTGTTAAGCATCACCACATCTCATACTGAGAATTTTGATATCAAAATACTTGATTCATTGTACACCCTATCCTTAGGGTTTCAGTTACCTCATTCACTTATCATCTAGCAACACCCTATCCTTAGGGGTTACCTCATTCACTAGTCACATGGCAACACCCTATCCTTAGGGGTTACCTCATTCACTAGTCACATGGCAACACTCTATCCTTAGGGGTTACCTCATTCACTAGTCAAATGGCAACACCCTATCCTTAGGGTTTCAGTTATCTCATCTATTTGATTGCAGTTCAAATCACAATACGGTATCATTCTAGAACTGGCAGAGTAGTATGTTCAAAATCATTGTAATTACTAAGTAATCATTATATCATGCATGCAGGCAGATTTAAAATTCATAAATATCCCAAACTCATATCAATTTTGGTGCATACATACTGAATTCATGCAATTGAACATCTTATTACACCAATAAGAGTGATTTACTTCACATATAAGAAATCATCTGTAATATTTATCAATTATCTGAAATTTCTCGAAGAACGTGCACATTAACCCAAATCCTGGTTTGTGCATCACATAACTCAATTAAGAGTTGCTTACGTATCATAACACAAATAATTAATAATACTTGAGAATTTCTAGTAATATCTCAGAGAAATGTGCCAATTCATGTAAATGTTAAGTCACACACATTAACATAACAGGAAGCATGCAACTAGGTTTATTTGCATATTTTAATGCTATCGTACTTTCTTGAAATCATGCACCTGATTATTTTACAAAATCTGTATTGTCTGGGTTTATACCCAAGTCGTACCATTATCAGTCATGTATTTCTAAACTCAACATTCCCACTAAGCAATTTGGGTTTTGATGAACTATGTAAATTCACTGGTCCAATCTACACTTTTTATTATATAGAGCTTCATACGGGGCCAAACCAAGACTGGAATGGTGACTATTGTTGTATGCAAACTTTATAAGGCTTAAATGTTCTTCCCAACTTCCACTAAAATGCAAAACACATGCTCTCAGCATGTCCTCAAGAGTCTGAATGGTTCTCTCAGACTGACTATCTGTTTGCGGGTAAGAAGTTGTACTAAACCTCAGCTTTGTGCCCAAAGCATGATGCAACTGATTCCAAAAATCTAGATGTGAACTTAGGATCTTTATCAGATATAATTGAAACTGGAATACCATGCAACCTGACTATTTCATCCATGTATATCTTAGCCAACTTTGGGACATCAAAGGTTGACTTAACAGGAAGAAAGTAAGCAGATTTAGTCAATCTATCCACAATCACCATATCGAGTCACAACCTTTAGGTGTCCTGGGCAACCCTATCACAAAATCCATTATGATATGTTCCCACTTCCATTCTGGTATATGAAGAGATTACAATGTATCTACAGGTTTCTGGTGCTCAGCCTTAACCTGCTGACACACACTGCACCTAGTCACATACTCAGCTACATTCTTTTTCATACCTGACCACCAGTACAATTCCTTGAGATTCCTGTACATTTTAGTGTTACCTGGATGTATAGCATACATCGATGCATGTGCCTCCTCAAGAATCTATTCTTTCAAATCACCATCTCCAGGTACACACAACCTGTCATGCAGATATAGCAATCCGTCATCTGAAAACCTGAACCCCGGTCTTTTTCCCATTGTCATATCCTGCATGATCTGCTGTAACTCACTATCATTCTGCTGAAGTTCTTTAATTTGATCATAAAAAGTAGGCTTGACTTGCATCTGTGCAATCAAACCACTCTGTTCTGTCACCCCAAAGTCTATGTTCAACTTCCGCATTTCTACTAGCAGGTCTCTCTTGAAACATGCCATAGAGAATGCATCAGTTGTTGAACTTGACTTCCTGCTGAGGGCATCTGCTACCACATTCACTTTTCCAGGATGATAATCTATCATTATATCATAATCCTTAATCAATTCTAATCATCTCCGCTGTCTAAGATTCAGATCCTTCTGGGTAAAGATATATTTCAAGCTCTTATGATCTATAAACACCTGGCACACCTCACCATAAAGATAGTAACGTCATGTCTTATGAGCATGAACTACAACAACTAATTCCAGATCATGTGATGAGTAATTCTCCTCATTCTATGCTACTTACTTCTTGTTACTTATCCTTCTCATTTTGATCATATATAATAAACATCCCAAAAATTGAAACACACAAGGTAAGAATAGATTATTCCTTATTCTTATTATTACTGTAAGAATTTATTTCATATCACACTTCACTTATATTGTATTTCTCCTTTTATTTCAAACACATTTGTTAAATTTCAAATTTGTATCTTACTCTTTTCTCTGAATCATTTTCATATTGTTTATCTACCTTTCAGATTAACTACCTTTAAACCCTGGATTACTATCAATACTAGTTTACTTTTCATAGTGCAAATCTCATGATTTTGTTTTATAGAGATGCTAGTATTCAAGGTCAAATCACTAGCGACATCCCTTGAACTACTTCAACTCTAAACATTCTAGGGTTTGGTCCTTATCAGTAACATAGAATTATTGTGATGTGACTTTGCTTCCTTAGTTTGAAATCAAACTTTAGATCTCATAAGTTTTACTCAAGTCTTCCTTATCTTATCACTGGAATTTCCTTCCTCTTACTTGAACGTCCAAATAAGTTACATTCTCAATTTACCCTGCTAGGGTTTCATCATCATATTGTTTGTCATTGTTTCATTCACTTAGACGTCTCTACCATGGTAGCTATGTATCATATATGATGCATTCATCCTCAAAATTACACATTTATTCTTTATTTTTGGAACTAGTTTGTTAGTCCATAGGGATTTAGAATCCAAAGGTAGTATGTATGAATGTATTAAACTTTATAACAAAGATATACATTCCATACTCTCAATTATGTCATGTAATCCTCATTTCTTAATCAAGGTCATCATTTCTAACATTTCTCTTGATTCAACTAAATTTCTTATCCTGGTCTTATGATTTACATAAGGCTCTTTATTTTTATGTACTTATTGTATACTTAACTCCTTTATTCTATTTTCCCTTTTGCTTTGAAATACATAAACGTATATTTACTCTATTACATGATCCATTCCAAAGTTGATTCTTACTATCTTAGTCCTTAGATACTTTTCTCATATCTTTTCCATATCCTCATATTTAGAGCTCATATAACACTAATCATTAAATTTAGTATGAACCTTATATTGTGTTCCTTTATTTCTAATTAAGGATTGCTCATATGAGGCCCCAATGTTGGGTCTCCGATATCAGTTCCAACTAATTCTTAGTTGTTCTAATCTTTCTCTTATATCTCAACATCTTAGTGTATATACATTTTTCACCATGATTCGGGTCTAAATTATCCAGAATCTACTTTTATTATATTTTTAATAAGAGTCGTTAGATCCCAGTAACGCATCCTGCCAGCCGGACCAGGCTGAACCTGTAGTCCTGAAGCCAAGAGCTACTCAGCATTAACCAACTCCTATTATCTCAAACATGTGGAAAGAATATCCACTTAGGGCAAACTCATTTAAACATAACTTCTGGTCTACTTAATACAAAGAATTAAAAAACAATAAATAAATCACTTCATGACACAACCATATAAAAGAATCATCTTAATTCTACAAACTGAAAATTTAATTCATACATATAAGGACATTTCTAGTGATTTCCAATCAAATAAGCAATATAAAGCAAGAGTTGTATCACATCCTATGCTTAATCTCTTACTCTTGCATTAATTTCCGGTTTCTTAACCCTAAGATTTCTAGGGTTTCTCTCTATCCTATCCTTCCTCTGCATACCTGGCCAGGGCATCCAGAGAAGAATAGACAGAGTAGCTTGATACTGGTCAATCTAAGTACTCAGACACCTGGCCAGGGTATCTAAACACTCAGACCTCCCAGAGCTAAAAACACATCACTTACTATTTGCCTCACTTATAACTTTATCTTTTGATCCTAATGATTCTTAACGTCTCAACCTAAGCTCTTTACTTGGTTCTCGTAACCACATCCTATTCCTGCCATCTGCAATAGTATAACAGTACACTTCCTGTTAGAAAATTACAGTTAGAAGGAAGACACCTAAGTCCTAATCCTATTGGTCTCTTGTTGTCCCCTGACCTTGACTTAGAGTAACCATGTACTCAACCTATGCTCTGATACCAAGCTGTCACACCCCGATCTCGCATTACCCACTAATCACGAGATTAGGACGTGATGGAGGGATTATCACATAAACAAATCACTGAGAACTTTTTCTTTTTAAAACCTCGTAATGTTATCCGGATTATTGCTGTAAACTAAAACATAATAAACTATTGCGGAAGCATTTCAATTAAATTGGCTAGAGAACATAAACAGAGTTTACAACAAGTAACATTGTTTAACAGAAAGTAAACATAACAGTTAATTTACATCTTTATACACATTCCACATACACACTCTCTCTCACCCACACCATGTCCCAAGGACCGAGGGGAAAGGACTAAGAGACCACTATCTAACTAACTACATATACCTTCTACTGACTAGGGTGGTAAGATCCTTCAGATTCCTGGAACTGTCGCTGACCTGAAAATGTTTGAGTAGAGGAATGAGCCTACTCGCTCAGTGAATAGTATTTCACTTAGCCATCATCGGATAACTCCATATTTTACATTTATCAGGAATATGCAAATAAAATAACAAACTGAGCAGTTCTAATTAAAATAGTGCAATTATCGCAGAAAAAGTATACTGAACATTTAAAGAACAAGTATCATAAATTCTAAATCTGAACATACACAAGTTTCATATAAATCTACTTTAATTCTAAGTGATCATCTTTTAACTTATGCCCTGATCATATGCAGTGTACTCTGCATATAAAGTCTCGTAGCGAACTACGAACCCACCGTACAAGACTTAGCGACACACTCGGGAAATGCTAAGTCTGACTGCCGTCCTGGTCTGCGTCAGGACTCTCAGGCTCTCCGGCCTCACTGCACTACTCCGAGTGCTCTAGACTCCTCCTCTAACCTGAGCACACAGGTGGAGAGTCTACACTGGGTTACCACCATGACACACGCATGGATTATTGTTGAATAACCCCTATTTACTTCTAGTGCCACCGTGACACACGCACGGATTATTGTTGAACACTGCCTCTCTGTCCTCGTGCCACCGTGACACACGCACGGATTATTGTTGAACACGAGCCACCGACCATCTAGACACACGCTAGGTAGGTCGTTTCACCCCTATGGCACAGACCTCTCAAAGGGGTTCTACAGTGTCAGGGCATCTAAGTCTAACACATTTTATTATAACAAGAAAACTCTTATAACATTGTGTCTCTCTCTCACATATTCGACTACTGGAATATACTATAATTATGCAATTCACTAGTTGAAACTAGAAATTCAACTTTCATAACATTTCTATATATAGTGCAACAACTATTCACTTATATCGCAATAACTCATAACTCAGCTATGCTTTCATGCAAACAGATTCGTTCACTATAAATAGATTTCATATCTATTCTATGTCTCTATACGGATTTCATATTACTGAACATTCAAATATACTGTATTGAAAGGAATACTCAATCTGAAATACTTTATCACATTTATTCGCATCTTACTGAAATTACTCGTAAAGCATACACATTTATTTTACTAATCATTTCATTTCATTTGAACTATGCAAATTAAAAGTCTAGGGATGATAACTATGCTTGGCATCCGAGTAATCTCTATTACCCACATATGCACATAAACAACATTTTCATATACGCAATATCTACGATTAAACGAGTTAAACCTTGATAATTAAGTGAGATAATACTCACCCAATTCGGTGTGTTCGTATACACCGAAAACTTCCACAAACACGCCTAATTCTGCTTTTCTGCAACTTTGCACCCCGTGCAATCTGGGCAGAAACACTTCTGTTCTGTTTTTCTGCAACTTTGCACCCCGTGAAACAGATTTGCACCCCGTGCAATCTGGGCAGAAACACTTCTGTTCTGTTTTCTGTAACTTTGCACCCCGTGCAACTGATTTGCACCCCGTGCAACTGATTTGCACCCCGTGCAATTTGGGCAGAAAATGGAAATCCCAGAGGAAGAAGGTGGATTTGGGGTCGTTTCGCGGCCAATCTTCACCCGAAACTCCTTGGGAACTTCAAGACGACCTAGCAGCCACCCGTAGACGTTGCTTTTCACGCCTTAGGCCGCTCCCAGTGACCTCCTTGTCCGGCCCCTATCTTGGTCGGGCTGCTTGGAACGAAGAAGAAAGGGGGAAAAAGAAGATGGAGAAGATGACGCAGCTGAAGGAGAGAACCACGGCTGCTGGTTGATTTGGTTGGGAAAAGATGAGGAATCGAAGGTGAACAGAGAAGGAGGGGCTTGATCTCCCAGCTTTCTCCTCTAGCTAGTTCTCTCCCTCTCCCTTCTTTGTTTTCTCAAACGGCAACTGAAGGAATGAACTTATCGTTCATTCAAAGTCGAATAACAGGCTAATAAAGGGAAAATCTAAAGAGGAGATAAGGAAGGGCGCCCAGGGGGGCGAACGTAAAATGCCCAAGAACTTTTCCGAAATTACACATAGGAGCGAAATTACACATAGGATAGAAACAGCAACATAAGAGCGAGATTATGTGCCAAATTAAGAAAGGGTAAAGTTATATAACTCGCCTTTTGTGGTGATCCAAGCACCAAGATTGAAAGCCCCAATAGAGAAGAAAAGAAGCCCCAACTTGATTAGCACTTTGGCCAAAAAATCACCTCACAAAAGAGGAACACCATGATTAAGAAATATATCGAGAAAGAGGGCAAGAAACCCTAGGCCAAACCAAAGGAAAAAGAGAGAAAAGAGAAGAAAACATCCTCCCACTAATTACCCCATGGTAAACCATAGTCTAAGGGCCTTTGTGAAGAGGAGTTTTTCTCAAGAGGAGCACCAGGGTAGAACCCTAGTCTATGACCAAGAAAGAGGAAGAAGAAGATGGGGTTTCATGGGGAAAATGTGATTAACAAGGTAGAACCACTTACCAAGTGAAGAATCACCACCATAAGAGTCGATCTAGCACAAATCCTTCACCAAGTAAGGTTGATCAGCCACCATAGCTTTAGGATCAGATCTCCTTTTCTCCCAAAGATTCGAGGTCAGTTGCAAGGGAGAGGGAAGAGGATAGGGCCGAAAAAGAGACTTGCTAATGAAGTAAAGGGGCTATATACCCAAAGGGGGAGGGAAGTAGGGTATATGTGAGGTGTCAATATATTTGAACACTAAAGGAACTCTTGTCCATCAATAAGATAGCCATGCAACCATTTTATGCATGCATGCGCAAGATGGTGATACAACCTATGTTGGTTATTGACCTCTTTAGATATCCAAATTTTGGTTGAGACACATCAAGTGGACCGAAACCAAAGCACTACATACACCCTGCTCAAGACAAGGTCACTAAGACACCAAGGTCGAAATACCTAAGGAAAATTTGTCTCGACCCAACACTCCAAGTCCATCATGGTTGAGATAAAACAAGCTAGATGGGGTGTCTCAGTCGATACACTCAAATGGAACACTCTTACGAGACAAGGGTTGCTTCACCCAAGCAACATGATAGGGTCAATACCAACAAAACCCTCGAAACCCTAATTTTACCGCATGATGCCACCTCATCAACCAAGGTCCCGCAAGGTGCCCCATAGCTTCATTCTCTCGCTTATGATGATAAAGCACTAAAGGCACACTCAACATGTGAGAAATTCCAAAATAACCCATCTACTTGGGTAAATTTCATTGTGGTCAAAAATAAGTAAACAATGCTCAAACAACATTCAAACAGGACCAATCTTGAAACATAAGTGTGTCACATGATAACAAAACATCTCAAAGGATTAAATTAAAGTTATAAGCATCATATTAAGCAAGGTAAGAACAAATTATCATTAATCTAGATTAGGGGCCTTACAACCATAAACCGCTAACAAGGTTTTCATCCCCAAAATCCCATGCAAAAACATATAGATACTTCCCAAGTATTACATCCTCAAACTCCCCACAAGACATCCTCTATGCCATAGTGATGTCATAAACTCTAACCAACTTGATGTATTTTTTATCCAAGATCAACACAGGATCTTCCACATAGGACACATACTCAACTATCTCTACCACTATTGGTTTTAGAGTAAATTCTATGTCAAGTAATACTTCCTTAGCATAGAAATGTTGTGCATACCTTGTACAACTTAGGTGGCAACTCTAACTTATGTGCCATCTACTCAACTTGCAGCATTATAGGATAAGATTCACAAGTCTAGGAGATTACCATATTATTGTCAAATCTTAGCATGTTTCTTCCACAGAGAGACCCAATGATACACCCTGACTCCCACTTGGGACTACATGGCCTACCATGCTTCCCCTACACTACTTTGATCTGTTGAATCCACATCAGTTTCACTTATAACTTATGCTAGAAAACCTACTATCATGTACACCTCTAGTTGTACATTCACATGTTATAGGAAGACTACATTTTTCTCCTATGGCACACTAAAGAGTACACTTTTGCCTACCATGACATCAAAGAAGACTTCCTACTCAAGGTATCTATCACCTAAACCATTCCTTAATGCTTCACAAAATATGATATAACTCTTTTCCCAAGAATATCTTGCAACTGTCTCTTCCTCTCTTGCATTCTTATCGATGTCATCCTATACAGTGCATAAACCCCTAACATACGATGTCCATACTATAAGTTGGGTATCGGTCACCAGATTGATCTCAAAGTCAATCTTTCTAGAAGGAAAAACACTTGGAAAATTATCAGGAAACATATCCTTAACTTGCATATAACTGACACCTCTAGGATACTAGGATTTCTCACCTTGGTATCCATTACAGGTGTCAAAAATGCATTACATCCCTCTCCCATCAACTTTTCAGCTATCTCTATTGATACCAGACACATCGGAAGAATCTTACTAACATCTTAGAAGACCCACAAAACACCGTCATTCACAGATGTCACCATCTTGAACTAAAGTCCAAGACCAACTGATATTTTTCCAAGTATCACTCTCAAGGTCACATAAAAATCATGCACATCAAGTGACATAAGACTCACTTGAATGTCACATCCCTGGAAAGAAAAGAACAAACACAAAGGGAACATACTTCCCCAAAAACCATAGCATTGCCTAGGGATTGCTAATCAAGGGGAAGGGGTTACCCAACTCTCTTTTATTATTACATAGGTCTACAACTTATCATGTGTCATTTTTACCCATTTCATCTTGGTTTCCTTGCCATTGGCATAGGAATTATAAAGATAAACACATATCATTACCCCTTTTTATTAATTGTTCATCATTTGCATGTGTATCCCCCATGTTTTATAACTTCACATCAAGAGATAGACCATTATTTATCACATGTACTTTGTTGAGCAGGGGTTATCTAGCTTATTTTCTTTCACATATCATGAAGATTGTACCTTATACTTTCTTATACTGATAGGTTGGTCTGAGATTAAATCAGGTTGCACTATATTCATTCATCCTTTATTCTTATTTTTTATTCTTACTTCACACTTATCTCAGGAATCCTCTTCATCATTCATGGATTTTATACCTTGACTTGATTAATTAGCACAAAATTATCTGCCTTTTTCTTTATAAACTTTCTGATATTACAATTTCAAGAACTTCTCATAGCTTACTTGTGCTCAGGTTCATGTTTCATGGTGTCATATCTTTCACTTTTAATTAACAAACATATAATGTTTAAAAATATTATGATGCAGTTCTCATCTTCTTTAGGGTGAGATGGAGGTATTAGCACTATGATTACTGATATGTTATGCTCTTGAGATTGTTTCAAATGATTATTTGATCAGAGTAATCAGAGAGATAACAACCTAAGAGTCCCATACTCACATTCTCTTCAATAATTGAATACTTGGCCAGGGAACTCAAGTACTAATGTTGGGTAGTATGCACCATATTATATATCATGTTCTTAACTTAGACATCATCCTAATCCTAGTCCTAGTATCCCGGTAGACTCAGCAAACCTATAGTTGTGATACCACCAAATGTTACACCCTTTGTCACACAAAGTGAGATTACTCAAAACAAAGTGTGGAATTATCACTCATAACAATGATACCACAAAATAGGGTAAATTAAAACCAATCTCATCATAGTTTCTCAATCTCAATAACAACAATTGAAGCTATAAACTTGTGCTACTTGCATTTGAAAAACCACTAGAGTGGGGGTGAATAGGGTTTTATGGATATTTTAAAATTAATTCAACTCAAACAAGCAACCATAAAAAGATTGGACAGGGGGACAAGGATTTAGAGTGGTTCCAACCTTAGAAAATACTAAGGCAGTCAATCCACTACCCGGTTGCTTACCCAACCAGGATTTTGAAAGTATTTAATTTTATTACCTCGCAAGGATGTTACATAAAATTACAACACTTTCACCAAACCCTTCGGACAGCCTTCACCTAGAAGTAGTCTCACCAACCTTGAAGCAACCTTCCTTGAAGTATCTTCAAGCTCCCCCTTGAAGTATCCTTCCTCTTGAAGTAGCTTCCCGTTGAGACAACCTTCTTGAAGTAGTCCAAAGTCCACCTTCTCCCCCTGAGAAGTCAAACCCCATCCAATCCGCAGCCTCCAACCCTAGGAGTAACAAGGAGAGTACAAACAATATAAAGGAACAAGAAGGAAAAATAGAAATTACAATATCGTTGTAGCACAAGGCTTGATTTCCTATATCAAGCGTTTTGATCTCCTAACCAATGTACATGGAAGTGTAAGTCCAGTGGGTAGGAGATGCTAGCCTATAGGACACGAATTTGGAGCAATGGAAATGTATAGCCAATGTTGAAGTTGCTCAATTGCTCATTAGAATGAATAGCCAATTGCAAGTATTATGTTCAAGTGTTGTACAAGTGTGTTTTGGGTGTCCAATGGCTTGTCCTATTTATAGGAATGGCCTATGTATGCTTAAGGACATTCTAGAAACTTTCTAGGGGGTTCTTAGTGCTCAACTAGCTGTTAGGTAACCATTAGTTGCTTTAACAACGGCTAGTTAATTAATCCTGAAAATTGCAAACAGAGACATTCTCGGTCGAGGAATTGTCGACCGAGAGTCCTAGTCGGTCGAGGACTTCTCAACCGAGGGACTATCTGTAGCAACGTTCTGATCCAACTCCCAACCACCTTGTCTGCTGTGTCTAACGGCTACCTGGGTCATTCTCGGTCGAAGAGTTTGTCGACCGAGAGTGTCTCAGTTGAGAAATTTGTCGACCGAGATTAATCTTGTTTCAATGTTTTAAACTAAGTACTTAGTGTGTGTATGAGTGTGCAGATGTGACACTATTTTAGGGGATGACCTATCTAAGTGTTATGATTGACTAGGGAAGATCTAAACGCTTGATTTACATGATATCTAGATACTTGTACATTATATACTTGTACAAGTGTTTACATTTGATTACAATCATGAATTAAAGAAAATTAAGCATATAGATCTTCCAAGTTGTATTATCCACCTAGTTCCTGCAACACTCAAGTAGCACGTTAGATTCACGAGAATGAAATGTTTGTCATCATCGAAATAAAGGGATTATAATAATGTCCAATTTAGCCAACAATCTCCCCCTTTTTGAAGATGACAAACATTTCCTAAATATAAAATAAGGAAATATAAATCATATGAATTTCATACCTGAAGTTTACCTTTTGTAGCCATTCTCTTGTTTGCAAGTGTGTGCTGGCCCAAAATTTATGAAACTCATGTTTTTCATGAAACTCATGTTTTTCATTAGTTTTTTTTTATTTTATATTATTTCTCCCCCTTTGTCATTTCAAAAGTATATCCAAGATAATCTTTTAGTATGATTTTTATTTATCCCCCTTAATTTTATGCAATGCTCCCCCTAACTAAGATATTTAGTTTTAAAAATAGGGATTAATACAATTGTAAACCATTTATTGTCGAATTTAGCCACAATTTGTTTCTCAATCATTTTCAAAGGATGTTAAGCCTTGAAATGATATGAGTTCATTTTAAGTTCATGGCATATATGTATTGATTTCTCACCCATTTATAAGGGATGTTAAGCCCTGAAAATGATATGATACTCTTTTAAGCTTATAGTAGAATGTATCTCTAATTAAATACATGGGATGTTAAGCCCTAATTTGTTTAGAGAATTCCATTAAGAACAATGTATATGTCATATTCATGAATATTGTAGATTTCTTTGTTTTTATAACCAAAATTACTTTTAAGGATGCTAAGGTCATAACATGTTTCAACTTTTCTTTTATGATGTTCACAAAATTTTTTAAGCTCCTACTTAATCTTATAGTCAAGATGGTTTTTGTGAGCTCCCCCTTAATCAAGATAATTTAAGGATTCTAAGGTCACAATAGGTTTTTAAGATTTGATTTTCACCTTTTATTAGAGCTTTTGTACTAAAATCATGTTTTCAATATGAGGAATACATTTTGAATCAAGATACTAAGATTAAATGAAGTAAAATGATGTACAAATAAGCATTTTGTCAAGCTTATTTTAGGTCGACCTTTACTTCGACCGTAGCGCCCCTTGGTCAAACTTGATTTCAACCAAGAGGCAATTTCTACAAATTTCCAATTTGAGCACTTATATGTGAAGTATAATTTCTGCAGATTTTTAATTTACAATGAATTTATGCCATGAAGTTTTACTGTTTATGCAAAATGGCATCTTCATATGAGCTGAATCATAATGATCAAAAATAATATCCATTCATGGTTTGTATATATGGATCAAAGATTATTTTACACAAACCAATGAAACATAATGATCATGGCACAATGATTATGTGATAACAGTAATTTACTTGATTAAACCAACATGGTTTATAGTTTTTAGTTTTAAGCCCAACCATGTAGAGGATACACAAAAATAATCTTATTCAAGGTTCATAAATTTTCAACTTTAAGACAAACCATGTAAATGAACATGCTCAATAAACTTTTCAAGCAATGAATAAGGTTTGTTCAAAAATTAGTCTTCATATAACACTTTTGCAATATGTTTAAAGATTTCATATTCATAATGTTATACCTTAATTCATGATGCAAAAAGATCAATATGTCTTGTTTCAAAGATGGTCTCCAAGATTTATATTAAATCAATCATTAATGACAAATTGATAGCAAACTAGATTAATTGAAAATAGGTTCAGCAGAACTTGATTCGATCGAACTGTTGGTCGACCGAATTTATCTCGGTCGACGTTTTCCTCGACCGAGAATGCTACTATTTGTACAGGTTTTATCAGATTTGTTGCAAACTTGAAAACAGTAACCTGCTCGGTCGACTATTTCTCGACCGACAATGTTCTCAGTCGAACAATTTCTCGACCGAGAATGTTTCTATACTGTTTCAGAACTGTTTTCAGTAATTGTTTCCAAGTAAAACAAGAATATGAAAGTTAGAGCTCGATTGTGTTGAGATATGACATTTTTATATCAAGAATCAGTTTAGGTCAAATCTCAACTAGTCAAATTTAAACCCCTAAGTGATAGGAACCCAAGCTAGGTCATCATTCCTTTTCTTGTATGGGCATGAAAAATAGTAGTGTCCAAGACGCAAGCAATAATGACAACTTATAGAGTCAATCTCATTTCTCTTTCTATGAGTTGAGTTGTTCTTGGGTACATTCATGGATTGATTCTCTAGCACTTGTGTCCTTCTCCAATTAGGTTTTTGATAAGATTTTCCCTTAGTCTTATATCCTAGTCCTCTCCTTCCAATTTGATGATAAGAATCATTTAAGATATTATCAAGAATATTATCGTTACTCAAGCTACTAACTTTTTGTTATAACTTCATAATCTCATCAATTTTCTTCTTGATATCTAATTTTGCTTGATCTAGATTAGATAATAAAGAATCTCTTTCTTTCACAATAATATCATAATCTAGATGTGTACACAAAATAGATTGTCTTTGAAGATCATTTACTTGAGTTTGCAAGTTTAACTTTTCTAGGGAAAGAAGATTACAATTTGCTTCTACAGATTTAAGCTTAATATCATAATCTTCAATACCCTTTTTGAGATCTTCATTTTCAGATGTGAGAGCAAAAATTTTAGCATGTAACTCTTTATTTGATTTCTTAGATTTCTTCTTGCACTCAATATATTTCTCATGTGTATCTTGAAGACTAGCAATTAGATCTTCTTTTGGTAAATCAAAAAGACTTACCTCTTCTTCTTCTTCTTCATTTTTTGTAGCAATAAGACATTCTACTTCTTCTTTTCCATCATCACTATCATCACTTGAATCATCCCATGCAGCTTTATATGCTCTTTCTTTCTTTTTGTGAGATGATTTCTTTCCTTTCTTGAATTTTGGACAATCACCTTTCATGTGTCCCTTTTTGCCACATTCAAAGCACCTGAAAGAAGAAATACTAGAAGTTTTGTTAGTTTTAAAACTTTTATACCGCTTACCATTTACAATGAGAGTTTCTTCTTCACTATCATCTTCACTTATGTCATGATTGATCTTTGTTGATGCTTTGAATGCAATGTCCTTCTTTCTCCCTTGTTGAAGTTCACGTTCTTGTCTTTCTTCCTCTTCTAAAGTTGCCTCATGTGCTTCTAGGTTGCCAATGAGTTGTTCCATCCTTAGCCGGGTGAGATCATTTGATTCTTCAATAGCAGTCACCTTAGGCTTGTATTTGGGAGGAAGAGACCTAAGGATTTTTGAAACTTGATCTTCTTCACTAATTACTTTACCTAAAGCATTTAAACCATTCACAATAGAAGAGAATTTTGCATACATTTCACTAATAGACACATTTTGATCCATACGAAATTGTTCAAATTTCTGTTTAAGCATTCCAATTTTAGAATTCTTAACTTGTGCAGTTCCTTCATATGTTATAGAAAGTCTATGCCATATCTCATATGCCGTTTCACAATTTGATATTCTATTGAACTCACCAACGGAAATTGAACAATTGAGTATACTTACAGCTTTTGCATTCATTTGGGCTGATTTTATCATATTAGCATCCCAATTTGCATACTCCGTTTGAGGAAATTCATATGGAGTTGATATCATTCTCCATAAGTCCTAGCTGATTCCTTGGAAGTAAAATTGCATCCTCCTCTTCCAGTAGGTGTAGTTAGTGCCATCAAAAGTTGGAGGTCTAGCCATGAGTGTTCCTTCCAAGTTGAGGTTGTTGAGTACCCCATCACCCATTCTTCAAGACTTTGTTAGAGTTCCTTGAAGCCCTACTCTGATACCAATTGAAAAACCACTAGAGGGGGGGTGAATAGGGTTTTATGGATATTTTAAAATTAATTCAACTCAAACAAGCAACCACAAAAAGATTGGACAAGGGGACAAGGATTTAGAGTGGTTCCAACCATAGCAAATACTAAGGCAGTCAATCCACTACCTGTTTGCTTACCCAACCGGGATTTTGAAAGTATTTAATTTTATTACCTCACAAGGATGTTACATAAAATTACAAAACTTTCACCAAACCCTTTGGATAGCCTTCACCTAGAAGTAGTCTCACCAACCTTGAAGCAGCCTTCCTTGAAGTAACTTCAAGCTCCCCCTTGAAGTAGCCTTCCTCTTGAAGTAGCTTCCCGTTGAGATAGCCTTCTTGAAGTAGTCCAAAGTCCACCTTCTCCACCTGAGAAGTCAAACCCTCTCCAATCCGCAGCCTCCAACCCTAGGAGTAGCAAGGAGAGTACAAATAATATAAAGGAACAAGAAGGAAAAATAGAAATTACAATACCGTTGTAGCACAAGGCTTGATTTCCTATATCAAGCGTTTTGATCTCCTAACCAATGTATATAGAAGTGTAAGTGCAGTGGGTAGGAGATGCTAGCCTATAGGACACGAATTTGGAGCAATGGAAATGTATAGCCAATGTTGAAGTTGCTCAATTGCTCATTAGAATGAAAAGGCAATTGCAAGTATTATGCTCAAGTGTTGCACAAGTGTGTTTTGGGTGTCCTATGGCTTGTCCTTTTTATAGGAATGGCCTATGTATGCTTAAGGACGTTCTAGACACTTTCTAGGTGGTTCTTAGTGCTCAACTAGCCATTAGGTAACCATTAGTTGCTTTAACAACGGCTAGTTAATTAATCCTGAAAATTGCAGACAGAGACATTCTCGGTCGGGTAATTGTCGATCGAGAGTCCTAGTCGGTCGAGGACTTGTCGACCGAGGGACTATCTGTAGCAACGTTCTGATCCAACTCCCAACTACCTTGTTTGATGTGTCTAACGGCTACCTGGGTCATTCTTGGTCGAAGTGTTTGTCGACTGAGAGTGTCTCGGTCGAGAATTTTGTCGACTGAGATTAATCCTATTTCAATGTTTTAAACTAAGTACTTAGTGTGTGTATGAGTGTGCAGATGTGACACTATTTTAGGGGATGACCTATCTAAGTGTTATGATTGACTAGGGAAGATCTAAATGCTTGATTTACATGATATCTATATACTTGTACATTATATACTTGTACAAGTTTTTACATTTGATTACAATCATGAATTAAAGCAAATTAAGCATATAGATCTTCCAAGTTGTATCATCCACCTAATTCCTGCAACACTCAAGTAGCACGTTAGATTCACAACAATGAAATGTTTGTCATCATCGAAACAAATGGATTATAATAATGTCCAATTTAGCCAACAACATTTCATTCATTTCCAAAAGAGGTTACATATCAATATCCATTGCCTATCTAGCCACAACATGTTACATATAATCACTTGTTCTTATATACAAATCATGTTTGTACTATCATGGCATAAAGCCACAAACTCAAATTGAAGTACAATATTTACAAAACACCCCCAAGGACCAGAGCGTACAGGGACAACACATATGACTCTATTACTAGACATTGACTGCATATCCATGATCCTAACAGCTACAACTCCTTTTATTTCCATGCCCAACTGCACAGTCTTTGTCTCATTCTTCCCGTCCACCTAAAAGTTGTGGAACCCATGGGGTGAGACCAAACATCCCATCAAGAGATATAACTCTCCACCAAAATATATTATAAGCACAGATAAGCTAAATAGCAATTTATATTATTAACAAATAACTAGATTCAACTAAATGATATAAGTAAGGCAATTATCATTGTTTAATCAGTTCCAGTATCTTTAACTGAGCAGTAGATCATCTTATACTTTTAAGAAGGATTATGAAGAGAATGTATAATTGTTATAAAATAAATGGTATAAGAAACACGGCAATGGGGTCATCCAATGTTATTTGTATATGAACCTAATCAATAACACTACATGATTGTGTTATTATATATTTAATTATTATGCCCTAAGGATTTGAGGCGTACCACTCAAATCCAACTGACTACAACTTAGTCAAAATCAGTACCATACAAGATTAATGGAAGAGTTAGACTCCATGATCATCACCAGCATTGTTGGGTCATCTCGAGTCTGCAACGCAGTGACATATAGTCGTACTGCAAAGATAGCATCTTATAGTTGAAGTGATATTCTTGTAAAGAAAGTAACTCATAGTCAAAGCTATGGTCCTGTAAAACAACTAGCCTACCTTGGTACATGGCACAATGATAGAGAACAAGCTTACGCATGGCCATTCTATACTAAAACATCATACCACTATTTCAACCATTTAAGGATACATGGAGATATCTCCACTTGTACCCCGCATATTCAACAATATGCACTCTAAGTTTCCCATGGGAATTACTCATTTCACTATCCAGCTAGATATTGTGGTTGAAAATGGATCTATGGTATGGGGAAACTACATTATTAAGGTTTCACTTTATAATTTATGCCAATTGGGTGAATTAAGGATCCATCATACAAGTGGACATACAAAACCCTAATTTAATCTAGCAAGCATAACTATGAAACAACTCTAGAAGATATAAAATGTATAAGGTGTGAGCTTGTCACATCATCTCAGGGCAACTCTGTCTCACTACCTTAAATACAGCCATCAACATCATTGCCTGTTAACACTACCATATCAGGCTGGTCATCATTATCACATCACTAGAGGATATAACCTCACACTAGGCATCAAGCCTTCACTAGGTCATAAGACCAATCACGATATTCTTATAACTCATTATTATCTCACCATGTCTCATCAGGTATACAAACATCACCTGTATTACATTGCATATATACCATAGCAAACATTAGCTATGATAACCATCACCTCATGCCTCAGTAGGCATATAAGCATTACCTATGTTATATCACATATACATGATAGCAATTATTATCTATGATAATCATCTCACCTGCAAAATCAACGCTATGCAAATAGAGAGATAATATTCATTGGTATGTCATCATATTAAAAACTTTAGGCAGTATAAGCAAGGCATCATATGTCCTCTCAATTTAGGATTAATATTTCATGCTTAACCACATCGGGTTCCATGGCATTACTTATTTACCAATCTCTAGTTTCATTACCTCCCATAAGTTTGGAGTGTATTAGGGTTAGGCATTATAGATTATAATTAAGTGTGCACATTTTCATGTTTACAATCCTAGTGCAACTCATCAAGGCTCATGGCCATCAACTAGTATAATTTAATCATCTTCATAGCATTCACAAGCTATGACACTCAATTCACCTGCAAGTTGGAACTATACATGTAGGAGAGAGAGAAAGTATAATCACATGTTATTCATCCATGCACATTTAGCAAGTATAACATACCCTAGGATTAAGGTTAGGATTCACTCACATAGCTGATCAGGGTTTTACCTCATGACTATATCACCAAATCCTAATTACACCATCTCCCGCTTTCTTGGAACTGATTTAGGGTTGAACATCATTAATTGAACATGATTAGATCATTATGTCAACAGCACTAAGTATCACCTTTATATATGTGTGTATGTGTAACACCTCATCATGGCATAAATGTGTTACGGCCTATCAACATAGTGGTTGTCTCGACCACCTTCAATGTAGGTGTCACAATCACAAAAACTAAGTGTCTCGACCACCATCCCACATGGTGTCACGACCACAACATCGCTAGGTGTCTCAACCTAAAGCAACATAGTGTCGCAGCCCAAAGCATTGAAACGTCATGACCAAACACATGATGGCATCGTGACTAAGAACATGGTGTTGCGCCAACCATCTTAATAAGGCATTGCATTCCACTGTCATAGTAGGGTGTTACAGTCATCATCACAACATGTCTCAACGATCTCCAAAGGGTAGAATCTTGACAATAATAGTAGGCATCTCGACCTACAAAATACATAGTGTCTGGACCGCCTAGAAATCATGTGTGATGGCCACTAACCATCATGGGTCACAACCAGTCTATAGTTAGGGTTTTGATCATCAACAAAGGTACATATTACGATTAAGATTAGACTATGTGTCTTGACCAAACAAGATCATGTCTTGAATAAGGCAAATCAAAGGTGTCTCGACCATAAATCAAGGTAAGATGTCTCGACCACATCATGATAAAGCATGTCTTGACCCAAAATAGAAATCTAAACATCAAGAACACCAAGAGTCATTATGTTCAAAACTTAGGAATCAAGATCATTCAAACCCTAAAACAAGTCGGTCTGAAGGATACTAAGCCAAACCACTTAGGAGAGAGAAAGTTGAACTTCAACATATATGAGAAATCATGCATAACTCTATGGACAACATGATGACCGAAACTTAGCACATGGTAATTAAACAATCTTATGATGCATATAATATCATCCCCTCAAGAACACATTCAAGATCAAGTATATGGATTTAGGGTCTAGAAAGAGAACACCCTATATGAGAATGCTACAAAGTCATAACCCTAAAATCATAAGGACCTCATTTACCATCTTAACCATCACATTAACAAAACCAAGTATTATAATTCTTATAGGATCATAAACTCCATCCTCTTTAGAAAAACATAGTTGTCGACCACTAACCAAACATATAACACTAAAACATAGGTGTAATAACTACCAAGGTCAAACGACCACAAGAACATATCCTCAAACCAGGGATGAACCATAACCCATAACAGTAGGTTATAACCAAGGGAAGCTCATCAAGACCAAGGAGGACAATTTATACAAAGTTGATCTTCAAAAGTCCTTAAACATATATGATAAAATCTCCATAAAAGAACCTTATTAAGAGAGATGATTTCTTATGTTCAACATGTGCAAATCAGCACCAAAACCCATGTCACGCCACAGTACCCGAATCCTCATTCAGAAAGGTAGAAATCATAAAATTAATGCTAGGAAACTATCCATCTTGTATTTATCTCAAACTCATGTACACAAGAGAATTTAGGATTTTTGAATTAAAAGCAAATTTCATAGATCTATCATCACGGATCAAACCCTAAATCATGGTAGTACCTTTTAGCATGTTAAGAGCACAATTCAAGGATATAAATGGAAACAAAAGAACAAGATTATGTGCCAAAATAGGAAAGGGGAAAGTTTGCTGAATACTCCAAACTGAATGAGCAGTGAGCCGAAACCGAATGATGCACATGCATCAGGAGACCATTTTGACTGGATAGGCATGAAGACCAAATGGAGTAATAATGCAAAACCGAATGAACTATTGTTCACGTGAAGAACGTTGGGTAGTTGAATGCATGAAAACTAATTGGATAAATTGCATGCACGAGTATCGCATGAATGATAAACTGTTTGAACTGGCTTGCATAGACCGTTTGATCGGAAGTTCAAAATCGAATGGATCAGCTAGATCGAACGACCAATTGCTAGTACAAAACTGAATGGCCACTTGCTGAAGTGAAGACCGAATGTCGAGACCAAATAAGCATGCACATGCAAACCGAGAGCAATACCCACGTGAAGACATGTTGGTCGAATAGAAGACTGTTTGGATTAAATACATGGAGACCAAATGGCCTTAGCGTGAAACCGTTTTCTATAAACCGAATTACGCAAACCAAATGGAGGAGAGTAAAACACAAACCGTTTGGATAAGATATTTTCGGTCTGGAAACACACCAAAAACGTGTGGGCCAACCTAGTGCCTATAAATAGGACCAGTAGGGTCCCCATTTGAGGCATCAATTCTGAGACACCGACAGGCTGCATGTACACAGGTCTGATCCAGATCCAGTGTCATCCACGCCAGTTTCATTCCACCTACTGCTCGTGTTGCAACTAAGGAGGCTGAGGAGAGAAGGAAGACGGAGCGAGGGAGACTGTCAGGTCTGTCTTGGCATCTCCCGTTCGTGTCCAGATTTGCTTTGATACGATGTAGAAGGTCGTATCTTCTTCATCGAGTGGCGACTACCTTATGCACCGAGTTCATGGTGAACTTCTCTCTCTTTCTTATTCTTCTTATTTCTCGCATCATGAGCGAGTAGTCCCTTTTCACTGGGGTGCGGGGACTAGCCCCACTGCCCATGCTAATCATGTTCTTTTGTAAAACTCTCCATGGAAATGTATATAACTTTCCATTTCGTTGTTAATTGGTATGTTCATAGTTGATTATCTCCTTGCTTTCATCTTGTTCTTTCCTATATTGTGAAATCTTCCATATGTGGGATAGAATGGCGGTTTACAAAGTTTGACTCTTTGATGAGAACTTCTGATAAGATTCCTTGAGGTCGTAAGTGTATGATCCGTGAGGGGACGAAACATCTAGCCTACGGTGACGCTTCTATGGTCTAAACATCCCTCAGGGAGGACCACGGCCTTAGTTGGATTTTGTATCATCTTTGTTTATCGTCGATGTTAGTTTGTAGATCTATCACCTGCTTGCTTATCGATTAATGTGGTTGACTCCCAAACTAGAAATAGAATGGGATTTCTTTGAGGTCGTAAGTGTATGATCCGCGAGGGGACGAGCCATCTAGCCTTCGGTGACGCTTCTGTGTGCCTAACGCCTGTATATGGGGCTCACAAACTTCATTGGATTTTTGTATCTTTGGATTCGTAAGTAAGTGATCTGGTTGGTGACGAGACATCTGATGCCTAAGGTGATGCTTACGCGAACCTAACACCCATATGGGGGGTTCTGTAGCAGCTCTATTTGGATTGTTATATCATGCATGGATGGTTTGCGTTGGAATTTTTTTGCGTGCGTAGCGGTGTGAAACCTGATACCATCCCAGCGATTCCATATCATTGATCTAAATCCAACTTTAATTCAGTTTTTACTTTCTTGCAATTAGTTTAATTAACCTCAAATCAACCAATCATTTTAAATATTAGCCTTAACTCGAACTAGACTAGACTGACAAAGATTCTTAAAAATGTTGTCCTTTGGGTTTGATCCTTAACTATATTGTGATAAGACTCATCCTCTTGTGGGTGGTATTATTGCACTTTGGTTTTGGTAATAGCTTGGGGATTTCAACCCCGAGTGAGTTTGTTAGTGCGATAAAATCCCACGTCAAATTTTGGCGTCGTTGTCGGGGACAACGGAATCAATTTAGTCAAATCTAGTTCTTTTAAGGCTATTCTAGGATTTTTCTTTCTCTTTTGACACAATCGATCATCAACTTGAAATTTGACTCTGCCCTGTGGTTCTCACTTTCAAAATCTTTCTATCTCAGGTACAATCCAAGGCATAGTGCATGCACCATTCGGACAACCCCAGACTGACAGCGAGCTTTGATCCTGAGATAGACAGAACTTTTCATCGTCAGGTAAGAGAAAATCAAGCAAGGATGGCTCAGGAAGAGGAAGTAGCCCGAAGAGTGGCTCAAGCCATCAATGCACAGAGAGAAAGGCTCATGCAAGAAGCCAGAGTTGCGGTACAGTAAGAAATCCTAGCAGCACAAGCAGCAACACAGACAGCAAAACTGCAAAAGAATCTTAGGGAGTTATCAATCCCTAAAGCTACTGATGTACATCACCCAGTCCTACCTCCTCCCATCCATGCTCCGAATTTTGAGATACAAGCACATTGGATCACCTTGCTCCAAAACAACCCGTTCTATGGCAAACAAGGTGAAGATAGTCAAGAACACCTTTTGAGATTCATCGATCTATGTGTTATGACAAAAAAGAATGGAGTGTCTGACGATGCCATCTGACTCCATCTATTCAAGTATTCTCTTGACGATAGAGCCATAAGTTGGTACAACTCCCTACAATGTGAACCTATCACTACATGGGAACAACTACAGAACATTTTTCTAGAAAAGTTCTATCCTCCATCTCTCACTTATGAAATTAGGGGGAAAATAACAATGTTCACTCAAGCCCCTGGAGAAACCCTTGCTGAGGCGTGGGACCGATATAAGGAGCTTCTACGAAACTGTCCACATCATGGAATTCCTAAGAATCAACTCATCAAGATCTTTTACAGGGGTGTGGATGATGATATTAAGAGGTTTTTAGATTCCTCATCTGGAGGAAACTTCATGCGTCAAAGCTATGATAGCGCATGGAGGGTTGTCACCCTTGGAGCTGAAAACCAAGCAAATTGGGGTAGGTCTGTAGGTAAAGGAGTGTTAAAAGTGGCTATGGCTGAAGCGACACCTGAGTACAAATCTATCGATGAAACCCTAAAACTCTTAGTTGTGAAGCAAGACCATATTGAATCATCACTTGCTGCAATTGGAAGAGGACGTCCACCCCTTCAACAACCAGAACAGATCAAGTCTGCTTCACTATTTTGTGAAGAACGTAAAAGTAACGATCATTCCACTTTGTCATGCAGTGTTCTCTATGATGTTGTCCTAAGAAACGCATGTGGACAAGGAGACAACAGTCAAATGGAAAATCAGAATGTTGTCAACACCATTCCTGGTCAAGGGTATTACAATCCGAATCAGAATAGGAACCATCTAGGTTTTCAATATGGAAACCCCTCTGGAGCAGTAAAATCGCATCAATTTGGTTCAAACAATCAACCAAGAAGCCCACCAGGATTCTAATATAATCAACAACAGAATTTTGGGAATCAAGGAAATTTCAAGGGAAACTTCCAGAATAGGAACTTCAATAATTATCAAAACAACTCCCAGTACCAGAGTCTCAACCAAGTTCCTTATCAACAACAAGGACAACAAGCAGGTTTAGCTTCACCTAATGACAAGATATTAGCCATTGAAAAGATGTTGCAAACTCAACAAACTATAATAGCTAACCAACAAGCTCACCAGAAGGCTATTGAATCTCAACTAGCTCAACTTGCAGCTAGCATTAAGCCACCAGCTTGGGTTTTTACTTGCCAACCTGAGAATAATCCAAAGCATCCAGAACAACTAAAAGTGGTCGCCACCAGGTTAGGAAAAGACTATTCCGATCCACCTGTAAAGATGATTGTGGTTATTGCATATGAAGATGAACCTGTGATTGTCCAAGACTCAACAACACTAGAGTCTCAATCAAAAGATGATAAGACAGATAAGGGAAGTCCTGAGAAACCTACTGATGAAGAAACTAAAACACCAGAACCTGATATTCCTGTATATAAGCCTCGTATACCTTTCCCAGCTCATCTAAGGCAAACCAAGCTTGATACCAGATTCAATAAGTTTAAAGAAGCTATGAAGAAACTTCATGTTGATATACCCTTTTTGGAAGCTCTAGCCAAGATATCAGCATGGACAAAGTACTTAAAGTCACTCCTCACCAGGAAATATATAACTAAAGAATATGAGACAGTCAAGTTAGCTAAAACCACTTCAGATATCATCCAGAGTAAGATGCCAAAGAAGCAGAAAGATCCAAGATCTTTTGGGATTTCCTGTCATATCGGTGATTCTTCATGCAAGAAAGGGTTGGTAGATCTTGGTGCTAGAATCTCCATCATGCCACTCAGCCTTTGCAAAAGGCTAGGGTTTTCCAAACTTCTCCCAACTGGCATGACCATACACCTTGCAGATAATTCAATAAAACATCTGTTAGGGATTATTGAGGATGTACCTATCAAGGTAGGAAAAGATTCCTATGTTCAGTGTGACTTCATCATCATGGATATAAAGGAAGACGCCATATATCCTCTCATCTTTGGACATCCGTTCCTCGCCACTGCAAGAGTTCTAATTGATGTTGAAGTTGGAACCTTACTGCTCAGATTAGGTAAAGAAACTCTCGAATTTAAAGTTTTTGAAAGTATGAGAAGACCAAGTATGCAAGAAGAAGTCTATCTGATTGACTGCATTGAGAAAATGTCACTTCTGACTCAAGAGCATCATGAATCATATGATCCTTTAGAAGTTACTCTTACGAACCCATCAGTTGATGAACCAATTGACGAACAAGTAAAGGATTGCATTGAATCCCTCGACTCTATTAAAGAAGATGTTGAAGCCACTAGTGAAGAACTCAAAGCTATGGAAACTACAGAAGAAACATGTGAAAACCTAGAGGCTCCCGAAATGAAGTCCCTGCCTAAGGGACTGAAGTACATGTTTTTAGACGATCTCAAAGTTTGCCCAGTTATTATAAATTCCGATCTAACAACTGAACAAGAAGATAAACTCCTGAAGGAATTAATGGAAAGAAAGAAAGCCATCGGTTATAAAATGAGTGACCTCACTGGGTTAGTCAAGCGCTAGGTATGCACAAGATCCCTATGATGGAAGATCACAAGCCTAATGTTGAGCATCAATGGAAATTGAATCCAAATATGAAGGAAGTGGTCTGTCATGAGGTCATTAAACTACTCACAGCTGGAATAATCTATCTGATATCAGATTCGCCATGGGTGAGCCCAGTGCATGTAGTCCCGAAGAAAGGTGGAACAACTATTATATGGAATGAAAACAATGAACTCATCCCCACTCGAACAGTCACAGGGTGGAGGATGTGCATAGATTATAGAAAATTAAACAAGGCAACTCGAAAAGATCATTTTCCAATGCCTTTCCTTGATCAAGTCCTAGAAAGGTTGGCTCACCAAGAATATTTCTGTTATCTTGACGGTTACTCTGGATTCTATCAAATATCCATACATCCAGATGACCAAGAGAAAACAACTTTTACCTGCCCATTCAGAACATACGCATTTAAAAGAATGTTGTTTGGCCTCTACAATGCACCTGCAACTTTCCAACGTTTCATGGCCGCCATATTCGCTGGTCTTACTGAAACAATTATGGAAGTTTTCATGGACAATTTTTCTGTATACAGAGATTCATTCGATTCATGTCTAAAGCACCTCTCCCTAGTCCTTAAACGATGTGAAGAAGCACATCTTGTGCTGAATTGGGGAAAATGCCATTTTATGGTAAAGGAAGGCATTGTCCTCGACCATAAGGTCAGCAATAGAGGAATTGAAGTAGATAAAGACAAGATTGAAGTGATTTCTAAACTGGCTATTCCAACAAATGTAAAAGAAGTTTGTGCTTTCCTAGGTCATGCAGGATTTTACAGAAGATTCATAAAGGACTTTTCAAAGATAACCAAGCCAATGACAAATTTGTTACTAAAAGATGTTGAATTCAATTTTGACAAAGAATGTCTCAAAAGCTTCAACACACTAAAGCAAGCTCTCACAACCACACCCATCATTAGAGCTCTCGACTGGGACCACCCTTTTGAAATTATGTGTGATGCCAGTGACTATGTTGTGGGCGTTGTTTTAGGGTAATATATAGAGAAGAAACATTATGTGATCTATTATGCATCGAAAACTCTCGATGAAGCCCAGAGGAATTATGCAACTACTGAGAAAGAACTTCTAGCAGTCGTGTATGCCTTTGACAAGTTTAGATCTTACCTAATTGGTTCAAGGGTCATTGTCTACACAGACCATGCTGCCATTCGTTACCTTCTGGAAAAGAAAGATGTAAAGCCCAGGTTGATTAGATGGATCCTCCTATTACAAGAATTTGATTTAGAGATAAGAGATAAAAAGGGTACAGAGAATGTTGTAGCAGACCACCTCAATCGCATCCACACTCTGGATACTGAGAAGATTCCGATCAATGAATCCCTGCTGGGTGATCAACTAATGAAGGTCTCAGAAGTTGTACCATGGTACTCAGATTTTGTGAACTACCTTGTTGCTGGGGTTATCCATCCTCAATGCACCGGAAATGCACTGAAGAAATTTATGCACGATGTGAAACAATATCATTGGGATGAGCCGTATCTTTTTAAGCTATGTGCTGATGGTATTTACAGACGATGTATCACTGAGGAAGAAACCAAACTCATTCTAGAGAACTGCCACTCTGGCCTAGTTGGAGGCCACATGAGTTCTAAGAAGACTGTGATAACGGTTTTGCAATGTGGATTCTTTTGGCCAACCATATCCAAGGACTCCTACGACTTTGATCTATCATGTGACAAATGTCAAAGAACATGTAACATTATGAAGAGAGATGAGATGCCACTTAAGTTGTGGCAAGAAATTGAGATATTTGATGTTTGGGGTGTGGACTACATGGGGCCATTCCCATCTTTTTAAGGATTTTCTTACATCCTAGTAGCGGTTGATTATGTCTCAAAATGGGTTGAAGCTATACCAACTATCACTAGTGATTCCAAACCCATCATCAAATTATACAAAGATATTATTTTCCCCCATTTTGGAGTGCCACGAACCATGATATCTGACGGAGGGTCTCATTTCCTTGAAAGAAGCTTTGCTGAGAAAATATGGTGTAACACATAAAGTAGCCTCGCCCTACCATCCACAAATGAGTGGACAAGTAGAGGTTTCTAACCGCCAACTCAAGGCTATTCTGGAAAAAATTGTAGGCCACAATCGAAAGGATTGGTCAATGAAAATCAACAACGCTCTATGGGCCTATCGAACTGCTTATAAAACTCCCCTTGGGACTACACCTTTTCGATTAATATATGGAAAGGCTTACCACCTGCCAGTCGAACTGGAACACAAGGCATGGTGGGCAATTAAACAACTAAACTTTGATATGAAAGAAGCAGGCCAAGCCAGGATTCTGCAACTCCAAGAGCTGGATGAACTCAGGATGATAGCTTATGAGAATGCACGAATCTACAAAGAACGCACAAAACGTTGGCACGATGGGCATCTGAAAAGAAAATACATACAAGTGGGAGACCAAGTTCTACTATTCAACTCAAGGGTGAAGTTATTCCCAGGAAGACTCCGCTCACACTGGTCTGGGACTTATATTGTCAAGAGCATCTACCCACATGGTGCTTTCTCTTTATGGAATGACAAGATGGGTGAATTTGTGGCAAATGGTCAACAATTGAAGTGATATTTCACCTCTGCTGATACATGCTGTAAAACGATGCTGGATCTCTCCAATCCAACATATTTGCCAAAGAAGTTGAAGGAATCATGTCGATCCATCGACGTAAAATAAAGGCGCTTGTCAGGAGGCAACCCAATAAATAAATTCAAATTTAGTTTTAATTTTGAATTAGAAATTTTTCCTTAATTTTGTTTTCACCTTTTAGATAATTTTGCACCAAATAAAATTCACATCGCGAGATGCTATCTTGAGTTCTGATTAATCTTTCTTTAGATTTTAGATAAGAGGATGCGCGCTGACTGGAACGCTACCACATCTGGTGGTCAATCTGGCATGAATTTTCCCCTCCATCTTGGATTTAGGGTTTGCTCGAGACGAGAAAATCTCTAAGTTCGGGGTGGAGGGTGGGTGGTACATATCTTACTTTCCACCTTCACCCATCTAAATCAGTCTTAGATTTTCATCGTCGCATTTTTGACCAAAAATTTCAAAAATTTCAAATAAATTTTCAAAATTTTAAAGTTTTAATGCTTTCAAAGAATTTGAACAGATACTTGATGAATTTTTGACACTTCCTGGTTTCATTAAAAGTCACTAACTAACCTTCTATGCATTTTGAATCATTATATCCTCCTTATTCGAAGTAAATCCTCAAAAGGACCACTTTTTGAAACTAACCTTTTGACTGAAATCATTTTGTGAAGCTTATGACTCCTAACATCATGATACTTATGCAAATATGACAAGTGTCTGTCAAACTAATAGGGATCAAACACGTCGTGCTTCCTAACTGAGTAGCAGAACAATAACATGGGATCCCCACCGGATCCTCATCAAGTCATTATTTGAGCAGAGTATGATAAAGAGAATGACCTGGTGCACAGAATTGTAAATCAAGTGGCATTCTGATCTAAACTCACTTCTACACTTCTTCCATCATCTTTATACCCCTCTATCCATAAAAAAGAAACAAAAATAGCCAAAATAGTGAGAAACCCTAAGTTCGGGGTGGCACGCCACTTCCCTCTATATATTCGCTTCTTCCATACCCCTCGAAAATTTATAGGGGCATACCACTAGAAATGCAATCTCGAGTCGAATAGAGGAGAGATTCACACAAAAAAATGCAATAAATGAAATTGCAAATCATAATATAAAAATCTCGATTCGAATAGAGGAGAGATTTATTTCTTCCTTCCATACCACCATTCACTCCATTTTCTACCTAATGGCACAATGAATGCCTACACTATCCTGAAAAACACCAGTGTCAGATCAAATGCACACTTGTTGTTCTGTGGGTGTCTCTGGACTCTTACAAAACTCTTTGACATGCTTGTTGTTGGAAAAAGTGAGGAGGAAGTGATATTGGAAAACGAACTCAGGAACGAAGATATGGTAAGATGTGTTTAGTGGTCTCAGGAGGTTGAGATACGGATTCATATTGAGCAGAAAGAAAACAATCGTGATGTGAAGAGGAGGCAATCACACGAATTGAAAGTATTCATTGGCGACCGTTTCAGATTTTGTGTTACTCGAGGACGAGCAACATTTAAGTTTGGGGTATTTTGATGAATGCATATTCATCATGGAATTCAATTATCACTTTGGGACAAATTCAACTCTATATATACTTTTTCACTCATTAAATATCAAAATGAATCATAATGTGCAAAATTACTTAATTGATTCGATTATCAAGGTTTTAACTGAATATTGTTGATTTAATGCAGGTCTTGATAAGGTTCAACAGTCAGCTGGGACCCACCTTCACTCACCTTTGGTTCCGACCAATCGGACTGACCAAACGGTTTCATCCATTCGGACTCAAGACCGAATGGACAGATCCATCTCAAAACCATTTGGATGTCACACGGTTTCAGACCATTTGGGTGCCAAGGTCACAAGACCGATTAGCCGCGAAGACCATTTAGACGCAAAGACCGTTTGGTTGAATGATCGAAACTGAATGGACTTTTCCACAGCAAGACCGTTTGAATAATTTCGGTCTGCAAAACCGTCTGAAGAATTTCGGTCTGCAAGACCGTTTGAATAATTTCAATTTGTAAGACCGTTTGAATAATTTTGGTCTACAAGACCGTTACGTCAAAGCTTCCAAGACCGTTTGTTGAATACTCCAAACCGAACAAGCAGGGAGCCGAAACCAAACGATGCACATGCATCAGGAGACCATTTTGACTGGATAGGTATGAAGACCGAATGGAGTAATAATGCAAAATCAAATGAACTATTTTTCACGTGAAGAACGTTGGGCAGCTGAATGCATGAAGACTAATCGGATAAATTGCATGCACGAGTATCGCATGAATGATAAACCGTTTGAACTGGCTTGCATAGACCATTTGATTGGAAGTTCAAAACTGAACGGATC
Organism: Alisma plantago-aquatica; assembly: GCA_963693085.1. NCBI lineage: Eukaryota > Viridiplantae > Streptophyta > Magnoliopsida > Alismatales > Alismataceae > Alisma > Alisma plantago-aquatica. The sequence continues at coordinate 653,850,293 of OY856412.1, read as the reverse complement.
AGCAAGACCGAATGGCCAATTGCTAGTACGAAAAACCGAATGGCCACTTGCTGAAGTGAAGACCGAATGTTGAGACCAAATAAGCATGCACATGCAAACCGAGAGCAATACCCACGTGAAGACTTGTTGGTTGAATAGAAGATTGTTTGGATTAAATACATGGAGACTGAATGGCCTTAGCATGAAGCCATTTGCTGCAAACTGAATTAAGCAAACCGAATGGAGGAGAGTAAAATGCAATCTGTTTAGATAAGATATTTTCGGACTGGAAACACACCAAAAATGTGAGAGCCAGCCTAGTGCCTATAAATAGGACCAGTAGGGTCCCCATTTGAGGCATCGGTTCCGGGACACCGACAGGCTGCCTGTACACAGGTCCGATCAAGATCTAGTGCCATCCATGCCAGTTTCATTCCACCTAACCAAGGAGGCTGAGGAGAGAAGGAAGACAAAGTGAGGGAGACTATCCGGTCTGTCTTGGCATCTCCTGTTTGCATCCAGATCTTCTCCGAAATGACGTAGAAGGTTGTATCTTCTTCACCGAGTTGTGACTACCTTCTACACCGAGTTCATGGCGGACTTCTCTCTCTTTTTTATTCTTCTTATTTCTCGCATCATGAGTGAGTAGTCCCTTTTCGCTAAGGTGAGGAGACTAGCCCCTCTGCCCATGCTAATCATGTTCTTTTGTTAAACTCTCTATGGCAATGTATATAACTTTCCATTTCGTTGTTAATTGGTATGTTCGTAGTTGATTATCTCCTTGCTTTCATCTTGTTCTTTCCTATATTGTGAAATCTTCCATATGTGGGATAGAATGGCAGTTTACAAAGTTTGAATCTTTGATGAGAACTTCTGATAAGATTCCTTGAGGTCGTAAGTGTTTGATCTGTGAGGGGATGAGACATCTAGCCTATGGTGACGCTTCTGTGGTCTAAACATCCCTCAGGGAGGACCACAGCCTTAGTTGGATTTTGTATTGTCTTTGTTTATCATCGATGTTAGTTTGTAGATCTATCACCTGCTTGCTTATCAATTAATGTGGTTGACTCCCAAACTAGAAATAGAATGGGATTTCTTCGAGGTCATAAGTGTATGATCCGTGAGGGGACGAGCCATATAGCCTTCGGTGACACTTATGTGTGCCTAAAGCTTGTATAGGGGGATCACAACCTGCATTGGATTTATGTATCTTCGGAGCCGTAAGTAAGTGATATGGTTGGTGACGAGACATCTGATGCCTAAGGTGATGCTTATGCGAACCTAACACTCGTATGGGGGGTTCTGCAGCAGCTCTGTGGGCTCTGATCTCCAAACCATGATATAAATACGATTCAAACTTAGCGGAAGCGATTCGATTAACAGCGGAAGACAAAAATCATGGGAAATTAAAACTTTTCGAGACAAGAGCTTGAATCCATAAAAGCTTCCTTCATAACAAGAGATAAACTGTATACATATCATGATAATTACTTCTTGAGTAATTATATACAACAAGACACAAAATCTCAAGAACTCATAACAAAAGACTCCAAGACCTGAGAGTACAAAGGACACATAAGACTGACTCTAACTACACCACATGGCAGGCTAAATCTCCACCTGAGATTTACTGCTGCTCCTGGTGCTGCTGCTGCTGGGACTGGTCACCTGTAGACCGGTTCCTCCGTCTTCGACGTCCACCTAAAAGTTGAAGTCTACGGGGTGAGACAATTTTACATAATTGTCCCAGCGAGAGTTATAACTCTCCGTCAGAAGCTCTATTATAACATCAAAGAATATCTTAAGCAGTAAATCTTTCAAAGTATTCAATAGCAGTTGCAGCTATAAACAAGCGCTCAACATTTATGAGACATGAAAAATATAAGCACTATTACAGTGTATCATCAATCAACTAACTCGTAGTTATCTCTAACAGGTATACTACATGGTTGATTATGTTTTACAAACAATATTATGCCCTGTGGAGATGAGGCATACCACTCATACTCCAACTGATCGCTAAGAAGTCACATCAGTATCATACATAGGTCATTAAGAGAGCCGGATTCTCATGACCTTCACCTTCCTCAGTCAGTAAGAGGATCACTTGTAGGACATCTTGTGTCTCTACTATTATAGCTCACCAGGGTAAACTGGTCCTTCGCTATTTTAGAGTTACAGTGGCGTTCTATACTCTCTTCGTCATCAGGAGATTTCATGTTTATCTCCACTGATACGGATATCTATGTTTTCTTCGTCATCAAGAGGTTTCATGTTTACCTACTACTGATACGGTATGGGATTGTAGTGAAGGATTGACGGATTTCATATCTACATCAAATTCCTACACTAGGATGTAAGGTTCTACACATCCATATACCCCACATACTCAATAGTATGTGATCCAGGAGTTCCCTTAGGAAAACCTGTTTCACCATCATTTGATCTCTGACAATGATGGATCTATGATCAGGGCTTTACATTATACTTGATTAGTTAGGTACATTCAGTATTCATTTAACATCACACATTGTTCTTCAAACAATAACAGTAGCATAACAGCTATAAAAGGAGAATACTAAATGTAACAAGCCTAACTCACATCAATCATCATTTCTCATTATACTCATCACAAGTCATCTCTAAAGCATGACCTTGATGGTATTCATGGCTCTCACAACCCATTATTATCATAGAATGCCACTGACAAGGCATCAAGATACTTTACTTATTCATAAAGCTATCAATATGCCTTTAATGAATATAGTATCATCATCCATACCTGGATATGATCATCTCCATATCAGAACCTGCATGGTTAATTCAACTAATAAAGGTAATTCAAAACAATGATTATACTTTCCACTCTTGTCATAAGAGCTAAGTTCTTTGATTCTTATCAAATAGAGTTTAATACTCATATAACATGTCATCACCTTTGAATTAGGGTTTACTATTCACATCACATGTCATTACCCTTGAATTAGGGTTTACTATTCACATCACATGTGATTACCCTTGAATTAGGGTTTACTATTCACATCATATGGTGAATTGAACTCATAACATCATCATGTATGAGGAACATCATCATTGATGCTCCCAAATTAGCTTAAGATTCATCATATATCATAATTAGGGTTTCCATGATCTCACATAGGTGGATCATACCCTAATCATGCACATTCATGTGTATTGAAGGTTCTTTACTCGAGTTTCCACCCTAAAAGGGGTACTTTCTTTCTCTTAAGGTACTTTATCTCTCTTAAGATACTTTCTCTCTCCTCATAGTAGATGGTGATAACACCACTCTAGATCAGGTTGGGTTAAGTCCTCATGGGCTAACATAAGCCAAAACATCACTATCATGTGATTAGGGTGAAATTTGTACAAGGTATTACTCAATTGAACCCATCAAGGTATTTTGGTAAATCACCCCATTGATCACCATCATGGGTTAATTCATTAGTCACTTAGTCCCCTAATGTCCTAGGTTACCATTAGGGTTTAGATTTGAGCATCATTGAACCATTTACATCTTCAAGTGATTAAGTAAAATCAACCTTTGAAAACCTCAAACGGTTTCAACCTTCAACCTCAAACGGTTTGAAACCGTTTGGATGAGTTGACCGTTTGCTAGGGTTGACTCCAAGACCGTGTGACCTTCAAGGTCGTTTGCCCAAACTGTGTGAGGGTGTAGACCGTTTAACAAGTTTGACTTCAAGACCGAGAGGGCTTACACGGTTTGAGACCGTTTGGTGTCTCTCGATCTTGAGATCGTTTGAGTCCAAACGGTCTTGAGACTGTTTGGCCCCAAACGGTCTTGAGACCATGAGGCCTCACACGGTCTTGAGACCGTGTGACCTCAAATGGTCTTGAGACCGTGAGGTCTCAAACGGTCTTGAGACCGTGAGGCCTCAAACGATCTTGAGACCGTTTGGTCCATTTGGTCTCAAACCGTTTGGACCTTCAACATGGTTCAATGATTTCAATCGTTTATGATTATCAATGTTGAAGCCTCCAAATGGTCAAATCCATGGTAACCACTTATAGATTGAGTTAATTAGGGTTATGCTTAACCAATTGGTCACTCAATTGACCCTCAATTGCTATCCAATTAGGGTTGAAGTTGGTTCAATTAAGGTCCATCAACGTTCAACCATCAACACTCAACAATGTGAATCAACACAAGGTTGAACCCTTCAATTGAGCTCCAATTGGGCCCAAATTTGGCCCAAACGGTCTTGAGATCGTGTGGATGAACTCCACACGGTATTGAGACCGTTTGCCCAAGATTGCATCAAAATCTAATGTGATTTGATAGGAGTTGAACCTTGATTGAGTCTCAATTCAGTATTTTTGATTAATTCAATAACCCATTGCAATTGGGCCTTCAATTGATCAAATTACCTTAACCCTAGACCTCCAAACGGTCTTGGGTTGTCACCACACGGTCTTGAGACCGTTTGGATGAGTTCCAAATGGTCTTGAGACCGTTTGCCCATCCAACTTTTGTATTCTAATGTAAATTCTTCAAGGTTGGATCCATTGAGTTGATTATCATATCAATACTTAATTGCAATGTAATTTGGTATCTTTGTACTTTCAATTGGTCAACTATACTTGACCCCAGACCTCCACACGGTCTTGGGTGATTCCCCACACGGTCTTGAGACCGTTTGATTGATCCCCAAACGGTCTTGAGACCGTTTAGGTTAATCAACCCAAAAACACTTAATCAAATCATTGAGATTTCAGTACTGATTTCAATTAGGGTTTGCCCTAGTAATCATCCTTCAACTCTTAGCTCGTTTGGAATTAGTCCATCAAATTTGGTGAGTTGTTAATCAACATTATTTTGAACAGTAATCTCATACGGTCAACGCTTGGTCAACGTTCTTACACGGTCTTGAGACCGTTTGCCCAAAAAGGGCGATTTCAACAGATTGGAAATCAGGAGTAAATTCAATTAAAGTTGTTGATTAAAAAGCCCATATCTCACGATTCCTTTGGAGTTATCATCTCAAATTTTGTGGGTGATTAGCCTACATAATTATGAACAGAAATCTTATACGGTCCACGCTCGGTCAACGCGGCTAAATGGTCTTGAAGACCGTTTGCCCTTACACGGTCCTGATACCGTTTGCTCACTACTCGATTTTGCAAACCGAGAGAGCAATTTGTGGAGACCGTTTAGTAAAGTGAAAAGTAGTGGATTAACTTTGGAAATAACGTATTCATCTCCTATCTCAATAACAGCAAGGATTTCTCACGGATTTGCTTGCAAGGTAGCAAAGGAAGGTAGAGAAGAAGAAGAACTATCATCTAAAAGCATAAACGAGATGTATATAACAAAGCATAGGTTTAGAGTTATAAAACCCGCCTAAAGCTTGCTCCTTGAGCTCCAAGATTTCGAGCTCCAAGCTTTTAATGCCGTCCTTGAGCTTCCACAGGTCGGCCAAGGTGAAACCTCCAGGGAAAGTCGAGAAGAGATGGCTAGAAAGGTAGAGCTATGTGAGCTAGCCATCAATTTGACCTTGAATTCGAGTTCTAACCATGAACTTAAGCAAAAGGGAGGATTCAAACCTACCTTGCACTCCTTGGTCGTCCTCCTGAGCTCCACAGCTCTTATTTAGTCAGTTTGGTGGAATAGAACAGTGAAGGAAACGAAGGGAAAGTTCCCTTGCTTAGAGAGGTGGAGAGTATATATACTTGGGGTGAGATTTTCAACATAAGCTCATAAGTTCTCCATATTTTCAACTAAGTCCCTCCATCCTTATATGCTCGTCCCTTCATATTAATTCTAAGGACAACCCTTCTTCTAAGGTCAAGAAATTAGGGCAAAGAAGATCAACCTATTAGTTAAGCATACACATAAAAGGGCTATAGCACATACACCTTGATTATTCAATCACAAAGGTGTTTTTTTTTATAACTTGATTAATCAATTGAAGTGACCTTTCATCATTTCTTCTCTAAATGATGACAAGAGTCTTAAAAGATATTTTAGATGATGTATTTTACAAGTTGCACCCCTCAAATTGGGTAAATTGCAATTTTCTCCAATTTAGGGTTTTCAAGCACCGGGATTGCTTCCACAGCTGCACCTTGGTGCCCAAGCTTGGGAAATCCCTCAAACCTTACCATCATCATTCTCATGATGTCTCAACGTCAGAGGAACATCTCAACATGTGCAAATTGCAAGTTAACCCTTCTAACTGGGTAATTTGCACATAGGTCCCTGTATTACAAAACAATGCTACAACTTTATATAAAAAGGAGCAAAAACTGAAATATATGTTTCTGAGAAACTTAATTACATGCCCAAAGTTAATCACAAGGATTTAATTACATATTTAGGCAAAACACCTAGGGTTAACTCATAACCCAGGTCAGGGATGTTACAAATTATCCACCCCTTACAAGGATTTCGTCCCCAAAATCGATAAAACATACTAAGAGAAAAGGGCAGGATACTTCCTTCTCATCTCATCCTCTAATTCCCAAGTGGCTTCTTCAACACCACGGTAGTTCCAGAGGACTTTCACAAGACTTATATCTTTCTTCTTTAACCTTTTAATTCTATTATCAAGGATTGACACTAGTCCCTCCTCATAGGATATATCATCATTCAATTCTACCTCCATAGGTTGTAGAACTGACTCGGTGTCTGGGTGACATTTCTTCAGCATAGAAATGTGAAACACAGGATGTAACCTCTGTAACTCTAGTGGCAACTCTAGTCTATATGCTACCTTTCCAATTCGTTCAATGATTGGATAAGGCCCCATAAATCTAGGAGCTAACTTCCCTTTCCTTCCAAAACGAAGGACTCCTTTCCAAGGCGAGACCTTGAGATACACTCTGTCTCCAACCTGGAATTCTAAGGGTCTACAACGTTTGTCAGCATAAGATTTTTGCCTATCCTGTGCAGTCTTAATCTGTTGTTGTATTACTTTAATCTTCTCTGTGGTCTGTTGCACAAGATCAGGACCTAACAACTGATGCTCACCAGTCTCAAACCAACACAAAGGTGATCTACAACGTCTACCATACAAGGCTTCATAAGGTGCCATATCAATACTATGTTGATAGCTATTGTTATAGGCAAACTCTATCAGACTTTGGTGTAGATCCCAACTCCCGGTAAACTGGAGAACACATGCTCTCAAAAGGTCTTCTAAAGTCTGTATGGTCCTTTCTGACTGTCCATCAGTCTGTGGATGAAAGGTCGTACTAAACCTTAGCTTGGTGCCTAAGGCTCTGTGTAACTGTTCCCAAAAACGACTTGTAAACTGAGGACCTCTGTCAGAAACTATTGTGATAGGAATTCCGTGCAAACGCACTATCTCTTGCACATATAACTGTGATAACCTTTCAGCAGAATAGGTTGTTTTGACAGGTAAGAAGTGTGCTGTCTTTGTCAACCTATCAACAACTACCCAAATGGAATCATGTCCTTTGCTTGTCCTGGGTAGGCCAACAACAAAGTCCATGGTCACATGGTCCCACTTCCACTGTGATATGGGTAAAGGTTGCATTGTTCCTGCAGGCTTCTGGTGTTCAGCTTTAACTTGCTGACACACAGGACACCTCAGAACAAACTCTGCAACATCCTTCTTCATTCCAGGCCACCAATACAGATCTTTCAAATTCCGATACATCTTGGTGCTCCCTGGATGCATAACATACATGGAAGAATGAGCTTCTTCCAGGACTAACTTCCTCAAGTTATCCACATCCGGCACTATCATCCTTCCATTATAACAGGCTACTTGGTCATCTGAGTCATGGAAACCATCTCGCTTCTCATTTCCATACTCAGATCTAATCTGCTGAACTGCAGCATCACCTAGCTGTGCTTCCTTAATCTGCTCTCTTAGGGTAGGTTTAATATGCATCTCAGCTAACAACCCGACTAACAATGACACCTTCAACTGTACATCGTCTTGCCTTAAAGAGATAAGCATATCTCTCCTAGAGCATACTAAAGAGTTTAGTTGTGCTCTATTCATGGTTGATGTTGCTGATTTCCTACTCAAGGCATCTGCAACAACATTAGCCTTGCCCGGATGGTAATCAATTGTACAATCGTAGTCCTTGATTAACTCCATCCAACGACGTTGCCTCATGTTAAGCTCATGCTGAGAGAAGATATACTTAAGGTTCTTGTGGTCTGTGAAAATATGGAATGTTTCTCCATAGAGATAATGTCTCCAGATCTTCAAGGCATGAACCACAACAGCTAACTCCAGATCGTGTGTTGGATAATTCTCCTCGTGTTTCTTAAGCTGTCGGGAAGCAAAAGAAATCACTTGTTTATCCTGCATCAACACACATCCTAGTCCATTCTTGGAAGCATCACAGAAAACTACATATCCTTTTCCTTGTTCAGGTAGTACAAGCACAGGTGCACTTGTCAACCTCTCCTTCAACAACTGGAAAGACTGTTGACACTTATCACTCCAAGAAAAAGGAACATCTTTCCGGGTCAACTTGGTCAAAGGTAAGGCTATAGAACTAAAGTTCTTAATGAACCTTCTATAGTAGCCAGCTAACCCCAAGAAACTTCGAATCTTCGTCGGTGTCTTCGGTTGTTCCCACTGTAGAACAGATTCTACCTTTGTAGGGTCAACACGAATTCCCGAGGCAGATATCACATGTCCAAGAAAAGATACCTCCGGCAGCCAGAACTCACACTTGCTAAACTTAGCATACAGCTTGTGTTCTCTTAGCAAGGTCAAAGCTTGGCGAAGATGCTGCTCATGCTGCTGAGCATCCTTACTATAGATCAGAATGTCATCTATGAAGACGACAACACACTGATCAAGGAAAGGTCGAAAAACTCTATTCATGAGTTCCATAAATGCAGCTGGTGCATTGGTTAGTCCAAACGACATAACTGTGAACTCATAGTGACCATACCTTGTCCTAAAGGCAGACTTGGATATGTCACTATCCTTAATACGGAGTTGATGATATCCAGACCTCAAGTCTATCTTTGAAAAGACGGTTGCACCATGCAACTGGTCAAAGAGATCATCAATCCTCGGCAGAGGGTATTTATTTTTTATTGTTACTTTATTGAGTTGTCTGTAGTCGATGCACAACCGCATTGACCCATCTTTCTTTTTAACAAACAAGACCGGAGAACCCCAAGGTGAAGTGCTCGGTCGGATAAAACCCTTCTCAAGTAACTCTTGAAGCTGTTTCTTGAGTTCTGCCATCTCGGCAGGCACCATCCTATACGGAGTCTGGGCTTTGGGTTTCGTATCTGGGATCAGATTGATTTCAAAATCAATATCCTGAGGTGGTGGTATACCAGGAAGTTCCTCAGGAAACACATCCTTGAATTCCCTGACTATGGGAACTTCATCAGGATTGGAACTTTCCTTGGTAACATCTACCACATGGGCCAAGAATGCATAACATCCTTGTCTCAACAGCTTATCAGCAATCATAGCTGACACAAGACAGGTGGGCAGAATCTTTCTCTCACCTTGAAAGATCCATGTGTTGCTTTCATCGGCAAACACAACCAACTTGGACTCACAATCCAAGACAACTCTATACCTTTCTAAGGTATCCATCCCGAGGATTATATCAAATCCTTGCATATCAAGTGGTATAAGGTCCACTTGGATGCGATGTTCAGAAAAGAAGAGGATGCAGGGAGAGCATACCTCCTGCAAAACGGCAGACCCACTCAACGGAGTCTCCAAAAACAAGCTATCTGCCCTATGACTAACAGTCATATTGCAGTTGTGAATCACTCTACGAGTGATGAAAGAGTGCGTAGCACCCGGGTCAATCAGAACAGATACTACACAGGATGTAGACATATCAGAATATAAAAGTTTCATCTGACCTGCCACTACCCGTGGATTGACCACTGCTTCAGGTGGGTTCATAGCATAGAACCTTGTTGTCGCCTGGTGTTGAGGTGGTGCTGATGATCCAGCTTGAGACGCTTGTCCACGTCCTCGAGCTGCTCCTTGATGTTGCCTATTCTGAGATCCTTGTTGATTCTGTCTCGGAGGCTGTGTCACACTGACAGGCCTAGAACGGCAATCCTTCATCAAGTGTCCCACCTTACCACAGTTATAGCATCTCCTCTCCTATTGTTGTGGTCGGGGTGGTCCAGTAACTGACATTGATGCAGAACTGTGAGTCCCTTGAAGCGGTTGACTCCGTCCTCTACCTCTGCTTGGTGACCATTGAGTTTGAAAACTCGATCTGGGTGGTGGAGGGTTAGGTGCAGAGAATCTAGGTTTCTTGAAATCCCTAGATGAATAACCCTGGAATTGTGGATATCTTTTCTGGGTTTGCCTCTTCTCAACAACAGATCTCTCTATCCTTCGTACTGACTCAACGAAGGTAGAGAATCTCTCTCGGTTTTCTAAGGTAGACACAGGGGTTGACATATCAGCATTCAAACCCTTCTCAAATCTCCTGATTCTTTCCTCATCTGTGGCAGCCATGTGCGGACAGAACCGCAGCAATTCCATGAACTTAGCTTCATACTCGCTAATGTTCATCATGCCCTGCCTCAATCTCTCAAACTGAGAGATCTTCTCATCTGGGAAGGTCTTTGGAAAATATCTATTGATAAATTCCCGACGAAACTCTTCCCATGAGAACTCTACTCCAGGTCTCTTCTGCTCTTCCATGTTCCACCAGTGACCAACACTGCCTTTGAGAAGATAGACAGCATGTCTAACCTTCTCAGCTTCCGGGATAATAAGAATCCTGAAAGCCTTCTCCAACTCTGTCAACCATAGGTCAGCATCTGCGGGGTCGGCAGTCCCAAAGTACTCGGTAGCTCCGACACGACGAAGTCGTTCGAACGTCTTACTGATACCTTGTGCTTCAAGCTGGACAGGTGCCCTCGGTGCAGGCATGGGCATCCTATCGGTTATGTGTGTCATGGCAGTCATGAACTGCCCGAACATTGTCTGTACTGTTGGGTTACCCATGTCAGGTGGGTCTAACTGGGGTGTCTCTCTTGGTGACTCAGGTGCAGGCTGTTCTATTCTTGGAACCCTTGCACCGCCTTGAGGTGCACTAGCACTACTCTCTGCCACGTACTCATCATGAGGATCATCCATCCTTATGTATCTTCTTCTCCTGAGGAGTAGAAGATTCTATTAGATAGGGAAAGAGTACTAAAGATAGACTCGACATCCTAAGTCATATGCCTCTGTAGACTCAACTGACCTAGAGCTCTGATACCACTAATTGTGGGCTCTGATCTCCAAACAACGATATAAATACGATTCAAACTTAGCGGAAGCGATTCGATTAACAGCAGAAGACAAAAATCACGGGAAATTAAAACTTTTCGAGACAAGAGCTTGAATCCATAAAAGCTTCCTTCATAACAAGAGATAAATTGTATACATCTCATGATAATTACTTCTTGAGTAATTATATACAACAAGACACAAAATCTCAAGAACTCATAATAAAAGACTCCAAGACCTGAGAGTACAGAGGACACATAGGACTGACTCTAACTACACCACATGGCAGGCTAAATCTCCACCTGAGATTTACTGCTGCTCCTGGTGCTGCTGCTGCTGGGACTGGTCACCTGTAGACCGGTTCCTCCGTCTTCGACGTCCACCTAAAAGTTGAAGTCTACGGGGTGAGACAAATTTACATAATTGTCCCAGCGAGAGTTATAACTCTCTGCCAGAAGCTCTATTATAACATCAAAGAATATCTTAAGCAGTAAAGCTTTCAAAGTATTCAATGGCAGTTGCAGCTATAAACAAGCGCTCAACATTTATGAGACATGAAGAACATAAGCACTATTACAGTGTATCATCAATCAACTAACTCGTAGTTATCTCTAACAGGTATACTACGTGGTTGATTATGTTTTACAAACAATATTATGCCCTGTGGAGATGAGGCATACCACTCATACTCCAACTGATCGCTAAGAAGTCACATCAGTATCATACATAGGTCATTAAGAGAGCCGGATTCTCATGACCTTCACCTTCCTCAGTCAGTAAGAGGATCACTTGTAGGACATCTTGTGTCTCTACTATTATAGCTCACCAGGGTAAACTGGTCCTTCGCTATTTTAGAGTTACAGTGGCGTTTTGTACTCTCTTCGTCATCAGGAGATTTCATGTTTATCTCCACTGATACGGATATCTATGTTTTCTTCGTCATCAGGAGGTTTCATGTTTACCTACTACTAATACGGTATGGGATTGTAGTGAAGGATTGACGGATTTCATATCTACATCAAATTCCTACACTAGGATGTAAGGCTCTACACATCCATATACCCCACATACTCAATAGTATGTGATCCAGGAGTTCCCTTAGGAAAACCTGTTTCACCATCATTTGATCTCTGACAATGATGGATCTATGATCAGGGCTCTACATTATACTTGATTAGTTAGGTACATTCAGTATTCATTTAACATCACACATTGTTCTTCAAACAATAACAGTAGCATAACATCTATAAAAGGAGAATACTAAATGTAACAATCCTAACTCACATCAATCATCATTTCTCATTATACTCATCACAAGTCATCTCTAAAGCATGACCTTGATGGTATTCATGGCTCTCACAGCCCATTATTATCATAGAATGCCACTGACAAGGCATCAAGATACTTTACTTATTCATAAAGCTATCAATATGCCTTTAATGAATATAGTATCATCATCCATACCTAGATATGATCATCTCCATATCATAACCTGCATGGTTAATTCAACTAATAAAGGTAATTCAAAATAATGATTATACTTTCCACTTGTCATAAGAGCTAAGTTCTTTGATTCTTATCAAATAGAGTTTAATACTCATATAACATGTCATCACCTTTGAATTAGGGTTTACTAATCACATCACATGTCATTACCCTTGAATTAGGGTTTACTATTCACATCACATGTGATTACCCTTGAATTAGGGTTTACTATTCACATCATATGCAGAATTGAACTCATAACATCATCATGTATGAGGAACATCATCATTGATGCTCCTAAATTAGCTTAAGATTCATCATATATCATAATTAGGGTTTCCATGATCTCACATAGGTGGATCATACCCTAATCATGCACATTCATGTGTATTGAAGGTTCTTTACTCGAGTTTCCACCCTAAAAGGGGTACTTTCTTTCTCTTAAGGTACTTTCTCTCTCTTAAGATACTTTCTCTATCCTCATACTAGTAGATGGTGATAACACCACTCTAGATCAGGTTGGGTTAAGTCCTCATGGGATAACATAAGCCAAAACATCACTATCATGTGATTAGGGTTTGATTTGAACAAGGTATTACTCAATTGAACCCATCAAGGTATTTTGGTAATTCACCCCATTGATCACCATCATGGGTTAATTCATTAGTCACTTAGTCCCCTAATGTCCTAGGTTACCATTAGGGTTTAGATTTGAGCATCATTGAACCATTTACATCTTCAAGTGATTAAGTGAAATCAATCTTTGAAAACCTCAAACGGTTTCAACCTTCAACCTCCAAACGGTTTGAAACCGTTTGGATGAGTTGACCGTTTGCTAGGGTTGACTCCAAGACCGTGTGACCTTCAAGGTCGTTTTCCCAAACCGTGTGAGGGTGTAGACCATTTAACAAGTTTGACTTCAAGACCGAGAGGGCTTACACGGTTTGAGACCGTTTGGTGTCTCTCGATCTTGAGATCGTTTGAGTCCAAACGGTCTTGAGACCGTTTGGCCCCAAACGGTCTTGAGACCATGAGGCCTCACACGGTATTAAGACCGTGTGACCTCAAATGGTCTTGAGACCGTGAGGTCTCAAACGGTCTTGAGACCGTGAGGCCTCAAACGGTCTTGAGACAGTTTGGTCCATTTGGTCTCAAACCATTTGGACCTTCAACATGGTTCAATGATTTCAATCGTTTATGATTATCAATGTTGAAGCCTCCAAATGGTCAAATCCATGGTAACCACTTATAGATTGAGTTAATTAGGGTTATGCTTAACCAATTGGTCACTCAATTGACCCTCAATTGCTATCCAATTAGGGTTGAAGTTGGTTCAATTAAGGTCCATCAACGTTCAACCATCAACACTCAACAATGTGAATCAACACAAGGTTGAACCTTTCAATTGAGCTCCAATTGGGCCCAAACTTGGCCCAAACGGTCTTGCGATCGTGTGGATGAACTCCACACGGTCTTGAGACCGTTTGCCCAAGATTTCAACAAAATATAATGTGATTTGATAGGAGTTGAACCTTGATTGAGTCTCAATTCAGTATTTTTGATTAATTCAATAACCCATTGCAATTGGGCCTTCAATTGATCAAATTACCTTAACCCTAGACCTCCAAACGGTCTTGGGTTGTCACCACACGGTCTTGAGACCGTTTTCCCATCCAACTTTTTGTATTCTAATGTAAATTCTTCAAGGTTGGATCCATTGAGTTGATTATCATATCAATACTTAATTGCAATGTAATTTGGTATCTTTGTACTTTCAATTGGTCAACTATACTTGACCCCAGACCTACACACGGTCTTGGGTGATTCCCCACACGGTCTTGAGACCGTTTGATTGATCCCCAAACGGTCTTGAGACCGTTTAGGTTAATCAACCCAAAAACACTTAATCAAATCATTGAGATTTCAGTACTGATTTCAATTAGGGTTTGCCCTAGTAATCATCCTTCAACTCTTAGCACGTTTGGAATTAGTCCATCAAATTTGGTGAGTTGTTAATCAACATTATTTTGAACAGTAATCTCATACGGTCAACGCTTGGTCAACGTTCTTACACGGTCTTGAGACCGTTTGCCCAAAAAGGGCGATTTCAACAGATTGGAAATCAGGAGTAAATTCAATTAAAGTTGTTGATTAAAAAGCCCATATCTCACGATTCCTTTGGAGTTATCATCTCAAATTTTGTGGGTGATTAGCCTCCATAATTATGAACAGAAATCTTATACGGTCCACGCTCGGTCAATGCGGCTAAATGGTCTTGAAGACCGTTTGCCCTTACACGGTCCTGAGACCGTTTGCTCACTACATGATTTTGCAAACCGAGAGAGCAATTTGTGGAGACCGTTTAGTAAAGTGAAAAGTAGTGGATTAACTTTGGAAATAACGTCTTCATCTCCTATCTCAATAACAGCAAGGATTTCTCACGGATTTGCTTGCAAGGTAGCAAAGGAAGGTAGAGAAGAAGAAGAACTATCATCTAAAAGCATAAACGAGATGTATATAACGAAGCATAGGTTTAGAGTTATAAAACCCACCTAAAGCTTGCTCCTTGAGCTCCAAGCTTTCGAGATCCAAGCTTTTAATGGCGTCCTTGAGCTTCCACAGGTCGGCCAAGGTGAAACCTCCAGGGAAAGTCGAGAAGAGATGGCTAGAAAGGTAGAGCTATGTGAGCTAGCCATCAATTTGACCTTGAATTTGAGTTCTAACCATGAACTTAAGCAAAAGGGAGGATTCAAACCTACCTTGCACTCCTTGGTCGTCCTCCTGAGCTCCACAGCTCTTCTTTAGTCAGTTTTGTGGAATAGAACAGTGAAGGAAATGAAGGGAAAGTTCCCTTGCTTAGAGAGGTGGAGAGTATATATACTTGGGGTGAGATTTTCAACATAAGCTCATAAGTTCTCCATATTTTCAACTAAGTCCCTCCATCCTTCTATGCTCGTCCCTTCATATTAATTCTAAGGACAAACCTTCTTCTAAGGTCAAGAAATTAGGGCAAAGAAGATCAACCTATTAGTTAAGCATACACATAAAAGGGCTATAGCACATACACCTTGATTATTCAATCACAAAGGTGTTTTTTTTTATAACTTGATTAATCAATTGAAGTGACCTTTCATCATTTCTTCTCTAAATGATGACAAGAGTCTTAAAAGATATTTTAGATGATGTATTTTACAAGTTGCACCCCTCAAATTGGGTAAATTGCAATTTTCTCCAATTTAGGGTTTTCAAGCACCGGGATTGCTTCCACAGCTGCACCTTGGTGCCCAAGCTTGGGAAATCCATCAAACCTTACCATCATCATTCTCATGATGTCTCAACGTCAGAGGAACATCTCAACATGTGCAAATTGCAAGTTAACCCTTCTAACTGGGTAATTTGCACATAGGTCCCTGTATTACAAAACAATGCTACAACTTTATATAAAAAGGAGCAAAAACTGAAATATATGTTTCTGAGAAACTTAATTACATGCCCAAAGTTAATCACAAGGATTTAATTACATATTTAGGCAAAACACCTAGGGTTAACTCATAACCCAGGTCAGGGATGTTACAAATTATCCACCCCTTACAAGGATTTCGTCCCCGAAATCGATAAAACATACTAAGAGAAAAGGGCAGGATACTTCCTTCTCATCTCATCCTCTAATTCCCAAGTGGCTTCTTCAACACCACGGTAGTTCCAGAGGACTTTCACAAGACTTATATCTTTCTTCTTTAACCTTTTAATTCTATTATCAAGGATTGACACTAGTCCCTCCTCATAGGATATATCATCATTCAATTCTACCTCCATAGGTTGTAGAACTGACTCGGTGTCTGGGTGACATTTCTTCAGCATAGAAATGTGAAACACAGGATTTAACCTCTGTAACTCTAGTGGCAGCTCTAGTCTATATGCTACCTTTCCAATTCGTTCAATGATTGGATAAGGCCCCATAAATCTAGGAGCTAACTTCCCTTTCCTTCCAAAACGAAGGACTCCTTTCCAAGGCGAGACCTTGAGATACACTCTGTCTCCAACCTGGAATTCTAAGGGTCTACAACGTTTGTCAGCATAAGATTTTTGCCTATCCTGTGCAGTCTTAATCTATTGTTGTATTACTTTAATCTTCTCTGTGGTCTGTTGCACAAGATCAGGACCTAACAACTGATGCTCACCAGTCTCAAACCAACACAAAGGTGATCTACAACGTCTACCATACAAGGCTTCATAAGGTGCCATATCAATACTATGTTGATAGCTATTGTTATAGGCAAACTCTATCAGACTTTGGTGTAGATCCCAACTCCCGGTAAACTGGAGAACACATGCTCTCAAAAGGTCTTCTAAAGTCTGTATGGTCCTTTCTGACTCTAACTACATCACATGGCAGGCTAAATCTCCACCTGAGATTTACTGTTGCTCCTGGTGCTGCTGCTGCTGGGACTGGTCACCTGTAGACCGGTTCCTCCATCTTCGACGTCCACCTAAAAGTTGAAGTCTACGGGGTGAGACAAATTTACATAATTGTCCCAGCGAGAGTTATAACTCTCTGCCAGAAGCTCTATTATAACATCAAAGAATATCTTAAGCAGTAAAGCTTTCAAAGTATTCAATAGCAGTTGCAGCTATAAACAAGCGCTCAACATTTATGAGACATGAAGAACATAAGCACTATTACAGTGTATCATCAATCAACTAACTCGTAGTTATCTCTAACAGGTATACTACGTGGTTGATTATGTTTTACAAACAATATTATGCCCTGTGGAGATGAGGAATACCACTCATACTCCAACTGATCGCTAAGAAGTCACATCAGTATCATACATAGGTCATTAAGAGAGCCGGATTCTCATGACCTTCACCTTCCTCAGTCAGTAAGAGGATCACTTGTAGGACATCTTGTGTCTCTACTATTATAGCTCACCAGGGTAAACTGGTCCTTCGCTATTTTAGAGTTACAGTGGCGTTCTGTACTCTCTTCGTCATCAGGAAATTTCATGTTTATCTCCACTGATACGGATATCTATGTTTTCTTCGTCATCAGGAGGTTTCATGTTTACCTACTACTGATACGGTATGGGATTGTAGTGAAGGATTGACGGATTTCATATCTACATCAAATTCCTACACTAGGATGTAAGGTTCTACACATCCATATACCCCACATACTCAATAGTATGTGATCCAAGAGTTCCCTTAGGAAAACATGTTTCACCATCATTTGATCTCTGACAATGATGGATCTATGATCAGGGCTTTACATTATACTTGATTAGTTAGGTACATTCAGTATTCATTTAACATCACACATTGTTCTTCAAACAATAACAGTAGCATAACATCTATAAAAGGAGAATACTAAATGTAACAATCCTAACTCACATCAATCATCATTTCTCATTATACTCATCACAAGTCATCTCTAAAGCATGACCTTGATGGTATTCATGGCTCTCACAGCCCATTATTATCATAGAATGCCACTGACAAGGCATCAAGATACTTTACTTATTCATAAAGCTATCAATATGCCTTTAATGAATATAGTATCATCATCCATACCTAGATATGATCATCTCCATATCAGAACCTGCATGGTTAATTCAACTAATAAAGGTAATTCAAAACAATGATTATACTTTCCACTTGTCATAAGAGCTAAGTTCTTTGATTCTTATCAAATAGAGTTTAATACTCATATAACATGTCATCACCTTTGAATTAGGGTTTACTATTCACATCACATGTCATTACCCTTGAATTAGGGTTTACTATTCACATCACATGTGATTACCCTTGAATTAGGGTTTACTATTCACATCATATGGTGAATTGAACTCATAACATCATCATGTATGAGGAACATCATCATTGATGCTCCCAAATTAGCTTAAGATTCATCATATATCATAATTAGGGTTTCCATGATCTCACATAGGTGGATCATACCCTAATCATGCACATTCATGTGTATTGAAGGTTCTTTACTCGAGTTTCCACCCTAAAAGGGGTACTTTCTTTCTCTTAAGGTACTTTCTCTCTCTTAAGATACTTTCTCTCTCCTCATACTAGTAGATGGTGATAACACCACTCTAGATCAGGTTGGGTTAAGTCCTCATGGGCTAACATAAGCCAAAACATCACTATCATGTGATTAGGGTTTGATTTGAACAAGGTATTACTCAATTGAACCCATCAAGGTATTTTGGTAATTCACCCCATTGATCACCATCATGGGTTAATTCATTAGTCACTTAGTCCCCTAATGTCCTAGGTTACCATTAGGGTTTAGATTTGAGCATCATTGAACCATTTACATCTTCAAGTGATTAAGTGAAATCAATCTTTGAAAACCTCAAACGGTTTCAACCTTCAACCTCCAAACGGTTTGAAACCGTTTGGATGAGTTGACCGTTTGCTAGGGTTGACTCCAAGACCGTGTGACCTTCAAGGTCATTTTCCCAAACCGTGTGAGGGTGTAGACCGTTTAACAAGTTTGACTTCAAGACCGAGAGGGCTTACACGGTTTGAGACCGTTTGGTGTCTCTCGATCTTGAGATCGTTTGAGTCCAAACGGTCTTGAGACTGTTTGGCCCCAAACGGTCTTGAGACCATGAGGCCTCACACGGTATTAAGACCGTGTGACCTCAAATGGTCTTGAGACCGTGAGGTCTCAAACGGTCTTGAGACCGTGAGGCCTCAAACGGTCTTGAGACCGTTTGGTCCATTTGGTCTCAAACCATTTGGACCTTCAACATGGTTCAATGATTTCAATCGTTTATGATTACCAATGTTGAAGCCTCCAAATGGTCAAAGCCATGGTAACCACTTATAGATTGAGTTAATTAGGGTTATGCTTAACCAATTGGTCACTCAATTGACCCTCAATTGCTATCCAATTAGGGTTGAAGTTGGTTCAATTAAGGTCCATCAACGTTCAACCATCAACACTCAACAATGTGAATCAACACAAGGTTGAACCTTTCAATTGAGCTCCAATTGGGCCCAAACTTGGCCCAAACGGTCTTGCGATCGTGTGGATGAACTCCACACGGTCTTGAGACCGTTTGCCCAAGATTTCAACAAAATCTAATGTGATTTGATAGGAGTTGAACCTTGATTGAGTCTCAATTCAGTATTTTTGATTAATTCAATAACCCATTGCAATTGGGCCTTCAATTGATCAAATTACCTTAACCCTAGACCTCCAAACGGCCTTGGGTTGTCACCACACGGTCTTGAGACCGTTTTCCCATCCAACTTTTTGTATTCTAATGTAAATTCTTCAAGGTTGGATCCATTGAGTTGATTATCATATCAATACTTAATTGCAATGTAATTTGGTATCTTTGTACTTTCAATTGGTCAACTATACTTGACCCCAGACCTACACACGGTCTTGGGTGATTCCCCACACGGTCTTGAGACCGTTTGATTGATCCCCAAACGGTCTTGAGACCGTTTAGGTTAATCAACCCAAAAACACTTAATCAAATCATTGAGATTTCAGTACTGATTTCAATTAGGGTTTGCCCTAGTAATCATCCTTCAACTCTTAGCTCGTTTGGAATTAGTCCATCAAATTTGGTGAGTTGTTAATCAACATTATTTTGAACAGTAATCTCATACGGTCAACGCTTGGTCAACGTTCTTACACGGTCTTGAGACCGTTTGCCCAAAAAGGGCGATTTCAACAGATTGGAAATCAGGAGTAAATTCAATTAAAGTTGTTGATTAAAAAGCCCATATCGCATGATTCCTTTGGAGTTATCATCTCAAATTTTGTGGGTGATTAGACTACATAATTATGAACAGAAATCTTATACGGTCCACGCTTGGTCAACGCGGCTAAATGGTCTTGAAGACCGTTTTCCCTTACACGGTCCTGAGACCGTTTGCTCACTACACGATTTTGCAAACCGAGAGAGCAATTTGTGGAGACCGTTTAGTAAAGTGAAAAGTAGTGGATTAACTTTGGAAATAACGTCTTCATCTCCTATCTCAATAACAGCAAGGATTTCTCACGGATTTGCTTGCAAGGTAGCAAAGGAAGGTAGAGAAGAAGAAGAACTATCATCTAAAAGCATAAACGAGATGTATATAACAAAGCATAGGTTTAGAGTTATAAAACCCGCCTAAAGCTTGCTCCTTGAGCTCCAAGCTTTCGAGCTCCAAGCTTTTAATGGCGTCCTTGAGCTTCCACAGGTCGGCCAAGGTGAAACCTCCAGGGAAAGTCGAGAAGAGATGGCTAGAAAGGTAGAGCTATGTGAGCTAGCCATCAATTTGACCTTGAATTCGAGTTCTAACCATGAACTTAAGCAAAAGGGAGGATTCAAACCTACCTTACACTCCTTGGTCGTCATCCTGAGCTCCACAGCTCTTCTTTAGTCAGTTTGGTGGAATAGAACAGTGAAGGAAACGAAGGGAAAGTTCCCTTGCTTAGAGAGGTGGAGAGTATATATACTTGGGGTGAGATTTTCAACATAAGCTCATAAGTTCTCCATATTTTCAACTAAGTCCCTCCATCCTTCTATGCTCGTCCCTTCATATTAATTCTAAGGACAAACCTTCTTCTAAGGTCAAGAAATTAGGGCAAAGAAGATCAACCTATTAGTTAAGCATACACATAAAAGGGCTATAGCACATACACCTTGATTATTCAATCACAAAGGTGTTTTTTTCATATAACTTGATTAATCAATTGAAGTGACCTTTCATCATTTCTTCTCTAAATGATGACAAGAGTCTTAAAAGATATTTTAGATGATGTATTTTACAAGTTGCACCCCTCAAATTGGGTAAATTGCAATTTTCTCCAATTTAGGGTTTTCAAGCACCGGGATTGCTTCCACAGCTGCACCTTGGTGCCCAAGCTTGGGAAATCCATCAAACCTTACCATCATCATTCTCATGATGTCTCAACGTCAGAGGAACATCTCAACATGTGCAAATTGCAAGTTAACCCTTCTAACTGTGTAATTTGGACATAGGTCCCTGTATTACAAAACAATGCTACAACTTTATATAAAAAGGAGCAAAAACTGAAATATATGTTTCTGAGAAACTTAATTACATGCCCAAAGTTAATCACAAGGATTTAATTACATATTTAGGCAAAACACCTAGGGTTAACTCATAACCCAGGTCAGGGATGTTACAAGCTCTATTTGGATTGTTATATCCTTCCTGGATGGTTTGCGTTGGAATTTGTTTGCGTGCGTAGCAGTGGTGAAACCCGATACCATCCCAGTGATTCCATATCATTGATCTAAATCTAACTTTAATTCAGTTTTTAATTTCTTACAATTAGTTTAATTAACCTCAAATCAACCAATCATTTTAAATATTAGCCTTAACTCAAACTAGACTAGACTGACAAAGATTCTTAAAAACGTTGTCCTTTGGGTTCGATCCTTAACTATATTGCGATAAGACTCATCCACTTGCGGGTGGTATTATTGCACTTTGGTTTTGGTAAAATCTCGGGGATTTAAACCTCGAGTGAGTTTGTTAGTGCGATAAAATCCCACGTCATCTTGTAAGATCCACGAAAAATTGTCATTCACATGCGTCACCATCTTAGAACTAAAGTCCAAGACCAACTAATACTTTTTTAAGTATCCCTCTCAAGGTCACATCAAAAACACACACATCAAGTGACATAATACTCACTTGAATGTCACATCCTTGGAAAGAAAAGAACACAAAGGGAACTTACTTCCCCAAAAACCATATTGTTTCCCAGGGATTACTAATCAAAGGGAAGGGGTTACTGAACTCTCTTTTATTATTACACAGGTCTACAACTACTCATGTGTGATTTTAACCCATTTCATCTTGGTTTCCTTACCAACGACATAGGAATTATAAAGATGAACACATATCATTACCCCCTTTTATTAATTGTTCATCATTTTCATGTATATCCCCTTGTGCTACCATGTTTTATAACTTCACATCAAGAGATAGACGATTATATGTCATGTACTTTTTTGAGTAGGGGTTATCTCCCTTATTTTCTTTGACATATCATGAAGATTGTACCTTATACTTTCTTATACTCATAGGTTGGTCTGAGATTAACTTAGGTTCCACTTTATTCATTCATCCTTTATTCTTATTTGTTTTTTTACTTCACACTTATCTTAGGCATTCTCTTCAACATTCTTGGATTTTATACATTGACTTACTTCATCAGCACATAATTATCTGTCTTTTGCTTTATAGACTTCCTGATATTACAACTTCAAGAACTTCACATAGCTTACTTGTGCTCAGGTTCAGGTTTCATGCATAGCTTACTTGTGCTCAGGTTCAGGTTTCATGGTGTTGTATCTTTCTCTTTTAATCAACAAACATATAATGTCTAAGTATATTATGATGCAGTTCTCATCTTCTTTAGGGTGATATGGAGGTATTAGCACTATGATTCCTGGTTTGTTATTCTCTTGAGATTGTTTCAAATGATTACTTGATCATAGTAATCAGAGAAATAACAACCTAAGAGTCCCATAGTCAACTTCTCTTCAATAATTGAATACCTGGCTAGGGCACTCAAGTAATGAGGTTGGGTAGCATGCACCATATTTTATATCATGTTCTTAACTAATACATCATCCTTATCCTAGTCCTAGTGTCCCTGTAGACTCAGCAAACCTATAGCTTTGGTACCACAAAATGTGACACCCTTTGTCACACAAAGCGGGATTACTCAAATCAAAGCATGGAATTATCACCAATAACAATAATACCACAAAATAGTGTAAATTGAAACTAATCTCTTCACATGTTCTCAAGCTCAATAACCACAATTGAAGTTATAAACTTGTGCTACTTGCATTTCATTCATTGTCAAAAGAGGTTACACATCAATATCCACTGGCTATCTAGCCTCAACCTGTTACATATAATCACTTGTTCTTGTATACAAATCATGTTTGTACTGCCATGGTATAAAGCCAAAAACTCAAATTGATGTACAGTATTCAAAATACACCCCAAGGACCTGAGCGTACAAGAATGACACATAGGACTCTATTACTAGACACTGACTGCATATCCATGATCCAACAGCTATAGCTCCTTCTATTTCTAGGATCAACCACACAATCTTTGTCTCAGCCTGCCCATCCTCCTAAAAGTTGTGGAACCCACAGGGTGAGACCAAATATCCCAGCGAGAGATATAACTCTTCGCCAAAATCTATTATAAGCACAGATAAGCTAAACAATAGTTTATACCATTAATAGATAAACGGATTCAGCTAAATGATATAAGTAAGGAAATTATCATTATTTAAGCAGTTCCAGTATCTACAACTGAGAAGTAGATCATCTTATACTTTTAAGTAGGAATATGAAGAACATGTATAACATTTATAAAATAAATAGTATAAGAAACACAACAAGGGGGTCATCCAATGTTATTCATATATGACCCTAAGCAATAACACTACATGGTTGTATTATATCTTTAATTATTATGCCTAGACGATTTGAGGTGTACCACTCAAATCCAACTGACCACTGCTAAGTTGAAATCAGTACCATATAAGAGCAATGGAAGAGTCAAACTCCATTATCATCACCAACACTACTCGGTCTGCTTGAGTCTGTAATGTAGTGACATATAGTCATACTGCAAAGACATCAACTTATAGTCGAAGTTGTAGTCCTATAAAGACAACAATTCATAGTCAAAGATATGGTCCTGTAAAGCAACTAGCTTTGCTTGGTACATGGCACAGTGCTAGAGAACAGGCTCACACATGATCGTTCTATAATAAAACATCATACCACTATTTCAACCATTTAAGGATACAAGGAGATATATCCACTTGTACCCCGCATATTCAACAATATGCACTCCGAGTTTCTGTGGGAGTTACTCATTTCACCATCCAGCTAGATACTGACACCGAAGATGGATCTATATCACAGGGAAACTACATGATTAAGGTTTCACTTTATTTTTTTTAGTTATGCCAATTAGGTGAATTAAGGCTCCTTCATACAAGTGGACATACAAAATCCAAATTCAATCTATCAAGAATAACTATGAAACAACTCCATAAGATATAAAACGTATAATGTCTGAACTTGACACGTCATCTCAAGTAACATTGTCTCAGTGCCTTAAATAAGGCCATCAATGACACTACTTGTTAACACTGCCATATCAGGCCGGTCATCATTATCACATTACTAGAGGATATAACCTCACATTAGACATCAAGCCTTTACTAGGTCATAAGACCAATCACATCATTCATGTAACTCATTATTATCTCACCATACCTCATTTGGCATATAAACATCACATGTATTACATTGCATATATACCATAGAAATCATTATCTATGATAACCATCACCTCATACCTCATCAAGCATATAAACATTACATGTGTCATATCACATATACACCATACCAATCATTAGCTATGATAATCATCTCACTTGTGAAATCAATGTTATCCTAATAGAGAGATAATATTCATTGTTATCTCATCATATTAAACACTTTAGGAAATATAAGCAAGGCATCATTTGTTCTCTCAGTTTAGGATTAAGATTTCATACTTAACCGCATAGGTTTCCATGTCATTATTTATTTACCAATCTCTAGTTTCATTACCTCCCACAAGTTTGGAGTGTATTAGGGTTAAGCATTATAGATTACAACTAAGTGTGCACAATCACATGTTTACAATTCTAGTGAAAAATCATCTTCATAGAATCCACAAGCTATGACACTTAACTAACCTATAAGTTGGAACTATACATGTAGGAGAGAGAGAAAGTATAATCACATGCTATTTATCCATGCACGTGTAACAAGTATAGCATACCCTAGGATTAGGGTTAGGTTTCACTCACATAGACGATTAGGGTTTTACCTCATGACTATATCACCAAACCCTAATTACACCATCTCCCACTTTCTTGGAACTAATTTAGGGTTGAATGTCATTAACTGAACATGATTATAGAATTATGTCATCAGTACTAAGTATCACCTTCATATACATTTGTATGTGTAACACCTCATCATGTCATGCATGTGCTATGACCTAGCAACATAGTGGAGGTCTTGACAACCTTCAATGTAGGAGTCACAACCACAACACCTAAGAGCCTCAACCACCATCCCACATGGTGTCGCGACCGCAATATGGCTAGGTGTCTTGACCTAAAGCAACACATCATCGTGACCCAAAGCATTGCAACGTCGTGACCAAACACATGATGGTGTCACAACTGAGAACATGGTGTTGCGCCAACCATCTCAACAAGGCGTTGCATTCCACCATCACAACATGGAGTTACAGCCATCATCTCAACATGTCTCGACCATCTCCAAAGGATAGCATCTTTACTAAAATAGAAGTAGGTATCTCGACCTACACAAGACATAGTAT
Source organism: Alisma plantago-aquatica (assembly GCA_963693085.1). Classification (NCBI taxonomy): domain Eukaryota; kingdom Viridiplantae; phylum Streptophyta; class Magnoliopsida; order Alismatales; family Alismataceae; genus Alisma; species Alisma plantago-aquatica. The sequence continues at coordinate 653,824,158 of OY856412.1, read as the reverse complement.
CTCAAACTCCTACAAAACCATGTGTTACGACCGCTAACCATCATGGGTCACAACCAATCTATGGTTTGGGTTTTGATCATCAAAAAAGGTACATGTTATGATCAAGATCAGACTATGCATCTCGAGCAAACAAGATCATTTCTCAAATAAAGAAAAACAAACTTGTCTTGAGCATAAATAAAGGTAAATGTCTCGAGCACATCATGATAAAGCATTTCTTGACCCAAAATAGAAATCTAAACAACAAGAATACCAAGAGTCACTATGTTCAAAACTTAGGAATCAAGATCATTCAAACCCTAAAACAAGTCACCCTAAAGGATATTAAGCCAAACCACTTAGGGGAGAGAAAGTTTAACTTCAACATATATGAGAAATCTTCCATAACTCTATGGACTTAGCACATGGTAATAAAGCCAAGCTTATGATGAATATAATATCACCCCCTCAAGAACACATTAGGAATCAATTATATGGATTTAGGGTTTAGAAAGAGAGCACCCTACATGAGAATGCTACAAAGTCATAACCCTAAAATCATAAGGACCCCATTTACCATCTTAACCATCACATTAATAAAACCAAGTATTATAATTCTTATAGGATCATCACCTCCACCCTCTTTAACAATACATAGTTGTCGATCACTAGCCAAACATATAAAACTAAAACATAGGTGTCGTAACCACCAAGGTCAAATGCCCACAAGAACATATAACCATACTCAAATCAGGGATGTACCATAACCCATAACAATAGGTTATCAGCAAGGGAAGCAAAATCAAGACCAAGGAGGATGATTTATACAAATATTATCTCCAAAAGTACTTAAATTATATGATAAAATCTCCATAAAAGAACCCTATTAAGAGAGATGATTTCTTATGTTCAACTTGTGCAAATCAGCACTAAAACTCCATCTCACACCAAGGTACCTGAATCCCCATTTATAAAGGTATAAATCATAAAATTAATTCTAAAAAACTATCCATCTTGTATTTATATCAAAATCGGGTACAAGAGAAATCAGGTTTTTTGAATTCAAAGAAAATTTCATAGATCTCTCATCATAGATCAATCCCTAAGTCGTGGTATTACCTTTTAGCATGTTAAGAGTGTTGACCTAGAGGTTATACATTGTCCTTATCTTGATAATGACTTAACCATTCCATTCATATGTATCTAATATGTGTATTCAAGATTGATTTTAGGTATTAGGTACATGAAAAGGATCAAATTACACAAGCCCTATTTTGCTAAAGTTCAAGTCAAAAGCAATGCAAGTGTGCTAATTAGGAAATCCATGTAAATGACCTTAGAAGAATTTTGTAATCACTTGTATTGATGATATGACTTGTAATTAAGATGATAAAATTATGTGGGACACTTAGTACCAAGTTTTAATCACTTTTTAAGCACTTTAGAAAATTGATCACATGTTGTTGATCAGTCGAGTTACAATCTCGATCAATCCACTGGATCAATTCTTCGAAGAGTGCATCAGTCAAGTTGTGCATTCACATAACTTGACCGATTGGATTACTGACCAAATGCTATTTTCATTGGTCGGTCGAGTTTCCCCGGGACAAACTCGACCAATGGTTTGAAAATTGGGTTTGTCTTTTAGCCGATCGGTCAAGTTACCTTTATTGAATCTTGACCGAATGCAATGTATGGAAAATGCAGAAAAAGTGATTCTAACCGTTGGTGACTTGTTTGGATGAAAATAGATCTGTTGCCTTGTGCAAAAAAGGCTATAATTCGGCCCTACGTGTTCCCCAACTCAAAGGGGCACCCCCAACTACAAATTGGACCACTTGGAGTTTGTTCCAAGGTTGCTCATTCATTGCATAACTTGGTTCTTGCTTGGTTAAGAGTGTTGTTGTAACGTCCCAGGCGTTACAGTTGCACCTCTTTGACCCCTTTCTCTCTCTACTTTAAATTCAAATCCATGAATATGAGTGAGTTAGGATCTGTTGTAAGGGATCTATCCCTTGTATTCATGTAAAGCTATCCACCTCCATCTTCCTACCCCCTTTCCTTATTGAAGAAAAGGCTTGAAGATGTTCTCTGAGTGAAGGAGAAGGAGTTGTTATTCTTCAAGGTTGAAGAAATCATGGTGATACATATCTTCGGGTGAAGTAGATAGGTAAGGAGGATGTTCAAGAAGGATAGGTAATTCCTAGAAGGGCAAAGACTTGTAGATGGAGTGGGTAATATTGGAGCTTAAGATCAAGAAATTGCCCTTGCAAAGTATCAATACTATCAAGATGTAGCTTTTCATTTTGATCTAAAATATCAATCTTAGCATAAAGATCATCTATAATTGTTACTAACCTTTTGTTTTTAGCTTTGCATTTAGTAAAAGATGACTGGATAGCATTAAGCCTATGAATACGAGTTTCTTTGGAGAACTCATGCAAATTAACTTCACTTACCTCACTTACCTCATTTACCTCACCTACATCATCACTTGTAGAGGCCATGAGAGCAAGGTGCCATTCTCCATCTTCGGAGCTAGAAGAACCTGGGGAAGACTCCTCCAAAGTTGCATGAGCTGCATCCTTGCTTCTTCTTTCTTTCTTTTCCTTTCTCTTGTATTTGCCTTCCTTCTTATACTCCTTATCCTTCTTGTGGCTGCTATTGTGGTGGCTCTTCTTGGCCTTGGGGTAGTCACTCTTGTAATGGCCTTTTTGGCCATAATCATAGCACCTAGGAGTAGATGAAGAAGACTTCCCTTTAAAGTGCTTGACCTTGGAGTAGTTAGCTTCATGCTCATTTGGGCCTTCATCTTCACTTGAGGAAGGAGTATGGGACTTGAGAGCAAGTTGTTGTTGTTGAACCATCTCTTCAATTTGAGCTTTGAAGGTTGTGTCCTTAATCTTCTTGGACTCCTTCTCTTCTCTCTTCTCTTCTTATTGCTTGTCAAGCCTTGGCTCATGAGCTTGAAGGTTGTCGACCAGCTCCTCGGTTGATAATTCACTAAGCTTGTACACTTCTTCAATGGAGGTCATCTTGGGCTCCCATCTCTTTAGAAGAGATCTCAAGATCTTTGAGTTGATTGTGCCTTTGTCCATCACACTCCCAAGAGATGTCAATCCATTGATGATGACATTAAGCCTTGTGTGCATGTCTGCCACTCATTCATTCTTTGCCATCTTGAAGTTATCAAGGAGACAACCAAGCATGTAGATCTTAGTCTCCTTCACTTGCTTTGTTCCCTCATAGGTGACACAGAGCTTGTACCAAATCTCATGTGCGGTGTCCCATGAGGAGATTTGGTTGAACTCAGATGGAGTGAGGTCTGCATAGATGATGCTCACGGCTTTGGCATTGAGCTGAGCTTGCTTCATTTGGGCTTCCATCCATGTGGAGATTTCCCCCTTTGGATCTTCATACTTTAGGTGCACCACCTTTCACATCTCACAGCTCACTCCTTGGAGGTAGAACTGCATTCTTCTCTTCCAATAGAGGAAATTGGTGTCGTGGAAGACCGGAGGACGCATGGAGAGGTGGTTAGTCTCTAGGACTTTGCAATCTTGATGCTCTTACATGCATTCATAAGATTACAAGACAAAACCACATTCATCCAAGGACTTAATACCTCAAGTAAGGATCTTCAACCTATCAAACGAACTTACCCACTTGAACCAAGGAGTCTTCAGCCTTCAACAAGGAGTTGAAGTTGAGAATGGTGTCTACCTTAAGACCATTGCTACTCTTAAGGAAGAGAACCAAAAATGCCAAGATGAGATTGATGTTCTTAAAACTGAAAATGTGAACTTAACCTCATTGATGAAGCTAGGAAGCAAGAAACTTATGCTTATCAAAGAGAAATTCAATTGCTTAGATCTAAAAATTCTAGGTTGCTTACTCAAATAAATGATCTATCCTCTAGACCTATCTTGCAAAGTAATGAGGTAGCTAGCACTGCTCTAGAATGTGATTCTTTTCATACTAAAGCCCTCCGTTTAGAGGCCAACTTGTTATATGCTAGAGATGATCTTGCTATATTATCTTCTATTGGCATTAATCTTAGTGATGATAATGAAAAATTAAGAGCTTCTTTGCAAAAGTTTCTTACGGGAAAGAAATCCCTTAATGATGTCCTAAAACACTCTACCAAACAAATTGGTACTAGTGGTTTAGGATATGATGGGACTGCTCCTAAGGGTAAGAACAAGAACAATAGTAAGAGTAAGAAGAAGAGTGTGGAACCTCCTTTCTTCCATGGAAATACTTTTGACTCTAAGAACCCAATGGTATCTGCTCATTGTAAATGTGATGATCATTATTCAACTTATTGTCCTTACAAGCCAAAGGGGACCAACCCAAAGATGAAATGGGTCCCCAAGCTAACCTTGGATCCCAAAGTTTGAGTTGGGCACCGACATCCTTCTTTCATGCAGGTTAAAAGAAGGTGGATTGTTGATAGTGACTGCTTAAAGCATATGATAGGTGAAATCAACCATTTCAACAAATTCATAAAGAAGAAAGGAGGATCGGTTTTGGGGACAACAAAAAGGGTATGGTAATAGGTGAGGGTGATGTAGGAAACGAGATTTGTATTAAAAATGTTTTGCTTGTTGATGGTCTACATCACAATTTGATAAGTGTAAGACAACTTTGTGATAATGGTTATCGTGTTCTATTTACTTCTTTAGAATGTTTGCTTCTAGATTCCCTCACTTACAATGTTATATATAAGGGAACTAGAAATGGTAATCTATATGTTATTGTGCTTGATGATCTTAAGCCCGTACTTGATATATGCTTAGTTGTGGATAAAAATGATATATTCTTTGTCATCGTCAGTTGGGTCATGTGAATATGCATCAAATGAAGAAATTGAGCAAAAAGGAATTGGTTAGGGGACTTCAAAAATTGGATTTAAAAATGATGAGGAATGCCAACCTTGCACACAAGGCAAGAAAACCAAGTCCTCCTTCAAATCCAAAGGAGTCCTTAGTACCAAAAGATCTCTTGAGCTTCTTCATATTGATCTATTTGGACCTATGAGAACTCAAACGCTTTGTGGTTCTAAGTATTGTCTTGTGATTGTCGATGATTTCTCTCGCTATACTTGGACATTCTTTCTCGTCTCTAAAAGTGATACTCTAGATGTTTTCTCGAGATTTTGTAAACGAGTTTGAAAATGAAGCTTCTTGTCGGATTGTTCTATCCATAGTGACCATGGGGGAGAGTTTGAAAATTATCTTTTTGAGCACTTTTGCAAAAAAATCTGGTTACTCACACAATTTCTCTTCTCCTCATACACCTCAACAAAATGGGGTAGTAGAGAGAAAGAATCAATCGCTACAGAAGATGGCTAGGACCATGCTTCTTGAGTATGACACTCCAAAGAATTTTTGGGCTAGATCTGTTAGCACGTCATGTTTTGTGCATAACTGAGTTTTTACGCATCCATCTTTGAAGAAAACCCCCCTATGAGTTATGGCATGGTAGAAAGCCATCCATCTACTTCTTTCATGTTTTTGGATGCCCTTGTTTTGTTTTAAACACAAAGGATTCTCTTGACAAGTTTGATCTGAAATCTTACAAGGCTTTCTTCCTAGGCTATAGCACTACAAGAAAGGCTTATAGAGTTTTCCATATTGAACTGTATAAAATTGAAGAATCCATTAATGTCAAATTGATTGATTCAAACCCTGATATTGGAAAGAATGTTGTTGATAATGATGTTGCAGATGACTTAATTCCAATCTTAAAAGACCTCAACATCGACAACAAAGGTAAGTAGGTGGTTAAAGTAGAAGATGAAGAGAAGAAGGATCCCACTCCTCACTTCACAAAGAATCATCCCAAAGAGCTAATCCATTCGAGAGAGTGAAGACACGACCTGCCTACAACAAAGAACAAGTAGACAGCGCCTTCATCTCATAGCAGGAGCCAAAGAACATCAAGGAAGCTCTTGGAGATGACGAGTTGATCTTAGCCATGTTGGAGGAACTAGAGAAGTTTGAGAAGAACCAAGTGTGGACTCTAGTGCCAAAACCAAGTGAGAGAAAAACCATTGGCACCAAGTGGGTCTACCGCAAGAAGCTTGATGAAAATTGTAAGGTGGTAAGGAACAAAGCAAGGTTAGTGGCTCAAGGCTACAATCAACAAGAAGGTATTGATTTTGATGAAACTTATGATCCTATTACTAGACTTGAATCTATTAGAATGCTACTTGCTTTTGCTAGTCATAATAATTTCTTACTATATCAAATGGATGTTAAAAGTGCATTTTTGAATGGTACAATTGAGGAGGAAGTATTTTTTACTCAACCTCTGGGCTTTGAAAATGACAAGCTACCTAACCATGTTTATTTTCTACAAAAGGCTCTCTATGGACTCAAACAAGCACCTCGAGCTTGGTATGAGAAATTAAAGAACTTTTTGTTAGATAATGGCTATGTCATGGGCAAAGTTGATTCTACTTTATTTCTAAAACACACTTCTAGCAATTTTCTTATCATTCAAAATTATTTTAATGATACCATTTTTGGTGGAACTAATCTTGATCTTTGCAAGGAGTTTAGTTCTCTTATGCAGAGTGAGTTTGAGATGAGCATGATGGGTGAGCTTACTTTCTTCATCGACTTCCAAATCAAGCAAATTAAAGATGGAAACTTCATCAACCAAGGCAAGTACACTAATGAGCTACTCAAACACTTTGGAATGGAGAACATGAAGCTGATGAACACACCCATGTCCAACAATACCAAACTTGATAGAGATGAAGAAGGTGAGAAGGTAGATGAGAAGCTTTATAGAGGTATGATTAGAAGTTTACTTTACTTAACTGTCTCTAGACCTGACATAATGTTTAGTGTTGGCTTGTGTGCTTGCTTTCAATCAAGTCCTAGGAAATCACATCTTATTGTTTTTAAGAGGATTTTTAGGTACTTATACAAAACTCAACACTTTGGACTACGGTACCCTAAGTCAAGGGACTTTACTCTTGTAGCATATAGTGATGTTGATTACACGGGTTGTTTGATTGATAGAAAGTGCACAAGTGGCACTTGCTTCCTTCTAGTTGCATGCTTGGTGTCTTGGTTTTCCAAGCAATAGAGCATTGTGGCATTATCAACTACTGAGGCTGAGTACATTGCAGCCGGAAGTTGTTGCGCCCAGGTCCTATGGATGAAGCAAATGCTCCAAGACTTTAACATACATTTTGATGCTTCTCCTATCTATTGTGATAATACTAGTGCAATCAATCTTTCTTATAATCCTATATTGCATAGTAGAGCTAAACATATAGAGGTTCATCATCACTTTCTTTGTGATCACATTGCCAAAAAAGATATTTATATCACGCATGTGGACACAGAAAATCAGTTGGCAAACATTTTCACCAAACATCTAGCTAGAGAGCAATTTAACTTCATTAGATCTAAACTGCTCATAATTGCTTTAGATTATATTGACATTTTATCTAGTTAGTTGCTTTTATTCCATGTCTTGATCATGCTTAAATCACCTTGCTTGCCTAAAATTGGTAAATTTTTCTTGCTGTCATGCTTATTTTCACTTGTTTTTGGGCATTTCTCAAATTTTAGGTTTTTATTGCTAAATAGTACCCAATGATGAGTGATATGTGCCTAAGTATGTTCAATATACACAATAGACTTGTAAAATGAATTTAATTAGCATTCAAATGGCTAGAAATTGAGTTTGATGGTTTTAGGTCAGGTTGACCATCGATCAAGTTTCCCCCAGGACAAACTCGACCAATCCATGACCGAGAGCTATTCTGAAATGGACTAATTGGTTGAGTTTCTGACTCTCAGAACTCGACCGATCAGCGGGTTGAAGCCAACTTAAGTTGGGTTCGGCCGACTATTCTCCCTCTCAACTAGAGAATAGCCGACCGATTCCCCTTCTTCTAGCCCTAAGATCTCAACCTCAGATCTTGCCTTCCCTATCCTAGCCCTTTTCTGACTTAGATAGGCTTCCCTAGACCTTCCCTCTTGCTCAAACTTGGTAGGTGAATGGTTTTGGTGGCTTGTTTTGTGCGTTTGCTCTCTTCTTCTCCTTCTTTTAGCCTACATGGCTTCTCATAGAAGAAAGAGACCCGCCCCTAGCAATGCACCATCCTCTTCTTCATCATCTCGTTTGGTTCCTTTTGATGAGACCTTCTTTGTCTCAATAGAGGTTGTAAATAGGTATAAGGACCTTCTTACAAGGAGTCTTTTTCTGTTTAGAGCCTTGTTTGAGCCTAGCCCTAGGCATCAAGTGATCATATATCAAGTGGCGAGGTTGTTATCTGTTCATCACCTATCAGCCCTGGCTGTCAAATGTGACTGCTTTCATAATTCTATGACAAGCACAAAAGCAGTTCACGAATTCTACACGAACTTGTATTGGAACTATGACTCCCTTGTACCCCCGTCGAATACTCAAGTGATCCTTACATCCATGATCGTCAGGAAGAAATCCCAAATCTCCGAAGATATCCTGAATGTTTTCTTTTCAGGAGACGATGAGAATGACACCTGGCGTAAGGATTATGGAGAGTATTTTGACCTTTTGGATCCTGAGGGTTTCTACAAGCAGAATGAGACCACTCTTCCCGATATTCATCGCTACTTGAAGAAACCCGATGTTCCTTACAAGAAGAAAATCACCCTACCCTCCTCCTCCCTTGATCTCAGGAAGCATATATTAGCCCTAGTGGTCAACTGCAACATCCATCCAAAGAAAAATCAAACGGATATTGCAGAGAAAATTGTGGTCATAATGTACAACATTCTTGAGAATGTCAGAGTCAAATGGTCAAGATACATTCTCCACCATATGACCTATTTTAACTCTGGAAAGAACACCTGCGACTCCCATCCACCTTATCCAACCCTAATATGTGGTCTGTTTCAATTTGCCACTGAGAAATCACTCTTTTCTAACTTCCATTACAAACTTGCCAGGAAGGGTGTATGTATCAGTGAGACCACAATTCAGAAATTTGTGTCTGTCTTTACCTCCACCACACCCGGTGCTTCACCCTTAGCCTCTGCCTCTGTTGCCCCTGCCTCTGCCTCTACCCGAGTTCCACCTCTTCAGCCACCCCACCCTAGCGATGCCTCATTTTGTGTGTCCAATGAAACCCTCATGGGCTACATGATGCACCAACAGGCATACAACCTCTAGGTTTAGGAGCACCTGCACCAGGATTTGTGTTCAATCATGTCAAACATGAACTTATCCTATGCATGCCCATACCCCACCTACCAACCTTTCCCCAGTTTTGATTATGCTTCCTATGCATATCATCATTACTGCCCTACCCCCGAGCCTTCCGCTGCTGCTCCCACACCCTCTACTGTCGGTGGTTCTACTCCCATCTACTTGTTGTTGCCTGGTGGCCCCTTGCCAATCTTGGCAATTCTGATCCTTCCTTTCCTCAGGACAATGAGCTCTATTCTCTTGGTATGACTTGGGATGAGCAGAATGCTTGTTGGCCCGGTCATGGTTTTGGTCCTCTTACAGATGAGGAGATGTCTGACCAGGCTGATGTTGAGACTGCTATTGCTGATGATGATGATGGTGATGGTGAGGATGCTTCTGATGATGGTGATGGCACTGGTGGTGATTTTGATGATGAAGCCACTGTTGTTGCACCTTCAGATGGAGACGAGGACTACGAGCCTGGAGCTGATGATGATGATGATGATGATGATGTGGACATAAATAGTCTAGATGTCTAGTTGTTTCTTAGTTTTTAGTCTAGTTTGCTGATCATATATATCTTTCTAGGCTATTTTGTATTAGAAACATCTGGGCACATTATCTGAGATGTACTATTTTATCTTCAATTTTCATCACTTCTTGCTTGTAGCTGCTTTTATGAGAACATGCTTCTGAGTTGTAATCTATGTTATGTGCACTCTTGCTCTTTGATCAGTTATATCCTATGAGTTGGTGCCATATTTCACCATATTTTGATTATGACTTAGCTTGTGTGTTTCTTTCGTCTCTGGTTGATATATGATATGAGATTGTGTGTTTGAATATCTGCTTGATTGTGTTTGGAAAAGACCTAATTATATGCTCTTCTACCCCCCTCACTTTTTAATAATGTCAAAAGGGGGAGAGAACTTCAATGTCTTGAAACTCAATCATATTGCATATATTTGTCATACTACTGCTTATTGCTTATGAGATCCTTTTCTTGTTCATTATATGTTTTATCATGTGACTTGCAAGATACCATATAGTACATGTATGCTAAAATTTCTTTGTGTAGATAGACTAACTATGCAGGTTAAAGTAAGCATACATTGAGGGGGAGCAATTCACGTTGTTCAAATCTTGGATCCCCCTAATTCACAAGGCAAAGGTATAATTTCTATATCCTTTTCAATATGTTTGAGGAATGGTTTGTCATTGTCAAAAAGGGGGAGAATGTTGACCTAGAGGTTATATATTGTCCATATTTTGATAATGACTTAACCATTCCATTCATATGTATCTAATATGTGTATTCAAGATTGATTTCAAGTGTTAGGTACATGAAAAGGATCAAATTACACAAGCCCTAGTTTGCTAAAGTTCAAGTCAAAAGCAATGCAAGTGTGCTAATTAGGAAATCCATGTAAACAACCTTAGAAGAATTTTGTAATCACTTGTATTGATGATATGACTTGCAACTAAGATGAGAAAATTATGTGGGACACTTAGTACCAAGTTTTAATCACTTTTTAAGCACTTTAGAAAATTGATCACAGGTTGTTGATCGGTTGAGTTACAATCTCGACCGATCCACTGGATCAATTCTCTAAAGAGTGCATCGGTCGACTTGTGCTTTCACAGAACTCGACCAATTGGGTTACTGACCAAATGATATTTTCATTTTCATTGGTCGGTCGAGTTTCCCCAGGACAAACTCGATCGATGGTTTGAAAATTTGTTTTGTCTTTTAGCCGATCGATTAAGTTACCTTTATTGAATCTCGACCGAATGTACTGTATGAAAATTGGTAGAAAAGTGATTCTAACCGTTGGTGACTTGTTTGGACGAAAACAGATATGTTTCCTTGTGCAAAGATGGCTATAATTTGTCCCTAAGTGTTCCCCAACTCAAAGGGGCACCCCCAACTATAAACAGGATCACTTGGAGTTCATTCCAAGGTTGCTCATTCATTGCATAGCTTGGTTCTTTCTTAGTTGAGAGTGTTGCATCCCTTTGAGCCCCTTTCTCTCTCTACTTTCAATTCAAATCCGTGAATATGAGTGAGTTAGGATCTGTTGTAAGAGAGCTATCCCTTGTATCCATGTAAAGCTCTCCACCTCCATCTTCCTACCCCCTTTCCTTATTGAAGAATATGCTTGAAGATCTTCTCTGAGTGAAGGAGAAGGAGTTGTTGTTCTTCAAGGTTGAAGAAAGCATGGTGATCCAGATCTCTGAGTGAAGGAGATAGGCAAGGCATACATTCAACAAGGATAGGTAATTCTTGGAAGGCCAAAGACTTGAAGATGGAGTGGGTAAGTCCTTGTTGAAGGTTGAAGACTCCTTGGTTCAAGTGGGTAAGTTCTTTTGGTAGGTTGAAGATCCTTGCTTGAGGTATTAAGTCCTTGTATGAATGTGGTTTTTTCTTATAATCTTATGAATGAATATAAGAGCATCAAGATTGCAAAGTCCTAGAGACTAACCACCTCTAGGTAGTGGACTGACTCACTTCTAGTTTGAAGTGTGAAACCACTCTAAACCACTTTGTCCAAGTGTATGCTATCCTTGTCTATCATCCTTGTTATGCTTGTTAGTTAGGACTTCAAATTGGCTATATTCTTAAGCTTTTGCACTTAATATAATTTGAAGGTCTAATCTGTTTTGTGAGATTTGTGAAGCTCTATTCACCCCCCCCCCCTCTAGACCATTGATCCAATAAAGAACACATTTCAGGGATAGAAATAGCAACAAAAGAGCAAGATTATGTGCCAAAATAGGAAACGGGAAAGTTATATAACCCGCCTTTTGTGGTGATCCAAGCTCCAAGATCAAAAGACCCAAGAGAGATGAAAAGAAGCCGCAACTTGATTAGAACTTCAGCCACAAAATCACCTCATAAAAGAGGAAAATCATGAATACGAAATAGCTCAAGAAAGAAGACAAGAAATCCTAGGTTGGACCAAAGGAAAAAGAGAGAAAAGAGAAGAAAACATCCTCCCACTAGTTACCATCATGTAAAGCCACAGTCTAAGGGCCTTTGTGAAGAGGAGTTTCTCTCAAGAGGATCACCAGGGTACAACCCTAGTCTATGGACAAGAAAGAGTAAGAAGAAGATGGGGTTTCATGGGGAAAATGTGATCAGGAAGGTAAACCACTTACCAAGTGAAGAATCACCAAGAATCACCACCATAAGAGTCGATCTAGCATAAATCCTTCCACAAGCAAGGTTGAACGGCCACCATAGCTTTAGGATCAGATCTCCTTTTCTCCCAAAACTTCAAGGTCAGTTTCAAGGGAGAGGGAAGAGGATAGGGCCAAAAAAGAGGCTTTCTATTGAAGGAAAGGGGTTATATACCCAAAGGAGGAGGGAAGTAGGGTATATGTGAGGTGTCAACATATTAGAACACTAAAGGAAAACTTGTCCATCAATAAGATAGCCAAGAAACCATTTTATGCATGCATGAATGAGATGGTGATACAACCTATGTTGGGTCTCGACCTCTTTAGATCCCCAACCCCATTGGTTTCGGTCGAGACACATCTAGGGGGCGAAACCAAAGCACTAGATACACCCTTCTTGAGACAAGGTCACCAAGACACCAAGGTCGAAACACGAAAGGACAAACTATCTCAACCCAACACTCCAAGTCCATCATGGTCGAGATAAAACCAACTAGAGGATGTGTCTCAGTTGATACACTCACATGGCACACTCTTAAGGTTGATACAAGGGTTGCTTCACCCAAGCAACACAATAAGGTTGATACCAACAAAACCCTAGAAACCCTAACTTTACCACATGATGCCACCTCAACCAAGGTCCCACAACACACCCCATAGATTCATTATATCTCTTATGATGCTAAATAATTAAAGGCACACTCAACATGTGACAAATTGCAAAATAACCCCTCTACTTGGGTAGATTGCATTTTGGTCTAAAAGAAACAAACATAGCTCAAACAACATTCAAAGAGGACCAAACTTGAAACATAAGTGTATCACATGATAAAAAAACATCTCAAAGGATTATATTAAAGTCATAAGTGTCTTATTAAGCAAGGTAAGTACAAATTAGCATGAAGATAGGTCATGTGCCTTACATTGGGGGAGGTCATTGAGACATCTCATATGTTGGTGTGTGATCCCACCAGTTGTTGGTTGTTGGTGCCTTTATGGTAGAATATCTAGAGAACAATAAAAAGTAGTGGTTCTCTTTCATGGATGAGAGAGGTTCTGTGACTTTGCCTCAAAGTGAAGTAGTGACTCATAGTTGGTGGCACATTAGGTACACTGATTGTGTAGCTCTTTCAAGGATGAGAGAGGGTCAATGACTTTGCCTTGAGGCAAAGTAGCGGTTGAAAGTCAGAACACAATAGTATTGCATAGACGACTGAGGTGGGTCCAAGAAGTGGAGGACACACATCAATTGGTGGTACTTTGTTGGTGTTGTGATATCGACATCGACTATGGCAATGGATCTGAGTAGAGGAAGACACTCATCAGTCGGTGGCTATGACAAAGACGGTGATCTAATCAGTCAGTGTAGGACGTGCATCAGTCCATGACACATAAGTGGTAGATGAACCACGATGATAGATCCGAGAAGCGGAAGACATACATAGGTTGGTAGCATACTATCAGTGACACGACAATGACAACAGTCTATCCGATCAGTAGAGGACGTGTATCATCTCTCTCAAGTAGAGAGATCTCTATATGCACGTTAGATGTCTAATTAGAGGTGCCAACTAGAATGTGTACTATAGACAAAGTGAGGTAGTGACCTCGTTAAGAGAAAAGGTGACCCGATCAACGATTGTAGTGGCAACAAGCAATCTCAGCAATGATAGTGGTGTCATGAGGAGAAAAATTGAAAAGGGAGGGTTTGTACACATTGGGCGTAATTTTAATCTTCCCTATCTTTATTCTCGTGTAGGGGAGATTCCCAGATTTAGGGGTTATTAAATCTAGGCAGGGTGAGTTGTAATCTTGGTTACATAGTGCTTGTTAGCCGGTATTACGACGTGGTTTTTTCTCTTTGTCTTAGAGAGAGCTTTCACGTTAAAACTTCAGTCTTGTAAATCATCATCACTTGCCCACCACAATTCCTAACACCAAGAAATGATGTTTTGAGAGTGTTTTTTCACATTATCATCTTGACTTCTCCTGTTATTATTGTTCAAAGATATCTTGACAAAGGTTTCAGTAATAAGGCAAAAGTATGCTCCATTAGCATACTTTTTTAAAATTTAGCAATAATGGTTGTTACAAAGTTGTTGTATTTTGCAACCTTTCCAGATGCTTGTAGTACACTTAAACATGTCAAGTTACACATGTTGTGGTCAATCCTTATAATAAAAAAGTGAATTAGAAGACATAACTCAGTAATAGATGCTTTTCATATGATTTTGTGGCATCTAGGGTTAAGAGTTGGGTGTTTCAAGATAATATTTTGCAAGACAGTGGGATGCATGGTATGGACTCTAATTTTGATTGGGCTTCTAGTTCTCTACTTTTCATAATTATGTCTTGATCTTATTTGTTTTGACAATAAGGATATTGTCCCAACTAAAGCCCAAAATGATTTGGCAAGTGTCCTTTCAAGCAAAATTGTTAAGGAGATGGATGTTAAGTTTGGCATGACCATTAGATAGAAAACTATATTTAGGTATTTGCAAACTGAGCACGCTCAAGATTTTCTTTTGGCTATTCCTATTGATGAGCATGGATTGCACGTGTCATCAGTAGAGTATCGTACTATCCTCAAGTATCATCTTTTGATCCTTCTTTTTCTAGTTGATGAGGTATGTCATGTTTGTCATAAGACGTGCTTAGAAACCTTTGGGGAGCATACAGTTCATTGCAAGGAGATCCTAGGTTTTAAATATAGACATGATGTTGTTAAAGATGTTCTCTATGGTGTACTTAGACATGCTGAAGTTGCTACTAAAAAAGAGGAACCTGTGAATTTTATTACTGATCCGTAGGAGGGAAGATCGACACTTAGACTAGTGGATGTCATGATTTTTTTACTGATATGGAGGTAACATGCATGTGTCGATCTAATAGGAGTTTCCTCTTTAGTTGGCTTGAAATATGGAGATTTTATTGTAGGACGTCTTGCCCTGAAAGTTGTTGCATCCAAAGTGGTTAAGCATGAGAAAACATGCATCAAGAATGAACATGTATTTATACCTTTTAGGTTTGATAATTTTGGATTCTTAGAAAAAAAAAGGCAGTGAAGTTTCCCAAAAGGATCTAAAATGTTATGTATAATAATATTATGACTCCTAAGTCTATAGATGTAGTATTTCAGAGGTTTGATTTTACCATCCAAAAGGGACTGGTGGCACAGCTTGTTGTCTGTCTACCTTTAATTTTATTGTAATTGTACTTCTTTAAAACAATTCTTTAAAAAATTAGAATCTAACTCAATTCAATAATTTTGTGTAGAAAGTCACATGTTTGTAGGTCATAAACATTAAGAAGAGAGCAACACAAGTAGGAACTTTGGATTCATTTCTACTATAATAATTTAAAAAGGACAATGTGGATGATCTAAAAAGGAAGAAATTAGCACATGTCGATGATTAATTTCTACTGTAATATTTTTTAGTATTGATTTTACTATCCAAAAAGACTGCTAGCACAATTTGTAGCTCGTTTGCCATCTATCTCTTTGTAATTCTTTATAGATTAATTTTACTTTGATTCTATAATTAAATCTACATTGTCATTATCATAATTATAAATATTTTGCAAGTGAAATTACTACTATAATGTTTTTATATAAGGAAGCTTTATTTTGAACTTGCCAAAGGTGATGATATTAGCTAAATTGGACGTTAGCTTATCCTCTATTTTGATGATGACAAACATTTCATTCTTGTGGATCTAACTTGCTACTTGATTATTTTAGGGTTCAAGGAGATCAAACTCAATGGATAGATGAAGTTAATATGCTCAAATGCTTGTATTTACATGTTGGAAAACTTGTTATAACTTGTACAAGTGTATAATGTACAAGTACATAGAAGTCATATAAAATCAAGCGTTAGATTTTCCCTGTCCACCAAAAATCCTATCTTACACTCACAAGAAGACTTTAGGGTTGATAGATTCCACATGAGTCATCAATAGGAACTCACATACATTGCAAACCTTTACAAAGAGTCCTTCTTGGTCGAAAAAATTGTCAACCAACAATCACTCGGTCAAAGACTCAGACAAACCGAGAAATAACTTTGTAAATCTTTAGTTCTAAGTTAATTTTGGTCGACAGTATTCTCGACCGAGATATAGCCATTGTAATAGGTTTAACAAGAGAAATATATACATATGTTTGTTAGAGCCATCTGAACCAAGACAGTCTTCTGGTCGTTGTGGACCGAAAGTCACCCGGTCGACAATATTGTCGACTGAGAAAAGTTTTGGAAACTTCACTTTTAACGAACATTTTAGCCGTTGCTACCCAACTACTTTATACCTAATGGCTAGTTAATCACTAAGAACACTCTAGACACTCTATAAAACATACCTAATCACTTTCAAACCATTCCTATAAATAGGAGAGGCTTTAGGAAGTCCAAAAACATATAAGCAACACTTGAGAAATCATTCTAGAGAGAAAATCAGCCAAGCTACACTTGTTATCTTCTCATTTGATCTCTTAGTTGGTGTCCTATAGCTATAATCTCCTAGACACCACCTAGAAATGTTCATCCTAAGTGGTTAGGAGGTCTAACACTTGATATAGGAATCAAAATGTTGTACTCTATTGGCTAAGTGTTTCTTTCTTTCAATCTATTTCTTTTGTATTGTATTTTGTTCTTCTTAACTACTCCTAGGGTTCAAGGTTGTTTGAAGGAGGTTGCTTGGAGCTACTTCAAGGCAAAGAAGGATTCTCCAAGGTTGTTTGAGGTTACTTCAAGAAGGCTACTTCAAAGGAGGTTGATGCTAGTTCTAGGTGAAGGCTACCTCAAGGTGGTGGAGCTACTTCAAGGCAAAGAAGGTTGCTCCAAGTTTGCTTGAGGTTACTTTAAGAAGGCTGCTTTGAAGGAGGTTGAGTCTACTTATAGGTGAAGGCTACCTCAAGGTGGTGCAGCTACTTCAAGGTGGTGAAGGCTGATCTAAGGGATTGAAGTTACTTCAAGAAGTTTGCTTCAAGGAGGTTGAGGCTACTTCAAGGTGAAGGCTACTTCAAGGAGGTAGAAGGTAGTTGTATTTTGTTGTAACATCCTTGTGAGGTAAATAAAATAAATAAATTTCAAAATCCCAATTGGAAATAATTGGGTAGTGAAATGACAACATTTGATGCAAAGGTTGGAACCACTCTAAATCTAGGTGTCTTCCTTGTTTCCTCCTCCTTCTTTGGTTTAAGTTTTTACTTGAATTTTAAAATATCAAAAGCTCTATTCAACCCCCCTAGATCTTTCAATTGGTATCAGATCTGGTCTTCAAGGAGCCCTAACAGGTCTTGAAGTAATAGGGGATGGTTTTTCAAGCAACCTCGACATGGAAAGGACACACAAGAGCTGGCCATCAACAAGTGACCAAGATTTTAGATGGTGCTTTGAATGTGAAGTAAGAGGCCACTCAACATTCGGTTGTCTAAAGAAGAAGAAAGGAAAAAAGTTCCACAAAGCTACAAGGGGACAATAAAGTGAGAGCAAAGAAGACAAGGTAAGTTGTTTCATTGCTACAACCGATGAAGAAGAAAATGATGTAAGTCTTCTTAATTTATCTAAAGAAGAGCTAGTCACTAGTCTTAAGGAATTACATGATAAATATGTTGATTGTAAAAGGAAATTGAATAAGCTAACAAAAACTAATGATAAATTGTATGCTAAATTGAATGATCTTAATTTTGAATGAAAGCCTTATGTCTGAAAAAGATACCTTGAAATCATCTATTAATGATTACAATGTCAAGTTACTTGCTCTAGAAACCAACAATAATCTTCTTTCTCAAGGAAAGGTTGAATTTCTTGCTAATATAAATAATTTTCAAACTCAACCTGATCTATGCACTCATTCAGACTATGATTTTGTTATTAAAGAAAGATATAACTTGCTTTCTAACTTAGATCAAGCAAAGTTACATACTACAAAGAAAATGAATGAAATTGTTAAGTTGCAAAAGTATATTAATGGCTTGAAAAATAATGATATTCTTGATAAATCTTAGAAAATTTCATTGGAAAAGTTGGAAGGAGAGGCCTAGGTTATGTACCCAAAGATAAATCCTATCAAAAGCCTATAGCTAGAAAGACACAAGTGCCTAAGGCTAAGGTCATGTATGTGCCTAAAGACAATCTAGTACATGACCATAATGCTAATAGGAGAAATGGAATTGATTTTATTTGTTGTCATTACTGTTTATGTTTTGGTCATTATTCATTTTCTTATTCATACAAGAAAAAGAAGGATATTGACTTGTTTTGGGTACCAAAACCTCCAACTTAGAAATGTGGACATATTAGTTGAGATTTGACCTAACCTCATTTTGAAATTCATAATGTCTTATCTCAACTAAAATAAGCCTCAACTTATATATCTTTGATCAATTGATTGATTAAATGTGTTATATGGATTAAAACAAATGGAATAAGAAATATTATGTTCATAATAGAAGTAGTACATGTTCTAAAAAATGTACAAAATTATATTTGATCAATAAAAATCTCAACTGAGATGCTTATCGGTTGAAAAACAAATTCGACCAAAAATAGTTCTGTCAGAAATTGTTGTTATTGAAGTTATTTACTTTAAATCAACACTTTGTGTCTATAAAAATGACTTTCATTATGATTCATATAATGAAAATCATTCATAACCAAAAGGACCACTATATGGGTACTAAAACTTTCATACTTTGCAGGTTTAGATGGTCTATGATGGGAAACAAGGAATTTTTTTTTGGAGAAAAGGTAAAATTATTGGTCACATGTAGAGAACATTTCAAAGGTAAAACTATTGGCACAGGTAATATTGGTAAAAATTTTAAATGTGCTATTTGTCAAAGAAATACATTATAAGTGTTACGACAATGGGTATGATTCATAAGAAAACATCAAGGTTGATAAAGGAAAAATAATTGTATACGTCTTAATTCTATGGATGCTATTTGCAAATAATGAATTGTTTATGGCATAGAAGGATTGCTCATGCGATAAAGTTGCTTAGAATATGATCATTACCTAAACTTTATTTTGAAAAATCTTAGATTTGTGTATTCTAAGTAAGAAAATTAAGATCTCTTTTCAAAACCAAAGCTTTGTTTACTAGATCATTAGAACTCATTCACATAAAATTTAGTCTTGTGTAAATTTTATCTATTTGGGGTGATGTTGTCGTCTAATCAACAAAAGATGATAGAGACTAACTCAGTCTTAAGTCACAAAAAGGATTTATCTTGGAATTTTTGACATCTAGAAATGCACCTAGAATTTATAAGTCTACACCTAAGAGGGTTGAAGAATAAAAGATGATTATACACAACAGATTCAAGACTTAGTCATAAAAGACTTGATTATTAGACAATTGCTATATGAGCTTACCAAGAATAGTGTATAAGATTCAATTCCTAGACCTAAAGGAAAAAAATTCATTGGAACTAAATGGGAGTGATGAAATAAACTAAGCTAGGATATAATGAGAGGAAATTGACTTTGATATGACTTATGCATCTATTGCTAGAATTGATTCCATTCATATGTTATTAAACTCTATCCACTCATAAGGACATCAAAATCTTCAAATTGATGTAAAAGTTGTTTTCTTAATAGAATCATAAAAGAAGAAATCAATGTTGCATAAACCCATGACTTGAACAAGATTGAACATGCATACAAAAAGAAAGTTGATTGGTCACTTATGCTAATATAGAATAAAATATTACATATTGATCATTCTAGATAAGTTGTAGGCTTTGAAATTCTACAGAACTATCTCTCAACCGACAAGGAGTTTGACTGAGGGGCACTCTAGTCGAAGTCATGGTCAATCGAAAATAAGCCTGACATAAATGTTTATTTGTAAAGAAAATTATTTTGTATCTACCATTAATATATTAAGCCTATAAATTGCATATTATGTTAATTCATTATAAATGTTTAGAATGAGAGAAATTGCCAATTAAAAACTATGCAAGAAAAAAAATTGCTTAAAGATCATAAAAAATTGAATCGTAAATCAAATGATGTTAAAGTTGGTTATGATTTAAAATATCTTAACATTTTAGCTCACTTTTGAGAGTTTTAGGGGGGTCATAAAATTCTTGGATATAATGTGCATATATTTTTTATGTTGCTCTTAATTGGATTTTGTACACAAATATGGGCTTAACATCCCTTGTATTTGGTTAGAGATACATTTATTGATCTCACTGTGAGCCTAAAGGAATCTCATATCATTTTAGGGCTTAACAACCCTTGTAAATGTTTGAGAAATTAATATTGGTTTTTGAATTGTGGCTAAATTTGACATTTTTCTTAGAAATAATAAATTAAGGGGAGTATCCCATTAAGGGGGAGTTATTTTCATATTTGGCTATCTTTTTTAGATGACAAAGGGGGAGAAATAAAATATAAAGCAAAATATTCCTTGAGCTTCACGACGGTTTCAAGATTTATTATCTTGGTAAAAATAAATTTGATGCTAAATTGCTTTATGAGATGGATATCAAGGATTTGTTATTCTCAGGTATGATTTCATTCTTATAATATTTTGCTTACATTTTAGAAATGTTTGCCATCTTCAAAAGGTGGAGATTGTTGGCTAAATTGGACATTAGATTGTCCTCTATTTTGATGATGACAGACATTTCATTCTTGTGGATCTAACTTGCTACTTGAGTATTTCAGGGTTCAAGGAGATCACACACGATGGATAGATAAAGTTAATGTGCTCAAATGCTTATATTTACACCTTCGCACAACTTGTAATAACTTGTATAAGTGTATGATGTAAAAGTACCTAGAAGTCATGTAAAATCAAGCATTATATTTTCTCTATCCACCCAAAACCCTATATTACACTCACAATAAGACTTTAGGGTTGATAGGTTTCATATGAGTCATTAATAGAACCTCACATACATTGCAAACCCTTATAAAGAGTCCTTCTCAGTTGAAAAAATTGTCGACCAAGAATCACTTTGTCAAAGACTCAAACAACTGAGAAATGACTTTGCAAACATTTAGTTCTGAGTCATCTTTGATCGACAATATTGTCTACTAAGATATAGTCGTTGTAATAGGTTTAAATAAGAGAAAGACAAACATATAGACATCAGATCCAGTCAAACTAAGACAGTCTTATGATCGAAAAATATGTGGACCGAGAGTCATCTGGTCGACAATATTGTCGACAGAGAAAAGTTCTGGAAACTTCACTTTTAACAAACATTCTAGCCGTTGCAACCCAACTACTTTCTACCTAACGGGTAGTTAAGCACTAAGAACACTCTAGACAGAAAATAGTTCTGGAAACTTTACTTTTAACAAACATTTTAGCCATTGCAACCCAACTACTTTCTACCTAACGGGTAGTTAAGTACTAAGAACACTCTAGACACTCCCTACAACATTGCTAATGACTTGCAAACCATTCCTATAAATAGGAGAGGCCTTAGGACATCTAAAAACATATAAGCAATACTTGAGAAAACATTCTAGAGAGGAAATCAGACAAGCTACACCTTCTATGTTCTCCTTTGAGCTCTTAGTTGGTGTCATATAGCTACAATCTCCTAGCCACCACCTAGAAACATCCATCCTAAGTGGTTAGGAGGTCTAACACTTGATATAGGAATCAAGACATTGTACTCTATTGGCTAGGTGTTTCTTTCTTCCAATTTATTTCTTTTGTATAGTATTTTGTTCTCCTTAACTACTCCTAGGGTTGGAGGATGTTTGAAGGAGGTTGCTTGGAGCTACTTCAAGGAAAAGAAGATTGTTCCAAGGTTGCTTGAGGTTACTTCAAGAAGGATGCTTTAAAGGAGTTTGATGCTAGCTCTAGGTGAAGGCTATCTCAAGGTGGTGGAGCTATTTTAAGGCAAAGAAGTCTTCTCCAAGGTTGCTTGAGGTTACATTAAGAAGGATTCATCAAAGGACGTTGAGGCTACTTCTAGGTGAAGGCTACCTAAAGGTGGTAGAGATACTTCAAGGTGGTGAAGGTTGCTCTAAGGGCTTGAAGTTACTTCAAGAAGGCTTCTTCAAGGAGGTTGAGGCTACTTCAAGGTGAAGGCTACTTCAAGGAGGTGGAAGGTGATTGTATTTTGTTGTAAGATCCTTGTGAGGTAAAAAATAAATCACTTTTAAAATCTAAATTGGAAACAATTGGGCAATGGGTTGACAACCTTTGATTTAAAGGTTGGAACCACTCTAAATCCAGGTGTCTTCCTTGTTTCCTCCTCCTTCTTTGGTTTAAGTTTTTAATTTAGCTTTAATATATCAAAAGCTCTATTCACCCCCTCGAGATCTTTCATATGACTATCAGATTAACATGATCCCCTACTTCAACAAAGAGATTTCTGGACATATGTTAAATTTTTTTATCCATCCACACACTGAGTTGGCTCTAAAGTATTTGTTACAACTAGTTGAAATAAGAGACCATTATGCAGTCAAAGCTCCTTTTCCTACAAACTATTATCACAAAATAAATCAAAAGTTGACAAGGTAAAGATAGGAAATAATTCAAACCTTCTTGCCCTCCAGGTAGGGATGAATCAGAGTGGGCCGACCCAATCCAACCAATGTCCCGACCCGTACAACCCGACTCGGGCCCGATTCATGTAATTTTCATGGGTGGAATTGGCCTAAGATTTTGACCCATATTTTTATATGGGATAAGTTATGGTCAAGGTAAACTCAGGCCTAAAAATCTAGATATTCATATTAGTTATATATATATATATATATATATATATATATATATATATATATATATATATATGTATGTATGTATGTATGTATGTATGTATGTATATATGTATATATATGTATGTGTGTTTATACATAACCACATATTTTTTATAACCCTGGAGACTCATAAGGCTTTTGTCGAGCCCAACCTGGGGAGCTCAGCCATCACATAAGGAGCATAGCCCATTAAGTCGCGCAGAGGCCGACTGCGCTACGGGAGAAACAATTCTGAATAGCACCACCAGGGGGATTCGAACCCGAGACCCTTCGTGAGGGGCCCCGTGATACGACCACCTGAGCTACTGCTCGCCGGCTACATAACCACATATTTGTTGATGTATCTTTAGTAAGATACATTTGACTACAAAGTTTTCAAGTTGCAATTCATCTAAATATGTTAATAAGATATAAATGTAGTAGATTAAATATAAGGTATGTGTGTCCATTTTGTATTTACATAAAAGTATAATGTTAGATATTGGATATATACTTACATCAAATGTGTTTCAAAAGTTATTTTATCCTGACACTACTATACCATTTATTAAAACACAAATGTGCATCTTCTAATCAACGCTAATTTTAAAAATTCCATTAGCAGCTTAATGGTTTTAGTTATATCATAAATAAATGGGATATGAATGTGATTTTAAACATGTTTGACCTAGATTATATTATTTTCATCTATTTAATTAATATAGTAATTAGTAAGTGTATTAGTTTCTTAGATGATATGTATAACTTACATGTACCTAGTGATATATTCCAAAATAATGGTATCATTTGTCTCATGTATAAGTTGAAAATATCTTCATTTAGTATGTTATCTAGGCCACCCAAAACCCAACTCTATAATGTGGGCCAGATATGGGCCAAGTTTTCCAAACATTGTTGGCCCTAAACCTGGCCTGCTCCCCAATTAAAAGTATAGATTTTGGCATGGACTTGCCAAAATTTGGAGTGACATAGTTGGGTGTGATGGACCCATACTTAAAGTTGTGGTTTGTGGATCAAGGCAGTGGGTGCATTGACCTTTAGATCTTGTAATACTGTTTTGGTAGTTCAACCTCCCCGTCATGGAGCTTAGTCTAGATTAAAATCAACTTTGGACAACATCCATGATGGCCTTGTCTAGCAGAAAGTGGAAAATGTCCACCACTTGTAATTTCTTGATATGAGTAGTATATATTTTCCTGAATAAAGATCCTTGTAGCAAGATAAAATTAACATAGGGTCTCCCTAATTTGCCGATCCAATCTGGTGTGGAGTGCATTGACAAAAAGACTACATCTGTGTGGAGATTTTCTCTAAATATTTATAGTGCTATATTTAACATACAAAATCTGAATTTTACACAATCAGTATAAATTCAGGACTAGTTTTTTTTATAATGAGGAACCACTCCCGGGAAAGACTAGTATTGGCCACTAATGATGAGTTCATTCCATATTTCCACACTTTTTCATATTTATCCATTTTTTCATATTTTCTTATTTAGTCAATTTCATTTCACCCATTTCTACCCAGTTCGGACTTTTTGTATAGAAAGATTCTTTTTCAGACTCAAGCACAATTTTCTCACTAATTTGCTTTTCATAAGATTTTTTATACATTTTCCAGTTGAATTATCTTGAATAAAATATTCTCATTTTTCCACTGATATTAAATTGTATTTTTCCTCACAAAATACATGCCTTTTTTATAATGATTAAAGATGATCTTGAATTAATACCTTCTTTCCTTCCTTCATCATTTTCTTGAAAATTTATTTACAATTCACACTTTCCATTGATTCTATCTAATATATCACCCAAAACATTCAAGAATATCCAAATTTTGGAAACAAATACTATTTTTCTATCTAGGGGACTCCCCAAGAATCCAGGCATTCTGTCAGGGTGACACGTAGAAAAATCTAAAACTTCTATGCAGAAATCAGTGGTGCATCGGGGCTATCCGTGACCGAATTTCTATTCATGTAATCCAATTTTCTAATTTGTCTATTTTCCTCCTTTTTCCTGCTCAAGATCACCTGACAGAATCACACGATCTGCCAGGTGTACCAAGTGGTGGAACATGACATTCTTCCAGGTCTAGTTCAAGCATATTAGTGTGTGTTGTTGCCAGTTCAAAACCTTCCAATTGTAATCTCGGATCCTATTGTCTACCTATATATACCCCCATATCCACTGTATTCTAAACCCCTTTTGATCCTCATAAACCATGAGGATCAACTATCTCCCTCTTTATTTATCATATTATTCATGATCAGATGATGCTTACTCTAACATTACCACTTTCTAAACATCAGATAGATCCTCAACTAAACATCTAATGATTTCTTTATTATACTCATATTTTTGTTAGTTGATTGTATTGTTTATCTTTGTACGGCATTTTCAAATATCCAGATCTTGTTAATTTTTTTCTCACTCTCTCTCTCACTCACTCACTTTTTATGCATCGGTGCCAATAGTTAGGGATAGAACTCCATCATGGGAGGTCTTGAGGCAATTGGGATCCCAACACACCTAAAAACTATGACCTTAAAAGCAATTATGGGAAGTCGTGCCCATCCCAAGCCCTTAAGGTTCGCCAACGAAAAAATGTTCTTTATTTTTTATGTCATTTTATTTAATAAAAACCTTGATCATTGTCATTTTAATATGATATATCTGAAAAGGTTGCTATACCATTATCAGATGAGGTGGGGGTACTAACATATTTCTCACTCATAACAAGATCGTTGGGCCGGATCCCTAAAAAAACACATAATCTTCTTATCCGACCTTGGGTGAAGTTAGAATGGGTCTTTCATGTTTTCTCACTGATTTAAAAACTCACCTTTGTTTTTCCTTACTTTACAAATAAAATTAGGTGACAAATTTGAAAGATTTATCATTCATTATTTTCTCTTGTCTCTCCTTTATTTTCACATGACTGTAGGATCATCCTTGTTGATGGGATTTTTTTGGGTTGGGTATGATAGTTTGGTGACTCTAATGGGGTCCATCGGATGATTTGAATTGTGTTTTTATTTTTAGCACTCTCATGTTTAAGCTATTGATCGAGTTTTTCTTTTTCTTTTGTTCTTTTTGCTTTTGCCTAAATTCAAAGTTTTAAAAAAAATGGGGGTGGATCATAGGAATCCACCATAAGAAAATCTCAAAAACAATTCAAAAAAAAAAATTGATGGTAAAACTTAGTGTTCCACTAGAAAGAAAAATGGAAGGTCTTTTTCTTTATTGCCATCTTTTGTTTGCCTAGAACTTAGTGTAGCTAGTGGCATCCTCTATTCCGCCATCAGAAAGAAAGAGTTTTTTTGGCATTAATTTTCATGTCACTTATATTTATCTCTTGATTCTTCTAGAACTACAACAATTGTCGCATTTTTTAACAATCTGCTTTTAGGATTAGCCTCTAGTTTGCTTCCATGGTTTGCCTCTAATTACTTTCCAAGGTTTGCTTTTGCTTCCTTTTTGGGTTAGATTCCACTTCTCTCCTTCTTTTCTTCTTCCTTTTTTATTTTATTTAAAAACTAATAAAAACAAAGAAAGAGATAAAATAGTGAGAGATGTCTTCATGATGAATAAGATCTTTTCTTTCTTAATAATTACATGATTGTTTTCTTATATGCTTATCATTTACTTTTCATACATTATTATTGTGGGCTTGGTTTAGAAAATATTAAAATCTTACACATGCACTATGCATGTCTATGAACCCATACATCGTGGAATGAGTGTCAACATTCATAGTGGATTCCTAAAATTGGTGGGTGTTAATAAAGGTATTGACACAATGTTTAGTTAGATGTCCAAATGCCTTGAGGACACCCCCCTCTCCTGACACTCACCATGGTCACGAAGTGTATTGGAAATAGTAACCATATATGAAGAATCCAGATTACCCCCATGATAAGTGCCATCACACCATAGAGAAGATAAGGATCAACCCTTCATATACAAGTCATTCTTGAGTGAGGATGTAAATCACATCTAACCTCATCGGCTAAAAGGGAGAATGCTATATATGCATCTTGTGGTTGCTTATTTTACAATTTTCATGATTTTTGCATATTTTCCCAATTTTAGGATTGTTGAAAGGTTTATTCTTTAGCATTGTAGTCATCAAGCATGGATTGTTATCATTTGCAAACACCTTCATGTTTAAAATAGTCTTATCAAAAAAAGATCTCAAATCAACAATCTTATCATATCAATGATCTTGCATGATCTCAAAGGATCCCAAATGATTTTAAATTATCTCAATCGTCAATAATATTTGCTCCAAAATCTTTCCGAGCTTGAATTAATGATTTCTAAAAATATCAACTGAATTATCTCACAAAAAAAATCCTTCATTCAATAATATGAGTGAACAATCTTTTCCAAAAAATCAAAGTGTTTTTGAAACTCAATAAAGTTGCACTAATTATTCAAAATTGAACAATCTCTTCAAAACCTCAGTGCAAGTTGATAAACAATATTTTCAAAACTCATTCAATAAGAAAATCTTTTCAAAACCTCAGCAAAGTTGAAAATGCTTTCAAAACTCAAAGAAAAAATAAAATCTATTAAAAAAATAACAATATTTTCTAAAAAAAGAACAAATCTTTTAAAAAAAGGAACAACCATTTCAAAAAGAAAAACATCAGAAATATTTTAAAAATCAAATCTTAAAAAGGAGCAATCTATTTTAAAAAATAAAAATATTTTCAAAAAAGGAACAATCTTTTTAAAAAAATCAGAAATCTTTCTAAAAAGAAAAATCTTTACAAAAAAGATTAAAAAATGAAAATTTGTTTCAAAAGAGACAACCTTTTCAACAAAAAATAATTAATAAAATCCTTTACAAAAAAGAATAGCCTTTTGAAAAAAATTAAAATCCTGACAAAAAAATCAACAAATGTTAAATCATCTTTCAAAACACAACAAAGTTAAAGAATTTTTTTTTGAAAAAAAAATCAACAAAGATGAATGAAGTTTCTAAAACACAACATTTTTTGAATTATCTGTCAAAATCAACAGTGATGAAAATGTTTTCAGAACTCATAAAAATTTAGAAAAGTCGTTGCAAAGTTGAACAACCTTTTCAAATATCTTCCAACTTGATCCATGTCGAAAGGCTGCCCAATTATGGTCTCTTCTCATGAGCCACCACTAGTACCTAAAACATTTGATATCCTCCAAAAGGCTATTCAAATCATATGGATGCTCTTCAATATTCACCTTTGATCACACATGAGACAGAGAGACAATGTTAACTTCTCCACAATAACTTGACCTTCTAAGCACTAAGTTTCTAAGCCTTAAGTCTTGTGTCGAAAGGTTGTCCTCTTTTACAAACAAGTTGTCTTCTCTCATGATCAAATCACATCTACATTTGCATCATTTTCTCTGGCCTTGATCTATACATCAATGTCCTTGAAGGGATTTTAGACCATCTTGATCCCTTTAAGACAAAGGTTCACCATTACATTGGCTACTCAATCCTCAATCTTGGATATAACTTCCAAATAATGATTGAGATATTGACTCATGCCCCGGGCATACCAACTCCAATTGATATAAAGGATTTTCCATCTTGACTGGGATGCCACCTAGTAGCATGTAGATTTCCCATATTTCCCTACCTTGCATCAAGGTGTTGGGCCAACACCTAAGACTGGAGTAGTACCCCACTTATACCTATTTCCATACGATCATGGATCAAGACCCAAAATTGGACCATCACCTTACTTATACTTGTTTCCATACAGTCCTAGACCAAGAGCTAAAAATGGATCATTACCCCACTTATACTTGTTTCCATAGAGTCCTAAAACAAAACCTAAATTGGACAATTACTCCACTTATACCCATTTTCATATGGTCTTGGACCATTACCCCGCTTAACATGCCCTTTTCCTTGTGAGTGTGTCTTTCATAAAATTTCCCCTGAGGAGAGGGGAATCTCATACACCCATACCCCGCTACAGTCTCTATCCCCAAGTAGGTCACCTTATCCCTGGATACCATCTTTCTTATGTGTATTTCTCTCATTAAATTCTAAGGAGAGAGGAATCTCATGCACCCATATCCAGCCACAGTCTATGGCCCAGAGAGGATCACCTTGTCCCTAGATATCCTTTTACTTGTGAGTTTTTCTCTCATGAAATCTCCCCTGAGGAGAGAGATATCCCAAACATACACATCCAGTCATAGTCATTGGTCCTGAGTCGTTACCTATTCCCTAGACATCATCTTAACTTCCCCTCTACTCCCAACAACCACCATCCACATTATTTATCATAGTGATACTAGACATGTCTCCTAACAAGAATAGAAAAGTCCTTCCATATCACTCAATCTAGGGGCATATCTCTCTCTTCATATCATTGGATGTAACAATTTACATCTATACATGAACAATCCTTGTTCATAGGAAGGGTGAAGTTTTCAAATCCAACATGATATTTGCACCCTTCTCCATGAAAAAGACATGATACCTTCATCTATTGTGATTTTTGGCATCCTCTTCCACACAAGGGGAAGTTTTTGTAAGACCTTATCAGGATATCAAGGACATAAAAAAACATAAATGCAATCTGTTGAAACCTCTTATAAAATACAAGAGGCAGTTTGTGTACAACCATGTTTATTCCTTAACAACTCCTTCCTACATAAGGGGCATATTCCATCTCCCAATTCTAATAATTAATCATTCTACCTTCAACTAGGAGGAGGATATCATGAAACTCTCAAGGAGTAGAGCTCTTACTAACAATTTTGTAAAGATACTCTTAACATGGCAAGCACTAATAAATGGTCCAACATTGATTAGGTGATGAAGACATTGGTACAAGACTCTCATGATGAATGAAAGGATCATTTCAACACATGATCCATCCAGTAGGCGTGACATGATAAAGAACCACTGGTCACAAAAGCACTTGAGTTCTTCCGCAAGCAGACAATCAAACTAACATGGGCTAGCCAAAGCCACAAACATAGGTGTTTCCTTTTACATGGCACACGCAACGATCATCACCATACAACTTGTAGGGTGAAAAACTACACCATCTTGAATGACTCCCTCTAAGGGTATACTAGCTTAAGAATGTTACATCTGAGCATTTGTAGTAGGGGACATCTATGACACACACAACCACTCCACAAAGTAGCCTAGTGGGTGATCATGTAAAAGAATTCAATGAACAATCAGAATTCACTATTTATCAAGGCAGAAAGCTAAAATATAATAAAGGACATAAGACTACAATTCCACTAAAAAATAAGAGGTCTTATGCATTTAGTATTGCATTATACCATTAACCACCTTCTTGGAACTATCCTCTTATTCTAGGACCATATGGGTAACCATCTCATCCAGTCTTAGTTATAGCATTGACAACCATAATTTTCTCAGAGATCTAACACGCTATTGATCATAGTCTAAGATAAAATCCAATAGAAAGTGAGAGATCTAGTGTTCAGTATAGAAAAAATGGACACATTCAGAGGTCACCACCAGAAGATCATGAAGCTTTGTTTCTGAAGCACAATGAAAGGAATAGTTTCAAAAGTGATAGTTTCTTCGATAATTGTCAAAAAGGAGATACCAACATAGAAAACAATGAGAAGGTTAACAACCTCAGGAGTCCCTCTCCTCTCCCATTGATCGGGCACTAAGTGAAGTTTCCATCCATAAGGAAGCCTATGAATCCCATACCAAAGAGCTACAATCCCAACTTGGACATGTACTTGTGGTGAATTTCTTATGCTAATAAGTGTCAAGGATAGAGCCCATAGGGGTGTATCTAACACTCAATGCCTTAACCCAATTTTGTAAGGATTTGTTGCTTTAATATTTGCTACATGACGCAATAAATCTTAAAGAGCATAACATGAAGCCCCAGTGAAGCGTAAAAACTCTCTTTGGTGAGTCAAAAACTCCCATCCTAAGGTTCTATGCATCAATGATCATGGACTTATATTCAAAATGACTAATAAGATTAATATTTAAGTCCAAAGGACACCCAAAGAAGTGGATACATTCTTGTGACAAATTGCATTCACCAAGAACTATCAAGAATATGGCCCATAGGGGTGTCTTTGATTCCTAGAACCTTAACCCAACTGGTAGGGAATTTTAGTTGAATACTCACTACAGTCATGCAAGCATGAAATAAAGAGCTAGCAGAGCATCAAATGTAGACCTAAATGAATCTTCCCTTAGTGGTACATCTAGTTATGATCATCCCGAGCGAAGAACCAACCAATTCATAGAAGACATTGGACAAGCTTAAACATGTTTGGGGTCTCAAATCACATCAAACTTTAGTATAGAAAGTAGAAAATATGGTGATAAAAGCAGTTGTCATTCGTCATCAAAGGAGATACAATTATTACATGACCACCCTAACATCTTAAGGTGACCTCCTAACTAACATGGGTTATCGATCAGTCTTAAACGTGGTTCAAAAGTATGAAACAATTGCGTAGTCAAAGATATCAGGATTTAATATTTATACCTGACTTTCAAGAGAGATTATAACTAAATAGGGAGTCTATTGTTGTCATGTGGGGTCAAACACATAGATAAGGAAAATAACAAAATAAAAATTGAAAAATATTGACTTAGCTTAGTCATATGAAAAAGTGTAATTTTGGTATTCCAGATAAGGAATGAATTAAGCAACTAAAATAATGAATCCAAGTTATGAAAACGAAACAAAGTAAGGTAATTGTAAATATGATAAAAGACAACTTTGATTGGGTTCCCCCAATTAGGCTCGCCAAAACCATGCAAAATCCTCTCTTCTATATTAAGTATGTTCTTAACATATTTTTGCAAGAAGTCATAGATGATGTCTAACACTTTCCTTCTCTCAAGATCAGGGTAGAGTATATCTAAAGGAACTTCTATCTTGAGATGGTAACCAATAAAACAATGAATAAAATTATGACTTTCAACTATAGTGGATCATCACTCTCGTGTCTTTTAACTAATCTATACTCTAGATATTAGTGGACTTGTTCTCTCAAAATTTATCCAGATCAAACGTCACAAGAGGGTATCTAATCATACAAGAGAGGCATTAAAGTAGGAGTATAGAAATAAAATTGGAAGAAGATATATATTAATTAGAAGATGGAAAATTAGATGGTTGGGAGGGTATAATGGCTACTCCCAACCCAAGTCAAAGAGTTTATCCACTCATGGTACAAGATAGAAATTAACTACCATTTAGACAAGACATAATGTTAGAAGAAAAAATTTCAAGAAGAGAGAGAGAAAGTCAATACAATGGTAGACCAAGATGAAGGGTCAATCTACCCACCTTTTGGCTGAATCAAACTGACAATAAATCAACCTAGAGGTTTGATGGATAGATCGATCGACCTAGAAGGTCATTGGACTTTGCTACTTATGTTGATGAACTTGAATAAAGGTGGTTGATCAGGCTTGATGGAGGAGATAGCCGATAAAGAAACTAGAGGTCAATCACTGTCACTAGTCAATTAGACTAAGAAGGTCGATGGGCCTAGTCTTGATCTTTATCTTTGTGATAGAATTTCTATCTATATGCCAAATTTGATATATATTGGGACTAATGTCTTTGGGGTCATATTTATAGTGTTTGACTAGCCCCTTTGTAGACTTGTGATTGGTCCACGTGGCAATGACCTTTGGCCTCCCAGCCATTGACCTATAATGTTGATGGGTTGATGCTTGATTAGTTCTTCATTGACCTAGAGTCAGGGTACTTTATGAGGTCTATGGCTTGGTGATTTTATGAGCCTATAGCTTGATGGATGCTTTAAAGACCATCGACCTTGGAGGTTGATGGTTGTCTTGAGAACTCATCCTGATGGCCCGGTAGCTCGATTGATGGATGGGCAAGAACTATCAACCTTGAGGTCGATGGGAAGAGTTAAATGTAGTAGTTTGATGGTTTGCTGATTAGCCTAGGAGTTTGATGGATGGACAACTCCTTATATTTTTTGGATTAGTGATCAACCTTGTAGATCAATGGATTGCTCATTGAGCTGAATGGTTTTGAGAACAATTTCCTGCATATCATAGATAACTTAGTGAAAATAGAGTAATTGGTGATTGAGTGCAAAGTGAAGGATATTATATCTTATTCATATGATTTTATATTGTAAAAGAGTTATGAAATAGTCATTAAATTCATGGTATCAACTCCCTCAAACTTAGAATTTAGCTTGTCCTCAAGCTGACAACATAAAATCATCATGTCAGTAGATCAAGTAGGGTGATGGAATTGATACCTGAGAGAAATTGTATGTCAACCTCTTATCAAAACCTTTATGGATTATTAAAACGATCTTACTCAGATTGAACCATTATTCAAGAGTTCCTTCCTTTTCATTTAGTGTTCAAGTGATATCCCAGGCACACATTCTCTTTTCAAGTAGCTTTAACTCTTGTTTGTATTTTATTGTTGGGCGGAGGAAGGATAAATCGATAGGCTGAAAGGCTTGTATTTATCCCTTTCCTTCCTTTAGGTGATTAAACTATAGGTATGTTAAATTTGCAAGTGGTCCTCTCTTTCTAAACCAGTTGGTTTTAGAGAAGTGATTACACATCATAAGTATGATTGCCCTAGATTTCTATACCTTTAATGAGAACTATTGGAAATGAGGGTGTGGACGGTCTTCAAATTTACCAAAAGTGACATATATACTGTCACGCCCCAATCTCACATTAACCACAAACCACAAGATTAGGACGCAACAGGATGGGATTTACACATAAGCCAACCACTCTTCACTTAAAAAAAAAACATTTTAAAGATATTAATAGGAAAATCTGATTTATGTTGTCAAATGAAACTAAACAAACTGCGGAAGCATCTTTATTAACTGAATAGCAATATAAACAGAGTCTACAACATATTACATTGTTTGACATAAAAATAAAGCATAACAGCTAATTTACATCTTTATACACATTCACTCTCTCACTCACACCTCGTCCCAATAGATCGAGGGGAAAGGACTAAGAGACCTCTAACTACTAACTACGAACCTTCTATCGACTAGGTATAAGGATAAATCGATCCTTCTGATTTCCTGCTGCTGACGATAACCTGAAAATGTTTTGAGTAGAGGTATGAGCCTACTCGCTCAGTGAATAGTATTTCACTTAGCTATCACTAAACAACTCGTCAGGTTTATAAACTGAAATTAAACATATATACAGTACAAGCAGGGCAGTACTATTGACATAGCAGATATACAGATAATAATCACATTTCTATGCATCAACAGGTATTTCAGGTAAATGAACAGATATATAAATTTACTGTGATCCTATATGATTACTTATTCATATTATTATTATGCCCTAATCATATGCAGTGTACTCTGCCTATGAAGATCCGTAGCAAGTTCATGCTACGATCCCACCGTACAAGACTTAGCGACACACCCGGGAAATGCTAAGTCTGACGCCAGCCCTGTTCTGCTACAGGACCCCAGGCTCCACGGCCTCAATGCACAACCACGTGTGCTGCACAACCACGTGTGCTCCAGACTCCTCCTGACAAACCTGAGCACACAGGCAGAGAGTCTCACAGGGTTACCTTCGCGACACAAGCACGAATGGTATTAGATAACCCCCCCCCCTTTTTCCCAGTGCCATCGTGACACAAGCACGATTGTTGTTAGACACTGCCTCTCTTTCCTCGTTTGTCCGTGACACAAGCACGGATGATGTTGCAACACGAGTTTCACCCCTAAGAAGCAGATCTGTCAAAGGGGTTCTACGGTGTTAGGGCACCTAAGTCTATTAACTGATTAACATATAACCATTTAAACAGGAAAATCACATTTACTGATTTCATATCAGATCACAATACACTGTCATTCTAAACTGACAGAGCAATATATTTTAAATCATTGTAATTTCTGAGAAATTCTCATACCATGCATTCAGACAAATTAGAAATGCATAAATAACCCAACGTATTTCAATTTGGCACATACCTAGCGAATTTACGCAATTGAACATCTTATTGCACAAATTAAAGAAATTTACTTCACATATGAGAATCATACTCAACAATTATCAATTCTCTAAAATTCTCGAAAAACGTGCACATTAACCCAAATCCTGGTTTGTGCATCACTTAACTCAATTAAGAGTTAATTACATATCACAACACAATTTAATAACACTACTTGAGAATTTCTGGTAATATTTCAGAGAAATGTGCCATTTCATGTAAATATCAATTTACACATATTAACGTCAAAAGATATATGCAATTAGGGTTTTCTTGCATGTTTTTATTTATTCATATCAACTTTGAAATCGTACATCTGATAATTTATCAGAAATCTTCATTATCTGGGTTCATACCCAAATCATACCATTTTTAGACATGAATTTCTAATTTCAACATTCAAATAAGCAATTTAGGTTCCAATGAACCATATAAATCTACCGATTCAATCCACACTGATCAATTGCTAAATTTAATCATATAACAGCGTCTAGAAACAATTTATGAAATAAAAAAGTCGGGCGACGCCAAACGCCGCCCTACGCCTGATAACGCCTGTTATCAGCGTAATTTGCGCACAAAACAGAAAATATTCAAACGCCTGAGTTATTTAATGATAAATGAATGAAATCCTACTCACATTGATTTGGTCTGTCCGGATTCGTTCGGAGATACGTTCAGGGTCTAATTCCAGGCGATTTCAGATCGTCTTCTTCCTTTGAATTCTTTGTTTACCATTCTGTTGTCCACAGCAACCCCACATACAGGTTGGAACTGGACGATCGATGGATGGCTGAACTTGGCTATTGGCTGCGGATCTCCACTTGGGACTCGTAGTCGGGCTCAATGGCAAGCTTCCCTTGAAATTCCGTGCGCCCAAGCTATTCCTGGTCGAGCCTGCTGCTACCAACGGCAGTTTCTTCATGCATAGGTTGAGGAGGATGTTTTGGTTGGGTTCCAAAATGCGGCTAGAAGCTGTTGTAGCTTACTGGGACCTCGAGGACGGAGCTCAAGGGAGCTCCCCTGCTGCTGGGTGCACCCACGGTGGCTCCCCTGGCCGTGCGCAGTAGCTTACTGCTACAGGACGGCCGCAGGCCAAAGCTGCTGGTCAGCGAAGTTGCTAAGTGGGTAAGGGAGGAAGAGGAATGGAGGAAGAAGAAGAGGAGTGTGGCACCCTGGCTGGTCGGAGATGAAGATCCCAAATCGCCATCCGCTTCTCCTCAATCGCCGGTCGAGCAGCCTGCTCAAGCGCCGCTTGGGCGGTTGCTGTTCGTGCTGCGATGCAGCAGGTTGGGCGCGGCAGGGTTGCCTCCCTAGGCGCGATTGGAAGAGGAAGGAGAAGAAGAATCTGGCACCGTTGAATCGAGGCCAAGGGAGCCAAGAACCAACCCTAGTTTGCTTCTTTTTCCTCTGCTGGTCACGCCGCTACAGTCGGTGACACGGTTCTATTCATCGCGTGAAGAAGAAAGAAGATAAGGAAGAAAAATAAGTAGCCGACACAATAAAGGGGGTAAGGAAAAGAAATAGCCAAAATACTTGGAAAAATTACAACCAAATCCAAAGGAACATGAAAATGTCACAACTCTTTCCTCGAAGGTCCAATTTGACTGTTTCTTTTTGCAACGTTTCACGCGTGAGGTCCTCTACACCCTCAAAGCATGAAATCATGCTAATTATACTATTTTACTGGTTCAAAATTCCAATTGCATCCAAAAATCACTTTACTCAACTTAATCATCTTAATTATGCACTAATTGATCTTATGTGCTTGATTCAACTAAATCGAGTTAATAATGCACTAACCATCACATGAGCACTTATGTTAGCTCAATTAACTTAATTATACACTAATCATGACACTTATAGATAATCTTTGAAATGGGTCATAACATATACATTCATGAGTACAACTATATGCCATTTAGAAAACTTCCTTGACTAAACGTATGGCACAACTCTCTGATTTTTATTCACTCTACTTTTATTCCTCGCCCTTTTTGGATATTTTCCTATGGTATGGATGTGGAGTGAAAAATGAGGTAGCTCTTTCTCCTTTATGACAGTGTGTCTTTGGATTGAAAATGAGTCTTACAATTTTTATTGGCATTTCATCATGAATCTCTCAATGATGTTCTAAGATTGAAACCAAGTTAGAAGAACATATAATATATTGTTCAAAGAAAGGTTTAAAAACAATATCATTTTATCAATACAAAACTTATGAAAATTTGTCAAGGGTCGTTGGTCCTCTGCGTTTGATTTGTATTTGTAGTCTAGAGAAATTTGTGCTAAATTCCCAGATTCAATCTCATTGGATTCACTCCCCACAAACTTATGATTGACCATGTCCTAAAAGTATAGAATCGAAATGAAAACAAAGTGAAATTTGGTGTAAGAAAAATAAATGACAGAAACAAAGGTGGTTTGATTGGGTTGCCTCCCCAAAATGCTTGTTTAGATCTAGTTAACTTAACTATCAAAGTGGAATTTCTGTAGTGGGTGGTTTTGAGAAGTCCAAGTCTACTTTTTATGTAAATGTTTTGTCTTCATAATAGTGCTTCAATTGATTTTCATTAACTAAGAAGGTTTAAACTTTTTGTTGTGAACATCCATCATACCAGAAGGCTAAATAATGATGACGGTAAAGGGTCTAGACCAGCGAGACCAAAGTTTTCCTAAAAAGATGAACATAAGAGTTAAATAGTAAGACTATATCTCCTTCAGATATATCTTTATGTCAAATATGAGAATTGTGCCAGGTTTTGGTTCTTTCTTTTAAGATTCGAGTGTTCTCATATACATGTAAGCAAAGTTCTTTGAGTCTTTGCAATTGATGTAAATGCTTCTCTTTGGCCAAGTTGGGGTCCATATTGTGATTTTTTATGGCACAATAGGCTTTATCATCTAATTATAAAGGGAGGTGGTAATATTTTTTGTATATCAACTGATGAGGTGTTGTACCAATCAAGGTTTTATACACAGTTTGATACACCCAAAGGGCATCATCCAGTTTTAAAGACCAGTCTTTTCTAGATTTTCCAACTATTTTGTCAAGAATTTGCTTTAACGGATGATTATAGACCTCTACTTGACCTGCCATTTCTAGATGATATGGAGTAGAGATTGTGTGGTGTACCCCATGTCATTTCAAAATAGATTCAAA
Organism: Alisma plantago-aquatica; assembly: GCA_963693085.1. Taxonomy (NCBI): domain Eukaryota; kingdom Viridiplantae; phylum Streptophyta; class Magnoliopsida; order Alismatales; family Alismataceae; genus Alisma; species Alisma plantago-aquatica. The sequence goes on along the minus strand of OY856412.1, from coordinate 653,785,868 downwards.
TTGATTCTCGATAAATGAGAACCTCCGTCACTTATTACCATTCGTGGTACTCCAAATTGAGGGAAAATGGTTTTTTTAAATAATTTCATGATTATCTTTGAGTCACTTGTAGTTGAAACCAAATCTTCCACCCATTTTGAAACATAATCCATAAAGATTATTTTATATATATATATATATATATATATATATATATATATATCGATTCCTAAAAGAAGGGGGAAAGGGCCAGATGAAGCTTATCCCCCACACATTAAACTTTCAACTCTGATCTAGCTTGTGAGGGGCATTTCATTTCTTTTTCTAATGTTACACATTAATTGGTTAGCATCACAAGTCTTGACATAATATTGTGAATATTCTAATATGGAGGTCCAATAGAAACTTGAGTGCAATATTTTCATAGTAGTCTTTTCTACCCCTAAATGTCCACCATAGGGAGATGAGTGACATTTTGAGATAATATAGTGGGCATCTTTGTCAGAAACAATCCGTCTATAAATATTGTTGGCGCATCGCCTAAACAAGAGTTGATCATCCCTGTAATAATTTTTTAGATCAGTGAAGAATTTGTTGTTTTGAATGTAGGTCATGTCTGGTAGTTGGCAGCATGTGAGGTAGTTGTAGAAATATGTGTACCAGGGTGTGACAGGTTGCACACCAAGGAGAGATAAAAATAGATTCATCTCTATATGAGTCATTGATAGGCAAGGATCCCTTATCTTCCCATGAATTCAGGAAAGGTGGTCAATGGCCACATTCTCATATCCTTTTTATCAATCATTTTTTGGTCGGATTCATGTTGTAAAATGGCCCATCTCAATAGGAGATGTTTAGTGTCCTTCTTTTGCATCAAACATTTTATTGCAGCATGGTCATTATAGATTGTGACTTTGCTCCCTAATAAGTAAGATCTTAATTTATTGAAAGCACTAATGATTGCGAGCATTTCATTTTTTGTCTTGGTGTAATGTGTGCTTCATTAAGAGTTTTTCTAGTGTAATAGATCATGTGATGCTTTTTATCCGTCATTTGCCCAAGAACTACAATAATGGCAAAATCAGTGACGTCACTCATAAGTTCAAAAGGGAGAGCCTAGTCAGGAGCTTGTGTGATAGGTATGAATTGAGGTCATTATTCAAAGTGTTGAAAGCCTTAAGGCATTCTTCATTAGAAACAAATAGGTTGTATTTTGCTAACAGTCTTGACAGAGGTATAGAGATTTTGGAGAAATTTTTAATGAAATGGCGATCGTATCCAACATGGCCCAGGAAACTTCTGATGGAAGTGATGGAAGAAGGGGAGGAACATTGTATATGGATTTAATCTTACTCTATTCAATTTTATAGCCTTCTTAAAATACCTTGTCTCTAAGTATGATAGCTTCTCTAGCATAAAATGGCACATTTTCCCATTGAAAATAAGCTGTTTTTCCTCGCACCTGCGTAGAATGTGAGATAAATTTCTCAAACATTCTTTAAAGGAAGACTCATAACTTGAGAAATCATCCCTGAAGACTTCCATAATCTCTTTGATAAAGTCAGGTAAGATGGCTGACATACGTTGTTAAAAAGTGGTTGGAGCTTTACAAAGGCCAAATCGAATTTGCCAAAAAAACATAGGTTCCATAGAGATAAGTAAAGTTGTCTTTTTGTGGTCGTATGGATGAATGGGGATTTGATAGAATCCAGAGCAACCGTCTAGATAGCATAAGTGAGAGAGATGTGCTAATCACTCCAATACTTAATCAATGAATGGTAAAGGAAAATGATCCTTCTTTGTGGTAGTGTTTAGCATTCTACAGTCAATGCACATGTGCTAGCCGGTGATGATATGTGTTCCCAATTCCTTACCATTTATGTCTTTAATGACAATCATCCCTCCCTTTTTATGAACAAAATGGACCGGTCCTGAGAGGGGATCCACTCCTCACTAAACTGAGGAATAAAATTGTCCATTTCCAAGCTTAACACAATGTATTAGGGAAATGAGGTATTTAATTTTTATTTCTCATATGATATTTATCACATAGAAATTTTTATAAAGAAGCGGGAAATATAAGTATTTAGATTATTACAAGATATTTCATGTACATTGTTCTTCACCCTCAATGTGATAGTGCAAAGTAAAGGACTACACTAATTATACATAGGACTAGTTGTATAGGGAATCCTGGACATCCTGGGTTATCCTTCATGTATATGATCTTCATGTGTCCATGTCCCTCAAACACCTACCTAGGTGGTTTTGGGAGAAACACCCAGAATAATAGGAAACAAAGGGTACGTGTTAGAAAGAAAACTGGTATATATGCATAATATACAATATTAGCATTTAAAGGACATTAAGTAAAAAAAGAAGGTGTTCCTACAAGAGGGGCTTATTTCATTTAGGTAAGTTCAAAAGAGATTTATCAAAAGAGTGAATAACCAAATAATGAGGAATAAATGTTGAGGTATTATCAAGTTTAGAGAAACAATATCATGAACAAAGAATCTCTTGCCTTTAATCACAAATAACAACATATAAAGGTTCATGTAGATTAAGAAAGACTAAAATAAACAAAAGTAGGGTTGGGGAACCAAAACTAGTAGCAATTCTGGGAGGACAAAGTCCTTAGTACCCATATATAAAATGTGGTAGGGGGATAAAACCCCAACTGCCTGGAAGGAGGACTAAAACCTTGATACCTATATATATATATATATATATATATATATATATATATATATATATATATATATATATCATGTGGTAGGGGAGATAAAGCCCTAGTGCATCATAGGAGGACTAAAACCGCAGTGGCATGGCAAGAGGACTAAAGCATCAGTGCCTGAAGCATGATTACACTACTAATAGTTATTACCAATACAAAACTAACATGCAAATAGAGTTGGAAAGATCATATTGTAGTCTAGTTTAATAATCAAGTACAAAAAGGAATGATATCATCATGTAGAGAAATTGGAGTCACGTGACTCATAATGAAGTGGAACAAGCATTTTGAAATAAAATTGGGAGTAATCAATAGATGACAATTGATATTCAAAAAAGAGTGTCAATAGAAATATGCCTCAATATTAACAAATTAGGATTAAGTCATAAAATGCCCAAATAAAATCCGGGCATAGCACATACCTGAATCTGACCAACTTTTACATAAGGACAACCAAGTCAGGTTTAGAGTCTTTCACCACTTATTCATAAATTATATGCCTTGTATTAATATTGATTTCAATTAACTCATTAACTCAAAATTGACCTTTTTGTAATTTTGAAGTCGAGTATCGAAAATGAGATGACATTGTGATCGTAGATAAAGTAGTGGCTAATGTGTACACATCTACATTGGAGAAATCTAAGCTTCAAATGAATGTACATACTGATTTCGTCCCATTGAATCAATCAATTTTTTCTATCTTCAATATTTGATTTATTGTATCATTATTGGTTATGGTTTCTACAAGCTAAGACCCTTTCTAATAAATTAATAAAATGATAAATAATCAATATTCCCTATATCATTAAACTTGTAATTAATCATGACTAAGGTAAATAAATAAAATAGAATTTCATGACCTTGCATGTCTTCGAGTTTATGAAACAAGGTGAATACCAAAATTTTCATGATGGTGTGACAAAATTCAAAATGGATGTTAGGAAAGATCTAGGAAGAGCCATCGATGGATTGTTCCTCCAGTTTACTATCAACCAAGCTTTCAAAGCTCCCAAAGTTGTATATCTTAGTCTAGTTTTCTCCATGAAATCCAATGAGCATACATTGAGCACGAGTTCCCCAAATTTGCATAATTTAGCAACCATATCTACACCACATTAGATGTGTTCAAAGGTGCTAGAGAGGCCTTCCACTATTGAAGGTCTAAGAGGAAACTTGGAATCACCATGGATGCAATAAAATGGGAACACAGAGGTCGTGGCATGCTTGTGAGGTCCAAGAAGAATGAGAGGTGAGTAAAACAACCTGACTCAAGGCTATTCTACCCAAAACTCAACTCGACACCTAAAATTATCACAATAATAGTCAGAAAATAGATATAGAATTACTTGTAAGAATCAAGGGAAAGAAGGGTTAGACGGATACAAATCCATGTCTTGAAGTCATCGGTGATATTTTTGTAATTCCATTTATCCTATAGATGATCCTATGAGGTTCTCCAATGAGTCTTTGCAACTAGAACTCAGAGGCAAGCATCGGCTGCAATGCAACCTCTTATAGATTCCTTAGAATAGATCTCCCACCTCATGGAGATGAAGCAACACCAAGGAGGCATCCTCATACAAAATTAGATCTTCAGGCCTCTTCATGAGGTAGGCTCAAAGTATGTTTCTGGGGTAAACCGGTTGCCAACCGCAATACACCAGGAGGTAGTAATGATGTTGGTGAAGAGTTCGTCATATCCAAAGGGAGAAGAAAGGGTCAATGGCACAGTTTTACCATGTGGCATCTGCACAAAGGGAGATTGGATGAAGAAGAAGAGCAGAAGAAGGATGGTGGCACCGAGTGTAGGGAGAAGGAAGATTGGCAACTATGTTTTTATGAGAGGATGTTGGGTTAGATGGAGGAAGATGATAGGTGGAATAGAAAAGGGAGAGGGGAGAATATGTAGGGAGAAGGGAGAGGATGGCCATCTGCATTCTACTACTGTGGATATGCACGACTCGTGTCAAAGTGGAAGAAGACATTACATGAAGACCAAAAATAGGGACTTTGGTGTAAATGAGATATTGACCACATTAATACACACAAAAATTGTCAAGTTTCATTCAATTAATTGGGAAGGTAAATAATGGCTGAGTGACACTAAAACTGGCATGTCAACTACTTAAAGTGTGATGAACTCATTTAAACATAATTTTAATTTTATGAAATGTTTAGTATTTAAATTTGTTACCTGCAAGTTAAGCACTAAATAAATGCATGTATTGACTTTCTTTATCTATTTGATACATTATCTCATATGTAATGTTTATGTTTTAAATATTAGACTTAGGGGATTCTAGATTGACAAATAAGGGTCAAGATTATTACTTGGTAAATTTATATAATCAATTTTCAATTGAGACTTAATTAATTAATTTACCATTAACCTTGTATAAAGGTGATTTGTTAAAACATATATTTTTTAGTTAACCGCTTTTAATTACTTTGGTACAAAACATTAATATAATTAAAATTGTCCTAAGGAAAAAGGAGGGTTCATCTAAGAACCTACAGTCATGTATGTTACAACAATCCACCCCTTAAAGAGGATTTCATCCCTAAAATCTACCAAGTTATAGCATGATATACTAAGTTACATCTTATGATCAATGTAAAGAAGTGAAATTACCACCTTAGTAAAAAATTTAACAATAGAACCTCTAGTCCAAACACACTTTAAAGGTATGCTTGGAGTGGGTGTAAAATTTTCAAATTTTTATTAATGGTATACAAAACAACCAAAGTGTAGCAGCAGAATAAAAACATGACTATATTCAATCATAAAACATGGGAACATCTTAAACTTACATCATAAGGATCTATATAAAGGAAATTTAAACCACCTCAAGATTGTCTCCAAGCTTTAACTTCACAATCTAAGTCCATAACAACATGCCTTGTCATCCAAGTTCTCCACCTAGGGTTGGAAGCATACCCCAGCAAGAAGAGAAAATAGATGACATTAGAAAAGGTTGGTATGTGCATAATAAAAAGTAATTGAGCAATTAATAAATAATAAGGGACATCAAAATAAAAGGCTTCCCATTCAAGAGATAAGGACTACCCAATCGGGCATAAAAGAAAAGAATCATCATCATTAAAGAAGATACTTGCCATAATCAAAACAATAAAGAAGTGCCACATAAGCACATATCAAGATTTCGGCACATAACCCATCATCAATTTGGGTACATAACCCATCATAAACATCATCAACCTACATGCATGTGAGATAAGCATAGTCCTAGAACAATATAAACACATAGGTGACCAAGTCTCATAAACTTGAAGCCTGGTAGAGAAAGGAATACTGCCAATCTCCCAAATATATAAAAACATGGGCCAAGAATCACACATCTTGACCTGGGTATGAGGTTCCTTTCCATCCCAAAAGAGCAGGAAATATCACATCTGCTCGGTAGGAAATAACACATCTGCCATAAACAAAAACCAATGCAATTACACTACTCTAGTGCTACTGAATCACATAACATGTTAAATGTAGAGGCAAGTAGGAAAAGTATAGTCAGAATTATACAAAAGTAGTCACCACAAAAGTGACAAATATATACATCCACCTCATAAGTGGGAAAAGACATCTCATGTCATCAAATAAACATCCACCTCAAAGTGGGCACATATAATCAGATAAGTGCAACTTGCACGAAGCATATGAAAAAGAGAGTCCAAGAGAATATCCATGATCAAAAGATCAATAACAAATAAGATAGTTCACATGAACCATGATATTCAAGAGAAAAGATATTGTGTAGGATATTGTCCATAGGACCAAGAGAATGAAGAAATATATGGGATTTCTCAACAAAGAATAATAGGGGATGCAAACATACATTTAGAGAGGAATTAGAAACTTCTCAATATAGAAACAATGTAGGATGCAATCATACCTCAAAGCAGAGTCCAAAGTCCAAAGCACTCCTAGATCCAAGTCTAGGTCACCAAAGGCCTATTAAAGCACATATACAAATTTTATGTCAATTTCATGAACATTATCCAAACCCTAAAATCACATTTTTATCATTACATGAATTAGGTTATGAAAACCATGCCACATTATAGATTAGGTTATTAGGATTCCCAAAACACATTTTATTATAATTTTTCTGACTTATAGATAATTAGTTATGAATTTTATAAGTTATTATCTAATTAATTAGGTCCATTTTATTTACCTATTAACTAACATTAGATTACCATGAAGAAACTTGAACCAAATGATAGATTACATTTTTCTCATTTTCTTGACTATTTATTTGTATTTTTCTGATAAAGGAATATTTATTTATCAATTTTATAAAACTGACCAATCGTAAATAGCTAAAAATCCAAGTCAGTGATTAACAAGCGAGAGACAGAGAGAGAGACTCGGGCCCACTGGCATGCCCAATCAGAGACAGCAATCACCCGGTCAGCAGACAACAAGGCTTGTTTAAGAACAAAGGAACATGATTGTGAAAAGACTTTAGTACCCCTCGAGAGAAAAGCAACATAGAATGAACACTAGGCCCACAAATGAGAAAACACATAGGGGAAACTTCCCCTCATAGAATGGCCATGGAGGACCCAACACCCCCGCAACTCACAAACTTCACAGTGACAAATCCATAAATAAGGATTGGAGAACAAAATTCGGTAGTTGAGAACCCGATCAAAATCCCTAGGATTTTCCGAACCCAAAGACCCCATGTAAGGTACCCGAGATGAACAAGAGCACTCAGCCAGCCCTCCTTCATGGCAGCAGAAGGGCAAGATCAAAACCACACAAAGAACTCAAATCAGAACGATCTAAGGTGCAAGACAAGTTTCCCTGATCATTGCGTGGATCTAGGCAAAGAAAATAGGGTGGGCGGTGGTCGGGAAGTCAGAGACGTGTTCAGAGATCAAGAACAAAGAAGAAAAAGGGGAACATCAATGGATACCTCAACAGGGTGAATCGGTACTAGGAAAAGATTCGCCAAGGCCTCGGGTAGTGAACTGCAACCCCGCGACGCAACTCCACCCTCAAAACAAGGTTGGCAGGCTCCGCGGAGTCAGCTCCTGACGTCGGTGATGGGGAGAGAAGATATGAAGCAACTGGATCCTAAAGGAGGCTTGGGGATGGTTTCTAGGATGTCGATGATGATCTGGATAGGGGCTTTTATAGTTGTAAAGTCACGAAGCGATAAGGAATCCCATTGGCATGGGGAAACAGGGGAAGCGGAGAGAAACTCTCATCGACTGGGACGCACAGGTGACAAAACCCAAGGAAAGTTAGGATCAAAATGTTCGGGACCGGATGGGGAAACTAAAAGGAAGGAAAACAGCGAGAAAAGTGCAGCGGAGAGAGAGATAACTCGGAGAGAATCTTAGAGTTACTGTGTGTGCGAGAAAGGGTTATGATCCAAGGTAGGAGATGATCTCACTACCCTTGGATCGGGATCCAACGGCTGCAAGAACTAGTTACATAAGTAAAATCTGGGAACCAAGGAACCATAGCTTGATAGCGTGAAAAAATGAAATCCAAATCAAAATCGAATAAAGTGACATGTACATTAATTTAACTTTTCTCTCTCCTCAAATGAGTGTGCAAACAAAACCCAAATCAGATGAAATTTTGCACAGAGGCTAATTAAAGTACGTAGATTCTGATTATGAAATTATATTTACCTTTTGAGAACTTTTAATGTGTTGAATAAATCAATTGCTATTTTCTCTTTCCTCATGCATTAATGACATTAAGATTCTTCAAAATTGATGAAACTTTACCCACAAGTTAACTTAAGTGTGTTGAATATGAATTTGCCTTTATTTCTAACTTTTGGTATTAAGAATTATATTTATTTATTAATTACACCTTTTAGGTAGTTTCTCTCTCCTAACATACCATATTATTTCAAGGTGGTCCAAATTTAAATAAAAATTGACATGTAGGCTTATTTGGATATGTAGATTACGAATTTGAAGTCTATTTTCTCTTTTGAGACTTTCATATATGTATTATATCACTTGGCCCACTAATGGCCCATTAACTTCATTATTCAACTAATTAGGTTCTTTATCATCTTATTATCTTTTTTTTATCAGAACAACATGTGACCCCTTTACTATAAACCAAAGGAATATGTACAAAGCTAGTGAGCAAAGCTCAAGTAAAATAAGGAAGAAAAAAGAAACAACTATACAAAGATTCCTATATCCTTTCTAATACTTGTCCAACGTCTATATGCACATAGCTCGAACCCAACAAAAATTTTGCAGTTTCTCTCCGTCCAAACACCATGGAAAATAACAAGGATAGAAATTTTCTCCTTCTTAGCTTGAAAGGAGCAAACATCCTCCAAAGAACCTGGACATCTGGGCAGTAAGCCCTCCCCAACAGCCTTCCTCCAAAAATTCTGAGTGTACTCACAACAGAATAAAATATGAAAAAGGTCTTCTATACTTTCTTTACACAGAACACATCTTGAAGGAAACTGGAAACCTCTCGAATGAAGGTGATCAAGAGTGAGCAATTTATCTAAGAAACACCTCCATCCATGCACCTTATGCCTCATAGCAGCTTTCGCACTCCACAACCAATTAGACCAGTAAGGAATAGTAGCTTGGTGCCTAACTACCTCCCAAACATCCCTAACTCTATTAGGATCCTTCCCATCCAGCAATATAGCATCCTTCACTTCCTTAACACAGTAGCCAGCCTCTCTAATAACCTTGATGACCATGGACAAATGCCTAGACTTCGATTCCGTCCAGTCACCATTGCAAACAAGGGAACAGAGACCTGCAAATTTCCCTATACCACTCCTCATAATACACCCTCTATCAAGGGCTTCCTCCAGGTAGTGACCTTTAAACCAGGGATCCCTCCATAGCTTGATAAGGCTCCCATCACCCACAGAAAAGGAAATAAGCTTGACAACCTTCTCTCTGTGGTATAAACACTATCTCCACACCCAAGATGCATTGGAGGAAATAGAGAACCTCCACACAGAATCCCCTTTCAAGTACCTGCCATGCACCCAACGCACCCAAAGCATATCTTTTTTCTTAGCAACATTCCAGAGATTTAGAGTAATACAAGCTTCAACAATATCCCTAGCTCTCCTCAGCCCTAAACCACCCTCTTTCTTCGGCAAACACAATTGACTCCAGGCCACCATATGAATTTTCCTTTCCATGTCCGGTCCTCCCCAAAGAAAATCTCTACATAGTTTATCAATATCATCTGTGATAGCCACAGGTAAAGGGAAAGAAGAAGCCCAATAGATTTGAAAGGAAGACAAAGTAGACTTTATCAGCTCAAGTCTTCCAGCAAAAGAGAGCTGACTGGACTTCCAACCTTCAAGACGTCCCTTTATCTTATCAAGAATATGAGAGCTCATACTCCGAGATAATCTACCCACAAAAAGTGGCAAACCCAGATACTTAACTGGTAGAACCTCATGCTTGATATCAAGAACATCCTGCACCATCTTAATATCCACCTGCTTGTTGGCAAAGAAAGAGGATTTCTGACTACTGACAGTCAACCCAGAAACATTCCCAAAGGATTTAATAACCTTGGACAGCGCCATAATAAAACCATCATCACCAGTAGAGAAAAGAACCACATCATCAGCAAACACCACATGAGAAATCTTGATACCATCCCCAGCTTTACAAGGAGTAATCAAGTTCATCCTAACAACATGAGCCAACATAGCCGAGAGGCCTTCCATAGCTATAAAAAAAAAGATAAGGAGCTAAAGGGTCCCCTTGTCTAATACCTTTATTGGAAAAAAAACATTCATAAGGTTGCCCATTTATAAGAATTTGAAAACTAGTTGAGTGAAGAATTTCAAACACCCACTCAATCCAACACCTAGGAAATCTCATTTCCATAAGAATGTGCCACAAGTACCTCCAGCTAATAGAATCGTATGCTTTCATAAGATGTGCCTTCACACAGACTTTAGGCGAGCTGCTCTTCATGATCATATTAAGCATATCATTCACAAGCAAGGTAGCATCAGAAATCGACCTCCCCTTTATGAAAGCACATTGAGCTTTATCAATCACCTCAGGCAATATCAGTTGAAGCCTATTAGCAAGGACTTTGGAAATCACCTTATAAAGGGAATTACATAATGAGATAGGCCTCCAATCTCTCACATTCACAACACTACTACACTTCGGAATAAGAGTGATGAATGTTCTATTAACTTCTTTGAGGAGTCTACCACTTCTAAAGAAATTTTTTACTGCCTTTACTACATCCTCACCAACAGTATCCCAATAAACCTTATAGAAGGTGAAGTTAAAACCATCCGGCCCAGGGGCCCTATCCCCATCACTATTTTGAATAACCCTTTCAATCTCCTCCTTCGTCACAAGAGCACATAGAGAATTGATATGAATATCAGATAGCTGTGGGACCTGTCAACTGTCATCCCACTCTATATCAGCACCATCATTAGCACTGAAAAGCTCCTTATAGAACTTGACAAACTCATCATGAATAATGTGTTCATCAGTAATGCCAACATCATTAACCATAAGGCATCTTAGATTATTATCAGCACCATCATCAGCACTCTATATCAGCACCATCACCAAATGAATTATGTGACATATTAGATTACATTATTCATGCATTAGATTATTAGGATCACTCTAACCTCAACCTCGTTTGGTCAAACCCAAAAGATCAAACTTCTAGGGTAGGGTTTGAGATCTAATATGTTACAGCACTCCACCCCTTAAAAGGATTTTGTCCTCGAAATCTATAGATTCAAACATCAAATAACCAACTACTCTCCACCCCTTAAAAAGGTTCAACCTATCAAGTCAAACTAAACAACTTTTTAGAGCTACCCACATCTCTTAGTTGTGAAAGTTTGTAGAGAGTTATGTTGTTCATGTATCCAACTAAAAGTCAGAACCAACTAGGATTGAGTTTTAGGTCCTAGTGTCTCTAACCTATCAACCCTACAAGAGAATCCACAAGTCATAGGGTAGGTCAATTACACCTTTATATCAATCCTAGTCACAAACTTCAAAGTCAAAACCAGGGTTAGCATAAGGTTTAAGGTTTTGTTATCAAAACTTCTCATATCACTTCATTGTAACTTAGTTTAAGAAAACTTCGATGAAATCCTGAAATTTTTTTTACATATATTAGTATAATTTGAAAATATTTTTTCTTCAAAAAATAATGCGATATAAAACAATGGTGAGCTCAAAATGAATACGGAAACCAAGTTACAATTTATCCATATTAAGGTCTTTTAACTTATTACTTTCTCATAACCTAATTGCATCCTCAAGTAAAACCTTACTACATAAAAAGATCATCATTGATCAAATCTAGAATGAACATCTCACCTAGAGGCAACTATTTAAGTCAACGGTCTAACTATGGAGACAAAATTGAAATAGTCAGATTCTGACTACCATGGGCTCTGATACCATGATGTAAAGAAGTGAAATCACCTCCTTACTAAAAATTTGAACAATAGAACCTCTATTCCAAACACACTTCAAAGGTATGCTTGGAGTGGGTGTAAAATTTTTAAATCTTTATTAATGGTATACAAAACAACCAAAGTGTAGCATCGGAATAAAACATGACTATATTCAATCATAAAATATGGGAACATCTTAAACTTACATCATAAGGATCCATGTAGAGGAAATCTAAACCACCTCAAGATTGTCTCTAAGCTATAACTTCACAATCTAAGTCCAGGTCAACATGCCTTGTCATCCAAGTCCTCCACCTAGGGTTGGAAGCATGCCCCAGCAAGAAGAGAAAATAGATGACATCAGCAAAGGCTGGTATGTGCATACTAAAAAGTAAATTGAGCAATTAATAAAGAATAAGGGACATCAAAATAAAAGGCTTCCCATTCAAGAGATAAAGACTACCCAATCGGACATAAAAGAAAAGAATATATCATCATCATCATAAAAAAAGATAATTGTCATAATAGCGGGAGCTGGATTAAGGGAGGTACAGTCTGTAAAGAATCGTTGGAGGTTCTAGAAGTGGAGCTAATGGCCATCTACGAAGCTGTTAAAATCATGCACGGCATTATGGAACATGTGATCATCGAATCGGATAGCAAGGTAGCCTGTCAAGCAGTGAACTCTGAGCATGGTGCCATTCCCAGGTTCAGACAGCTGGTTGCAGCAATCAGAAAGGAGCTGAGGAAAAAGCAGAACATGGTGCTATTGTTCATTCCTAGAATAGCCAACAAGCTTGCGGATAAGCTAGCTAGATGGGCTTCGCTTGAGAGTAGGCCACCGTATAGTTGGGAGTCATGCCCAGACTTTGCCTCTGTTGTATGGGGTAATGAGGCTGGGGATGTTGTAAACGGGGAGAATCCTACCGTTGGGCCTGGTCCGGGAGCAGGATGAATAAGTCCCTGGAATATTAAAAAAAAACAATAAAGAAGTGCCACATAAGCTCATATCAAGATTTGGGCACATAACCCATCATCAATTTTAGCACACAATCCATCATAAACATCATCAACATGCATGCATGTGAGATAAGCATAGCCCTAGAACAATATAAACACATAGGCGGCCAAGTCTTATAAACTTGAAGCCTGATAGAGAAAGGAATACTACCAATCTCCCAAATATATAAAAACATGGGTCAAGAATCACACATCTTGCCCTGGGTATGAGGTTCCTTGCCATCCCAAAAGAGCAAGAAATATCACATCTGCTCAGCAGGAAATAACACATCTGCCATAAACAAAAACTAATGCAATTACACTACTCTAGTGCTATTGAATCACATAGCATGTTAAATATAGAGGCAAGTAGAAAAGTATAGTCAGAATAATACAAAAGTAGTCACCACAATAGTGACCAATATATACATCCACCTCATAAGTGGGAAAAGACATCTCATGCCATCAAATAAACATCCACCTCAAAGTGGGCACATATAATCAAATAAGTCTAACATGCATGAAGCATATAAAAAAGAGAGTCCAAGAGAATATCCATGATCAAAAGATCAATAAAAAATAAGATAGTTCACATGAACCATGATATTCAAGAGAAAAGATATTGTGTAGGCTATTGTTCGTAGTACCAAGAGAATGAAGAAATATATATGAATGCACAACAAAGAATAATAGGGGATGTAAACATACATTTAGAGAGGAATTTGACACTGCTCAATATAGAAATAATATGGGATGCAATCATACCTCAGATCAGAGTCCAAAGCACTCCTAGATCTAAGTCTAGGTCACCAAAGACCTATTAAAGTACATATACAAATTTTATGTCAATTTCATGAACATTATCCAAACCCTAAAATCACATTTTATCATTATGTGAATTAGGTTATGAAAACCATACCACATTATAGATTAGGTTATTAGGATTCCCAAAACATATTTTATTATAATTTTCTGACTTATAGATAATTAGTTATGAATTTTATAAGTTATTATCTAATTAATTAGGTCCATTTGATTTACGTGTTAACAAACATTAGATTACCACGAAGAAACCAGAACCAAAGGATAGATTACATCTTTTTCATTTTATTGACTATTTATTTGTATTTTTCTAATAAAAGAATATTTAGTTATCAATTTTATAAAACCGACCAATCGGAAATAGCCAAAAATTCAAGTCAGCGATTAACAAGTGAGAGACAGGGAGAGAGAGACCCGGGCCCACTCACATGCCCAATCAGAGACAGCAGTGTCGCCCAATCAGCAGACAGCAAGGCTAGTTCAAGACCAAATGAACATGATTGTGAAAAGACTTTAGTACCCCTCGAGAGAACAGCAACATAGAACGAACACCAGGCCCACAAACGAGAAAACACATAGGGGGAACTTCCCCTCGCAGAACGGCCATGGAGGACCCCCCCCCCCCCCCCCCCCCCCCCCCCCGAATCCATAAACAAGGATCGGAGAACAAAATTTGATAGTTGAGAACCCGATCGAAATCCCTGGGATTTTCCGAACCCAAAGACCCCAGCTAAGGTACCCGAGATGAATAGGAGCACTCAGCCGGCCCTCCTTCATGGCGGACGAAGGGCAAGATCAAAACCACACAAAGAACTCAAATCAGACGAATCTAAGGCGCAAGACAAGTTTCCCTGATCATTGTGTGGATTCAGGCGAAGAAAATAGGGCGGCCGGTGGTCGGGAAGTCAGAGACGTGTTCAGAGATCAAGAACAAAGAAGAAAAAGGGGAACATCGATGGACACCTCAATAGGGTGAATCGGTGCTAGGAAAAGATTCACCAAGGCCTCATGTAGCGAACTGCACCCCCACGACGCAACTCCACCCTCAAAACGAGGTCGGCAAGCTCCGCGAAGTCAGCTCCCGACGCCGGAAATGGGGAGAGAAGATATGAAGCAACTGGATCCTAAACGAGGCTTGGGGATGGTTTCTGGGATGTCGATGATGATCTGGGTAGGGGCTTTTATAGTCGTAAAGTCATGAAGCGACAAGGAATCCCATTGGCATGGGGAAATAGGGGAAGCAGAGAGCAACTCTCGTCGACTGGGGCGCGTAGGTGACGAAACCCAAGGAAAGTTGGGATCAAAATGTTCGGGACCGAATGGGGAAACTAGAAGGAAGTAAAACGGTGAGAAAAGTGCAGCGGAGAGAGAGAGAACTCGGAGAGAATCTCGGAGTTACTGTGCGCAAGAAAGGGGACCGATCCAAGGTAGGAGATGATCTCGCTACCCTTGGATCTGGATCCAATAGTTGTGACAAAATGAAATCTAAATCAAAATTGAATAAAGTGACATGTACATTAATTTAACTTTTCTCTCTCCTCAAACGAGGGTGCAAACAAAACCCAAATCAGATGAAATTTTGCACAGAGGCTAATTAAAGTACGTAGATTCTGATTATGAAATTATATTTGTCTTTTTTTATAACTTTTAATGTGTTGAATATATCAATTGTTATTTTCTCTTTCCTCATGCATTAATGACATTAAGATTCTTCAAAATTGATGAAACTGCACCCACAAGTTAAGTGTGTTGAATACGAATTTGTCTTTAATTCTAACTTTTGGTGTTTAGAATTACATTTATTTATTAATTACACCTTTTAGCCAGTTTCTCCTAACATACCATATTATTTCAAGGTTGTCCAAATTAAATGAAAATTAACATGTAGGCTTATTTGGATATGTAGATTATGAATTTGAAGTCTATTTTCTCTTTTGAGACTTTCATATATGTATTATATCACTTGGCCCACTAATGGCCCATTAACTTCATTATTCAACCAATTAGGTTCTTTATCATCTTATTATCACCAAATATATTATGTGACATATTAGATTACATAATTCATGCATTAGATTATTAGGATCACTCTAACCTCAACCTCATTTGGTAAACCTCAAAAGGTCAAACTTCTAGGGTAGGGTTCGAGATCTGGTATGTTACAATCAATTTGAAATTTTCAAATAAACTTAAAAGTGATAGGTCATAATATACTAACCCTCACTTACTCATAGTTAGTTGCAAAGGTTAAAATATATCACTCCATGCATCATGTTTTCATTAGATCTAAAGATAGGAAGGTTTCACCTAAACATAGTATTATCTTAAGTGTGTTTAGTTATGGTTACATCACAATTAGTGTTGTTTCACCATCCTCTTATCTTAGTGAGCATTACCTTGGCCCCCATTTATTTCTTCCACTTTGTAACATACCATACTTATGTTCACCATTCTAGGTAAGTAAAGATACTTCATAAACCTTATATTAATTATCCAAGAAACACTCACAGTGGTCAAATTAGCAAGGTATACTCATTTAACTAGATTAGGTGATACCTACATTCATTTGACATTAATACTAAGAATTACACTTGTATTTCTTATTACAATGATGATTAACTTCTGATAGTTCTTATGTTAACTTACATGCATATTGCATAAAGCATACCTTTAAAGGGTTAACCTATGTCTTAGCTAATCATATAGAGGGGCAACAAGGGTAGATCATCTAGGTCACACATATCCATAAGTTCTTTCCCATACTCTCTACTTCACTCTCAGGGCTAAGGTTACTTAAAGATTCCTTATGGTGGTGACTTGGCTCAATATAATCATTAAAAAATATAAAACAAATCCTACATATATTTACATATTAAAAATAAGTTTGATGATAAAAAATTTGTGGTAGAAATCTAAAAATGGAGTCAAACTCAATTTGATAATCAAGTCAACCACTTTCTACCACTCGGTATATTATTACTTTACCATAACTTCATTCACCAAACAATATAATTCTTCAACAATCTAAAAGGGTATATAAAAGCATTTCTATATTATGGCATAGGGAGGGGAAAAGGTTTGTTATAACACATAGTCTAATTCTATTAGATTCTAATAGGGCATGAGATATACCATTCCCTATTTCACACTACTTATGATTTACACTTTGTCATCTCGAGTCGCATGGGAGTCATAGGATCTTCCACTACTATGGCTTAGGGTTTTCTAGCCACTTTCTAGTTTACAACCATAGTGCCGACAAGCTAAATTGTATAGTCAAATCATCAGTCACCTTGTTCATCAGGAAAGCCAACTACACTATGGATGTGAGTGAGGTATGCTCCTAATAATGTCTATTTAAGCTTATTAATTGCATAAACCAACCTTCATATGTGAGGCATAACAAGCTCCATGAGGATTGTATCCAACCTTTAGATATAGTGCTTCTAGCAGATCTATGTTGAGGAAACTCTATGCCCTATCCTAAAGAAGCAGTTCTGGACCTCACTTCCCAAACTAAAACTTATGTCAGGTTTTTAAATTTTGTTACCCATGCATTCTCAAGGGTCATATTGGATATGATCATGGAAAGCTAGAAAGACAACAAAGGAAAAGGTTTTAAGGTGAGAACTAGGGATAAGCCTAGCAATAAGAATTCAATCTAGTCTATACTATGTAGTAGTTGATCTAACCTCCCATAAAGTGGGGAATATGAACTCATCATTAGGGGAGTAAACCTTACATAAGGGAATTTCTAGAGAGGCTAGGCTATATGGAGTTACCAATTATTGGGTTTCAACCAACGAAGTGGTTTGGGGATGAAAAGTAACCAAATTAGTTAGAGATCGAAACTCTAATTAGTATCCCACCACTCAATGATAGGTATATCAACGATCCATATAGGCTTTCTTAACTTCTAGTCAAGGAAAGAGAGACAATATCTTGAAATAGTCACATTACTGACTGCTTTTGGCTCTGATACCATATCATATAGAATGAGACCCGAGAGAGGATCCCCTCCTCACTAAATTGACGGATAAAATTGTCCATTTCCAAACATACCACAATGTATGAGGGAAATGAGGTATTTACTTTTTATTTCTTGTATAATATTTATCACATAGAAATGTTTATCAAGCAGTGGAAAATTTAACTATTCAGCTTATCGCAAGATATTTCATGTCCATATATTGTTCTTCACCATAAACATGAAATTGCAAAGTAAAGGGCTACAACTAATTATACATGGGACTAGTTGCAGAGGGCATCCTGGCATCCCAAGCTATCCCCAAATCAACTTCATGTAAATCATCTTCATGTGTCCATGTCCCTGAAAGAACCTACATAGGTGGTTTTGGGAACAACACCCAGAATAATAGGAAACAAATTATATGCATCAATAAAAATCGGTATATGTGCACAATACATAATATGAGAATTTTAAGGACATTAACTACAAAAGAGGGTGTTCCCATAAGAGGGGATAATTGCATTTAGGTAAGTTCAAAAGAATTTAACCAAAAGAGTGTATAAACAATGAATGAGCAGTAAAGACTAAGGCATTTTCAACTTTAGAGAAACAATCTCATGAATATAGAATTTCTTTCCTTTAAAAACAAATAACAACATAAAAAAATTCATGTATATTAAACATGACTAAAATAAGCTAAATTAGGGCTAGGGAACCACAAATCACTAGCCATGGAAGGAGAACTAAAACCTCAGTGTCCATATATAAGACATGGCAGGGGAAATAAACCCTTGTTCCTGGCAGGAGGACTAAAACCTCAATGCCTATAAATATATCATGTGGCAAGGGGAATAAAACCTCACTGCCTAACATGATGACTAAAAGATCAGTGTCATGGGAGGAGTACTAAAACCCCAATGCCCAAAATATGGTTGCGCTAATAATAGTTATTACTTGTCCATATCTAACATCCAAAAAGAGTAGGAAAGATCATATTGCAATCTAATCTAATAATACAAAAAGGGATGATACCATCACATATAGCAATTGGAGTCACATGACTCATATTGAAGTGGAACAAGCAATTTAGAAATCAAATTGGGAGTAATCTGTAAATAAAAATTGATATTCAAAAAAGAGTGTCAATAGAAATATGCCTCAATATTAACAAGTTAGGATTAAGTCATTAAATGCCTAAATAAAAATTGAGATAGAGCACATACCTGAAGATCTAACTAACTTTCACAAAAGGACAATTAGTGTCATGTTTAGATTCCTTCACCACCTATTCATAAATTATATGCATTGTATTAATATTGATTTCAATTGACCCACTAACCCAAATTGACCATTTTGTAATCTTGAAGTCAGGTATCGAAAACCATCTTATTAAATCAGTCACATTTTTCTATTTTCAATATTGGATTTACTCTATTATTTTGTATATTCAATGATTGGTTATGGTTTCTACAAGATAAGATCATTTCTAATAAATTAATAAAATGTTAAATGATCAATATGTCCTATACATAAAGCTTGTGGTTAGTTTTTACTAGAGTAAATAACTAAGTTTGGGTTTCATGACCTTGAATGGATTCAATTAAGTGAAACAAGATGAAATACCAAAATGTAGGATTGTGCAACAGAAATCAAAATGGTCATCGGGATAAATCTGGGAAGAGCCATTGCTAGATTGTTCTTCCAATTTACTATTGACTAAGATTTCAAATCTCCCACAATCACAAATCATAGTCTGGTTTCTCCATGAAATCTAACAAACATGCATTGAGTATGAGTTTCCCAAACTCCCCTAATTTCAACAACCATCTCTACACCACATTAGAGGTGGTTGAAGGTGCTAGAGAGGCCTTCTACTATTGAAGGTCTAAGAGGAAGCTCAGAATCACCATAGATGAAATACGATGAGAACACAGAGGTTGCAACATGCTTATGCGGTCCAAGCAGAGAGAGATGTGAGTAAAACAGCCTGACTCAAGGCTATACTACTCGAAACTCAACTCGACTCCTGAAACTATCATGGAAATAGGCAGGAAATAAATCTGCGTATTACATATAAGAATTAAGGGAAGTAAGGGTCGGACGGCTACCAATCCATGTCTTGAAGTCATTGGTGACGTTTGTGTAAGTCCATTGTCCTATAGATGATCCAATGAGGTTCTCTAGCGAGTCTTTGCAACTAGAACTAGGAGGCAAGCACCATCTATAATAAACCCTCTTCCAGATTCCTTAGACTAGATCTGCTGCCTCCTGGAGGTGAAGCAACAGTAGGGAAGGGTTGTCATACTAAACCAGATCTCCAAGCCTCTTCATGAAGTAGTCTCGAAGTATGTTGTTGGATGAAACCAGTCACCAATTACAACACACCAAGGAATAACAAAGATATTGGCAAGGAGTTTGTCAGATCCCAAGGTAAAAGAAAGGGTCGATCGCACTCATTGCACCAGGTTCCAGTCACATAGAGGGAGATTATATGAATAATAAGAGAAGAAGAATAAGTACGGTGGAACCAATGTAGGGTGAAGGAAGACTAGAAGCTAAGGTTTTGTGGGAGAATTTGGGGTTCATAGGGAGGAAGATGATTGGTGAAATAGGAGAGGGGGAGGGGAGAATATGTAGAGGGAAAGGAGAGGACAGTCGCTTGCATTCTGCTAGAACTGAGAAGCTCGGCTTGTATCAAAGCAGAAGAAGACGTTACGTGAAGACCAAAAAGAGGACTATGGCTTAAATGAGATATTGACCACATTAATATGCACAACAATTATCAATTTTCCTTTGATTAATTGGGAAGGTAAATAATAGTGGATTGACATTAAGTTGACAGCTTAGCAAATTAAGACGAGACAAACTCAATTTCAACATAAATTTTATTTTTTAAAATGTCTAGTTTTTTATTTTATTACTTGCAAGTTAATCACTCAATAAACATATATATATTCTTTTATTATCTATTTGATACATCATCTCATACTTATTCTTTATGTTTCATCCATTAGACTTAGGGTGATTCTAGATTGACAAATAAAAGTTAAGATTAAATACTTGGTAAATTTGTATAATCAATTTTCAGATGAGACTTAATTAATTAATTCACCATTAACCTTGTATAATGGTGATTTATTAAAACATATATTTTTTTAGTCAATCACTTTTAGTTACTCTTATTCACAGGTAAACGAATACTAATATAATTAAAATTAGCCTAAGGAAAAGGGAGGGTTCATCTTTGAACCTAAATTTAGGTATGTTAGAACTGAAATTTGCCAGTTACTATGACTGATGGCGTAGATTATCCCAGTATCATATATCATGATGAATTCCTTGTGCATTACCTCACACATTTTGTCATTTAGGTTTCTCAGACCTTGGACATGTGGTATGGCATTGTATTTTAAATTGATTAGGTGCATGCAGACAGTGGGACTGAATCCTTGATATCATCTATGTAGTAACCTAGGGCTTTACATCAAAGTCTAAGTTCAGTCAGGAGTTGTTCTTGTCAATCATATGGTAGTTTAGAATTTTTGATTACTAGATTTATTTGCTCATCATCAATGAATTCATATTTTAAACCCTTTGGAAGAGGCTTTAGTTCAGGAAGGGGTATTGGTGTAGACTCGTCTTTAGGTTCTCTTTGCATAGAAATGTACTTATCCATTTTGATCGTCCCTTGTTGATTTTTAGGGTGCTTCTAGAAAGTTTAGAAACTCTTCTACCTTGGTATTTGTGATTCCAAAATTCAGATTTGTGAGATCTCAAATTAAAGGATCTACAATGTCATGGTGCTCTTGGATGTCAGTCGTCAATTGGCTACAACAATCTACAAATTTAGTTTCAATAGATGATGGCCCTTTCATGTAGTATATCACATTGAAGTCGATTTGTGCATTTCCGACCCTAATGGTCATTAGGCCATCGACGATGTCAGTTATCACGCATGACATAGAGAGAAAATTCCTTCCAAAAATCATTGGGCACATAGGGTCTTCTGTAGCATTGATGATAACAATGTCACAAAGGATAAAGAAATTCCCAATGCGTACGGGGACGTCTTCTACAACCCAGAGGGGTCTAGTGTAAGAGTTGTATGCTAGTTTTATTATGATATGTGAGGAAACTATATTTGTAAGGCCAAGTTGGACAACTAGAGAATGTTGCATGAGGTTGATGCTTTCCCCCAAGTTGGCTAACCCATGTCTTTCTTTTGCATCTCCCAAATGAAAAGGAACGATAAAGGCACCCATATATTTTTTCTTTGTAGGCATGTTAGATTGAACAAAATTAGTGGCCCTTTTGGCTAATCTAACAATCTTGATCTCACCTCTTCTCCTCTAGTGATGACATCGTTCAAGAATTTGGCATAAGTTGGCATTTCATCAATAGCATTTAACAAAGGGATTTCGAGATGTATCTTCTTAATGGTGTCGAGAAATTTATTATGCCTCATATCAAGTTGTGCTTTGATAAACATGTGAGGGAAAGTTACCTCAGCATGATGCTCAGTCCCATTCTTTGGAGTGTCCACCTTACTGGTTCCTTGTGCAAGCTTCTTTATCTTAGAATTATCTTTATCAAAATCATCTCGACTTTCATCAACCTGTTG
This sequence comes from Alisma plantago-aquatica, assembly GCA_963693085.1. Classification (NCBI taxonomy): domain Eukaryota; kingdom Viridiplantae; phylum Streptophyta; class Magnoliopsida; order Alismatales; family Alismataceae; genus Alisma; species Alisma plantago-aquatica. The sequence goes on along the minus strand of OY856412.1, from coordinate 653,763,291 downwards.
AATTGGCGATGGAGGCGGTGTGTTTATGTTTGTGCCAGACCTTCATGTCACCATATTTGTAGTTTGCTTATTTTTCAGGTTCTATATACTGGTTGGATGTTTGATGGAGGTAGCTATGGTTGTGAACTATTGGTCAGTCATTTGGTTATATTGTTTAAGATCACTAATTTGCAAGTTGACGGTTCTGATTTGTGTGTGCATTTTGTCCATAAGATTCTTGTTGTTGAGGATGCACTCCCCAAGACATTCATTAGGAAGTTCAATTGGTTTATGGAGTTTTGGTGTTGTTGGACGAAACTTGTAAGTGGGCATTTAAGTGCCCTTGATAATATGGTGAAGCTTCATTTTGCCAAAAATCTGGTGGATACCACTTCCTATAGCTTGACTGTGTCCCATGGTGTAGCTTGCATATGAGGTAGTCTCCACATATTCAGTTGACCAATCCTTTGTCAATGTAAATGCAATTGTAGGTGATGTGTCCACCATCTCCACATGTGATACAGTTCATAACTATGTGGATCTAGTTTTGATATTAGTTTTGTTCAAGTTGTGGGTATTTATAGCCATTTTGTCAAGTTTGGCATTTGGGGAATTGAACACATTTGTTTCTGACGTGGCATTGTCTTTAGAGATATTGTCCATGTCACTCTAATCATAGTCAAGTCCTATTTGCAGAAAGGCCATATTGTTAATAATATCCTTGGAGCGTATTGTACTATGTCCCATAAAATCATTATCTACTTCAGTGTTGCGAGTTCTTTCATAGGAAGTTAGCCCATTATAGAAATTTGTAACAAGGAAGTTGTCTTCAAAGTTATGAGGAGGAAACTCCGTTTTATTTTCCAAATACCTCTCCTAGGATTCGTGTAGGTTTGCACCGTCTCCATATCTAAAATCAGAAATTTTGTTACTGCATCAGACTATTTTTTAAAATAGGGAAGAATTTATTGACGAATGCCTGAGCGAAGGGTGCCCAAACATGGTTACCTTCGTGTGCTAGAGATTGATTCCATGAGAGATCTTTATCCCTTAAAGAGAAAAAGAAGGCTTAGCAATAGATGATCTCTTGTGGAACCCTTTGACCTTAAGGGTATCATAGATGCTTTTGAAATAGTCCAAATGGTGATGAGGTTTATTTTCAGCAAAATTTCCTCTAAATATACTATGTTGAACAAGAGATAGGAAAGGGATAACTTAAACACCATCCTTTCTTGTTCCTTATTTTATAACTAAAATTGGGTGGTGAATCTAAAAGTTTTATCATTCATCATTTTCTCTTGTCTCTCTATTATTTTCATGCAGACATAGGATCATCCTCGCTGAGGGTTTTTTTTGGGCCAGGTACAACATTGGCTTCCCCCCCAAGAAAAAAATTCTTTCTTCCGTCATAGACCAATGATTTTGGATGCATGTCTAAACCTCCTAGGTGCCTATTTGTCTTATTTGATGCCAACTTGTGTTGTCTTATTCTTAGCTCTCCTCTCCTCCTTCGACCATCACATGGTTAGAAATCCTCCTCCTTCTTCTTTCAGCTTGAGCTCTCACTTTCTTCTTTCTCCTTCTCTCAATGGCAATCTTGGCTTCCTATTTAGAATTCACCCACTGTCCATTTTAGTGATCAACATGCCCTACTCCTCTTCTCTAGCTCCAACTTTAGTTGTCCTCGTGCCTAGTTATCCTCATCCTCCTGCAGCACTTGTGTAGTAACCTTATCACAATCTCTCTTTTTCTCTTCTATCAGCAGAGAGAACCTTCTCAAGCCATGATCTAATTCTCTCAACACCCAAAGAGATGGTTGGATTTAATAACCTATGAAAATGACTTCAATCATACCCCTATCATTGAATGGGCTACCAGAGGCCAGAAGTGCAAGTCATAGAAGTAGGTCATGAAAAATGACCTTAGAGAACACAGCTACTCCATGTGCATTAATGGGTCTAGGGAAAACAATTACTCCATCTTATGAAGAAGTTGAATGTCAAGGAGTCACAGAAGAGGACAATGAAGAAGCATATTGTGCAAATGGACGTAGACCCTCAATAAATAGTGGAGGGTGAGGAGGATGTAGGATCTAATATAAGATATACTAATACCTCAATTTAAAGTGTTCATGGAAGATATTTTGTGACAACTACATAACCCTTATGGAGGAGGAGAAGGCTATAATTCATCCACATAATTCCAAAGACTTCTTTAGATTCAGAGAAGTTATGATAATTATTCAAATATCATTCAGGAACTTGTTTTGTGATAATGAAGTAGGTGGAAGCTTCACGATTGAAGATATGATTGGTAACCTCACTACAGGTGAAGTAAGAGAACTACTTCATGTACCAGATATAGGTAACAACTTACACCCACATCTTATTTCTTAATCCTTTAAGTATTTAATTGACTCCCAAAAATATTATCATGCCTTCTTATTGAATTGATGCCCAATTATGCATACTTCACTCAATTCACACATATAGTATTGATCTCATGACTACTTTATGTGTGTTTGTGCCAATTAATGTTAAAATCATGCCCAAAAATACCCTTCCTCCTTTTTATGTATATGTACACGCCGATTAGTAGTGAATGTGTGTCTAATAGTAGTGCATACGCACATATTAATCGACCACCAATACTCTTCCTCCTTTTTATGTGTATGTATGCCTAGTTTTGGTGATGATGCACCTATTTTTGGTGAATATACATCTACAAATGGGGGAAATTCATCTACCAATCAACAACCAATGTCCTTCCCCCTATTTATGTGTATGTGCAACTACTTTTTGTGACTAAGAACCTATTGGTGATCACATGCCTACAAATGGGGAAAATGTGCCTACTAATTGACAGCCATGTCCATCCTCCTATTTATGTGTATGTGCACTTGAATATGCACCTATTAGTAGTGAATGCATGCCTATTAGTAGTGAATATGGGCCTAAAAATTGATAATCAATTCCCTTTCTCCTATTTATGTGTATATGTGCCTATTATAGGTGTATATGCACATATTCATAATGAATGCATGCCTACAAATCGACATTAGCACCATGTATCATATTTATGTGTCAGTGCACCTACTTTTGTGAATGTGCACCTTTTCTTTGTGAATACACACCTACAAGTGAGGAATATGTGCCTATTAAATAAAAATTGAATATGTTCATACTCTAGTTGACCACCATACACATGCCACTTTGTATGTGTGTGTGATTATTAATGGTGAATATGCACCTAATTAGTGAATGCATGCCTAGAAATGGTGCATTAGTGACTACTCTAGGCAATCACCATCCACATCCTACTTTATGTGTATGTGCAACTTTTATTTGTGAATATGTGCCTATTTATAGTGTATACGTGCCTACAAGTGTTGAATATGTACCTACTCAATAATAATTGAATTCTATTAAATAACAATTGAATGTGCACCTATTTATTGTGTATGCATGCCTATTGTTGGTGAATACACATCTATTTCTAGTGAATATGCACCTACACATGGTGCATTCAAGCCTACTATAGTTGACCACCATACACATCCTACTTTATGTGTATGTGTGTCAATTGGAGAATAAACACCTATTGGTAGTGAATACGCGCCTACAAATTGACAACCAATACCCTTCCTCCTATTTATTGTGTATGTGCTCTTGCTATTGGTGGATATGTGCCTATCTATAGTGAATACATGTCTACAAACCATGCATTAATACTCTATTTGACCACCATACAAATCCTACTTTATGTGTATGTGCACCTATTGTTGGTGAATATGTGCCTATTTATAGTTAATATGCAACTAAAATGTTGAATATATGCCTAGTAAATAAGCACTGACTATGCATTTATTAAATAAAAACTAACACATGCCTATTTATTGTGTATGTGTGCCCATTATTGGTGAATACATGCCTATTTATAGTCAATGCACACCATGCATTAATAAAAAGAAAATAAGAGAGGTGAGGCACACTTGTCTTAGAAGAAAAAAATGTACCCTGCATTTGTTCCTACTCTAGTTGACCACCATATGCATCCTGCTTTATTTATATGTATGTCTATTCTTGGTCAATGTGTGTTTATCAATAGTAAATACATGCCTATTAGTAGTGAATATGTGCCTAAAAATCAACAACCATTCCTTGATCCTATGTATGTGTATGTGAACCTATTATTTGTGAATACGAGCCTATTATTGGTGAATATACACCTATAATTGGGAATACACGTCTATAAATAACAACTTATATGAACCTACTCTATTTTTTCCTGCTATAGTCAACCATTGTACACATCTGACTTTATGTGTATGTGTGCCTATTTCTTGTGAATACATGCCTACTATTGGTGAATTTGTGCCTACAAAGTGTGCATTTAGGCCTACTCTAGTTGACCACCATATGCATCATGTTTTATGTGTATATGAGACTATTGTTGATGATACATGCCTATAAGTTTTGAATATACACCTACCAAATGATGATTGAATACATGCCTACTAAATAACAATTGAATGTGTGCCTACTTGTTGTGCATATGCACCTATTGTAGGTGAAAACACGTCTATAAATGGTGCATTCACACATACTCTAGTTGACCACCATACACATGCTACTTTATATGTATGTGCACCTATTTCTAGTTAATGCACACCTACAAGTGGTGTATTGGCACCTGGTAACAGGGAGTACATGCCTAAAAAATTACAACAAAACTTTCATTTATCCAAAGTATATATCCTATTTTATTTCATTGTGTACCTACTTTTGTGTGTTTGCACCCATTACTAAAAGATTCATGCCTGCTAGTTGATCATCAATACCAACCTACTATATGTGCATGTGTGCCTATTTTTGGTGAATATGCACCTATTAGTAGTGCATAAGTACCTACAAATGGAGAATATGTGCCTACTCATCGACCGCCATACACATTCTACTATATGTGTGTATGTGACTATACTTGGTGAATACGCATGTGCCTAATTAGAGTGAATATGTTCTATACTAACGATGAATACACACTCACTAAGTGTTCTTTTAGATCAATATGTCTTACTATCTACTAGTTTTTGTGTATTTGACCCTCATTGAGCTACATTCCTAAGCTTAACGATGCTCAGTACTTCTTGTTGCAAATTAGAGAATGACATATTTGAGCATGTAGCCAAACACATACATTCATTCAAAGTATTTTGATAGTGATAACCCAAGGAAGCCAATAATAGTTGCTTAATTCTATACACTTTCAATAACGAATGATGAGGTGTGAAGGGATAGAGTTAAGTAGCTAATGCTAACATTGTTCAGGCATTTCTTGTTCCCATTTGGCTTGAGACGTGTGATGTAGTTTTTATATCCATGTGTCAATGATTTGTAAAACATCAAATCCAACAAATAGCTCAAGGTTTTGAGAAAATTAAAGTTTGCATGTATGGAGGTGGATACATGAAGGGGTGCACATTGATTTCTACGGTATCTCTTGTCCAATTGATGCCCATTTGAAATATACCAGTATTTTGTATGATATCTTTTATGATTAAATTATTGCAGGTATGGTTATTATATAGGTTTCATATCTTTAGGTCGGAATGCTTATACGAGCCATTGTTCATGAGAACATGGTCTTACAAGGCCAAACTTTCCTCCTACATCTAACAACTTGAGTTGTCGTTGAAGACATTGCCTCTCAAATATGTCAAGCCAATGAACATCACTGAATCGTTGAAGACATTGCCTCTAAAATATGTCAAGCCAATGAACATCAATGAAGCACAAAAAACCTCTAATGAATATCAAAACAACCAAATGCATATGCTTCTAATTGATAATGATTCGTTAAAGAGGGAACTACTTGTGAAGAAATGAATAGATGAACCAATTGTCAAACATTACAACAAATTGTTCCTTAGTACAGAAGAATCTTGATGACCTACATGACTATTATGATAATCTACATGATGAGAACATGGAGATAAAACAATGTATGTCTAAATTTCATCTGTCCTCGCAACTGTCTGCACATTATTGGTCATTTCATAATGGAAACAGCATGCACAAGTTCTATGTCTAGACTGAAGACTCACCTTTAAGAAAGAACCATGTTGAAGAAGAACCACGCCCATAAATCTCTCATGATTGAGATGAAACATGGCTAGAAAGTTATCCTACTCAAGAAGAACCATGCCCGGAAATATCTTATCTTTGAGGAATCCCCGTTAAAGAATAACAAGGTAGGCCAAGTCCAACAAAAACTCCAGAGTCTCCAATTGAAAATGAAGGTAATTTGTCCATAACATGTTAAATCAACTAACATTGTACTTTGTAATGGTCTCTTCTTGGACAGATATAAAATAGCCACATCCTTTGATTACTAAGTCTCCCTTTAAGATGGATGAAGTATATCTTGCGAGAAACATCCAGAGTCACAACTCAAAACTAGAGGGTTTTGATAATGTGGAGGGTTTAGGGAAGACTCTGATTGTCCGCATAAAAGATTCATCGGTATCAATGTATGTATGAGTAAATGAAATAACATGTGCCTCATTCATGAGCATGTACACCACATTTCTTAGACTTGATGCCAAAACTTTTGTGGATTGACACCCAGTTTTAGTGAATGAAGCTTAGAGTTAGTGATTTGATGCCTAATGATTGTTGATTTAGTGTAAAGTCTATGCTTAAACATACCTCTTTGACAAATACAATTTGTATCCCTAAAAAATATATATTTTCATATGAAGGAACAAATTTCAAAATAATATAAGGTTGACAAGTTGGTAGTGAACCATTTTAATAAGAAAAGCCAAGACTTTGTGGAGTGGATTTGTATAGCAAATACAAAGATGGGATTTTAATAGAGTCATGGAGAAACTGGATTGTGGGTGGATGACTTGCTTTTATCTCTTAGATATTAGGGACGTGTCTCTGAAATGGTAAAGGTATCAAAAAATTATTAACTAGCAATTTTTTTCTTCTGTAATTAGTATATTGAGGTTTTATGTTGATGTGAGTTATTTGCACACACACCCTCAGAAGGATTATTCTAGGTTTCAAGGCCTTTAATACAGTCACTACTAACTCATCCACAAGTGTATGGATCGACTACAGTATAATAAAGGGTCTAATCTCAAAGGACAATGTTTTTAAGAAATCATTTCTGAAGGAATCTTCTATTTAAATCTAGTTATTTGAGAATGGTTATGAACTAATGACTGAATGAAAGATTATAATTCAAGAAAATGGATAAATTTAGGACTGAATTCAATATTTAAAGACACTGGGACAACTAGGTTTCACCATCATCACCTATGTACCTGATCTCCATCATTAAATCTTAAAAATATCTCAAAAATCAAACAGGAAGAAGTGAATCCCCTCATTTCAGAAGGGGCATTACACCAGGACTAGATACCCCATGGGTTCGAGGTCTCATTACCCACAGTTCATGATCCATTCATTGCATAGGATTCCTTTTGTTGCATCTGGAATCCTACGCATCCATTCGGGAATCAAGTCCTATGTTTCCTAAGTATTATATCAAACATTCCAGTTGAGAGATAAATTTAAAAGGCAAGCAATAATCAAATGGGAAATAGTATATTTTTTTAGGGAAATTGAGATTTACAATAATAAAGATAGAGTAAGGTGATGGGGCTACTCCCCGTACTTTAGCAAGAAGGTCTAATCACTCATCATTGAAGCAAGAATATAGATACACAGAGAAAGGGAAGAGATCATGTCACAAATGTGAAGAGAGGGGCAGCCACTGGTCTCTAACTTTCACAGTCTGCTCTTGCCTCGTCAACTCTAAAAAAACTCTTCTAGGATCCTCTTCATCCTCATCTTCTCCTATGACTCCTTTCTTTGGAATGTGCTCTAGGCTTTGAGAGAATAGAATGAATGATAATTAGGTCAGATACTCATTTATTTGGAAGATATCCCTCGGTAGGCGGCTATGAAAATACCCCCCATAGGGCTATCAAAATTTGTCTGAAATCGTGAACCCTATTTTGTCCACCCCGAAAATTTTGTTTTTGGTATTACATTTCTGATGGGTTTTAGGGGAGACAGAGAAGGCAGTGGAAACAAAAATTTTCTTCTCCCGAACCCAGAATAAAGGAATCGCATCAATGTCTATACAATAGGAAGGATGGTTTGTAAAGGCGTACCTTGTCCCGAGGCTTGCTCGGCTATGTTATCTCACAGCTTGAACGGTCTTCACCTCCGGTCTTAGACGGTGTCTGTGCAACTCCTGGTCTCACCGGGACTGTCGGGATTGACAGCTATCCTCCGAGTGGCAAAAGTCTCCCGCCTCTGAAGAAGTCCACATGGACCACCTAGAACTCCGATCTCCTTGTCCCATAAGGAATCAGAAGGAGTCACACCCTCCTGTCGGCGTACTAGTCACCAACACACTCTCCTACCACCAGTCACTTTTCTGCAGTTGTCTTTCCCTTGTTGTGCCTCCCTTATCGGGTAGCACTTCCTTGGGCTCTCTCGGTTACCAAAACTAGAGAGAACGAAAACTTTGCAGAGCAACTGGTGCACTGAGTTGTGTACCTAAGAAGCCCCCACTATCCCTATATATATAGGAGGGTCATGGGACAGGGTTCTCTATCTCGGGCAATGCGAGATTAATGCAGGAGTAGAAGGGTTTGAGATTTTCCACAAAACAACCAACTCACCAACTGAACCGATCAGTTCATACCGTGAAACAATCGTTTCAGGCCCTGAGTCGATCGTTTGGGACCTGAGCCGATCGGCTGGTGCTCCGAGTCAATCAATTTGTGGTCCTGATCCAACTCAAATTGACTTTTGAATTTGTTTCCGATTAATCAAATATTAATCCTTGTCCAAATAAAATTTGTACAAGTGAATCAAATTGTATTTGCAAAATAGTCTTCTGACTTTCCAAATGGTTGGTCCATGAACTGATCGGTTCAATAATTGAGTCAATTATTTCATGACACATGAGTCGATCGTCTCACCAGTTGAGCCGATTGGTTCACCAACCTGAGCCGATCGGTTCATCCCATGAGCCGATCGGTTGGAGCAGCAGACTATGCAAAATCAGTCAATTGCAGTTTCAATCAATATGATACTCTAATCAATCGATCCAACACCTTGAATACTATGATTTTGAGTTATCAATTAATTGAGTGTTTAATTGAACTACTGAACTCCTTTAGTGATCAATCTAAACATCATGTGTGGATAAACTCCTCTTCCAGGTTAAATCCTATGTGTGTGACCTTGCAGGTCCATTTCACATTGGCAGTGAAAGTCCATAACACTTATGACTTCACAAGCAAAGAGTGGTGCCTAGTCGCACATCAGTGCACCCAAGTGAAATATAAAGTTTGAGAACAACTTTCAATCCTACAATTTGTGAATGGTGTTACAGTGAATGTATAATTCCTTTGTCACTAATATCCCGAATGAACTCAAGGCATGGAACAGTCATCCTGTCAACGTTTATTCACTTTCTTGATCTCAGAGTAGATTGGAGGAGATATGTATGACATCAATATCACATATTGATTCACACATGTGTGCACATGCCTATCTCAATCCTACTCATTAAGTGGCCATGGATATCAAACTCCCTCAGGAGGGACAAATCCCATATCTATCACTCACCCCTCAAAAGTCCCATGAGTCAAAGCCACCCAATCATCACCTTTATAACAACCCATGTTTTAGGACTGCGTTTGATGATGTCAAAGTGTACCCAACGACATGTGTTGAGTGTAGTGATTTTAGGTCAAAGAATCACACTCACCACCATCACTGTGAGAACTGATTATGACTACCATGTCATGGTTCCATGTATCAAACTCACGGTGGGTCTGTCTGGTAAACTTGTTCTCTAACAAGTACCTATGTGTTTGGTTTGATATCTCCATATCATGACTAATGAGATTCTATCATCCACCAACAGCACAACCTAGTCTTGTGTGTCATTGCTGTCTATCTACCTTCCACAATGACATCTGACTAGGGACATAATAAGAATGTACAAACTCTTAGCATCTGTATGATCTCATCGTTCAGGTCCTTAACCTGAAAGCATACGTCATTGAGTATTGTCATTCTCTAGACATTCAATCTGTTCTATCATTATCTCATATGACTGAACCAGACAGAATTGGAAGCTTGCCTTTGATGTTTATCAAATCAATCTTAATGTATCCTACCAATCATCCCATGATTGGATCTCAGGGCATACATACCAACAGACTCCCACTTGCACTGCGAGCCAATCACCCTTGAATCATATTCATAGTGATCTTCAAACATGTCCCACATGTTACTGTGCTCTAGTGCTAATATAGTGAGTTATGGAAACACCTTGCCAAATTCAGTATTAATTGCATGTCTCTCATCTCTTCACTGTATGTCACACGTATGAGATGGAGTTGTCATAGTATGTGATCTAGTATTCCTTTGCTAACCTTTAGCCACATTGCATGACCAAGTACTCTTAACTTGTCATCAAAGTCCGGAATAACTATAATTTCATCTTATGAACTTCCATATCCATATAGTATCCACTGTTGTTCTCTAACACACAGATACTCGGCTTTTTCCTTTTAAACGGATTTATTAGAACATTTCCAATTATCAACAAACATTCACTTTTATATATCCCATATATTTTGCGATTAATCTTCTGTCCATTTCGGAAGTTCGCATCAATGTAACTCTTTACAGTGATCCCTTCCTTATTTCCATAGAACTAGTACTTCTCAAGTACTTATCAAGTTCTTATGGTATTCCAGACATCCACTCGTCATGTCCCACATACGAGTTATCAGGATGAGCATATCATATTGTCATGTCCTACATACAAGATGATAAATGTGTCTTTTTCTTGCCATGTCCATACATGTAAGATGATGGGATGTTTTCATACATGATAGATCCTTATCTATTCTTAGTGTTCCCATTCTTCATAAGAATTGGACACTTGGCCTTGGGATACCAACTCCATGTAACATGGATAAGTTTTCTCCCACCGAATCTATGCATAATGAACCCTTCAGTATCGATTGCCAATGTATGCTCTCTCTATTCAGGTCAAGAGGTTTTTGAGAACTATCTCTATAGATCTCTATTCCTATCACATAGTAAATGTCTCTATCTTCCTTAAAGATAATTTCCACTTTGGATTTCCATTCTAGAACATTTCCATTTCACATCAACATGTGGAATGTGAATACGCTCCCACTAAATTACATATCCCTTTTTTATCTTTGACATATCAGTCAAACCCTTTGACTATATCATCAAAGTAAAGATCCAGTTCTGAGTTTCTTGTACTCAATCAATCACATTGATTAGCCCATTGTAACTTATAGACTTCATTTGCATTAATGGATTCATAAACCTTGTAGGTTGTGTCACTTACACATCCTTGTTTTTATTCCTAATAGGAATGCAGTTTTAGTATCCGTATGCCAAATCTCTTTAGTCATTAAGTTACAATCAACAAGCATCATCCTTCTCAAAATGGTATCCATGTGTCTTAACACTTAAGACTCATTCGCACTTATGGATTTCATCCCAATGGGTGCTACCATCAAGGTCATACCTTATGGTTCACATGGAAGTCATTTAGGATGTAATGGTCATAAACCATAACTCAAAATCCGGTTCCTCATATTCATCTAGATAGTTGACTAATCACATGACCAACTCATCACATAAATAATTGAGGTGTATCTATCAAGGATATAAGAACTCACAACTCCTTGTGATTCTTAATTTCCTTTATTAGTGTGGGGTATTCTTTATTTAAGAAGAAATTAGGTATTTGATAATCATCCTCTAACTCCTTAGAGTATGACTCCTTTTGATTTAGACATCACCATGCCTTAATCATGAGTTCACTATGATACACTATCATAATTAATCATAAGGTTTGATTTGGTTCAAGTATTTCATTCATTGATCTCATCAAGAACTAACACTTTACCAAATTTGTACTTCATCTATGATATTCATGAACACTTCAAGATATTCATATTGGTATTTCTCGAAACACTATTTGAAGTATTAGCATTAACTCAAATAGGTATGTAAATACATCACATGAATATTATACCTAATAGGATAATCATTCTCCCACTACCACTAGTGAAGATTGATTAATCATGTCCAAGAGATTCATGTCTCTTACTGGTTCTCTAACCAAAAGAGTCTAGATTTATCCATCATATGGAAACTAGAAATGAATTTCTCATGATTTATGCTAATTTGATTGTTTGAGTTATCAATAACTTTTAGGTATCATTTTATCTTATGCATACTAAGTACCATAAGATAAACAAGGCATCGCCATAAAGATTGAAACATCAACTTTATTAATTGCCATCATTGTCATACAATATGCAAAAATAATGTGTTTCTATCTTTGGAAAATATGAAATAGCAGTTCATAACTCTATTACATGCCTTCAAGGCTAAAAATAAACTAAAGTACTCCTATCTATGGCGGTAACACTTTCCCCATTTATTGAGTGCTTTACATTTTATATCTTGGTATCATATACCTCAAAAATGTTACAAGTTTATTTCACGACACCTTCAGGTGGAGACATCTGGCGCCTCCTTCTTCTTTAGTTCTTCTAGATAGAGTGGACAATTCCTTTTCCAATGCCTGGCTTTTGACAATGGTGGCAATTGCCTCACTTGGCCACACCTCCCTTGGCCTTGAGAGCTGAAGATGCCTTGGGCTGCTGGCTAGCATTAGAACCTTTCTTAACCTTGCCTTTGCCCTTGCGCTTAGACTTGCCTTTATTGTTGATCATCATCACAGACTTAGGCTTGTCCTTCTTCATCTGTATCTTGGTTGTCCTCAACATGCCCAACAACTCTGTCAACGGATTGTCAAAGTTGTTCATGTTGTAGTTCATCACAAACTGACTGTAAGATCCTGGCAACGATTGCAGTATCACGTCAATAGCCAACTCTTGGCTCAGGGGAAATCCCAGTCTTGTCAGGTTCTCCACATACCCAATCATCTTGAGTGTGTGAGGACCAACTAGATCTCCTTCTGTCATGACACACTTGAACAACGCCCTAGAGACATCATATCTCTCTTGACGTGCTTGATCTTCATACATGTTCTTGAGATGCTGAATCATCTCAATGACACCCTTGTTCTCATGTTGTCTCTGCAACTCGTGGTTCATGGAGTACAAAATCAAGCACTTTGCATCAATGGAATCATCAGAATGTTTCTTATAAGCATCCCTTTCTGCCTTTGGTGCGGTAGGAGCATGTTCCTCTGGAACTGGAGTATCCAGGACATAGAGCTTTCACTCTTGAGTGAGAATAATTCTCAATGTCCTAAACCAGTTGTGGAAGTTAGTCTCATTCAGCTTATCCTTTTCAAGGACCGATCGCAATGAAAAGTGATTGTTGTTTGTTGTCATTTGTACTACAAAAGGAAATATATGCAATTTAGTCCAAAACTTAATTTTGACTTATTTGATTGATTTGAAAGGTTGATGATATAATTAGGACTTTAATTAATTATCGCTCCCACTATTTTTGTTCAAATTGATAGCCCTCACCATAAATTCATAAGATTGCAGCGTACAATCTTCTAGTGGGTCAAGATTCTAAAATCCTCTGAGTCGTGGACCAGCTAGGGTTGTCATCCACAACTTAGATCTTCCAGGTAGGCAACTTTTGCCAATTGTATCATGTGAAACTCTTGAAAGATGTCATATACAACTCCTTGCCATGATCACCTCCATGCCTCAAGGTGCTAGATCCTATCTAGGTCACCTTGTTAAGTCTGACCCAAAGCCAACACAATGAATATGCACCCTGCTAGGGCAGACTCACATATCCATCCTTCACACTTCCGTGAGATAGATGGTGCACCACGCTAGGGCGTGCCCACACTTGGCCGATCAAGATTTTCATGTGTGTCGCATTTGGAAGGCATCTAAAACTTTAATATTTAATTAGGGATTTGGTTTTTATAGGTACATATACATATCCAATCACCACAATATATAGTATGTATCATATACATGCTATATCCCATAGAAAACGTGTGAAACGATAAAAGTGATGATTATGGACATCCTAATGTGATTCCTCGAGCCAAGAGGAATCACGGTCATCTAGGTCTACATCACATGCAACTTCTCCATGATGAAGTGATATAGCCGTCCGAGTTGATCAACTCATCACATGAATGACCTACTCACCTTGGTCGGTCGTCTGGGTGCCACCAGCCGATCGATTGGCTCCTCCAACCGATCGGTTCGTCTGGTCGTCGTGCATCTCCTCATGGCTGTCACCCGATTGTCTTGCTCCTCGAACCGGTTGTCTGGATCTCCAACTGATCGGTTCACTCCTTGAACCGATCGTTTCAATCATCGCCAGGTTGTCTGCCGTTCTTTGACATAACAGGAAATAAAAAGTTCTATCCTATTTACATTTGAAAAAGGAAACCCCGAGTTACATTCAGGGGGAGCAAAAGTAGGAAAGAAATCTCAAGTTACATCAGGAATAGGAGATAGGGAATTGATACGTAGACCGAGATGCAAGCAACCACATTCAACCAAGCACACATACATAGGGTTTATTGGCCATAACCACGCTATACATCCACCACAAAACTCGTTTAAGGGCGATGCGTATCGAGTGCATTTATATTACATATCATATATGTATATATATTGGGATTTGTGGATTTAGGATTGGACATGCATAAAGCCAATTTTATTCGCATCGTATGCAATAAATAAATTCGACAAACCAAAATCGATCATATCGATAATCCTAAAGTATAGAGCAGTTGACGTGGCTCTGATACCACTTACGAGTTTTAGGGGAAATAGAGAAGGCAACAGAAACAAAAAAATTCTTATCCCAAACCCATAATAAAGGAATCGCGTCAACGTCTATACAATAGGAAGGATGGTTTGTAAAGGCGTACCTTGTCCTGAGGCTTGCTCAGCGACGTTACCTCGCAGCTTGCGTGGTCTTCACCTCCAGTCTTGGACGGTGTCTGTGTAACTCCTGGTCTCACTGGGACTGTCAGCTCCTGATCTCATCGAGACTATCAAGATTGATAGTTGTCCTCCGAGAGGTAGAAGTATCCCGTCTCTAAAGAAGTCTACACGGACCACCTGGAACTCCGATCTCATTGTCCCACAGGGAATCAGAACGAGTCCACCCTCCTGTTGGCGTACTAGTCACTGACACACTCTCCTGTCACCAGTCGCTTTTCTACAGTTGTCTTTCCCTTGTTGTGCCTCCCTTATCGGGTAGCACTTGCCCAGGCTCTCTCAGTTACCAAAACCAGAGAGAACGACAACTTTGCAGAGCAACTGGTGCACTGAGTTGTGTACCTGAGAAGCCCCCACTACCCCTATATATAGGAGGGTCATGGGATAGGGTTCTCTATCTCAGGAAATGCGAGATTAATACAGGAGTAGAAGGGTTTGAGATTTTCCACAAAACAACCAACTCTCCAGCTGAATCGATCGGTTCATACCCTGAAATGATCGTTTTAGGCCCTGAGCCGATCATTTGGGACCTGAGCCGGTCGTATGGTGCTCTGAGCCAATCGGCTGGTGCTCTGAGCCGATCAGTTCGTGGCCCTGATCCAACTCAAATTGACTTTCGAATTTGTTTTTGATTAATCAAATAATAATCCTTGTCCAAATCGAATTTGTACAAGTGAAACAAATTGTATTTGCAAAATAGTCTTCTGACTTTCCAAACGATCTCGGTTGGTCCACGAACCGATCAGTTCAACAATTGAGTCAATCGTTTCATGACACATGAGTCGATCGTCTCATCATTTGAGCCGATCGGTTCACCAACCTGATTCGATCGGTTCATCCCATGAGCCGATCGGTTGGGGCAGCAGACTATGCAAAATCAGTCAATTGCAGTTTCAATCAATCTGATACTCTAATCAATCGATCCAACACCTTGAATACTATGATTTTGAGCTATCAATTAATTGAGTGTTTAATTGAACTACTAAACTCCTTTAGTAATCAATCTAAACATGATTTTTGGATAAACTCCTCTTCCAGGTTCAATCCTATGTGTGTGACCTTGTAGGTCCATTTCACGTTGGCAGTGAAAGTCCATAACACTTATGACTTCACAAGAAAAGAGAGGTGCCTAGTCGCACATCAGTGCTACCCATGTGAAATAGAAAGTAGGAGAACAACTTTCAATCCTACAATCTGTGAATGGTGTTATAGTGAATGTATAATTCCTTTGTCACTAATATCCCGAATGAACTCAAGGCATGGAACAGTCATCCTAGTCAACGTTTATTCACTTTCTTGATCTTAGAGTAGATTATGTATGACATCAATATCACATACTGATTCACACATGTGTGTGCATGCCTATCTCAATCCTACTCATCAAGTGGTCATGGATATCAAACTCCCTCAGGAGGGACAAATCCCATATCTATCACTCACCCCTCAAAAGCCCCATGTGTCAAAACCACCCAATCATCACCTTTATAACAACCCATGTTTCAGGACTGCATTTGATGATGTCAAAGTGTACCCAACGACATGTGTTGAGTGTAGTGATTTCAGGTCAAAGAATCACACTCACCACCATCACTGTGAGAACTGACTGTGACTACCATGTCATGGTTCCATGTGTCAAACTCACGGTGGGTCTGTCTGGTAAACTTGTTCTCTAACAAGTACCTATGTGTTTGGTTTGATATCTCCATATCATGACTAATGAGATTTTGTCATCAACCAACACCACAATCTAATCTTGTGTGTCATTGTTGTCTATCTACCTTCCACAATGACATCCGACTAGGGACATAATAAGAATGTACAAACTCTTAGCATCTGTATGATCTCATCGTTCAGGTCCTTAACCTGAAAGCATACATCATTGAGTATTGTCATTCTCTAGACATTCAATTTGTTCTATCATTATCTCGTATGACTTAACCAGAAAGAATTGGAAGATTGCCTTTGATGTTTATCAAATCAATCTTAATGTATCCTACCAATCATCCCATGATTGGCTCTCAGGGCATACATACCAACAGATCAATCTGGGTCGGTTCTGGGTTTGGATATTGATGTTTGAATTGAAATTGAGTCAGTTCTGGGTGGTGAATTTTCAACCCGAATTCAACCTGGGTTGAAAATTTTCGAAAAAAAATAAGTTCTTATCATGTAAAAATTACTGCATATCATGTGTAATTAACAAAATCATGTGACTAGATTCAGTTTTGGGTTTCACATTATGAAATCGGGTCTGGTCCTGGACATGCTACATTGTAAAATTTTGGTTTTGGGCCAGTTCCATATTGAACTAATAGGTACCAACCCGGTTGTTGTCTGACCCAGAACTGACCTAAAACCAGTTTTTTGACACCCATACCTCGCCCCCTGGTTTGCTCGGTTGATCACTGGCATTGTGGCATGATTGTTGGCCTCCTAATTGGCCAATCCTAGGAGAGGAACACTAGATCATTCTTCTAATGAGGCTCATAGAGAATCTTTTGGTCGGCCTATCCTAGGAGGGGATCGCCTGACCTGTTGGAAAACCGAGTTTGTTGTGAGTTTCTATCTTTGGGAGGCATCTCAAGTTGGTCATTTGATCATTAAAGGAGATCGACTGATCTGGCACTCTTTTGAGGTATTGTGCTACAAGTGGATTAGCCGACTTGGATGATGGGTCACCCGATCATCTGATGTCAAAAAATCATCAAAGTTTCTTTCACTTTGGGAAACCTTCCGATCAGTTGATCAACATGGCAGATCACCCAACCTGAGCTTGTCTTGGGAGTGGTTTGGGATGGGTAGGCTGGTCAGTGACCAGGATATCTATTCGACCCAGCATGTTTGAATGTGTTGGTAGACTCCAATTTGAGGTGCATTTTATCCCGTATCTTGAACTATGAGTTTGGGAAAGGAATTCTTGAATGCTCTAACATTGATGTGTTCATTCCTCTGCATAAGAGAAAGGAAATTGGTCAAAATATCATTATTTGACAACAAATATAAGAATGATGAAACTAGGAAAAATGACACAATCGACAACTGAAATGAACAAAACTAATCTAGAAATCTCATTGAAAATATGATGAATATGCATCCATCAAACTACCCCAGACATGAACATTGTTTGTACTCCAACAACATAGAATTAACACAACTTGCCAAATAATACTACTTGTTTTTCATCCTCTCTTTCATAATATCACTTGGTTCCCTATAACCTAACATGGCCAAGAAACCCCAATCTACTAGAATCACAAAATTTCATCTTTGAACTACTTGTATCAACTCGCATTCACAAAAAGTTTCCATATCATAACATACACATCAAAGTCATGATATCAATGGTGTCTCAAAAGGTTCTGGATATTCCTATGAGAATTGCCCAAGATAGGGTTCAGTTGTGAATGGGGGTATTTTTTGGGTGATTTTTGCCCCATGGGAAGAAATTGGAGTGAATGGAGGTGTGGAAGGAAAAAATGTGAATCTCTTCTCTATTGAACTTGAGATTGCTTAATTTTTGTTGCAATTACATTTACCACATTTTTTTCTTTATGGGTGTGGACATTGGATAGTTTTTATTATGGTATGCCCATGTTACATACATGGGTATGGAATTAGCAGAGAAATGAGAGAAGGGGTACCACCCCAAACTTGGAGTTTGGCACATTTTTCTTTTGATGAACTCAACATGGGATGCCTTTTTCTATATAAGGTAAGTGAGTATTTACATTGCCTGTTGGAGGAAATAAAACTGCCCAAAGGAATGAAACAAAGGGAAAAAAGAAAGATAAGAAAAATAGACCAACTATGTTATCTATACAAGCTTTTTGTGTCTACACAACATGTAGTCCATATGTCATCAGGCAATATTCCTGAAGAACCAAAACCCTCAGCTTTCTTTCCAACCAGAGGTAGTATACTATGAAAATCATAGCAAGTTTTCTCTCCCCCTCAAACACAAGAAGACCATGGAGATTCAAGGGATGGATACCAAACCAGAAGCAAAGCAGGCCCCAATCTTAGAACTGAAGGGACATTCAAACAGAAAATGGTTTACATCTTCCCCATCGTTCCTACATAGAATGCATCTAGAAGTCATACAGAATCCCACTCTACTCATTTAATGAATAGTAGGAAGTTTGTTTGGAAAGAATTTCCTAAAGAAACAAGAACAGTTGCTTCCCATATCCATTCCAACCATAGAACAAAACCATTTCTTCTTCTAACGATATCCCACCCACCTCTTAACTTGAAATGATTCCTACCTTTATAGAAAATTTAATCATATGCGCTACTAGGATAAGGTAACTTATACAAGATGTCCTAGACAACTTTACAACCTACAACCTCCATAAAAAAACAACTTACCATTAACCAAACCACTGTTCGGGAAATCGGTCTGTACAGCCACATATACTCCCGCATATACCTATTCAATCACCCTACCGCACTGCATATTACTAATCGGTCCACTAAGCGGTCATGGGCCGCATATACTCTCGCTTGGCCGATTAAGCGGCCGATTAAACTCCGCCTTTTGAAAATCCCACAACTAATGTTCATGCATTTTGTACATACATGCATATATATACACACATTTCATTATATATATAAATTGAGATGTATAGTCATTGAATTATATGTATACATTGTAATACATATAAAAAGTTTCCACACACATGTGTACATTTATTCGAATACCCTTTGATATATTAACATGTATAGATATATATACAATATACCTAAACATACAATCACATATTTGTGTATGTATATATACATTTTTATTTATTCACATTTATACACACTATACATATATTTATACATTGATTTACCTACATTTTAGTATTTGTACATATATTACAAACACATTCTATATATAGACATATATACATATATAATCATATCATACATCATACATGCATATTAATATGTTTATAAGTAAATAGATGTACGTTCCTACTCTATATATTTTAATTTATGATCTCACTATATTATTTTATATGTAATTAGTTTATTGAAATAAAAATATCCAAAACTGCATATACTCCCGTATATACTTCCGCATACCGCATATACTCTATGCATTACCCTCTCCGCACGTACACCGCATACCGCTTTCCTGAACCATGAACCAAATAGCAACTAACCTTGCAGTTTGGACCCTCCCCAATCTAAACAACATCTAACTATCATAGACATCAAGCAAGAACTTCTTTAACGGAAGCCACGGGTCCTTCCATAAAAGGAATCTACCCTTATCACCACTAGAGAAATCAATATGAGTCTTAAGAAAATCATGATAGCTTCATAGTTTTTTCCACATCCAAGAATAGTTAGGCTTACTCGCAACTAACCAAATTGATTCCTAGTGAATGTAAAGTTCACGCAACCATTTTACCCATAAATATTCCTTGTTATTTACAACATCCAAAAAGTTTTTCAGCAGTCCATCTTTCAACCAATCCTCAACAGAAGGAATGCCAACCCCACCTTCTACTCTAGGCTTGTAAATGGTTTCCCATGATAAAGTGTGGATATGTTTAAGATTTTCAGTGTCATTCCATAGAAAGCTACATATAATCTTTTCAATCTCTAAAGTTATAGGTTTGGGAAGGGGGAAAGCAAAAGACCAAAAAAATTGGTACGATGCAAGGGTAGAGATGATGAGTTCAATTCTTCCAACAAAGGAAAGAAGCTTTGACTTCCATGAATCCAACTTCTCATTCATCTTATCAAGAATAGGAGTACACATTTCTCTAGTAAGTCTACCTATAAACAATGGTAGTCTAAGGTACCTCACAGGTAGAGAATAATTACCTATATTCAAGATAACCAATAGTTCATTGCTATTCTATACACTCTTGCTAACAAAAAGTTAACTCTTATCAATATTCAGATTAAGGACCAAAACCCTAGCAAAAATTTGAAGAATATTGGCAATGGTAGAAGCACTGTGCTTGTTGGTTTTGGCAAAAAAAATAAGATCATCTATGAATATGATATGTGATACACAGATAGGATCATAAGCTTTTAGAGGATTTAGAAGGTCATTTCTCACTGCAGCATTGATAATCGCCAAAAACCCTTGCATTGTGATTACAAACATATAAGGAGCTAACGAGTCTCCTTGTCTCACCCCATTAGCTGCTTGGAAAGAAGAAGGAGAACCAATAATAAGGACCTAAAAATATGCAATGTTGAAGCATGTTTGAATCCAAATTAGTCAGCAATCATGGAAGCACATCTTCTTCATTAGAAAAAAAATATAATCTCTTTGCATTATATTATAGGGTTTAGACAAGTCTGCTTTGATGCACATCTTGCACAAACTATTCATGTTAGGGTAAGAACTAAGGAGCTCATTTGCTAAAAGAATGGCATCTCCAATAGACATGCCCTTAATCAAAGCAACCTGTCATTCATCAATCAGATTAGGTAGGGTGTCATGCAGGTGATTATCCATAATCATAATGATGATTTTGAACATCAATTACAAAGAGAAATGGGTCAAAAATATTTTAGATAAGAAGCACCAGTGACTTTATGAATAAGAGTGATAAAAGACTTATTACACTCTCTTAACATCTTACCTGACTCAAAGAAGTTGAGAACAGATTTTATGACATCTTCACCAATAATAGACCAACATGTCTTAAACAATAATCTATTAAATCCATCTGGCCCAGCTGCTTTGTCTGCATTGAAATTTTTAACTCAAGCTTCAACTTCCTCTTTGGTTACCACTTTCTAGAGATTATCATACTGCAAAGTAGAAATCACTAGAACCAGTCAAGAATCATCCAATTGAACCCAATCAGAATAGGTGGAATTGAAAACCTTGGAATAGTCATCAATAAGATGATGGTTAATGTCCTCAGGATCACTAAGAGTAGAGTCTCCCACATTGAGAATATAAATGTTGTTGAATATTCTTCTTGTTTTGAAGGAAGCATAGAAAAATCAAGTGTTTCTATCACCTGCACTTAGCCAAAGCACTCTAGATTTCTGCCTAAGAAAGCATTCCTCCTCTTTAGTAGCTTTACTAGCAAGCTTCCTTTCTTCTATAAGTCTCAACTATAGGTCCTTATCATAGGGACCTCTTTTTGAAGAGAGATAGCTTTATATTCAAGCTCCTTAGTAATAGAAGAGAAGTTACCTACTAAATTGTAGTTCCATTTTAATAAAGCATCCTTGACAGCATGAAGTTTTCTATAAACTTTAATCATAGGAGCTTCAGATGGATTAATACTTTGCCAAGCTTCTTCAACCCTAGTTAAAAACTTATCTTGATTCACCCATGCATCTATGAACCTAAATGGTAAGCAACATTTTTTTTGCAAGAACTGAGATGAAACATTTGGACACAATGTTCATTGATCAAATTAGGGACAATTTCACCCCCGAAAAAAGGAAACATATTTAGGAAGCTGAGATTACAGAAAATCCTATCAATTTTTGAAAAGGTACTAAGACCTTTCTTGCTTCGACTATCCCAAGTAAAAAAGGATCATTTAGTTGCAATCTCCATAAAACCAGTGATAGACAGAGAATCGTTGAAATCCCCCATACTTTTTATCGAAGGAGGATGCTTACCAATTTTTTCATTAACAAATCTGACTGCATTAAAATCCCCTATAATGCACCAAGGTAAATAAGAAGATAAACTGATATCATTCAATGACTTCCACAGTAAAGCTCTATCAGCATCACCATTGGCTCCATAAACAACTAAGAGAATGAATAGCAGATTACCAAAAGAGATGTCACAATGCAACACTTTCTCATTATCCAAAACTTTGTTTATGATGAGAGAAGATAATGCCACATTAGAATAATATGTGCATAAGAGTAATAAGTTGAATTAGATATATATAAGGGGCACCAGACCAAATCGACTCCACAATAGTAGGAACTTCCCCTTCTTTGGTTCTAGATTTGAGGATGATACAAATGCCAGCCTTCAACCTATACATTGCTTTTTAAATGTGTATACATTGCTTTTTAAATGTGGGGTATTTTATTGTGGACACCCTTCATATTCCACATGACAATAGAAAAAGATTTATCCATTTGGAATAATCCTGGCATCACTTTCTGTAGAACTAGATGCACCTTCCCTTCATTGAAATTTGCAAGAAGTGAGAACTTTTTTGGAGAAAGTTGAATATTCCTTATTGAGGACATGGATTTGGAAATGACCCTACAAGGAGATCTGGTTTCCTACTTTGAACCTCCCACTTCGGTAAAGGCATAGGAGTGACTTGAGGAGTAATAGACTTCCCTTTCTTGTTAGTGAAACTAGCATTGATACCAGTAAAACTAACTATACTTGTATCACTAACATCTGTTATAGTAGTGCTAACCTGTGTAACATAATATTCTTCAATAGGAGGTAATGTAGCACTAATCTCTTCAACTGCATCATTGAAGACTTCAGTCTCCTCCACTAAAGGTTCATGATTGATGGTCTTTGGGATCCAGATAGATTTACTTTTCATATTAGGATCTGAACTATTAACTATCACTTGTTTAGCCTCCCACAGATTTGATTCATGCCCATTGTTACCACATGAAAAAAACCTTGCGGGTTCACATTCATACTCAAAAGAGATTTTATTAGACTTACCATCATCACATTGAATATCCAAATCCTTGGGGAAAGAAAAGTCTACTAAAATTTGCACCTGGAGCCTCGCATACTCTAGTCTACTGAATTCTGCAATGAACTTGTCAATATGTAGTGGCTTCCCAAGATAAGAACCAATTCTATTGAACATTTATTCATCCCAAATCTCAAATGGAAGATAATGTATCTTAAACCAAATTGGAATCTCCTACAGTTCCATTTTCTCCTAGGGATCCCCTCGCTCCCACTTCTTAATAATCAACAATTTTCCAGCCACAAACTAAGGTCCATTTTCAGTAGCCATTGTAAGATCCTCATCATTCAAGAACATAGCTAGGAAGAATCCGTTTCCTCTAGATCTCACCTCCAAAGACCCCTTCACATTCCAGATCTGGGTGAAGTGACAAACAAATGTAGGCTAGTGAGGATCCAAACCAACTATGTAACATGCACATTATTTTTTACTTTTTTGTTTATTATTGGTGGATGATGGGGTAAGAAGATGGTGGAAGAAGTGTAAAAGAGTTTGAACTTGTGCATCTCATTTTTGGGAATTTAGAGCATAGGAACAAATATTGGCCACCAGTTTAATCATATCATATTAATTACAATATAACAATAATTTTACAAGAAGCTTAACTTGATCGGCTTAGAGACACACTAAAAGTTGATTGCTCTCAGTCCCATACATCTTACCATCATTTACAAGGAATGGTATTACTTATGATCATTGGGATTGGATAGGTTCTAACATTAGCAATTCAGATTCATTATTACAAAAAGATAGTTCCATTCAAATAGGGGGTACATTGCTAATTTTTCAACTAAACATGCAAATAGAAAATGAATCTAGACTGACTAGATAATGGTTGATTACATGCAACTAATCCTAAATTTGAAAAGAAATAATAGAAAGAAAAGATGCAATACTGATCTAGAATGTAAATGGAAGAAATGGGAAGATAGAAGTGGTGGAATGGAGACATACCACCCACCATCCACCTGAATTTAGAAATTTTCCCGTCCTCCAGCAAACTCTGAATTCAAAATGGATGAGAAGACGATCATTAAAAATTCCACCAACCACCATGCTCACCTGGCAGTGGTGGTTGTTGTATAATTGGGGCTTGAAAGCAAGCCCAAGATGGTCTGTTGGACCAAACCTAGGTCTCCAAATAATGGGGTGGCTCCTCTGGTGGTGGCAGCTCAGTGTAGTAACTTCCCCAGTATTGATAGAGGGGGGAAGGATATGTCTGGCCAGCATCGTAATTGGTGTAGTGTGTGTGTATCGGGTTGTATTCGCCTTGTCCACTATGCCACTCTTCAAGCACCTATTGCATCAGGTAGATGTGATTAATCTGGTGGCCCTACCTCTTTGATCATGCTCCATGTGGATCTAGGTCCCCTAAATCTAGTCTAATTTCTATTGGAGTTTGTTGAAATTATACAGCCTCACTGGCCCTATAATGTTGGGCGTATATCACTTGTGTGACGGGTAGAATGGGGAGGGTAAGGGCCAGACTCCTTGTCATTTACCTGCATGGAGGTGTTGCATGATGAATGTGTATTCATCTTGGTCCAGTCACCTTTTTTAGCCCAATTTTGCTTAGTATTCTCACATTTATTAGCTATATCTTCTAATATTTGAGGTGATTTGGCTTAATTGAATTTATCCTTGATTTAACCCAATTTATACACCCTTATCGCAGGTCCAATTAAGCCCAAGAATGCCAATCTTCTCTAGCACGGGCACCCACATACTCCTTGGGTCTTGACCCACTTCAACTGCCTTCAACCACAAGTACCTCTCTTCTTCATCCTAACCACGATCTGCCCCCCCTCAAACTGCGATCGTGGTATTCTACCCTAACAACCGTGACCAACGTCGCCTATAGCATAACTACGACCTGGGGCAACCTCCCTCTCGCTCGCAGTAGCATCTATCATCACAGCAACGCCTGGACCTCTTTGCCTCGACTGCCGCCATCACAGCATCATCAACTCTCCACCATGTCCGCAACCATTGCCCTAACCGTGACCTCCTGTCCGCATTGCCACCTGTCCGTGGTTCCATAACTGCGACCTCCTCCCTCTCAGCGAACTATGATCACGGCATCTTCTCAACATTCAAACACTACGAACTCCACCTTCCACAATACAACGACCAGATCTCCTTGTGCCTGTGGCTTCTCCACATTCAAACACTACGATCGTGGTGCCATTGCTTCCGACCCTGCGCTCGCGGTGTCCAACTCCATGCCAACAACTGCGACTACCCTCATGCCCACAGTCCCCCACTGTAATGTACAACATCCACAACCGTGATATCAAGTGCGTCCAAGACCTCGACAACACCGCGATCAACTGCTCCATCCTACGCCCAAGAATCGCAGTGCTTCTCAAGTCCTCAAGCAGCAGCCTGCCACCTCTTCATCCTCCATCGCGACATGGGTGCGTGATCAATAGAGACACCCCAGACCGTGATTTGTGCATCTGGCATCACAAGCTAACACTCAAGCAACTACGCCCACGGTCACAGAATCAAGAAACTGTGACCTAGAAAAGAGTCTGTGACCAGAATAGCAAAGAACTGTGATCGCAGTCTATGAAACAAAACCTCGACCGAGGCAAAGCAAACCCAGCCACCCCCATCATTCTAGGCACCCTCTCTAGACACTGTTAGGTTGCAGGTCTATCCTCATCCTAAGGAGACGGTCTCCACCACAGCCAGGCTGCATCCAAGAAGCATTCGACCCCTGGTGCATCCATATATCCACTCCATCCAACCCATTCATCCAGATATGAAGTGGAAACCCAGATCTACAGCCGTATTCATCATCCACGCCATGCCTACGCCACCATCACGTCCCCGAGCTGCTCCTTCTGTTGGGAGCAAGGACTACGAGAAGAGAGAGAAGGTGGAGAAAGAAGATCTACCCCGTCTGTTGTGGTGTTCTTTCCTCCTCATCCAGATCTACCCCGACATTGTGTAGAAGACTATCTCTCCACCAAGTTGTGATCATCTTCTTCACCATGATCAAGGCGGAATCTTCCCTCTCTCTTATTCTTTGTGTTTATCTCACCATGAGCGAGTAGTTTCCTTTCATTGGGGTGCGGGGACTAGCCCCGCTGCCCGTGCTTACATATCCAATTATTAAACATTCCATGGCTTGTATATAACTTTTCATTTTGTTGTTAATCGTTTGATGTGTGCTTGTGGATTGATCACCTACTTGCATGATCTTTTTCGTTCCTATGTTGTGAGAACTTCAATACATAGGTTTTAAATGTTGATTAATGTGGTTGACTCCCTATCAAGAACTTATGATGGGATTCCATGAAGTCGTAAGTGTGTGATCCATGAGGGGACGAGACATCTAGCCCACAGTGACGCTTCTGTGTGCCTAACGCTCGTATGGGGAGCCCGCAGCTTCAGTTGGATATCTGTATCTTTGGAGCCATATGTGTGTGATCTGGATGGCAACAAGACATCTGATGCCTAAGGTGATGCTTACACAAACCTAAACATCCTAATGGAGGGTTTACAATAGCTCGATTTGGATGGTTATATCTAGCCTGGATGTTTGTGTTTGGATGTGTTTGCATGTGTAGTGGTGGTGAAACCTAGGTCCATCCCAGCGATTCCCATTATTAATATTTAATCAACTTTTAATCCTACTCTTTACTTTCCTCGCATTTAGTTTAATTAAACTCAAACCAACCTCTGTTCTAAATATTAGTCTTGATTCAACTAGATTCGACTAGTAAAAGATTCTTAAAAATGTTGTCCCTTGGGATTCAATCCTCAACTATACTGTGATAAGACCTGTCCGCTTGCGGGTGGTATTATTGCACAAGGTTTTGATAAAAACTCAGGGATTTCATCCCTGGGTGAGTTTGTTAGTGAGTTAATATCCACGTCAAATTCTGGCACCATTGTCGGGGACAACGGAATCATCTAGTTAAATCTAGTTCTATTAAGGCTAATTTAGGATTTTGCTTTTAATTTTGATACAATAGAGCATCTACTTGAATTTGACTCTACTCCATCCATCTTACTTCCGAAAAATCTCTCCATCCTAGGTACCCTCAAAGACTAGTGCATGCACCGCTCAAACAGTTTCGGCCTTGCTGCTAGCTTTGACCCTGAAATAGAAAGAATCTTTCATCGTCGAAGTAGAGAGAACCAAGCTAGGATGGCACAAGAGGAGGAAATTTCCCAAAGAGCACCTCAAGCCCTTAATGCACAAAGAGATAGGCTTATGCAAGAAGCCCGAGCTACAGTTCAAGAAGAAATCCAAACAGCTCAAGTAGCAGATCAACAAGCTGAGTTATAAAAAGACCTTTGAGAATTCTCAATCCCTAAAGTTGTTGATGTTCACCACCTAATACAACCTCCTCCCATCAATGCTTCCAATTTTGAGATCAGATCCCATTAGGTTACGCTGCTTCAGAATAGCCCTTTCTATGGTAAGCAAGGAGAAGATAGTCAAGAACATCTTTTGATGTTTATAGATCGATGTGCTATGACAAATCAAAATGGAGTCACAGATGATGCCATCAAACTCTGTCTTTTCAATTACTCTCTTGCTGATATAGTCATGAGTTGGTACAACTCTTTGCAATGTGAACCCATCACCACCTAGGAGCAACTTCAAAATGTCTTCCTAGAAAAATTATATCCTCCTTCTCTCACCTATGAAATTAGGGGCCGAATAACATAGTTCAATCAGGTCCCTGGTGAAACCCTTGCAGAAGCATGGAAAAGATACAAAGAGCTCCTACGTAAGTGTCCACGCCATGGCATTCCTAAGAATCAACTCATCGAAATCTTTTATAGGGGTGTGGATGATGATATCAAGAAGTTTTCAGACTCCTCATCTGGAGGAAACTTCATGCGTCAAAGCTATGATAGAGCATGGAAGGTTGTCACCCTTGGAGCTGAAAATCAAGCCAACTGGGGTAGACCCGTAAGTAAAGGAGTGATGAAGGTTGCTATGGCAGAAGCTACTCCTGAGTACAAGTCTATCGCTAAGTCTCTTAAGCTTCTAGTTGCCAAGAAAGACCAACTTGAATCATCTTTTTCCGCCTATGAAAGAAGACGCTCACCCCCTCAACAACAAGAACAAGTAAAGTCAGCTTCACTATTTAGTGAAGCATGTAAAGGCACTAATCATTCTATGTTAGCCTATAATATCCTCTATGATGTCATTCTGGGAAATACTTGTACCCAAGGAGGTAATGGTCAGATGGAAATTGTGAATGTTGTCAACACTATCCCTGGTCAAGGATATTATAATCATAATTAGAACAGGAACCATCCAGGTTTTCAATATGGAAATCCTTCAAGAGCAGAAAACTCACAACACTTTGGTTCAAATAATCAACAACGAGGCCCGCCAAGATTCCAATATAACCAACAACAAAATTTTGGGAATCAAGGGAACTTTAGAGGTAACTTCCAGAATAGAAACTTCAACAAATATCAGAACAACTCTCAGTTCCAAAATCCCAACCAAGTCCCTTATCAACAACAAGGGCAGCAAGCCAGTCCCATCTCTCCTAATGACAAATTGTCAGCCATTGAGAAGATGTTGGAGTCGCAGCAGACTATGATAGCGAACCAGGAAGCCCATCAAAAGGTTATTGAATCCCAACTTGCTCAACTTGCAACTAGCCTCAAGCCACCTACCGAAGCTTTGGTTGGGCAACAAGAAGACAATTCGAGGCACATGAAGAAACTTAAAGCTGTGACAACTCGTTCAGGCTTTGTCTTACCAGAACCCACAACTCCTGTCATCATAACAAATGTCCAAGGCAGTGAGCATCATGTTGTTGCAACTCAGAATGAAATGACAGACAAGGCCAGTTCTGAGGAACCTATTGTTGCTGAAGCAGAAGACTCGCATGAGCCAGTTGTTCCAGTGTATAAACCTCGTGTACCATTTCCAAGTCGACTCAATTTTACCCAGCTCGATACTAGGTTCAACAAGTTCAAGGAAGTTATGAGGAATTTGTATGTCAATTTCCCAATCCTGGATGCCATGGTTGAGATGCCCCAATGGTCTAAGTTCTTCAAACTCCTACTCAGTCGAAAGTACAAAACTGAAGAACATCAGATAGTGAAACTGAAAAGAACATCATCAGATTTAGTTATGGACAGGATGCCTCACAAACGTAAGGATCCTGGATCTTTTGGAATTTCTTGCTCGATAAGTGATTCCATCAACCGATTGGGTCTAGCCGATCTTGGAGCTAGCATTTCTATCATACCTCTTAGCCTATGCAACAAACTAGGCCTTACTAACTTCTTACCAATAAGAATGTCCATCGAGCTTGTTGACTCCTCCATAACCAGGACAGTTGGCATGATAGAGGATATCCCTATAAGGCTTGGAAATCTATATGTCCCGTGTGATTTCATAGTTATGGACATCAAAGAGAATCCACGCTACCCCCTCATTTTTGGAAGATCTTTCCTCTCCACTGCTAGAGCTCTAATTGATGTTGAAGCTGGAATTTTGACCCTAAGAGTGGGAAACCAATCTTTTGATTTATATGCATCCAAAAGTGCAAAGGAACGCACTGAAGAAGAAGAGGCATATTTTGTTGACTGTGTTAATCAATTTACTCAAATGCAGCAGCAATTCCTTTCCTCAAAATCTGGTATTCCCTCAAAAGAGGACCATGATGAAAAGGAGACTGAGAGTGAACCAGTCTAGTAGAGACAAAAGAAATATCGGCAACTATGGAGGAGACACCTCCCAGCCTATTATTACACATACTGATCATTCTTCAGGTATCCATGATCCATCTCTTCTAGAAACTACCGTCCTCTTGAATGTACCGGTAGCCCAGTAGACGGAAACTACTCATTTCACCTTTCCTCCTCAACAAGGTCTGGATTGTAGCTTCTACCAAGACCAGCCCCCGCATCCATATCTAATAGACATTAGTGACCAACATTGCTATGATGAAGGGATAGTACATTAGCAAATGAACTTGACCTACATGCCTCATCAGCACTACACCATCAATGAGGCCATTCAGATCCCCTGCAATTATTCTCCACCTCAAATTGAGAAATAAAGAATAATTCAACATAACTCAATTTGTTTCCCAATACGTTCTGACAATGGTCGCTCTGTATGGGGAAGAATACAAGAAGATAGAATCAAATTGAGGATAAAGGAATGGCTAAAAAAGAAACCACCAAAAGAATATGTCAATCCAGCCCAAGCCCCGATTAGAGCCCCACCATGGTGATGATATCAGCATGTCGATCCAACGACATAAAATAAAGGTGCTTGTCGGGAGGCAACCTGATCCTTAACTTTGCTTTTCTTTTTAGTTTAGAATTAGAAAATGTTGCCCCTAGTAGATAATGCATCGCAAGATGCAATCTTAAGTTCTGATAATTTTCATTTTTGAGATTTCAGATGGAAGACATGTCACCGAAAGGAATGCAACCACATCTGGTGGACCAACCAGCACGATTTTTCCCCGCCATCTCAGATTTAGAGTTTGCTCAGGACGAGAAAATTTCTAAGTTCGGGGTGGAGGGTGGGTGGTACGTACTTTACTTTACACCCACTCCTATCTATTTCAGACTTAAGATTTCATCATTGCAATTTTGAGCAAATTTTTCAAGAAAAAACAAAATTTTGAAGTTTTCAAAATAGTTTGCATAGAAACTTGATGAATTTTTGACGCTTTTCTTTCAATCAAAGCCATTACCTAGATGACTATCTCATTTTTTCATGCAGTCTTGAATCATTATGCCCTCCTTATTTGAAGCAAAGCCTCAAGGGGGAAACTTTTTGAAACTAGCCAAAGGTTAGAAATCACCGTGTGAAGCTTATGAATCCGAACATCATGTTCAGTAAAAATTGCAAGTATCTGTCAAACTAAGAGGGATCAAACACATTGTGCTTCCTAACTGACTAGTGGAACAATAGCATGGAATCTCCACTTAATCCTCATCAAGTCATTATTTGAGCAGAGTATGATAAGGAGAACAACTTGGTGCACTGAATTGTAAATCAAGTTGCATTCTGATCTGAACTCTCTTCTATACTTCTTCTATCATCTTCTTACCCCTCTGTCCATAAAAAAGAAACAAAAATAGCCAAAATAGTGCCAAACCCTAAGTTCGGGGTGGCACACCTCCTCCCTCTTTATTTTCTTCTTCCATACCCCTCGCTATGTAGTAGGGGCGTACCACCAAGAAAAGATGCCAATGTGCACACACACAAAAAATGCAATCTCGAGTCGAATAGAGGAGATATTTGCACAAAAAATAATAATAAGAGTTGCAGTCAATGAAATTGCAACCATATAATAAAAATCTCAAGTCGAATAGAGGAGAGATTTATTTCTTCATTCCATATCCCCCTAACTCCCTTTTTCACTTATTGGAATAGTGAATACCTACTTTGCCAATATCTTGAAAAACACCAGTGTCAGATCAGGTGCACACTTGTTATTCTACGGGTGTCTCTGAACTCTTACGAAACTCTTAGACATGCTTGATGTTGGAAAAAGCAGGGAGGAAGTGATGTTGGGAAACGAACTCCGAAATGAAGATATGGTAAAATGTGTTCAGTGGTCTCAGGAAGTTGAGATGCTTAGTCATACAGAGTATAGAAGAAACAATCGTGATGTGAAGATGACGCAATCACATGACCTAAAAGTATTCATTTGGCGACTGTTTCAGATTTTGTGTTACTCGAGGATGAGCAACGTTTAAGTTCAGGGTGTTTTGATGAATGCATATTCATCTTGGTTCAGTCACCTTTTTGGGCCCAGTTTTGCTTAGTATTCTCACGTTTATTAGCTATATCTTCTAATATTCAAGGTGATTTGGCTTGATCAAATTTATCCTTGATTTAACCTAATTTATACACCCTTTTCACATGCCCAATTAAGCCCAATAATGCCAATCTTCTCTAGCATGGGAACCCACATACTCCTTGGGCCTCGTCCCACTTCAACTACCTTCAACCACAGGCACCTCTCTTCTTCACCCTAACCGCGATATGCCCCCCCTCAAACTGTGATCGTGGTATTCTACCCTAACAACCGCGACCAATGTCACCTACAACATAACTGCGACTTGGGGCAACCTCTCTCCCGCTCGCAGCAGCATCTATCATCACAGCAATGCCTGGACCTCTTTGTCTCGACTGCCACCATCACAACATCATCAACTCTCCACCACGTCTGTGACCATTGCCCTAATCGCGACCGCCCATCCGCATTTCCACCTGTCTATGGTTCCATAATCGTGACCTCCTCCCTCTCGGCAAACCACGATCGTGACATCTTCTCCACATTCAAACACTGTGACCTCCACCTTCCACAATACTATAACCATATCTCCTTGCGCTCGTGGCTTCTCCACATTCAAACATCACGACCGTGGCACCATTGCTTCCGAACCTACGCTCACGGTGTCCAACTCGATGCCAACAACCACGACTACCCTCCTGCCTACGGTCCCCCACTACAATGCACAGCATCCACAACCACAATCTCAAATGCGTCCAAGACCTCAATAGCACCGTGATCAGCTGCTCCATCCTACGCCTAAGAATCACGACGCTTCTCAAGTCCTCAAGCAATAGCATGCCACCTCTTCATCCTCCATTACTACCTAGGCATGCGATCAATAAAGACACCTGATACCGTGATTTGTGCATCTAGCACCATGACCTAACACTCAAGCAACCGCGCCCGCGGTCATAGAACCAAGAAACCATGACATACATAAGAGTCTATGACCATAACAGTAAAAGAACCATGATCGTAGTCTGTGAAACAAACCTCAACCGAGGCAAAGCAAACCCAGCCACCCGTGGCTATAAATAGCTAGCCACCCCCATCATTCTAGGCACCCTCTCCAGATGTCGTTAGGCTGTAGGTTTGTCCTCATCCTAAGGAGATGGTCTCCTATACGGCTAGGCTACGCCCAAGAAGCATTCGACCCCTGGTGCATCCATCTCTCCGCTCCATCCAACCCATTCATCTAGATCTGAGGTGGAAACCCAGATCTGCAGCCGTCTTCATCATCCACGTCGTACCTACACCGCCATCACGTCCATGAGCTACTCCTCCTATTAGGAGCAAGGACTATGAGAAGAGAGAGAAGGTGGAGAAAGAAGATTTGCCCCGTCTGCCGTGGTGTTATTTCCTCCTCGTCCAGATCTTCCCCGATGTTGTATACAAGACCGTCTCTCCACCGAACTGTGATCATCTTCTTCACCATGATCATGGCAGAATCTTCCCTCTCTCTTGTTCTTTTTGTTTCTCTCACCATGAGCGAGTAGTTTCCTTTTGATGGGGTGCGGGGACTAGCCCCATTGCTCGTGCTTACATGTCCAATTATTAAACATTCCATGGCTTGTATATAACTTTTCATTTTGTTGTTAATCGTTTGATGTGTGTTTGTGGATTGATCACCTACTTGCATGATCTTTTTCATTCCTATGTTGCGAGAACTTCAATGTGTATGTTTTGAATGCCAATTAATGCAGTTGACTCCCTAACGAGAATTTCTGATGGGATTCCCTAAAGTCGTAAGTGTGTGATTCGTGAGGGGACGAGACATCTAGCCCATGGTGACACTTTTGTGTGCCTAACGCCTGTATGGGGGCCCACAACTTCAGTTGGATATCTGTATCTTTGGAGCCATAAGTGTGTGATCTGGATGGTGACGAGACATCTGATGCCTAAGGTGATGTTTACATGAACCTAAACATCCTAACAGAGCGTTTGTAGTAGCTATATTTGGATGGTTATATCTAGCCTGGATGTTTGTGTTTGGATGTGTTTGCATGTGTAGCGGTAGTGAAACTTGGGTCCATCCCAGTGATTCCCATCATTAATCTTTAATCAAATTTTAATCTTGATCTTTACTTTCCTCACATTTAGTTTAATTAAACTCAAACCAACCTCTAGTCTAAATATTAGTCTTGATTCAACTAGATTCGACAAGTAAAAGATTATTAAAATTGTTGTCCCTTGGGATTCGATCCTCAACTATACTGCAATAAGACCCGTCTACTTGAGGGTGGTATTATTGCACAAGGTTTTGGTAAAAACTCAAGGATTTTAGCCATGGATGAGTTTGTTAGTGTGGTAATATCCACGTCATTGCATCTCCTAGATGTCAGCTCAGGAACCTCACCAGATGTGTGCGCTCAAGTCATCAAGGTCATAGACAAGATTTGGTGTCGTGAAGTAGGTATGGGTGGGCAACACAAGAATGACATGGATGTCTCTGAATAACCAGTGGAAGATGCCATCCTCCTTGGAAATCCTCAAGTTCGTAGAAGCCACCAAATACTTGATGTCAGTCAAGGGAGATGGTTTTCATATCATCATCCACATGAAGAGAATGTGGGTGTAGACAAGGTAGGTGGATATGGCAGTGATGACTCCTCTATAGTAAAACTAGGAAGAATTGTTCCTGTGCTGCTAATTATGTAGATGCTCGATGAGTGTACTACCCCAATTGTATGGCCCATCATTCAGAAGACACCACAAATAGTAAAGTTTAGCTCCGGTGACAACACTAGGTGCGCCAATCTGGCTACATAAGGTGCATGTGAGAATGCAATGGAGGTAGCGGACCAACAGGCTATGGATGCATGATTCCTTGACGTCGTGTGGGAAGGAAGGGATTGGTCTAGTGAATTTGTCTTGGAACTTGTCTTCATTGTAATTCTCAAATTGGCGGTTTTGATTGTCTTCAATGCACTTCACCAGCTACTACTTGTCAGTGTCGATGATGATGGCGGTGAGTTTTTCATCATCCAAGGAATGCTCCTCCATGAACATACATAAGGATAACATATACTCCTCGTTGTTTCTAAAGTTCTTCATGAAGGAAGTAAGAAACTCCAGCATGAGCTCCTAGTAGACTGACAACACCCAAAAAGAGAAGGTGAAGACGTGTTCACGATAGAGAATGTGCATCATTGATTTGTAGATGCCCACACACTAAAGTTTCTTAGGCATGGGTAGCAAGTGAGTTGTACCCTAATGGCATCCATGGTCTAGTGCCTCTTTTGGTGCTCGGTGGTGATGAGGTCCTTTTATTTAGTCAGAATCGTATTAATGTAGGTGGGAAGGCGTCTTTACAGCCCCACGCCTCGTCCTTGTACTGAGGTGGTGGTGAGGGGAAACTAGTAGTAGTAAGTGTATGGCTTAGCATCAAGGTCATTGATCTACTGCTCAATTACAATCATATTAGACTGAATGTCCTCCTCACCGAGGACCTCCTCATGCTCCATATCATCATATAGGGGCATGCCATCTTTAAGATTTCGATGTTATATGTGGATGCCACCAATGTGTTGTGTGGAATGGGGATCAGGAATAGGTGATGAGTAGTGGTCCCCTTCTCCTTTCCCTTCTAAGAATAGAAGGGGTTAATCATATGTAGAAGGTCATGGCTAGACCCTTTGGGGTGGGTGTTTAGAGGTGCCTCCTTGGGTTTTGGGCATGTTGGCACCTATTGGACTTGTGATTGAGTGACCAGATGAGGTGGCCGGTGATCTTAAGGGAATTTGTAGGCACTTATGAATGCAGATCGAGAAATTACATGTAATGGTTGAGTGATCAGTCATGTGTTTTGCTCCTTGTGAAGTCCCAGTCAGGAGATTAGCTTTAGGTGGTCAACCAATCTATGCAGGGACAAGGCTTATGAAGTGGTGGGATGGAGCGACCAGAATGAGCAATTGTGCAATCTGAAGGGGTACTTTTTGGGATGTTGGGATGCCTGGTCAGACAAACAACAAAAATTATTTGGTTGATCTGCATAACTAGGGAAACACCTTTGATGGAGGATATGGATTTGGTGGAGGATGCTCGGGCTACCAGTTGAATCAGTAGTCAGGTGATTTTATAGGGAGAGGAGAGGAGGACGGTGCTCGATCGGTGTTATGCACGACGAGCAAGGCTTAGGCTATCTCAGGCTGCACGGGAAGAGGACTTAGGGTAAGACATTGGTCTTCTTGGGGTGTAGATGGAGGTGGCATGATCGGAGGCCGGGCTAGAGCTTCACAGTAGTAGGGAGGATGGATAGAAGGAAAAGCTAGGGAAAAGGAGTGAGTTGCGGATGATGTCAACTCCCTTGCCCTTAGCCCTGAATTTAAAGTTGCACAGATGATGGCCAAGCAATCTAGGATGCCCTGAACATCATGGAAGCTAAGATGTTGGTAAGGATTTCCCATTAATATAGGTCAGGAGATCATCTCATGTTGATTTTGGTGAGTGTGTTAGGTTGGTCAGACAATCATCGTACATAGTTGGACGATCAGAAGGGTGCAGTGGAGATTGATGATTTCTTCCACCCATGGTCGCCCAATCTGAAGAAGGGATTGGCCTATCTTGAATAGACTCTTGGTTCTAGAATCTACTAATGGTTTTGATCATTATGATTGTGGGGAAATCACCTTGATTGATCGATCAATCAGGATGACCTAGTAGCTACTGACATTTCCATCCCCCTATGGTCGCCTGAACTGGAATAGGGATTGAGTGATCAACATTGTGGAGAAAAACACCTACTACAGGGAGGTCAGATGACCAGAGGATTTGGTTAGTCAATCATTTTGTATCTGAGTACCTGAGCAAAATTTGACCTCTTTGGTGGGCCGATCAGCTATTATGGCCAGCTGATCACGGAGTCAGCAGGATCTCTATTGACCTACAACCCAAATTTCAACTGAAACTAGATCAATTGAATGTTTAACAACAAATGC
Organism: Alisma plantago-aquatica; assembly: GCA_963693085.1. Classification (NCBI taxonomy): domain Eukaryota; kingdom Viridiplantae; phylum Streptophyta; class Magnoliopsida; order Alismatales; family Alismataceae; genus Alisma; species Alisma plantago-aquatica. The sequence continues at coordinate 653,725,859 of OY856412.1, read as the reverse complement.
AAGTATGAAAGTGAGCTAATGTGATGGAAATGAATCCTAACTAGTTGGAAAAGAATTAAAATCTAACTTGATAATTGTCATTCTGCCTCTCAAAATAGAGCCTTGTTTAACATCAAGGATGGACATTTGGTTTCTCAAATTGTAACTAGATTGTCTAGAGGAAGTGGAGATGCTTCCTTTTCTGTGAGATCTTCAGAAGAAATGTACCTCTTTGGATGGTGGTCGTTCGTAATAAATTCACCCTTGATCTTATCCCACAACAAAATTGCTTTGTTGGGTACATTTTCTTCAAAAGGTACAATGTGTGCCATTGGGATCACAATTTCTCAAGAAAAAATCTCAAGTGGGAGTTGTAGAGTAAAATTTTATCTCCTACTTGAATGTCCTTTCTTTTGAGGTTCCCTCGTGCCAAATCTTGGTTCACTCCTTATAAATATGTGCATTTTCATAAGTGAACATGCTAGTTCCTCTAACTCCTATAGATGAAGGAAGTGCTTCTCTCCAATGAGAGACATAACAAAATTCATAAACCAGATAGCACAGTTGAAGTAAGTGCTTCTATCCAATGGTAGACATATTAAAATTCATGAACCAGATAACCCATCCAACTTTGCATTCCATATCGACTAGGATATGGCAAGACTTATCATAAATCAATAAGAACTAAGTGGTACCCAAAGGAGTATTGAATGTAGTCTCGTATACCCACAAGACATCATTGAGATTTAGTGCATCATACTTTCTTATGTGTCCATCCACATGCTCAAGTATGGCATTGGTTTGGCAGTGAGACACTTTGAGTTGGATGCTAGTTTGAGGGTGGTATAGCATGGCTACTTGATGATGTATGCCATATTTTTTCAGCAACAACTCAAACTTTTTCTCTGGAAAATGTGACCTTCTATCGGAGATGATTGAGCGTGGTACCTCAAACCTAGGAAAGATTATACCCTTGAACAATTTCATAATGGGCTTTGAGTCACTTTTAAAAGTGAAGATCATATCAACCCACTTAAACACATAATATTTGTTGCAATAAGGATTCAATAGTATCATCAATAAGGGGAGAATGGATCCATGAGTCCACTTTCCAACCATCAAAAAATTTACTTCCTGTCAGGATTTCAAGGGTATCTCATCACGCTTAGAAATGTTCTTGATCTTTGGCATTGATCACAAGAGAGAATGTACCTCACATGCATATTTGAATATGGTGGGCCAATTGTATCCACGTTGGAACTTTCAAGGCAGTCTTTATAGCACTCATCTGGCCACTCGTTGGGTCCATGTGTCATTGCTTGAGAATTGCTTGTCCTTCTTCTTCAGTAACACACCTTCGGTGTAGGCCAACACCACTAAGGCGGAAAAGATAGGGATTGTCCAAGTAGTAGTGATTGATGTCTTCTTTCTTCTCAGAGTGGCATGTGTACTCAAGATGTAAGACTCCTACATCAAGGTAGATCATAGAATATGTGAACCACAAAATGTCAGAATAATCTTTCATGATTTGATCATTAGGAAGGAAGTCGTCAATGATGCCACTATCATTGTCGAGAGGACGGATGCAACTGATATGACCAGCTACCACGTTCTCACTTCCCTTATTTTTAGGGACCTCAAGATCGAATTCTTATATAAAGAGGACCCATCAAATCAATCTAGGGTTGGGGTCCTTCTTTGGTTATTATCATCTGGATGCATGGTCGGTGTAGACAATCACCATGGAGCCGACAACATAGGATATGAATTTGTTAAAGGTGTAGATGATGGTGAGCAGCTCCTTCTCTATAGTGGTGCAGTTTGGCTATCCTTCAATAAAAGTATTAGATGCATAGTAGATTATGTGGTGTTTCTTATCAATTCACCGGACTAGAATAGCTCCCACGATGTAGTTTCTAGCATCACACATGATCTCAAAAAGGTTGAGACTAGTCTGATGCTCAGTTGATAGGTGTGGTGGTGAGAGAATCCTTCAAGGTGTTGAAGCTTTGCATGCAAGCATCAATGAAGGAGAAAATGATTGGTCATTGGATTTGCAATTTTTGAGAATTACTTCATGAAACGGTGCTAGAACCTAGTGTGTCCAAAGAAGGAACAAACTTCTTGACATTTTAGGGTGGTGAAATTTTTGTACCGACTTCAATTTTTGCCTTATCAACTTTGAATCCCCTATTGCTCACCTATGGCCAAGGACAATGCCTTCCTTCACCACTATGTGGCATTTCTCCCAATTCAGAACTAGAAATGCTTCTTCAATTTTTACAGTACAAGAGATAGACGATGCAAACAAGAATCAAAAGAGTCGGCATATATGGAAAAAATTGTTCATGAACACCTCCATAACATTTTGAATCAAAGCTAAAAATGGCAGTCATACAAAGTTGGAAAGTGGTGGGGGCATTGCACAACCCAAAGGGCATCCACCAATGGCATAAGTGCTAAAAGGGTATATGAAGGTGGTCTTCTATTGGTCATCTAGATGAATAGTGATCTGATAGAAGGCAGAGTAACCATCAAGATAGTGGAAAAAACGTTGATGTGCTAGGTGCTCAAGGACTTGATTAAGAAAGGGGAGATGAAGTGGCCCTTCCTTGTATCTTTGTTCAACTTCCTATAGTCAATTCACATCCTCCACCCTGTGATAGAGTGGGTGGGTATGAGTGCATTCTTTTCATTCTTTTAGTGGAGTCATCTTTCTTGGGAATAACTTGCATGGGGTTGTCTCAAGGGGAATCTAAAATGGGATAAATGATTTATGCAGTGAGTAATTTGATAACCTCTATATGAACTACATCCTTCATGTTGGGATTTACTTTGGATGAGGGTCTCTAGATGGTTTGAAACCTTCTACCATAGGAATCTTGTACATACAAATAGCTTGACTAACACCTATCAAATAACTTATTTAATACCCCAAGACTAACTTTCTTTTCTTCAGCCCTATCAAAAATTTGTCATATTGCTCTTGTGTGAGGGATGAATTTATGATTATTGGAGAAATTCATGTTCATCATGACAAATGTAATTCTTCCCATCATGTAGGTCTTTCATTTGTATATCCTTTGGTGGATATGGCTTCTATACAACAATATATATCATTTTCATCTCTTCAAATTATGCCTTGGGCTCTTCTTATAAAAGGTATCTAGATGGAATATGCATTGTTTGACTTGTTCATCATCCAAAAGTTAAGCCGTCTGGAATAGTGAGGGTTGCTTGCAATGGGTCTTAAAAAACATCACCTTCCTATATAAGATGAGATAACTTGTCAATGAAATCAAGTAATAACACTTCCTCAAGAATGGTAGGGGATTCCATGTTGTCAAACATCCTAAATTCAAGCATTTTTATCCCTAATCTCAAAAGAGTGGTGCCTACCTCTACATCAATCAAGGATCGGGATATATGAAGGAATGGTAGGGCGAAGATTAGAAGATACCGGAGACCCTCCAAGATGTCCATAATCACAAAATTGCAAGGTACATAAGCATTTTTCCCAATCTTTGTAGGAATGCCCTCTATGATACTCACGGGCTTTGTCATGGAGGAATCTATTAATTTAATGGTCATGGTAGTGGGGAGGATCTCGATGTATCCCAATCTCTGGAAAAAATTGTATGGCATAGAGGAGATGCTTACACCTAAATCTGCAAGTCCCTTCCTGTACATTTTGTCACCAAGGTATCAATTGATCTCAAAGGAACCAGAATCTTTTTGCTTCTTGGGCATTTTATTCAGGATGATGTCAGAAGTGGTTCTTGCTAGTTTCATTGTCTAGTACTCTTCAGTGGCATACTTCTTATTTGACCAAGCTAGAATTTTATAAAGGGCATCCAAGAAGGGGATGTCCACATGAGGCTTCTTCATAGCTTCTTTAAATCTCAAGAATCTAGCATCCAATCTTGTTTGCTTGAAATGTGCTTGATAAGGGGGTCTTGGCTTGTGGCATTCCATGCTCAACAGTGAAAGCATGGGGTCATTCAACACTAGTAGCCTTTCCTATATTAGTATCAATGGTTATCTCTTGCACTTGTTCCTTTTCAACCATCACATTACCATTGTCATCAGAGTCAATAGGGATGGCGACCGGTTTCACTAGAGTGGGGGAGCATACATGTTTTCTAAATGTGTGAAGATGACCTTCAGCTACTCAGGGTGCTTGGGATTGCTCTCGAGTTGTCCAAAAAAAAAGAACCTACAGGAGGGCATAGAGAGGCAGATATTAGGGCCAACTGAGAATCAATAGATTTCTAGTAAACTTGCTAATTGGAAAGCATGGTTTGTTGGCTAGAATTCATGAACTATTAAGACTAGAGGATCTTCTCGATGGATGAAATTTTTTGTTTGTGGAAGATGAAGGAGTGGATTTTGGTGTTTGCGGCACCTAGTTTAGTTTCTAACATTGTTACACTTGATTGTAACCATGATCTTGAAAATTTCCTCAATAATTGCCTTGGTTCCTGAAATTTTGTTGTTGGTTGTATTGGAACCCGGGAGGACCACAAACTTGGTTATTCACATGGGATGGCCACTACTTTGATGCATTCTCTGTCCTGGCTAGATTGCCAAATTGGATATAGGTATTTTTTCTAGTTTGGTTTGGATTGTAGTAGGCCTGGCTAGGAATGTTCTAGCCAGGTCATACCCTCATAAGTTATTGAAAGTTTATGCCAAATTTCATAAGATGTTTCACAAAAGGATATGCTATTAAATTCACTAAAATATAAAGAACAATAAAGAAGATTTACAGCCTTTGCATTGAGTGTGGCTTTCTTTACCATGTCGGTATCTCACTATTCTAAATATGTAGTCAGAAGTGTGTAGGGTCGAGCAATCATCTCCCGTAGTTCAAAGTTTAACCCTTGGAAGTAAAATTACATCCTCCTCTTCCAATACGTATAATTGAATCCATCGAACACTGGTGGTTGGCTCATGTGTGATCCCTTGAGATTGAGGTGGCTAAGAACATTCTCCCCCCATTCTCCAAGACTTAGTAGAGATCCTTGAAGACATGCTCTGATACCAATTGAAAGACTCTAGAGGAGGTGAACACAGTTTTAAAAGTAATTTTAACCAAATAAAATAACTTTGCTCACTAAAGAAGAGAGGAACAAGCAAATCAAGAGAACACAAAGATTTAGAGTAGTTCAGTCAAATGACGTCAGTCCACTAGCTAGTTGTTTCCAACCAAGATTTCTAAACTATATATATTATTCCTTTTCTATATTGTTACACAATACATAAAATTTATCAGTGTCTTTTTAGGAGCAAGACAAACCCTCCTTGTTTGACGTGTAGAATGGGGAGGGGAAGGGCCTGACTCCTTGTCATTTACCTACATGGAGGTGTTTCATGATGAATGTGTATTCATCTTGGTTCAGTCACCTTTTTGGGCCCAGTTTTGCTTAGTATTCTAACGTTTATTAGCTATATCTTCTAATATTTGAGGTGATTTGGCTTAATTGAATTTATCCTTGATTTAACCCAATTTATACACCCTTTTCGAAAGTCCAATTAAGCCCAAGAATGCCAATCTTCTCTAGCACGGGCACCCACATACTCCTTGGGCCTTGACCCACTTCAACTGCCTTCAACCACAAGTACCTCTCTTCTTCACCCTAACCACGATCTGCCCCCCTCAAACCACGATCGCGGTATTCTACCCTAACAACCGTGACCAACGTCTCCTACAGCATAACCGTGACCTGGGGCAACCTCCCTCCTGCTCACAATAGCATATATCTCACAGCAATGCCTAGACCTCTTCATCTCGACTGCCACCATCACAGCATCATCAACTATCCACCACGTCCGCGACCATCGCCCTAACTGTGACCTCCTGTCCGCGTTGCCACCTGTCCATGGTTCCATAACTGTGACCTCCTCCCTCTCAGAGAACTGCGATCGCGGCATCTTCTCAACATTCAAACACTACGAACTCCACCTTCCACAGTACAACGACTAGATCTCCTTGCGCCTGTGGCTTCTCCACATTCAAACACCGCGACCGTGGTGCCATTGCTTCTGACCCTGTGCTCGCGGTGTCCAACTCCATGCCAACAACCGTGAGTACCCTCATGCCCGCCGTCCCCCACTGCAATGCACAGCGTCCACAACCGCGATCTCAAGTGCGTCCAAGACCTTGACAACACTACGATCAACTACTCCATCCTACGCCCAACAATCGCAGCGCTTCTCAAGTCCTCAAGCAGCGGCCTGCCACCTCTTCATCCTCCATCATGACATGGGTTCGTGATCAATAGAGACACACCAGACCATGATCTATGCATCTGGAACCACAACCTAACACTCAAGCAACTGCGCCCACAGTCATAAAACCAAGAAATCGCGGCCTATAGAAGAGTCTGTGACCAGAACAGCAAAGAACTGTGATCGCGGTCTATGAAACAAAACCTCGACCGAGGCAAAGCAAACCCAGCCACCCCCATCATTCTAGGCACCCTCTCCAGATGCAGTTAGGTTGCAGGTCTGTCCTCATCCTAAGGAGATGGTCTCCTCTACAGCCAGGCTGCACCCAAGAAGCATTCGACCCCTGGTGCATCCCTCTATCCACTCCATCCGACCCATTCATCCAGATCTGAAGTGGAAACCCAGATCTATAGACGTATTCATCATCCACTCCATGCCTACGCCGCCATCACATCCACGAACTGCTCCTTCTGTTGGGAGCAAGGACTACGAGAAGAGAGAGAAGGTGGAGAACGAAGATCTGCCCCATCTGCCATGGTGTTCTTTCCTCCTCATCTAGATCTGCCCCGACATTGTGTAGAAGACTATCTCTCCACCAAGTTGTGATCATCTTCTTCACCATGCTCAAGGTGGAATCTTCCCTCTCTCTTATTCTTTGTGTTTCTCTCACCATGAGCGAGTAGTTTCCTTTCATTGGGGTACGGGGACTATCCCCATTACCCGTGCTTACATATCTAATTATTAAACATTCCATGGCTTGTATATAACTTTTCATTTTGTTGTTAATCGTTTGATGTGTGATTGTGGATTGATCACCTACTTGCATGATTTTTTCGTTCCTATGTTATGAGAACTTCAACATGTAGGTTTTAAATGTCGATTAACGTGGTTGACTTCCTGTCAAGAACTTATGATGGGATTCCCTGAAGTCGTAAGTGTGTGATCCATGAGGGGACGAGGCATCTAGCCCACAGTGATGCTTCTGTGTGCCTAACGCCCGTATGGGGAGCCCGCAGCTTCAGTTGGATATTTGTATCTTTGGAGCCATAAGTGTGTGATTTGGATGATGACAAGACATCTGATGCCTAAGGTGATGCTTACGCGAACCTAAACATCCTAATGGAGGGTTTGCAGTAGCTCGATTTGGATGGTTATATCTAGCCTGGATGTTTGTGTTTGGATGTGTTTGCATGTGTAGTGGTGGTGAAACCTGGGTCCATCCCAGCGATTCCCATCATTAATCTTTAATCAACTTTTAATCCTGCTCTTTACTTTCCTCACATTTAGTTTAATTAAACTCAAACTAACCTCTGTTCTAAATATTAGTCTTGATTCAACTAGATTCGACTAGTAAAAAATTCTTAAAAATGTTGTCCCTTGGGATTCAATCCTCAACTATAATGTGATAAGACCCGTCTTCTTTTAGGTGGTATTATTGCACAAGGTTTTGGTAAAAACTCAGGGATTTCAGCCCTGGGTGAGTTTGTTAGTGCGGTAATATCCACGTCAAATTCTGGTGTCGTTGTCGGGGACAACAAAATCATCTAATTAAATCTAGTTCTATTAAGGTCGATTTAGGATTTTGCTTTTAGTTTTGATACAATAGAGCATCTACTTGAATTTGAATCTACTCCGTCCATCTTACTTCTGAAAGATCTTTCCATCCTAGGTACCCTCAAAGACTAGTGCATGCACCACTCGAACAGTTCCGGCCTTGCTGCTAGCTTTGACCCTGAAATAGAAAGAATCTTTCATCGTCGAAGTAGAGAGAACCAAGCTAGGATGGCACAAGAGGAGGAAATAGCCCAAAGGGCACCTCAATCCCTTAATGCACAAAGAGATAGGCTTATGCAAGAAGCCCGATCTACAGTTCAAGAAGAAATCCAAGCAGCTCAAGTAGCAGCTCAACAAGATGAGTTATAAAAAGACCTTCGAGAATTCTCAATCCCTAAAGTTGTTGATGTTTGCCACCCAGTACAACCTCCTCCCATCAATGCTTCTAATTTTGAGATCATATCCCATTGGGTTACGCTACTTCAGAATATCCCTTTCTATGGTAAGCAAGGAGAAGATAGTCAAGAACATCTTTTGAGGTTTATAGATCTATGTGATATGACAAAGCAAAATGGAGTCACAGATGATGCCATCAGACTCTGTCTTTTCAATTACTCTCTTGCTGATAGAGTCATGAGTTGGTACGACTCTTTGCAATGTGAACCCATCACCACCTGGGAGCAACTTCAAAATGTGTTCCTAGAAAAATTCTACCTCCTTCTCTCACCTATGAAATTAGGGGCTGAATAACATAGTTCACTTAGGTCCCTGGTGAAACCCTTGCAGAAGCATGGAAAAGATACAAAGAGCTCCTACGTAAGTGTCCACACCATGGCATTCCTAAGAATCAACTCATCGAAATCTTTTATAGGGGTTTGGATGATGATATCAAGAAGTTTTCAGACTCCTCATTTGGAGGAAACTTCATGCGTCAAAGCTATGATAGTGCATGGAAGGTTGTCACCCTTGGAACTGAAAATCAAGCCAACTGGGATAGACTCATAAGTAAATGAGTGTTGAAGGTTGCTATGGCAGAAGCTACTCCTGAGTACAAGTCTATCGCCAAGTCTCTTAAGCTTCTAGTTGACAAGAAAGACCAACTTGAATCATCTTTTACCGCCTATGAAAGAAGACGCTCACCCCCTCAACAACAAGAATAAGTAATGTCAGCTTCACTATTCTGTGAAGCATGTAAAGGCACTAATCATTCTATGTTAGCCTGTAATATCCTCTATGATGTCGTTCTGGGAAATACTTGTACCCAAGGAGGTAATGGTCAGATGGAAAATTTGAATGTTGTCAACACTATCCCTGGTCAAGGAAATTATAATCCAAATTCGAACAGGAACCATCCATGTTTTCAATATGGAAATCCTTCAAGAGTGGAAAACTCACAACACTTTGGTTCAAATAATAAAAAATGAGGCCCGCCATGATTCCAATATAACCAACAACAAAATTTCGGGAATCAAGGGAACTTTAGAGGTAACTTCCATAATGGAAACTACAACAATTATCAGAACAACTCTCAGTTCCAAAATCCCAACCAAGTCCCTTATCAACAACAAGGGCAGCAAGCCAGTCACATCTCTCCTAATGACAAATTGTCAGCCATTGAGAAGATGTTGGAGTCATAGCAGACTATGATAGCGAATCAGCAAGCCCATCAAAAGGTTATTGAATCCCAACTTGCTCAACTTGCAGCTAGCCTCAAGCCACCTGCCGTAGCTTTGGATGGGCAACCAGAAGACAATCTGAGGCACATGGAGAAACTTAAAGATGTGACAACTCGTTCAGGCTTTGTCTTACCAGAACCCACAACTCCTGTCACCATAATAAATGTCCAAGGCGGTGAGCATCATGCTGTTGCAGCTCAGAACGAAATGACAAACAAGGCCAGTTCTGAGGAACCTGTTGTTGCTGAAGTAGAAGACTCGCATGAGCCAGTTGTTCCAGTGTATAAACCTCGTGTACCATTTCCAAGTCGACTCAATTTTACCCAGCTCGATACTAGGTTCAACAAGTAAAGGAAATTATGAGGAATTTGTATGTCAATGTCCCACTCCTGGATGCCATGGTTGATATGCCCCAATGGTCTAAGTTCTTCAAACTCCTACTCAGTCGAAAGTACAAAATTGAAGAACATCAGATAGTGAAACTCGCAAGAACATCATCATATTTAGTTATGGACAGGATGCCTCACAAATGTAAGGATCCTGGCTCTTTTGGAATTTCTAGCTCGATAAGTGATTCCATCAACCGACTGGGTCTAGCCAATCTTGGAGCTAGCATTTCTATCATACCTCTTAGCCTATGCAACAAACTAGGGCTTACTAACTTATTACCAACAAGAATGTCCATCGAGCTTGTTGACTCCTCCATAACCAGGCCAGTTGGCATGATAGAGGATATCCCTGTAAGGCTTGGAAATCTATATGCCCCATGTGATTTCATAGTTATGGACATCAAAGAGAATCCACACTACCCCCCTCATTTTTGGAAGATCTTTCCTCTCCACTGCTAGAGCTCTAATTGATGTTGAAGCTGGAATTTTGACCCTAAGAGTGGGAAACCAATCTTTTGATTTCTATGCATCCAAAATTGCAAAGGAACACATTGAAGAAGAAGAGGCATATTTTGTTAACTGTGTTAATGAATTTACTCAAATGCAGCAGCAATTCTTTTCCTCAAAATCAGATATTCCCTCAAAAGAGGACCATGATGAAAAGGAGACTGGGAGTGAACCAGTCTAGTAGAGACAAAAGAAATACCGGCAACTATGGAGGAGACACCTCCCGGCCTATTGTTACACATACGGATCCTTCTTCAGGTATCCATGAGCCATCTCTTCTAGAAACTACCGTCCTCTTGAATGTACCGGCAGCCCAGTAGACGGAAACTACTCATTTCACATTTCCTCCTCAATAAGGTCTGGATTGTAGCTTCTACCAAGACCAGCCCCCGCATCCATATCTGATAAACATCAGTGACCAACATTGCTATGATGAAGGGATAGTACATTAGCAAATGAACTTGACCTCCATGCCTCATCAGCACTACACCATCAATGAGGCCATTCAGATCCCCTACAATTATTCTCCACCTCGAATTGAGCAATAAAGAATAATTCAACATAACTCAATTTGTTTCCCAATACGTTCTGACAATGGTCGCTCCGTATGGGGAAGAATACAAGAAGATAGAATCAAATTGAGGATAAAGTAATGGCTGAAAAAGAAACCACCAAAAGAATATGTCAATCTAGTCCAAGCCCCGATTAGAGCCCCACCATGGTGATGATATCAGCATGTCGAGCCAACGACATAAAATAAAGGCACTTGTCGAGAGGCAATCTGATCCTTAACTTTGCTTTTCCTTTTAGTTTTGAATTAGAAAATATTGCCCCTAGTAGATAATGCATCGCAAGATGCAATCTTAAGTTCTGATAATTTTCATTTTTGAGATTTCAGATGGAGGACACGTCACCGAAAGGAATGAAACCACATCTGGTGGACCAACTGGCATGGTTTTTCCCCTCCATCTCAGATTTAGAGTTTGCTCAGGATGAGAAAATTTCTAAGTTCGGGGTGGAGGGTGGGTGGTACGTACTTTACTTTACACCCACTCCTATCTATTTCAGACTTAAGATTTCATCATTGCAATTTTGAGAAAAAATTTCAAAAAAAATCAAATTTTGAAGTTTTAAAAATAGTTTGTATAGAAACTTGATGAATTTTTTATGCTTTTCTTTCAATCAAAGCCATTACCTAGCTGACTATATCATTTTTTCATGCAGTCTTGAATCATTATACCCTCCTTATTCGAAGCAAAGCCTCAAGGGGGACAATTTCTGAAACTAGCCAAAGGTTAGAAATCACCGTGTGAAGCTTATGAATCCTAACATCATGTTCAGTAAAAATGGCAAGTATCTGTCAAACTAAGAGGGATCAAACACATTGTGCTTCCTAACTGACTAGTGGAACAATAGCATGGAATCTCCACCGGATTCTCATCAAGTCATTATTTGAGCAGAGTATGATAAGGAGAACAACTTGGTGCACTGAATTGTAAATCAAGTTGCATTCTGATCTGAACTCTCTTCTACACTTCTTCTATCATCTTATTACCCCTCCGTCCATCAAAAAGAAACAAAAATAGCCAAAATAGAGTCAAACCTTAAGTTCGGGGTGGCACACCTCCTCCCTCTTTATTTTCTTCTTCCATACCCCTCGCTATGTAGTAGGGGCGTACCACCAAGAAAAGATGACAATGTGCACACACACACAAAATGCAATCTCGAGTCGAATAGAGGAGAGATTTGCACAAAAAAATAATAATAAGAGTTGCAGTCAATGAAATTGCAACCATATAATAAAAATCTCAAGTCGAATAGAGGAGAGATTTATTTCTTCATTCCATACCCCCCCCCTTCACTCCCTTTTCCACTTACTGGCATAGTGAATGCCTACTTTGCCAATATCTTGAAAAACACCAGTGTCATATCAGGTGCACACTTGTTGTTCTGCGGGTGTCTCTGAACTCTTATGAAACTCTTAGACATGCTTGATGTTGGAAAAAGCAGGGAGGAAGTGATGTTGGGAAACGAACTTAGGAATGAAGATATGGTAAAATGTGTTCAGTGGTCTCAGGAAGTTGAGATGCTTAGTCATACAGAGTAGAGAAGAAACAATCGTGATGTCAAGATGAGGCAATCACATGAGCTGAAAGTATTCATTTGGCGACTGTTTCAGATTTTGTGTTACTCAAGGACGAGCAACGTTTAAGTTCAGGGTGTTTTGATGAATGCATATTCATCTTGGTTCAGTCACCTTTTTGGGCCCATTTTTGCTTAGTATTCTCATGTTTATTAGCTATATCTTCTAATATTCAAGGTGATTTGGCTTGATCGAATTTATCCTTGATTTAACCTAACTTATACACCCTTTTCACATGTCCAATTAAGCCCAAGAATGTCAATCTTCTCTAGCATGGGCACCCACATACTCCTTGGGCCTCGTCCCACTTCAACTGCCTTCAACCACAGGCACCTCTCTTCTTCACCCTAACCACGATATGCCCCCCCTCAAACTGTGATTGCGGTATTCTACCCTAACAACCGTGACCAACGTCGCCTACAGCATAACTGCGACCTGGGGCAACCTCTCTCTCGCTCGTAGCAGCATCTATCATCACAACAATGCCTAGACCTCTTCGCCTCAACTGCCGCCATCACAACATCATCAACTCTCCACCACGTCTGCGACCATCGCCCTAACCGCGACCTCCCATCCGCATTGCCACCTGTCTACGATTCCATAACCGTGACCTCCTCCCTCTCAGCGAACCATGATCGTGACATCTTCTCCACATTCAAACATCGCGATCTCCACCTTCCAGAATATTGTAACCAGATCTCCTCGCGCTCGTGGCTTCTCCACATTTAAACATCACGACTGTGGCACCATTGCTTCCAACCCTACGCTCACAGTGTCCAACTCGATGCCAACAACCACGACTACCCTCCTGCCTACGGTCCCCCACTACAATGCACAACGTCCACAACCGCGATCTCAAATGCGTCCAAGACCTCAATAGCACCGCGATCAGCTGCTCCATCCTACGCCCAAGAATCACAGTGCTTCTCAAGTCCTCAAGCAATAGTCTACCACCTCTTCATCCTCCATTGCGACCTATTCGTGCGATCAATAAAGACACCCCAGACCGCGATCTTTGCATCTAGCACCATGACCTAACACTCAAGCAACCGCGCCCGCAGTCACAGAACCAAGAAACTGTGACATACAGAAGAGTTTGTGACCATAACAGTAAAGAACCATGATCGCAGTCTGTGAAACAAAACTGCGACCGAGGCAAAGCAAACCCAGCCACCCCCGTCATTCTAGGCACCCTCTCGAGACGTCATTAGGCTGCAGGTCTGTCCTCATACTAAGTTGATGCTCCCCTGCACGGCCAGGCTACGCCCAAGAAGCGTTCAACCCCTAGTGCATCCATCTCTCCGCTCCATCCAACCCATTCATCTAGATCTGAGGTGGAAACCCAGATCTGCAACCGTCTTCATCATCCACGTCGTGCCTACACCACCATCACGTCAACGAGCTGCTCCTCCTATTAGGAGCAAGGACTACGAGAAGAGAGAGAAGGTGGAGAAAGAAGATTTGCCCCGTCTGCCGTGGTGTTCTTTCCTCCTCATCCAGATCTGCCTCGACATTGTGTAGAAGACCATCTCTCCACCGAGCTATGATCATCTTCTTCACCATGATCATGGCGGAATCTTCCCTCTCTCTTATTCTTTTTGTTTCTCTCACCATGAGCGAGTAGTTTCCTTTTGATAGGGTGCGGGGACTAGCCCCATTTCTCGTGCTTACATGTCCAATTATTTTACATTCCATGGCTTGTATATAACTTTTCATTTCGTTGTTAATCGTTTGATGTGTGTTTGTGGATTGATTGCCTACTTGCATGATCTTTTTCATTCCTATGTTGCAAGAACTTCAATGCGTAGGTTTTGAATGTCGATTAATGTGGTTGAATCCCTGATGAGAACTTCTGATGGGATTCCCTAAAGTTGTAAGTGTGTGATCCATGAAGGGACGAGACATCTAGCCCACGGTGACACTTCTATGTGCCTAACGCCTGTATGGGGGGGCCACAGCTTCAGTTGGATATCTATATCTTTGGAGCCATAAGTGTGTGATCTGGATGGTGACGAGACATCTGATGCCTAAGGTGATGTTTACACAAACCTAAACATCCTAACAGAGCGTTTATAGTAGCTCTATTTGGATGGTTATATCTAGCATGGATGTTTGTGTTTGGATGTGTTTTCATGTGTAGCGGTAGTGATACCTGGGTCCATCCCAGTGATTCCCATCATTAATCTTTAATCAACTTTTAATCCTGATCTTTACTTTCCTCACATTTAGTTTAATTAAACTCAAACCAACCTCTGTTCTAAATATTAGTCTTGATTCAACTAGATTCGACAAGTAAAAGATTATTAAAATTGTTGTCCCTTGGGATTCGATCCTCAACTATACTGCGATAAGACCCGTCCGCTTGCGGGTGGTATTATTGCACAAGGTTTTGGTAAAAACTCAAGGATTTTAGCCATGGGTGAGTTTGTTAGTGTGGTAATATCCACGTCATTGCATCTCCTAGATGTCAACTCAGGAACCTCACCGGATGTGTGCGCTCAAGTCATCAAGGTCATAGACAAGATTTGGTGTCGTGAAGTAGGTATGGATGGGCAACACAAGAATGACATGGATGTCTCTGAATAACCAGTGGAAGATGCCATCCTCCTTTGCAATCCTCAAGTTCATAGAAGTCACCAAATACTTTATGTCGGTCAAGGGAGATAGTTTTCATATCATCATCCACATGAAGAGAATGTGGGTGTAGACAAGGTAGGTGGATATGGCAGTTATGACTCCTCCCTAGTAAAACTGGAAAGAATTGTTCCAGTGTTGTTAATTGTGCAGATGCTCGATGAGTGCACTACCCCAATTGTATGGCCCATCATTAAGAACACACCATAAATAGTAAAGGTCAGCTCCGGTGACAACACTAGGTGTGCCAATCTGGCTACATAAGGTGCATGCAAGAATGCAATGGAGGTAGCAGACCAACAGGCTATGGATGCATGATTCCTTGACATCGTGTGGGAAGGGAGTGGTATGGTGAATTTGTCTTGGAACTTGTCTTCATTGTACTTCTCAAATTGGTGGTTTTGATTGTCTTGAATGCACTTCACCAACTACTACTTGTCAGTATCGATGATGATGGCGGTGAGTTTGTCATCATCCAAGGAATGCTCCTCCATGAACATACATAAGGATAACATATACTCCTCATTGTTTCTAAAGTTCTTCATGAAGGAAGTAAGAAACTCCAGCATGAGCTCCTAGTAGACTGACAGTACCCAAAAAGAGAAGGTGAAGACGTGTTCATGATAGAGAATGTGCATCATTGATTTGTAGATGCCCACACACTAAAGTTTCTTAGGCATGGGTAGCAAGTGAGTTGTACCCTAATGGCATCCATGGCCTAGTGCCTCTTCTGGTGCTCGGTGGTGATGAGGTCCTTTTATTTAGTCAGAATCGGAGCAATGTAGGTGGGAAGGCATCTTTACAACCCCATGCCTCATCCTCGTACTGAGGTGGTGGTGAGGGGCAGCTAGTAGTAGTAAGTGTATGGATTAGCATCAAGGTCATTGATCTACTCCTCAATTACAATCATATCAGACTGAATGTCCTCCTCACCGAGGACCTCCTCATGCTCCATATCATCATATAGGAGCATGTCATCTTTAAGATTTCGATGTTATATGTGGATGCCACCAATGGGTTGTGTGGAATGGGGATAGGGAATAGGTGCAGAGTGGTGGTCTCCTTCTCCTTTCCCTTCTAAGAATAGAAGGGGTTAATCGTATGTATAAGGTCGTGGCTAGACCCTTTGGGGTGGGTGTTCAGAGGTGCCTCCTTGGGTTTTGGGCATGTTGGCGCCTATTGGACTTGTGATTGAGTGACCAGATGAGGTGGTTGGGTGATCCTAAGGGAATTTGTAGGCACTTATGAATGCAGATCGAGAAACCACATGTAATGGTTGAGTGATCAGTCATGTGTTTTGGTCCTTGTGAAGTCCCAGTCAGGAGATTAGCTTTAGGTGGTCAACCAATCTATGCAGGGACAAGACTTATGAAGTGGTGGGATGGGGTGACCAGAATGAGCAATTGTGCAATCTGAAGGGGTACTTTTTGGGATGTTGGGATGCCTGGTCAGACAAACAACAAAAATTATTTGGTTGATCTGCATAACTAGGGCAACGCCTTTGATGGAGGATATGGAGTTGGTGTAGGATGCTCGGGTTACCGGTTGCATCAACGGTCAGGTGATTTTATAGGGAGAGGAGAGGAGGATCGTGCTCGATCGGTGTTACGCACGACGAGCAAGGCTTAGGCTATCTCAGGCTGCACGGGCAGAGGACTTAGGGCAAGACATTGGTCTTCTTGGGGTGTAGATGGAGGTGGCATGATCGGAGGTCGGGCTAGAGCTTCACAGTAGTAGGGAGGATGGATAGAAGGAAAATCTAGGGCAATGGAGTGAGTTGAGGATGATGTTGACTCCCTTGCCCTTAGCCCGGAATTTAAAGGTGCACAGATGATGGCCAGGCAATCTAGGATGCCCTGGACATCATGGAAGTTGAGATGTTAGTAAGGATTTCCAATTAATATAGGTCAGGAGATCATCTCATGTTGATTTTGGTGAGTGATTTAGGTTGGTCAGACAATCATCGTACACAGTTGGACGATCAGAAGGGTGCAGTGGAGATTGATGATTTCTACCACCCGTGGTCGCCCAATCAGAAGAAGGGATTGGCCTATCTTGAATAGACTCTTGGTTCTAGAATCTACTAATGGTTTTTATCATTATGATTGTGGGGAACTCACCTTGATTGATCGATTAATCAAGATGACCTAGTAGCTACTGACATTTCCATCCCCCTATGGTCATCTGAACTGGAATAGGGATTGAGTGATCAACATTGTAGAGAAAAACACCTACTACAGGGGGGTCAGATGACCAGAGGATTTGGTTAGTCAATCATTTTGTAGCTGAGTACCTGAGCAAAATTTGACCTCTTTGGTGGGTCGATCATCTATTATGGTCAGCTGATCACAGAGTCAGCATGATCTCTATTGACCTACAAGCCAAATTTCAACTGAAACTAGATCAATTGAATGTTTAACCATAAATGCAAGTATGAAAGTGAGGTAATGTGATGGAAATGAATCCTAACTAGTTGTAAAAAGAATCAAAATCTAACTTGATAATTGTCGTTCTACCTCTCAAAATAGATCCTTGTTTAACATCAAGGATGGACATTTGGTTTCTCAAATTGTAACCAGATTGTCTAGAGGAAGTGGAGATGCTTCCTTTTCTGTGAGATCTTCAGAAGCAATGTACCTCTTTAGATGGTGGTCATTCGTAATAAATTCACCCTTGATCTTATCCCACAACAAAATTGCATTGTTGGGTACATTTTCTTCAGAAGGTACAACGTGTGCCATTGGGATCACAATTTCTCAAGAAAAAATCTCAAGTGGGAATTGTAGAGTAAAATTTTATCTCCTACTTGAATGTCCTTTCTTTTGAGGTGTCCTCATGCCAAATCTTGGTTCACTCCTTATAAATATGTGCATTTTCATAAGTGAACATGCTAGTTCCTCTAACACCTACAGTTGAAGGAAGTGCTTCTCTCCAATGAGAGACATATCAAAATTCATAAACCAGATAGCACAGTTGAAGGAAGTGCTTCTGTCCAATGGTGGACATATCAAAATTCATGAACCAGATAACCCATCCAACTTTGCATTCCATATCGACTGGGATATGGCAAGGCTTATCATAAACCAATAAGAACTGAGTGGTACCCAAAGGAGTATTGAATGCAGTCTCGTATACCCACAAGACATCATTGAGATTTAGTGCATCATACTTTCTTATTTGTCCGTCCACATACTCAAGTATGGCCTTGGTTTGGCTGTGAGACACTTTGAGTTGGTTGCTAGTTTGAGGGTGGTATAACATGGCTACTTGATGATGTATGCCATATTTTTTCAGCAACAACTCAAACTTTTTCTCTGGAAAATGTGACCTTCTATCGGAGATGATTGAGCACGGTACCTCAAACCTAGGAAAGATTATACCCTTGAACAATTTCATAATGGGCTTTGAGTCACTTTTAATAGTGAAGATCATCTCAACCCACTTAAACACATAATATTTGTTGCAATAAGGATTCAATAGTATCAGCAATAAGGGGAGAATGGATCCATGAGTCCACTTTCCAAACATCAAAAAATTTACTTCCTATCAGGATTTCAAGGGTATCTCATCACGCTTAGAAATGTTCTTGATCTTTGGCATTGATCACAAGAGAGAATGTACCTCGCATGCATATTTGAATATGGTGGGCCAATTATATCCACGTGGGAACTTTCAAGGTAGTCTATATAGCACTCATCTGGCCACTCGTTGGGTCCATGTGGCATTGCTCGAGAATTGCTTGTCCTTCTTCTTCAGTAACACACCTTCGGTGTAGGCCAACACCACTAAGGCGGAAAAGATAGGGATTGTCAAAGTAGTAGTGATTGATGTCTTATTTCTTCTTAGAGTGGCATGTGTACTCAATATGTAAGACTCCTACATCAAGGTAGATCATAGAATATGTGAACCACAAAATGTCAGAATAATTTTTCATGATTTGATATTTATGAAGGAAGTCGTCAATGATGACACTATCAATGTTGAGAGGACAGATGCAACTGATATGACCAGCTACCACATTCTCACTTCCCTTATTTTTAGGGACCTCAATATCGAATTCTTATAGAAAGAGGACCCATCAAATCAATCTAGGGTTGGGGTCCTTCTTTGGTCATTATCATCTGGATGCATGGTCGGTGTAGACAATCACCTTGGAGCCGACAACATAGGATATGAATTTGTTAAATGTGTAGATGATGGCGAGCATCTCCTTCTCTATAGTGGTGTAGTTTTTCTATCCTTCAATAAAAGTATTAGATGCATAGTAGATTATGTGGTGTTTCTTATCAATTCACCGGACCAGAATAGCTCCCACGATGTAGTTTCTAGCATCACACATGATCTCAAAAAGGTTGAGACTAGTCTGATGCTCAGTTGATAGGTGTGTGACCGGCCTAAATCGCACGTCCAAAATTGGAGGTGGATTTGAGGTAGTCGAGCTTTTACATTTATAAACCCGAATCCTTCTAGGCCCCTGGAACTTTGCTCACAGGGTCGAAGTAGTCATACGGGGTCGAACACAGGGACAAGGGGGTAGTGTTGAGAACCATAAATCGACACGCTACACTCCGGCAGGTATAAAGAGATGATAAATTCCCTAGGAGGGAAGCATAAAGATGTCACGAACAAAACAAGAAAACTATCTCCAAGTGGAGTTGCTAGAAAGATTTAAGGTTTTAGACATTTAACAGTTTTTATAGGTTTTCATGCAACAGAAACAGAAGGATACACTCGGGGCTAAGTCGAGGTACGAAGGATAAAACTGCGGTAAAGCAAGCGGCGGTAGGACCAATCATGTACCCCTCCTCTCGAAGCGGGCACCTCTAACAAGGCATCGGTTCCACTCTAGGGGTCACCAGACTCAAATTAGAGTGGAAAGGTTACTAAAGCAACTCCGTTCCGGGCACTCTCGTACTCCAGAATCGGACCAAACACTAGAGCCGCAACACAACTCTCAAAGTTGTTGTGACGGGAAAACACAATTCGATAGCTAAGCGAAACGCGATCCAAAACATGCAAGCTAGAGTTCAGATACCAAACATAGCAGTCATCCAACATATTGCACCAAGCATAGAGCAGCAAGTAAGTAAGCATTTCTATTTCTATAAGCATTAAAGGTCTTAGTTACAATGCATGAGTAAAGAATTAAATAACAGAATTAAAGATATATGTCGCCTTCTTGATGTAGAAGTACGAAAAGCTACAGTAACCATCCCGCCCGATATCGGACAAAGGGGCCTAGCCCGATACAGCCATCTCGGGCAGCACGCTCTCTCAAGCGGCATACCGCGACGGGCGACTGTATCGCTCAAGGACCTGGCCAATACGCTCAATTCGGGCGGCACACCCTCTCGGGCGACACGCCTGACGGGCGGAGCGTATCGGGTTCGTTATTGTGTCGGGCATGGAGCTGTGTATCCTACTACCGGGCACTGGTGTCGGGCACTCGTGTCGTGTATCTACATCGGCCGATATCGGCTCCCAGTGTCGGCCGGTACAGTCCTAGGTGAACCAATCCCCTCCCTCTCGGGATGAGGAAGAGCTCACCTAGTGTCGCCCGGTACAAACACTGGAGCACGATACGCCTGCTCTCGCAGCCACCTCCGAAGATCACTCGACTATCCGAAACCTGAAGTGACCAAGCTTGTCCGAATTGTCTAAGATGTCTTTTCGGCTCCCTGTAGCTGCTATTTATAGGTAGCTGGTCGGGGGAAGATATGGTGCTCGAAGCGCCACGTGTCCTCCCTTCCGCCGTTTAGTCGGTGGTCGGCTGACGCGGGTATCACCTGGTATCGCCCGGCACAAGGAGGTCGGTTGTCGGGCGTCGTGGTGAGAGGCGCCTGCCGGTGGGTGGTCGATATCGCGCGGCGACCGGAGTAATTGCGGCGTGCTTGGCTCCCTGTCGGGTAAAGAGGCGTGTCGTCCATCGCGCAGCCCTGCCGTTCAGCGTGTGTATCGGGCGTCAGGGGGGCCGAGACAGTCTTTGGACTTATTTGCGGGTCAGAATGGCCTTATTGGTGTTAAATGGGCCAAAATAGGAGGAAACTCTGCAAAAGATGGAAATATTGGACTGAGAACATTGCTTTGCCAATTATTACGGAATTGCATATAAAAGTGAGGAAAACAACCGAAAAGGGCAATTTTGATAACAGAATAAAGGCCAAAAACATCACAAAAATTGGTGTTATCAACTCCCCCAAACTTAGCGTTTTGATTGTCCTCAATCAATATTTAAACTTTATTTGGCGATGCTTCTTCCTGCGTAGTATGCTTTTCAGGCCAAGATGTAAAACAAGTATCGTAATGCCTTTAGAGATAATGCTGCCTCATTACGAACAAAAGACTTCGTTTTTCTTGCCTTATTGTTTAAGTAAGATTATTCTCTACAGCTTCGGCGAGACGTTGTTGTATGATTCCTAAGTTAGCTTCCACACCAAACATCTTTATTTTCGGGGTAGAAAGTTGTGTATAGGGTAGGCTAAGGCTTTTTGGGTTTTCTTCTTGTTTCCCATCGGTCCATCCAGGTAAGGGTCCGTTAATGGGCAAGTGGTCCCTGCAGTCCAAGCCAGTTGGATTTAGAGCAGTGATTTCACATCCTACGTACCACTGCCCCGGATCTACCATGCCTAAAGATGGGTACTTTTGGAAAATAAGTGTGTGTATATATTTTTTTTCTTTTTATTTTATTGGGCACAACTCTCATGCTTTTATTCGCTCTCATAAGGTTTCTCTCCCTTTTTAGGATTTTTGTCGGGTAAGGGAAACAAAGAGATTATTGTTGTTTGGGCAGCTTTTTCCTTCTCCATACTCGTCTCTTAGTTGTTTGCGAGATTATTATATTTTCGAAATTTTTGGCAAGGCAAAACATATTCTTTTGTTCATTTGAAGCAGCACTATCAAAAAGATATAACAGGACTTGCGTCATATTTGGCGCAAAGAAAATAAACTTTGCAAAAAGTAACAACAATTTTTTTTTCATTATTATTACAACAACTTTGTACATATGCATAGGGGTGATATAGACAAAAGAATTTTTCAAAATTTTCAAAATTTTGGTATGAAAATGTATATGTACAAAACTGAAAGTGTATATGTACGTAAAAGAATAACGAATATGGGACAAAAAGAATGAAAGAACAAAGTGGAAGACGAAGGAAATTTGTACCTCCCTCACTGGAACATGGTACCCCCCCAAACTTACTCCATACTCTGTCTCCAGAGTTGTGAAGTAGATAAGGTGAGGTGATGTTTATTCCAGTGAGGTCGCGCCTGCATTAGAGAGGAGCTCCCACACATATTCTCCTCATTTGTTGTGGTATCCTATGTGTTGGAGCTGGTCAGGCGTCGCTTCATTTGCCATCCACTCCAGGACGAAGATGTCGCAGTTGTTGGATAAGGCAACTTGCTGCGGACTGCGGTGGTAGAACTGGAGTCTGTGCCATGTGCCTCCCTGTATGTTCAGGAATGGATCGATCATCTTTGACACTTCGTCGTAATATTTTCGAACTATGCGTTCGACAGGTGTCAAAGGTTTCGATGTACACGGCACCGGATGATTCTTGTTGCTGTCCGAGCTATTGTAGAAAATGCCAGCTCGTTGCCGAGTGTACATCGCCAGGAGCGTCCAGTGATTGTAATGCACGATAGGCAGAAAGATAGTGCCTGCAACGCCTTCCTTCAAATCTTGCAGGAAGATCTACTTTGCTCCAGTTTCTTCGGCGAGGCAGATATCATTGAAGAGCAAAGGGTGGGCTATGTATGTATGTTTTAGCTTTGGTTGTATATATTGGATGTAAGCTGCTGCAACTGATACCGTCAAGCACCCCCTTCCTTTACCATGTCCCTTAGCTCATCTGCTAGGACTAAGACGTCTCCTGCCTGAAAAACAACGTCTGATGGGGTTGAATCAGCAAGCTTCTTCTGGATGATGTCGACCTGTTCCTGTGTGAGAGTCGCACACAAAAAACGGTCAAAATTTTTGATCAGCTCTTCAGAAACCTCGGGTAAAGTAGTGTCTTCCCTCCCGTGCACTTTCTTCAGGATTGCTAGCTGCTTGCCCACCCCATGAATCTCGGGAGCTATGCCTTCTTCTTTTCCTTCTTGGCTGCTGGATCGTGAAAAAGAATCTTCTTCTGCATCACTATACAGCAGCTCCTCCGGCACACCTGCATCCCAGAAATAGCACTTGTCCTTGATCAGGAGCATGGCGTAGATGCCCCTGCGTTGATAGTAGCACCTGTTCCTGAGGATTCCCAAATTCCCGACACCATTGAGTGCTTCAATGGCCCCCAAGATGGCGATGGCGTTGTTTCCGCTCCCCTTTTCTTCTTCGTGATAAGGTCCTTGAGGAACTTGGCGTACGTAGGCATCTCCTCCAGGGCGTCAAGGAAGGGGACTTCAAGATGCAGTTTTCTGATCGAGTTCATGAACCTTTCGTGACGCTTCTTCAGATTCGCCTTTATTAGTTTGTACGGGAGCGGGATCCTAGGAGCGTAGGCATTCCTTCTGCCAGGTAGCTCCTCAGGGGAACCTTGCGCAGACTCCCGAATGTCTGCCTGTCTTTCTTCTCCTTCTGCTGGATCTGCACCCTCAGGCCTTTGCTCAGGCTCGGGCCTGGCTTCATCAGGGCGCTCCAGCGTCCTTCCAGACCTCAGAACTTCCATTACGGTAGATTCAGGGTGTGGGAGTGCTTTTATTGCAGTATTCTTCATCAGAGAAGCCATCTGGGTCAGTCACTGATCAACCTCGCGATGGCGCGTCTGCAAGCTCGCCATCTGGCACTGCATTGAATCCAGAGCCCCAGGGCTAGGGAGCGTGTTCTGCACCAGTCTGCTGATGATGGCATCCTATCTCTTTATATAGGCAGAAAGCTGGCCAACCAAGTTAGGCTGGCTTGACCTCTTGCCCTTTCCCTGACATTCATCCACAGAAAGGGACTGCTCGCAGCGAGACATGTCTCAAAGCTTGGCGGAACAAGTCACAGATCTTCAGAGTTTCTGAAAAGGCATGGAAAATCAAGTTTAGAAAATTGAAATTTTTATTTAAAGAAAAGTATAATGCTACGAAAAGAAAAAGGAAAAAGAGTGATGTCAAGCTTATCTCTAAGCTTGAGGCACAGGAGTGTAGTTAGTGGTTTCAGGTTCGTCTTACAGTACCGCTATTGCCTTGTCCCCGGCAACGGTGCCTAAAAGTTGACCGGCCTAAATTGCGCGTCCAAAATTGGAGGCGGATTTGAGGTAGTCGAGCTTTTACATTTATAAACCCGAATCCTTCTAGGCCCCCGCAACTTTGCTCACGGGTTTGAAGTAGTCATACGGGGTCGAACACAGGGACAAGGGGGTAGTGTTGAGAACCATAAATCGACACGCTACACTCCGGCAGGTATAAAGAGATGATAAATTCCCTAGGAGGGAAGCATAAAGATGTCACGAACAAAACAAGAAAACTATCTCCAAGTGGAGTTACTAGAAAGATTTAAGGTTTTAGACATTTAACAGTTTTTAGAGGTTTTCATGCAACAGAAATAGAAGGATACACTCGGGGCTAAGTCGAGGTACGAAGGATAAAACCGCGGTAAAGCAAGCGGCGGTAGGACCAATCTTGTACCCCTCCTCTCGAAGCGGGCACCTCTAACAAGGCATCGGTTCCACTCTAGGGGTCACCGGACTCAAATTAGAGTGGAAAGGTTACTAAAGCAACTCCGTTCCGGGCACTCTCGTACTCCAGAATTAGACCAAACACTAGAGCCGCAACACAACTCTCGAAGTTGTTGCGACGGGAAAACACGATTCGATAGCTAAGCGAAACGCGATCCAAAACATGCAAGCTAGAGTTCAGATACCAAACATAGCAGTCATCCAACATATTGCACCAAGCATAGAGCAGCAAGTAAGTAAGCATTTCTATTTCTATAAGCATTAAAGGTCTTAGTTACAATGCATGAGTAAAGAATTAAATAACAGAATTAAAGATATGTGTCGCCTTCTTGATGTAGAAGGACGACAAGCTACAGTAACCATCCTGCCTGATATCGGACAAAGGGGCCTAGCCCGATACAGCCGTGTCAGGCGGCACGCTCTCTCAAGCGGCATACCGCGACGGGCGACTATATCGCTCAAGGACCTGGCTGATACGCTCAATTCGGGCGGCACACCCTCTCGGGCGACACGCCTGACGGGCGGAGCGTATCGGGTTCGTTATCGTGTCGGGCATGGAGCTGCGTATCCTACTGCCGGGCACTGGTGTCGGGCACTCGTGTCGCGTATCTACATCGGCCGATATCAGCTCCCAGTGTCGCCCGGTACAGTCCTAGGTGAACCAATCCCCTCCCTCTCGGGATGAGGAAGAGCTCACCTAGTGTCGCCCGATACGAACATTGGAGCACGATACGCCTGCTCTCGCAGCCACCTCTGAAGATCACTCGATTATCCGAAACCTGAAGTGACCAAGCTTGTCCGAATTGTCTAAGCTATCTTTTCGGCTCCCTGTAGCTTCTATTTATAGGCAGTTGGTCGGGGGAAGATATGGTGCTCGAAGCGCCACGTGTCCTCCATTCCGCCGTTCAGTCGGTGGTCGGCTGACGCGGGTATCACCCGGTATCGCCCGGCACAAGGAGGTCGGTTGTCGGGTGTCGTGGCGAGAGGCGCCTACCGGTGGGTGGTCGATATCGTGTGGCGACCGGAGTAATTGCGGCGCGCTTGGCTCCATGTCGGGTAAAGAGGTGTGTCGTCCATTGCGCAGCCCTACCGATCAGCGTGTGTATCGGGCGTCAGGGGGGGCCGAGATAGTCTTTGGACTTATTTGCGGGTCGGAACGGCCTTATTGGTGTTAAATGGGCCAAAATAGGAGGAAACTCTGCAAAAGATGGAAATATTGGACTGAGAGCATTGCTTTGCCAATTATTACGGAAATGCATATACAAGTGAGGAAAACAATCGGAAAGGGCAATTTTGATAACAGAATAAAGGCCAAAAACATCACAAAAATTGGTGTTATCAGTGTGGTGGTGAGAGAATCCTTCAAGGTGTTGAAGCTTTGCATGCAAGCATCAATGAAGGAGAAAATGATTGGTCATTGGATTTGCAATTTTTGAGAAGTACTTCATGAAACGGCGCTAGAACCTAGTGTGTCCAAAGAAGGAACAAACTTCTTGACATTTTAGGGTGGTGAAATTTTTGTACCGACTTCAATTTTTGCCTTATCAACTTTGAATCCCCTATTGCTCACCTATGGCCAAGGACAATGCCTTCCTTCACCACTATGTGGCATTTCTCCCAATTCAGCACTAGATATGCTTCTTCAAATTTTTACAGTACAAGAGATAGATGATGCAAACAAGAATCAAAAGAGTCGGCATATATGGAAAAAAAATTCATGAACACCTCCATTACATTTTGAATCAAATCTAAAAATGGCAGTCATACAAAGTTGAAAAGTGGTGGGGGCATTGCACAACCCAAAGGGAAACCACCAATGGCATAAGTGCTAAAAGGGTATATGAAGGTGGTCTTCTCTTGGTCGTCTAGATGAATAGTGATCTGATAGAAGGCAGAGTAACCATCAAGATAGTCAAAAAAATATTGATGTGCTAGGTGCTCAAGGACTTGATTAAGGAAGGAGAGATGAAGTGGCCCTTCCTTGTATCTTTGTTCAACTTCCTATAGTCAATTCACATCCTCCACCCCGTGACAGAGCGGGTGGAGATGAGTGCATTCTTGTCATTCTTTTAGTGGTGTCATCTTTCTTGGGAATAACTTGCATGGGGTTGTCTCAAGGGGAATCTAAATTGGGATAAATGATTTATGCAGTGAGTAATTTGATAACTTCTATATGAACTACATCCTTAATGTTGGGATTTACTTTGTATGAGGGTCTCTAGATGGTTTGCAACCTTCTACCATAGGAATCTTGTACATACAAATAGCTTTATTAACACCTATCAAATAACTTATTTAATACCCCAAGACTACCTTTCTTTTCTTCAGCCCTATCAAAAATTTGTCCTATTGCTCTTGTGTGAGGGATGAATTTATGATTATTGGAAAAATTCATGTTCATCATGACAAATGCAATTCTTCCCATCATGTAGGTCTTTCATTTATATATCCTTTGGTGGATATGGCTTCTATACAACAATATATATCATTTTCATCTCTTCAAATTATGCCTTGGGCTCTTCTTATAAAAGGTATCTAGATGGAATATGCATTTTTGACTTGTTCATCATCCAAAAGTTAAGCCTTCTGGAACAGTGAGGGTTGTTTGCAATGGGTCTTAAAAATATCACCTTCCTATCTAAGATGAGATAACTTGTCAATGAAATCAAGTAATAACACTTCCTCAAGAATGGTAGGGGCCTCCATGTTGTCAAACATCCTAAATTCAAGCATTTTTATCCCTAATCTCAAAAGAGTGGTGCCTACCTCTACATAAATCAAGGATCGGGCTATAGGAAGGAATGGTAGAGAGAAGATTAGAAGATACCGGAGACCCTCCAAGATGTCCATAATCACAAAATTGCAAGGTACATAAGCATTTTTCCCAATCTTTGTAGGAATGCCCTCTATGATACTCACGGGCTTTGTCATGGAGGAATCTATTAATTGAATGATCATGGCAGTGGGGAGGATCTCGATGAATCCCAATCTCTGGAAAAAATTGTATGGCATAGAGGAGATGCTTACACCTAAATCTACAAGTCCCTTCCGATACATTTTGTCACCAAGGTATCAATTGATCTCAAAGGAACCAGAATCTTTTTGCTTCTTGGGCATTTTATTCAGGATGATGTCAGAAGTGGTTCTTTCTAGTTTCATTGTCTAGTACTCTTCAGTGGCATACTTCTTATTTGACCAAGCTAGAATTTTATAAAGGGAATCCAAGAAGGGGATGTCCACATGAGGCTTCTTCATAGCTTCTTTAAATCTCAAGAATCTAGCATCCAATATTATTTGCTTGAAATGTGCTTGATAAGGGGGTCTTGGCTTGTGGCATTCCATGCTCAACAGTGAAAACATGGGGTCATTCAACACTAGTATCCTTTCCTATATTAGTATCAATGGTTATCTCTTGCACTTGTTCCTTTCAACCATCACATTACCATTGTCATCAGAGTCAATAGGGATGGCGACCGGTTTCACTAGAGTGGGGGGAGCATACATGTTTTCTAAATGTGTGAAGATGACCTTCAGCTACTCGGGGTGCTTGGGATTGCTCTCAGGTTGTCCAAAAAAAAAGAACCTACAGGAGGGCATAGAGAGGCAGATAGTTGGGCCAATTGAGAATCAATAGATTTCTAGTAAACTTGCTGATTGGAAAGCATGGTCTGTTGGCTAGAATTCATGAACTATTAAGATTAGAGGATCTTCTCGATGGATGAAATTTTTTGTTTGTGGAAGATGAAGGAGTGGGTTTTGGTGTTTGCGGCACCTAGTTTAGTTTCTAACATTGTTGCGCTTGATTGTAACCATGATCTTGAAAATTTCCTCAGTAATTGCCTTGGCTCCTGAAATTTTGTTGTTGGTTGTATGGGAACCCGGGAGGACCACAAACTTGGTTATTCACATGGGATGGCCACTACTTTGATGCATTTTCTATCCCGGCTAGATTACCAAATTGGAAATAGGTATTTTTTCTAGTTTGGTTTGGATTGTAGTAGGCCTAGCTAGGAATGTTCTAGCCAGGTCGTACCCTCATAAGTTATTGAAAGTTTATGCCAAATTTCATAAGATATTTCACAAAAGGATATGCTATTAAATTCACTAAAATATAAAGAACAATAAAGAATATTTACAGCCTTTGCATTGAGTGTGGCTTTCTTTACCATGTCGGTATCTCACTATTCTAAATCTGTAGTCGGAAGTGTGCAGGGTCGAGCAATCATCTCCCGTAGTTCAAAGTTTAACCCTTGGAAGTAAAATTACATCCTCCTCTTCCAATATATATAATTGAATCCATCAAACACTGGTGGTTGGCTCATGTGTGATCCCTTGAGATTGATGTGGCTAAGAACATTCTCCCCCCATTCTCCAAGACTTAGTAGAGATCCTTGAAGACCTACTCTGATACCAATTGAAAGACTCTAGAGGGGGTGAACACAGTTTTAAAAGTAATTTTAACCAAATAAAATAATTTTAACCAAATAAAATAACTTTGCTCACAAAAGAAGAGAGGAACAAGCAAATCAAGAGAACACAAAGATTTAGAGTAGTTCATTCAAATGACGTCAGTCCACTACCTAGTTGTTTCCAACCAAGATTTCTAAACTATATATATTATTCCTTTTCTATATTGTTACACAATACATAAAATTTATCAGTGTCTTTTTAGGAGCAAGACAAATCCTCCTTTTCATCTCAAGGAGAACTATCACCTTCTTTGACGGGTCGCCAAAGGGTCACCCACTTCACCTATTCTTTGATAGATGCGAAAGAGGATTGTACCTTGCCTCTTCTTTGACGATCACAGAAAAGCTCACAATTGAGAAGACTCCGTATTCTCTCATAGGTTCCTAGATAGTCTTCACTCCAAGAAGTAGTCCAAGAGCAATACAATAATGGATAAAGAGATTGGAGAAAGGAAACAACCAATTAAGCTTACAAGTATCCTATGTCAAGCATATGAACCAAGACCACAGTAGATAGGGCAAGGTTAAGTGGTGGTGTTCGGATGCTTTGAGTAGGACACAAAATTTCAGGTGTAAGGAGATTGCAAGTGATATGCTTTAGCTCAATTCTCTCAAGTATAGAATGCTCAAGTGTACAAGTTCTATTCTAGGTGTCCTAATACCACTCCTATATATAAGAAATGCTTACAAGTGGTTAGGATAATTGTGGGGAGTGTTTAGGGTACTCTTAGTCATTAACTAGTTGTTAGGATTAGGTTAGTTGAGTTGTAATAGATAAATTGATTGTTAATATATTTAGTTTGTTCTCAGTTGAGAAACATTTTGACTGAGACTGGCTCGACCAAACTACTAGTCGACCGAGCAGTGATTTTGAGTGTGCAGCTGGTCTAACGGCTATGTGTCAGTCAATCTTCTTGGTCCAACTAGGCACAATGGCTCTTTTTCGGTCAAACTTTTCTTCGAACAACAATCTTGGTCGGAAATTCCTTCCATCGAGAACGACCCAGATCTCAAGTATATACTATGGATATTTCCCAATCCGCGGAGTTTTAGACCTCATGGATTTTGGTCGAATAAGATTTTGACCGATATTGACTTTAGTGAATGGATATGCAAATTTTAGGAAAGCATGTCTAATGACTTTTCTACTAAAACCTAACAACCCTAGTGGCTTCATATGAGTATGGGATAGGGTTTTGGGTAGGTGGAGTTGATAGATATCTTAATTTTACATGATTTCTAAGTACTTTTACATTTGTACAAGTGTATTACAAATGAGTATATAAAAAAAATCAAGCATTCGATACAAATTTCTTGATCAATCTTCTTCAAGATAGTTCATTTCACCTGAAACACTTAGATAGAATGTTAGATCCACAAATGGGAAATGTATTTCATCGTCAAAAGAGAATATAATCTAATGTCCAATTTAGCCAACAATCTCCCTCTTTTTGAAGATGGAAAACATTTCTAATTATAAACAAAACTAAAAATGGAATTTGTATACCTTGTTGAGCTTTTCCTTGAGAATCTTTAGAATGTGTGCACATTTACATTAAAGAGATATGAAACATATCATCTAGCTCTCAAAATAAATGTACAACAATTTATATCAAGAAAAATCTATCTCTTTGGCTAAGAGAGGATGTGAATTATCCATATTAGTTTAGATAATAAAATCATAAATCTCAAGGAATCAAGTTTTGTTGAATTATTTCTCCCACTTTGTCATCTCAAAAAGGTAGACAATTATGAAGATAAGATGACTCTACCTTAATTGGATACTCCCCCTAAATATGGCACCCATATTTAACATGGTAGTAAAAATATAAAAATGTCAATGTTAGCCACGATGTTATGAAATAAGATTCCAAGAGTAATTTAATAAAAATAGTATAAGCAATATAATATCATCGTGAAAAGATATCAAAACATACATTTTCAAGAGTAACAATGTTTGATTTATCTCTAATTATTCTAAATTGTTCCAAAGCAAGGGGTTTTGTAAAGATATTAGCTAATTGATTTTCAATGTCAACATGATGAAGGCATATGTCATCTTTAGTAATGTGATCTCAAAGAAAATGATGTCTGATTTCAATATGTTTAGCATGACTAAGATAGGATTAAGAGAAAAATTGATGGCACTACTATCATCAGAGAAAAATTGGAGTTAATTATAACGAAAATCCTTAATCATTTAAAATGTGTTGCATCATAACACTTGTGCACAACATGAGTTGGATGTCATATATTCCGCTTTGGTGGTAGATAAAGCAATAATATTTTGTTTCTTACTAAACCAAGATCTAAGCAATTTTCCAAGCAAGAAGCAACCACACCAACTAGTACTTTTGGAATCAAGGCGACAGCCAGCATAGTCGGCTTCAGTGTAAGGCTCAAGGTCAAACAGTTGATCTTGTTGATACCAAATACCATAGTCAGTTGTACAAGTCAGATATCTCAATATTCTTTTGACAATGACTAAGTGAGAGTTTATAGTATTTGGTTGAAAATTAGCACATAAACCAACAGTAAACATAATATCCAATCTAGATGCAGTTAAGTATAACAAACTACCGATCACACCTCTACATGGGGAGTTGTCAATGGGTTCACCATCCTCATCTTTGTCAATTTTCGTGGAGGTGTCCATTGGAGTGGAGGCATGCTTACAATTTTCCATATTAAAACAACTCGAGAGTTATTTTTTTGGGGGTTGAGGAAAATACCACAAGGAATTTGTTTAATTTGAAAACCCAAGAAAAATGATAACTCACCCATGAGACTCATTTCAAATTCCTTTTGCATAATATCACTAAATTGTGTGCAGAGTGATTCATTTAAAGCACCAAAAACAAATATATCAATGTATATTTGAATGATAAGAAAATCTAATTCATAATTTATGATAAACAATATAGGTTCCAATTTGCCCATAGAGAAACCATTTTCAAAATGAAAATTTTTTATACATTCATACCAATTTCTAGGGGCTTGTCTTAAACCATATAGTGATTTCTCTAATTTGTATACATGATCAATATATTTTGGATCTTAAAAAATGGGAGGTTGAGCAACATAAACTTCTTCTTCTATTATTCCATTTATAAATGTATTTTTAAGGTATATTTTAATGTTTTTATGTGCAGCTAGGCCAATAACATACGAATTGATTCAAGTCTAACTATTGGCGCATCAGTTTCATCAAAGTTAGTTTGTTCTTGTTGATTATTATATCCTTGAGCAACCAACCTAGCTTTGTTTCTTACAACTTTCCTGAATTCCTTTAATTCGTTACAAAATACCCATTTAGTTCAGGTGATGGTTTTATCTTTAGGTCTTGGAACTAAATTCTATACATCATTCTTAGCGAATTGATTTAGTTCCTCTTGCAAAGAAATTATCCAATAGTCATCTTTAAGTGATTCAACTACCTTTTTAGGCTCAATTATGGATACAAAGTCGATGTTAGCTACATCTTTAAAAGAAGATCTAGCTAGTTTTTATGTTGTCACTGATTATTAGATATCATCGATGGTCTTTGTTTATTCTTGGAATAGGTTGATATGATTCTTCATTTTGATTTTGATTTTTTTTCAAGTTCAGCATTGTTTTCATCTTTAGGCAATATAGTTAAATCTTCAATTAATGGTGAAAAATCACATTCCTTAGCATTGTTTGTTGGATTTACATGAAATGTTAATGAATTGATTCTAGTACTTTCTTCAAGACTGTATAAAGATTGTATAGGCCTTGCTTGAGGTTGAGTAACCTAAGAAGAACCCTTTTTGTGATTTAGGATCAAAGTTAACTCTATCATATTTGGTGTTTAAAATGTAGCATGGAGTTCCAAAGGTATGAAAGTAACACACTCTTGGATTCTTAGAAAAGAGTATTTCATAAGGAGTCTTTTCGAGTTGTGGATGAATTGATATTCTATTTTGAACATAGCATGTGGTATTATTGGGTTCAACACAAAACATTTTAGGTGTTTCATGTTCTAATAGCATGGTTTTAGCCATTTCTTGCAAAGAAAGATTTTTCCATTCATGATACCATTTTTTTGTGGAGTACGATGAGCAGAAAATTTGTGAGTATAACCTTTAGAATAGGATGTATAAACATCTACAAATACAATAACCTCTCTATTTTATCTATAAGAAAAATTTGTGATAAACAAATTAAGAACTATTATATACCTTATATATCCTAAAAAAACAAATTTCACATGTATTTTCTACGAATTTGTCAAAGTCAAAAAAGACAGTACATAAACAATTATCCCCTCCAAGAGAACTCCCCCTTGATGAGGTATACATATCTCAAGGGTAAGTAAAATCACATGACTTTATATATAATAATTGAAAGTACACAACATCATATACAGATAGTCTCAATAGTTTAGTAAATAAGGTATAACAATCCCTACTCCAAGTGGAAAGTATCGTGAACTCCTTCATTGAATTAGAGATGCCATGAAGAAGAAGTGATATAGAAAAAGTCCCTTTACCAATGCACACTACAAAAAATATTGTATCTTGTGTTATCTTTTTAAGACTTACTTTTTACATCAAAACCAACATCTAAAACTATTTGTGATGGTATATAAACTAGAACCAATGTCTTGGGAATTTGTAGAGTTCGCTTAAGAGAACATTTTAAGATAACAATTCCTTATTGTGTACTTTTCCCTTAAGATTGGACATATGTGACATTTCTTTGTAATAAAGACCAAGAAAATCTTTTTAAATCCACATAAAAACCTTTATTTTTCCTTCCCTTAACGTTCATTTCACATCTAAACTAGTGTTCCCATGACTCAACATGTACCAATTTCCCCTTGTCCTAGATATCGCACTGGTAGAAGCTTCCTTGCATAGAGGATATGGAACCGGTGAAGTATCATTCCCATTTTTTAAGTTGGCACAACAATGCTAGATTCTCTGGCATAGCAGAAGTCATTGATTCATAGTTGATTGACACATCAATAGCTTCTAGTTAAGTGAATGAAGATGGTATATTCTCCCACGTCTTCCTATATCATAGTTGTGTCACACAAACATGGTCATCCTTATAGTCTACTCTGCCCGAGACAACAAAAACTTTGGTAGTAAAGGTGTGTTCCTTCCCTTTGTTGTTTTCAATTATTCCTCTTCCTCATTTTGATTTGAGATTGTTTTGCTTATTCAAATGTAGTTTGCATTATGCATACATTTTGGATGTAGTCTTGGACATTTTTATGGATCTCCAACCCTACATTTATTGTGTTTGTCTATTTTTGTTGTATTAAATTATTAAATTAGGAATAATACCTTTTCTAATCAATATATTATTTTGCTTAGTAGTTTCTTAACTGACTTGTATGTTGAAATCTTTTCAACCCTAAAAATATTTGTAGTTTCAATGTGAATAAACATAGTACTTATATGGAACCCTTCTTCCTTATCTTAGAAACTTCAAACTACCATTTCATGCAAAATACACGCATGTGAGATGAAATATAAGAACAAACAAACTATAAAATTAATGCATTGGAGATGTGACTGGGTTATGGGCTAACTTTACTTAATTTTGCATACATTAGCATAGCCTATTATGGCCTAGTTTGCCTCAAGGAGTCATTTTTTATGTGTCTTATAGATGATTGTCCAATGTTTACTCACTAATAGTAAATATTAGAGAGTTAGATGTAGGATTTTTTTTTAACATTTGGTGCCACTGATGATATGGGTGAATGGAATATGCTCTAGTTCCAAAGAAATGTTGACATTATTCACTTATGTTCTCCAGTGCATATGTGGGCAATGACACTCTCCTACATTACATGCTCTGAGAAGTGTAGGAAAATGTTCTTGAAATTTCCTTTGATACTAAAGTACATTCCATACAATCACTGGTGAGGTCAAGTTTTCATGAATGTCCTAGGTGGTACATATTCAACATGTTGATATATTCCTTAACCAATTGATATCATTCTATTAGTATGGGTGGTTGGTCTAGGAGTTAACATAGTTTATTTGATAATAATAAAATTAATTATAAAAAATGGATCAAAGTTGAATATTTATCAAGAATGCAACACTCTATAGTTCAAGTGTGTTCTTTACAATTTTATCAACTTTGTTGGTGAGACAAAAAGGGCTACTAGAGATAGGGTTCATAGTTTGTGAATAAATTGTGATAAAAATTTAGAATTGCACAATGTGGATGGACTTAAAAATCATATCATGTGTAATGGAAACAAATAATGGTATTTCCAAGGGGAGAAAGCAAAAAATAAAATGGTAGAATATTGATATGCAGTGATGTTGAAGTGAGAAATAATTATGTCAACTAAATTATGTATGATATTTTGGACCATCTTGGGGATAACTTAATGGAGGTGCCTCTTATATTCAATGGAGTAGTACATGATGGTGAGAAACCCTTGTAGAGCATTTTACTGATTTTACAAGATTAAATTCATATTGAGAATGTTTCTTTTGAAGATGGACACTAAGTGGAGTTGCAAAAGTTTGACATCTTGATTGGTTGTATTGGAGGACATGCTTGTAGACCGTAATCATCTTCCAAGTAATAGTAATGAACTAGAGGATATTTTGTGTACAATGGATTTGTATTCTAATAATTTTCATATTTTACCCAATGAATGTGAATCATTTTGAAATGAATATAGTAACTTAACAAAGTGTACAAAATGTGGGCTATCAAGGTGTAAGAAGAACAAAGAATCCTTTGGAAAATGTTTTTTCTAGTATGGTGACATGGTATCTACCCATTATACCTTACTTTCACTAGTCATTTTTGAAGTTGTTGATGTATATAACCTAAGATGGCATGGATAAGGTAATAAAAAGGATGATCATCTCCTATGAAATCCATTAGATGTGCCTCAATGTAAGGAATATTTCTTAAAAAATTATAGAGGCAAGGAATTTTAGACCTAGCCTTTGCACTAATGGTATAAACTCTTATGGTACTTTAAGTAGACAACACAACACTTGGTCTTTTAAGATAATCATATAAAATCTACCTTCGTGGTTATGTATGAAGTGCAAGTATATCATTTTTTCACTGCTCATTTCATGGCCTCAACAACCAGTTAGTGACATTGATGTTTACATTGAACCCCTGATTGAAGACATTTTGAAGTTGTGGAAATGTAGAATTAGTACATATGATACATATTGTTAGGATTATTTTAATATGTGCAACATGTTGTTCAATACAATTAATGATTTCCCAACATATAATAATTTGTTATTTATAGATATAAAGCTTGACCGTCCTCTAAGGAGAATATTGAGTCATGGAGATCAAAATATGGTGGTAAAAGTGTAATCTAGGTCACATTAGTTTCTTCCCTTACTACCCCCTTATCAAAGAATCTAAAAAGCCTTCAATTGTTCACTAAAGGATCAATTTGCATCCAAAACCATTAATTAAGAAATAGGTTTATTAAAAAGTGAGAGAGGTTGATGATGAATTCATCAAAGTGCTCCTATTATTTCTTGTGAGAAGTCTCCATACAAGAATATGTGTTCGTTTGGGGATCTTTAATGTTGGGAGTTCTTCACAATCATGTGTAAATCTATGTTATGCATGTCAAGAAAATGTATGTGACAACATCATTGATATGCTATTAAATATACTAGGTAAGACTAAACATGCATGAAACCTATAATGGATCTAATTGAATTGGTATAAGAAAGTAATTATAAACATAGAAGGGCAGGCATCATATATCCACCTCATACTTGTTATCCAATGTTATACAAGAGAGATAAAACCATTTTGTGAGTTTCTACACAATGTAAAGGTGCCTCCAGGTTATCATTTTTGTATGCATACATTGGCGTCAATGAAAGAACTGGAGTCGGTTGGTCTCAAATGCATTGATTTTTTTACCTTAATACGAGTATATTTACCCATGATTATTCAAGCCACACTCCAAATAATGTCAGATTTTCCATCATCTGGCTCTATTTCTTGTTCAATGAAATATGTAACAAGGTGATTGACATTGATAAATTGGATAAGCTTCTGGAAGAAGTGGTTATCGCCTTGTCTCAAATTGACATGTACTTTGCAACTTCATTTTTTATATATTCGCCTAGTTATTTAGTTGACCATAGAGTTGAATATGTTGGGTCCTATGTATCTACATTGGATATATTCCTTTGAGAAAAATATGAGTGTTTCCAAAGAGATACTCAAAAAAATTTGGCATCCTGAAGGTAGCATTATTGAATAATACATTGTTACATAGCTATGGTATTTTTGCAAAGATACTTTTGTTAATTAGATATCAACCTAAAAAGTATCCCCTCACCAATAATTTTAATGAAAAAGGTACTCCAATACCATGAATAATCAGAATCTCTTATGAAATTGAAAATAAGCACATTTGTACATGATGTAGCCCTATTTTAGGGCTCCATCTTGTGCCATTTTGTACTTTATTCACATCTAAACATAATAGAATGCAAGTTATATTCCCCAATATGAGTATTAATGTCAAATGCACTTATGGACGTTCTTTGCATTATTTCCAGATACTTGGACCATGCATTGGATGGATGAGAGAGAAGGAAGGAGTTGAAGGGTTCCTCTATGTATGGAG
This sequence comes from Alisma plantago-aquatica, assembly GCA_963693085.1. Lineage (NCBI taxonomy): Eukaryota > Viridiplantae > Streptophyta > Magnoliopsida > Alismatales > Alismataceae > Alisma > Alisma plantago-aquatica. Next base: position 653,687,995 of record OY856412.1, on the reverse strand, counting down.
GGGTCCAAAGAAGGTCCCAAAGCTCCCCCAGCCTACCCCTAATGGCTAAGATTAGACATCAAGCAAAGAAGTCCTTTGATGATGAAGATTGAAGCTCTTTTTGCCACTAAAGACCCCAGCACGATCGTGGTGCCAAGGAACGGTCGTGCTGGAAAATGCACAAGTTACAGGGGAATTCTCAACATTTACAAGCTACAACAACTCAGGCATCATGGTTGTGCTACCCAGCACGGTCGTGCCATGAAGCCCCCAAAACGGTCGTACCACCCAGTACATATGTGCTAGCTAAAGACAAAATAGGCATGCTCAAAGGAATGACCTCCTCTCAAACTCCACCACCACAGCTGTGATACCTAGCGCGACTGTTCTACCTAGACCTCGCCACGGTCATGCTGCCCAACATAGCCGTGCTACCAGCCTCCATTCTACCATATCAACCTGTAATTTTTTCACTTTCTTGGAACGGTCGTTCCATACCACCACAGTCGTTCCCACTATTAACCACCACGGCCATGTTGTCCAGCACGACCATTCTACCACCTAAACCCTACCATTTTCTATACTGTTTTTTCAACAATGCCCCTACTTACCCTAGTGATTCCACCGCTACATATATATACATGGGTGGCAGCCACATCACTATATTAGCTTCCATTACTCCTCTCCACCCAATCCTTGAGCATTCATTGCATCCTACTTGCATTTATGCTCTCCATCCACCATTTCCACCTTAGAAACCTAGATTTCTAGGTTTTCTTCCACAATCCCCCATATTCTCATGCCCACCTGCACCATTAGAGGAGAGAGGACGTCTCCAAGCTGCTAGGAGGTGAAGAAGGAGGCTTCTACTTCAAGCTCCATGGAGTTCTACCCCCTTCTTCCCCTTTCTTTTGTTATTTCTTTCATCATGTCTAGCTAAGCCCCTAGTGGCGGGCTGTTTGGGGTTAAAATGTGACTTTGATACCATGTTTGGGGTAAAATAACTTGTAATGAACATAATTTCTATCTATGATGATTAATTATTGCTTCTATCTAATTTCCTATTTTATTGCATGTGATTTGTGCTTATAACATGGATTGCTTGCTTTGAGATGTTTGATGACACTTAGCTTCTCGGAGGAATTGGAATGCATTTAGCAATTATAGGAATGGCTCCTAGGTCCAGTTAGTGGATCCCTAGCTAGACCCTTTGTTCCTACATACATATCCCTCCTTCTACAAGTGAGTGTGAGATCTAAGTGGCTATTGTAAGTGTGATTAATGCAATTTCCTAGAGCTTTCTAAATGCTAGATGGCTAGTGGAATGAGGTGAAAAACCCTAATCTCTACTCCCATTTCTACCCTTGGCTCTCAATTTCCCTAATACCACTTACCCTAGAGACCTAGAATTGACAAGTCCTACTAGAATTACACCTAACCCTAGTTCTTCAACTAGTAGTATATGGCACATTCTAATAGCACTTGCCCTGTTGTTTGGTTTGGTAATCTAGATAGAATTTTGATAATTGCTTGCTATGTTGACACCCCCAACTAATATCAAATCACACCCCAAAATGGCCTACCTATCTAATCTCATTGCTTAAAACCCACTTTGCCTTCTTAGCTTGTTCATGTTAATCTAGTTTAGTTGCTTTTGTTCAATCTAGTTATTTGCCTAGTCTTTCTCTTTAGAGTTAACTTAAGTTCTTACTCTCTCTAGTGGTTAACTTAGCTCTTAGTTGCTAATTGCTCTACTAGTGTAGTGTATCTAGCCCTTGCTCTTATTTAGCTAATTGCTTAATCTAGTTCCTTAGACTTGCTTGCTTAGGATAATTTAGAGTTTGTGATAACTTAGATTTCATTTTACCTTTACTTTCTTGTTCACCTAGTTTAACAACCAAACAATTTAAACCCTTAAACACTGGTCTCCGCATTAGGAACACAGCCAACACTAACCTAGCTCTAGTGCCCCCTCTGTCCCTAAGGATCGACCCCTGCTCTTGCCTTTCACCTATGCTACAATAGTACCTTGTGCGCTTGCGGGTGACCTATTTGGTTTTGTGATCGACTTTTGTTAGGGTTAATATAAATTTTGAAAGATCCACACATGTGTTTCCCCTTATGGTTGCATCTAGCCACCTATATTTGGCTAGTGTGTAGCCTTGATAAGAATTGCACCAAGCTTTCTAGCACCATTGTCGGGGATAGAGGAGCTCCGCCTAGTTAGTTAGTGTAGCTTAGCCTTTACTATTGCCCTCAACATTGATATTCTTTATTCTTTGTTCACTTTTGCATATTGTCACTCGAACTTGGTTTCTTATTGTTTGTTTGTGTGTTGTATAGGTGACAGTTGTACTTGCACCACACACATTCTACTTGTATCGACTTGGTGTTGTACGACCCTGAGATAGGTAGGAGGAGATGCCAAATCCGCCACAACCAACACTGAGAAGCCGAGATGGGTGACCACATGGCAGACAACCCCATGGAATGCTCAAAAACCTCCATCGCAACCCAACCACCCACTCCACAAGTATTTTACCCTGAGGAACTACAATTCTCCAATTGCCACCTTAATTGACCAAACGTCGGGTCAATAGTTATCCATTCCACCCGCACTCGTTGGAATCCTTCCTATCTACTATGGGGTGGAGAATGAGAATCCCTACCATCACATCGATGCATTCCTAGAGGCGTGCTCCACCTTTCGTACCCCCACCACTACTGATAACTCCATCTGGAGGACCCTCTTCTCGTTCTCTCTGAAGGAAAAAGCTAAAGAATGGTACATTTTGAAGCCAGAGTTGGTTACTTGGAATGAGGTCAAGAATGAGTTTCTCAAAAAGTTCTTCCCAATCACCAAACTGACTCACATGAGAATGTGTATCACTACCTTTACCCAGAAGGAAAATGAACCTATCCACGAGGTGTGGGAAAGCTTCCAAAAGCTCCTCCACGACTGCCCCCACCATGAAGTACCATTATGGCAACTAGTCCAAGCCTTCTACACTGGGCTTGATGAGTTGAGCCAGAACAACATTGACTCATCATGTGGAGGCACATTCATGGTGAAGCCACCCGAGAAGTCGTGGCCATTGTTTGAGCACCTTACTGAAAATTCCCGCCATCGAATTTCAACTAGAGGGGAACATTGCATCCAGGACTACGTCCCTCCACCTTTTTCTTTAGCTCCATCCTACAATGTTGCCAACCCCGACATGATGAAGATGATGGTGAACATGATGAATATGATGAAGAATCAAACTGGTGGTTCTTCGAGTCAATCCACCATGGTGGTCGGCTCGATAGAAGAAGTTCATGCCTTGCACTCTTTTAGAAACTGGAACAATCAAGGTCCCATGTCCAACACTTACACACCTGATTGGAGGAACCACCCAATTTCTCATGGAAACAACAAAATGAGGATGGTCAAGGACAAGGGCAGCCAAGGCCAAGGTATAACTCCAAATTTGAAGATGAAGTGTTCGGGAGGTTGAGAAATTTGGATGAGGTAAAGAGAGAAGTGCCCTCTCAAGGGAAAAATATTAGCCGCCTTGAACAAAGGCTTGATCAAATCTCAATCTCACTTGCTCGCCATGGAGAAGGAAGAGTCCCATCTCAACCCATGGCAAATCCAAACAATGATAGAGGTTATGTGAACGCTACTCAAGGTGCATACATCCCACCGTGAGGCCAAGCACCCCCACTCCTCCAATACCATGGACCACCACATCCATATGCTCTGCTACCTCACCAACCCCCATTTAACTATCAATATCCCCCACTGCCTTCACATACCTATCAACCACCACCTCCACAACAACCAACTTGCATACTCCAAAATCCTAACCCGCCTCATCAAAGACCGCCACCACCTTCATCTTCACAAGCCCCTCCTTCTTCCCATGAATAAGGGAATATGGTGTTTGTAATATGGGGGAGAGAATCTATTCAAAAGCTTGAAAAAAGGGAAAAGAAAGTGATTGAAGTTGATGACAAAGGCTCGATGCTAGAAGAGTCTAGTAGAGATCGCAAAAGTGCCAAAGAATTTGCTGCTCAATTACTGCTAGAAAATTCCAAGTGCACCCAAGTTTCTACTGATCCCGATGTGAATGTAGAAGCACCCTCAGTTGTCCCACCCTCTCTTGGAAGTGATGAAAGTGCAAGAGATTTGGTTCTTCTGTCTATTTGTAACAAGATCATGTTTGCTGCCCCACATGTCATTGACATAGCAACACTTAATGCAATACCTTGTTGGGAGACAGAACCTCCCTATGAGGCAAGGATCACCATCATACCTCCTCAAGGCCAACTAAGTGTTGCATAAACGTTTGATGCAATTGGGGAGCAATTCCATGAGACTTTAGAAGGTCCCTACCTCCAAGAAAAGAGCAGCAGTATTATGAATCTCCTGGGATCCTTAAAGCAAGGAACGACAAGCATCAAAGCATTCGTTTTGTTGGTGAAATATGTTTGCATGGGGAAGAGAAAAATGGTGTTATTACTGCACAAGGAAATTGTTGTTACAAAATTAGTGAATTTCATCTTTGACATTGGCTTTCCATATAAAAGGGATGATTCGGGAGTTCCTCTCATTACATGCTACATTGGTACACAACCTATTGAGCGCGCTCTCCTTGATCTAGATGCATGGACAAGTATCATGCCATGGAGCATGTATCTACGACTTGGCCTCAATAAAATGGAACTGGTGGATTGTGTCCTTGTCTTGGGTGATGGAACTAAGAGGAATCCCTTGGGGATATTGCAAAACACAATAGTAGTTTTTCAGTTTGAGAATCATGTTAGCACAGGCACAAGGAAGAAAAGGTGATGCATGAAGGATTTAGCTAAGGAGAAGATCAAAGTGGAAGAGACGATTGCAAATCAATAGACGAGCTACATGAAGGAGTCCAGAACGACCGTGCCACACAGCACGGCTGTGTGACTGGCAAGACAGAATGATCATGTTGCTTAGCAAGGCCATGGTGGTCCTACCCTGGTCACCTAGTACTACATTGATCACTCCATCTCTTGGCGGTTATCTTCCGCGACTCCATGCCTTTTACCCTACTATTCTAAACTTCTATTTAATGTTGAGGACATCATGATTTAAAAGTTTGGGTGGTAGGGCAGTAAGCCCTTCTTTTACCGCATTTTTATCTATGTACCTTGTGCTAAATTTTTGGAAGATGATCAAATAGTTTGACTAATTTTCATACTTGTCTATCCTGACCTTGTGTGTCTGCTAGCATTTATGTATACATGTAGTTTACTTCCATGCATTTTGCATAATTTTTCAAAAAATTTGCTCTTTTTGTCACCCCATGTCATGCATTGGATTTCCATGTAGATTTTGGTAATTTTAACTAGGATTTGTTGCTTTATGATTTAATTTCCCTAAAGTTAGGATTAGATGTGAATGAATGCAAATTGGCACCATTTTGGCCAATTTTGCCCAAACTTGAATGTGCTTGCCTAGAAGCATGTTCTGATTTAATCTCCACTGTTTGAAATGAAAATTGTGGTCTTTTGACAAATGCATGTCATTTTCTGATATTTTATTGCTATATGGTCTTAATTGTTGACTTGTTACACGTTCACCATTTCTCTCAAGTTTGTGAATGTTTCAGTTGAATTATGAATTGAGTAAGCTACAAAGACTTAGAGCCTATGGAATCACTTGATATAAATGTGAATCTCATGTTGTTCAATCATGTGGTGTGATATCATTTGATGAAGTGTTGGATTATCTTTCATGCAGGAAATCTTATGTTGAAGACTACACTAATGACCCCTCTTTGATCTGACCCTTCTTTCACCATCTTCATACCTCTCCACCTCATGAAAGGATGCCCTAGTGTACAAAATCAGCCTTGGCCACCTCTAAAAGTTTGGGGTGGCCATATCTATATCTCCCCACTTCACTCTATCCACCGTATGCCCTATCTACACCAAGGGCAAAGGAAAAAAAAGAAATTTAAAGCAAAAATAAAATAAAAGGATGCTCCTATTTAAGAGCATTCAAATAAAGAAAAGATGAGTACTCAATATAATAGCACTCCAAAAATCTTTCTACAACCCTTTCTTCTATTTTCATACCCATTAAGCTAGAAAACATTAAATCTATCTCACTTTACCCTTTTCTACAGCTATGTGGGTCATTTGGTGTGGTTTGAGGCATAATATCAAATGCATGAAAGTGAAACAACACTCCTAGTCATCTTTAATTAACACCAGCATGAAACAGTTTACCCAAAATGACATGAAGGACATATGGAAAGCTCGTGTATTCTATGCTTTATATTTGAAGTTTGTATTCCCAGTGCTCATTTCTTGATTGGTTTGTGAAATAGGAGAGGAGAGAGGTGAAGAACATGCACTTAGTCACTTCCAAGACCATGTAGTCAATAATTTTATGTTGCTATGCATTTTTCATTCCTGCTTATTGAAAGGAAATTGAAAAGAGAGATTAAGTTGGAGCATACTTGAGGACAAGTATGTTTTAAGTTTGGAGTGGTGATGTAGCCCTATTTTAGGGCTCCATCTTGTGCCATTTTGTACTTTATTCACATCTAAACATAGTAGAATGCAAGTTAAATTCCCCAATATGAGTATTACTATCAAATGCACTTATGGACGTTCTTTGCATTATTTCCAGATACTTGGACCATGCTTTGGATGGATGAGAGAGAAGGAAGGAGTTCTAGGGTTCCTCTATTCATGGAGGTGTCCAAAGAAGGTCCCAAAGCTCCCCCAACCTACCCCTAATGGCCAAGATTCGACATCAAGCAAAGAAGCCCTTTGATGATGAAGATTGAAGCTCTTTTTGCCACTAAAGACCCCAGTACGACCGTGGTGCCAAGGAACAGTCGTGTTGGCAAATGCACAAGTTATAAGGGAATTCTCAAGATTTGTGAGCTACAGCAACTCAGCCACCACACGGCCATGCTACCCATCACAGTCATTCCATGAAGCCCCCAAAATGCATGTGCCACCCAACACAGTCATTCTAGCTAAAGACAGAATGAGTGTGCTCAAAGGAACAACCTCCTCTCAAACTCCATCACCACAGTCGTGCTACTCAACACGGACGTTCTACCTATATCTCACCATGATCGTGCTGCCCAGTGTGGTCGTGCTACTAGCCTCCATTCCACCACATCAACCTGTGATTTTTCCACTTTCTTGGAACGGCCATTCCATACCACCACGGTTGTTCCCACTACTACCCACCACGGCCGTGCTGCCCAGCACGGCCGTTCTATCACCTAAACCCTACCATTTTCTACACTATTTTTTCAACAGTCCCTACTTACCCTAGTGCTTCCACCACCACCTATATATATGGGTGGCAGCCACAACACTAGGTTAGCTACCATGACTCCTCTCCACCCACTCCTTGAGCATTCATTGCATCCTACTTGCATTTATGCTCTCCATCCACCATTTCCACCTCATTTCCACCTTGGAAACTTAGATTTCTAGGTTTTGTTCCATAATCCCTCATATTCTCATGCCCATTTGCACCATTGGAGGAGAGAGGACGTCCCCAAGCTGCTAGGAGGTGAAGAAGGAGGCTTCTACTTCAAGCTCCATGGAGTTCTACCCCTTCTTCCCCTTTCTTTTGCTATTTCTTTCATCATGTCTTGCTAAGCCCCTAGTGGTGGGTTGCTTGGGGTTAAAATGTGACTTTGATACCATGTTGGGGGGGAAATAACTTGTAATGAACATAATTTATGTCTATGATGATTACTTCTTGCTTCTATCTCATTTCCTATTTTATTGCATGTGGTTTGTGCTTATAACATGGATTGCTTGCTTTGAGATGTTTGATGACACTTAGTTTCTCGGAGGAATTGGAATGCATGTAGCAATCATAGGAATGGCTCCTAGGTCCAATTAGTGGATCCCTAGCTAGCCCCTTTGTTCCTACATACATATCCCTCCTTCTACAAGTGAGTGTGAGATCTAAGTGGCTAGTGTAAGTGTGATTAGTGCAATTGCCTAGAGCTTTCTAAAGGCTAGATGGCTAGTGGCATGAGGTGGAAAACCCTAATCTCTACTCCCATTTCTACCCTTAGCTTTCAATTGCCCTAATACCCCTTTACCCTAGAGACCTAGACTTGACAAGTCCTACTAGAATTACACCTAACCCTAGTTCTCCAACTAGTAGTATAGGGTACATTCTAATAGCACTTGCCTTGTTGTTTGGTTTGGTAATCTTTATAGAATTGTGATAATTGCTTGCTATGTTGACACCCCCCAACTAATATCAAATCACATCCCCAAACGGCCCAGCTATCTAATCTCATTACTTTAAACTCACTTTGCCTTCTTAGCTTGTTCATGCTACTCTAGTTTAGTTGCTTTTGTTCAATCTAGTTAATTGCCTAGTCTTTCTCTTTAGAGTTAACTTAAGTTTTTGCTCTCTCTAGTGGTTAACTTAGCTCTTAGTTGCTAATTGCTCTACTAGTGTAGTGTAGCTAGCCCTTGCTCTTGTTTAGCTAATTGCTTAATCTAGTTCCTTAGACTTGCTTGCTTAGGATAATTTAGAGTTTGCGATAACTTAGATTTCATTTTGCCTTCACTTGCTTGTTCACCTAGTTTAACAACCAAACAACCCCTTTTAAACCCTTAAACCATGTCTCTACATTAGTAACATAGCCAATGCTAACCTATCTCTAGTGCCCCCTCTGTCCCTAAGGATCGACCCCTGCTCTTGCCTTTCACCTATGCTACAATAGTACCTCGTGCGCTTGCGGGTGACCTATTTGGTTTTGTGATCGACTTTTGTTAGGTTAATATAAATTTTGAAAGATCCACACGTGTATTTCACTTTAGGGTTGCATCTGGACACCTCTAGTTGGCTAGTGTGTAGCCTTGATAAGAATTGCACCAGTACATTTTATACAACATGGATGAAGTGAGTACATATTTTTTATAGCACACGTTTCTTGTTAGGAATATATATCCCTAGATGACAAATGTGTGACTTGAAAGAAAAGATATCTACCCTTTCATCAAGTAGTTTAAAGAAAAAGTGCCATGTAAAGTCTCACAAACATAGAATGATGTTTTTGAGAATGTTAAATGGCTTTCTTAACATCCCAAAATGTATCTTATTTCATGTGAAAGGTATGACATAAATGTATATACATTCTACATTAAATATAAATATGAGATGAGTGTTGTGAATGACAATGGAGTTACTCTACAAGGTATATTTTTCTTTATGAGTGCTAAGGACAGCTAGCCATAACAAGCAATAATGGCATACTATAGAGTCAACAAAGACATTTGTTCAAATTTAGTACACTAGTTTCTAAGTTCATATTTGCATATGTAGTTGGGTTGAAAACTGTTGGGTTCTTGAGAGCAAAAAACACAATGGAATAAAATTTATTTCCTGAGAATCACTCGAAAAGGATCCACCTTATGCAACAAGATCATATTGGAGTTATAATTTTATACCATATCATGGAAGTAATTCAAACTATTCAACTTGAACTACTCAATTTGGATATGAACCTTTCGATCTTTATTGCTTTTGGATTTCTCTGTATCAACAATTAGAAATCATTTCTAGTATTTTTGGCACTATGAAAGTCGCATTAGGATGGGTATACATAATTGTTAATTGTATGGCAGAATGTAGGAATCTGTGATTGAAAGTCTATGGAGGAACTTCCCAATTGGCACAGATGCCAATGTCACAAAGTTGGTTGTGTTGACCCCATACTAGACCTTGATGTTGCCTTTGGCAAAATGCACCGTTCATAGCTGAACACATGCTACAAAACATGTTCCATGGATGTCATTGTCTACAAAACTCATTGTTCCATGGTGGATAGTTGTGTACTCAAAATATGTGCCTCCAATGAAGTTTCTATTCCAAAATAAATTCATTGTGTGAACTCATCTCCACAGTATCCACATGACTGCTTGAAGATGAAGGTCTCGAGTTACTAGTCTCCTCCCTTGTCTCTCTCATTTTCTCTTAGGGTTTATCAAACCATAAAGGCAATAATGAGAAAAAAAAGATGCTCAGTCTGGAGAGCTTCCAAATATATTATATATATAGTACTAAAGAAGGTAGGCTTTACCAAAACCTACTCTAAATAGTATTGTGGACTGCCACACAGAACAACAGATTCTGCCATGCACTTGGGTCCCATGAAATGTGTGCGATGCGGAATATCCTCTTTATTTGAGGGGACATGTTTCTAAATTTTAGAAAAATAATTTCCAAAGTTTACATCCATATAATTCTAGGTCCTCAAAACTTACTTTTAGGTCCATGTATTTATATCAATTACAATTGAGTCCAAATCAACCTTTCTTCAAGCTATCTCTATGTGTGTGACCCTATAGACACCATACTACGTTGGCAATGGATTAACTAATCAATATTAAGATCCATAAGAAATGAGCAACTTATAGCTACATATCATTGCCACCCAAGAGTAGGATCAGTCAGACAAAACTAAACCATCAATGACCAGTGTTACCATGATGTATGATCCCTTTATAAGAAATATCTAGATTGAACTGGAGGCATGGGCACATCATCCTCCTCACATTCAATCTAAGCTCCTTGATCTCCTAGTAGACTAGAAAGATACATATGAGCCTGATATCATATATTGTAACATATCTATAGAAGAGGAAAACCTTTATTTGATTTTTTTTTCAAACAATTGCAATGCACTCTCTTTTATATGACAAGAGACTAAAGGAGAAATAAAACTAGACAATATGGGATAAAAGAAAGGCGACATGACAAGTCTACATCACATAACAAAACACAAACCACAATATTACGCATAAAGCATATATATTAACACTCTCCCCCAAGCTGGAGCATAGATGTTAAACATGCCCAGCTTGTCCACTAATGTAGCAAAGTGAGTCTTGGGAAGTATCTTGGTAAAGATATCAGTAAATTGATCTTCTGTCTAGATATACAGAGTATAGATACGTCCAGAGAGAACAAATTCGTGAACAAAATGACAATCCACCTCTATATTCTTGGTGCGCTCATGAAATGTTGTATTGCTAGCAATAAAAATGAAGGCTTTATTGCCATAGTGCATAGGAATAGGAGAAGAATCAAAGATACCAAATTCTTTGAAGAGTCCTTAGACCCACATTAATTCAAAAGTAGTATGAACCATAGCTTTGTATTTTGCTTCAGCACAAGACCGAGCAACTACAATCTATTTCTTACTGTGCCATGTAACTAGATTTCCCCCAACAAAGGTACAATAGCGAGAGGTATATTTCCTATCATATCGATTATCGACATAATCAGAATCAGAATATCTATGAGTTTTAAGTGCCCATGTATTTGATACATTAATCATTTCCCAGGATAAGCTTTCAGATATTCAAGGATATGACAAACAACATTCAAATGAAATTGTCAAGGTTTATCCAAATACCTACTGTCAAGTCAAATAGCAGCAATAATATCATCTCTAATCACAATAAGATAAATAAGTTTACCAACCAATCATTATATTGGTGGTTAACATGATAGGGTGGTGAAGAATCATCATACCAATTGGTATTGGGATCTAGAGGATTACTAATAGGTTTAGTATCAAGCATTTCTATATCCATGACTAGATTTAGAACATATTTGCACTATGAAAATAGACACCAGAAGAAGATCTGGAAACTTCAATTCCTAATAAATATTAGATTTCACCAAGATCTTTAGTAATAAAATGTTGTTCTAGATATCTTTTAGTAGCAACAATACCTTTAGAATCACTTTCAGATAGAATTGTATCATGCACATAAACAATACAAATAACAAGCCCAGTACTAGTTTTTAACATAAAAATAGAATGATCTAAATGTGAGTGTTGAAATTGGAATTTGGAAAGTATCTGACTCAATTATCAAACCATGAGTATGGGCTTTGTTTTAGGTCATAGACTGCCTTCATGAGTCTACAGACTTTGGAACACTCCCCCTGACTAACAAAACTAGGTGGTTGCTCCTGTTGGTATGTATGCCCATAGAGCAAGTCATGTGATGATTGTAATGGGATACTTTGTAAATGATTTGAATAATAATAAATGCAATTTCCTATCTATATGTTTCAACTATTTCTGAGATGATAGTGTAATATGATAGATGTCTAAAGAATTATTTTACTCGATGACGTATGCTTTTGGGTTGAGGACCTAAACGATGAGATCATACAGATGTTAAGAGTATACATTCTTGTTTAGTCCGTAGTCGGTTGTTATTGTGGAAATAACCATAGACATCAATATCACTAAAGACTATATTGTATTTTGGTTGATGACAAAATCTCATTAGTCATGATATAGTGATATCAAACCAAGCACATAGGAACTTGTTAGAGAACAAGTGTACCGAACAGACCCACCGTGAGAGTGACACATGGAACCATGATTTGGTAGTCACAGTCAGCTCTCACAGTGATAGTGGTGAGTGTGATTCTTCGACCTGAAATCACTACACTCAACACATGTCGTTGGGTACACTTTGACATCATCAAACGCAGTCCTTAAACATGGGTTGTTATAAAGGTGATGATTGGGTGACTTTGACACATGGGGCTTTTGAGGGGTGAGTGATAGATATGGGATTTGTCCCTCCTAAGGGAGCTTGATGTCCATGGCCACTTGATGAGTAGGATTGAGAAAGGCATGTGCATGCATGTGTGAATCAATATGTGATATTGATGTCACACACATCTCACCCAGTCTGCTCTGAGATCGAGAAAATGGATGAACGTTGAAAGGATGGTTATACCATGCCTTGAGTTCATTCAGGACATTAGTGACAAAGGAATTATACATTCACTGTAAAACCTTTCACAGATTGTAGGATTGAAAGTTGTTCTCCAACTTTCTATTTCACTTGGGTAGCACTGATGTGCGACTAGGCACCGCTCTTTGCTTGTGAAGTCATAAGTGTTATGGACTTTCACTGCCAACATGAAATGGACCTACATGGTCACATACAAAGGATTTAACCTGGAAGAGGAGTTTATCCACAAATGATGTTTAGATTGATTACTAAAGGAGTTTAGTAGTTTAATTAAACACTCAATCAATTGATAGCTCAATATCATAGTGTTCAAGGTGTTGGATCGATTGATTAGAGTATAGGATTGATTGAAACTGCAATTAACTGATTTTGCACAGTCTGCACTCCCAACCGATCGGCTCAGGTTGGTGAACTGATCGGATCAACTGGTGAGACGATCGACTCATGTGTCAGTGAAACGATCGGCTCAATTGTTGAACCGGTCGATTCGTGTGACCAACCGAGATCGTTTGGAGAGTCAGAAGACTTTTTTTACAAAAACATATTTGTTTCACTTGTACAAATTTGATTTGGACAAGGACTAATATTTGATTAGTCGGAAATAAACATGGAAAGTCAATTTGAGTTGGACTAGGACCACGAACCGATTGGCTCATGCTTGAACCGATTGGCTCAGGTGCCCCAACCGATTGGTTCAGGTGTGAAACGATCGGCTCAGGTCCCCAACCGACCATTTCATGCTTGAAATGATCAGTTCAGTTGGTGCAGTTGGTTGTTTTGTGGAAAATCTCAAATCCTTCTACTCCTGCTTTAATCGTGCATTGCCCGGGGTAGAGAACCCTATCCCATAGTGGGGGCTTCTTAGGTACAACAACTCATAACACCAGTTTCTCTGCAAAGTTGTCATTCTCTTTGGTTTTGGTAACCAAGAGAGCCCGAGCAAGTGCTACCCGATAAGGGAGGCACAACAAGGGAAAGACAACTACAGAAAAGTGACTGGTGGTAGGAGAGTGTGTCGGTGACTAGTACGCCGACAGGAGGGTGCAACTCCTTCCAGTGCCTTGTGCGACAAGGCGATCAGAGTTCCAGGCAGTCCGTGTGGACGACTACAGAGACGGGAGACTTCTGCCACTCGGAGGACAGTTGTCAATCCCGACAGTCCTGGTAAGACCAGGAGTTGCACAGACACCATCCAAGACCGGAGATGAAGACCGTGCAAGACGCGAGGTAACGTCGCCGAGCAAGCCTCGGGATAAGGTACGCCTCTACAAACCATCCTTCCTATTATATAGACGTTGACGTGATTCCTTTATTCTGGGTCTGGGAGAAGAAAATTTTTGTTTCCGCTGCCTTCTCTGATTCCCCTAAAACCCAACAGTGGTATTAGAGCCACGTCAACTGCTCTATACTTTAGGATTATTGATGTGATCGATTTTGGTTTGTCACCTTTATTTATTGCATACGATGCGAATAAAATTGGCTTTATGCATGTCAATTCCTAAATCCACAAATCCCTACATACATATATGATATGTAATATAAATACACTCAATGTGTGTCACCCTTAAACGAGTTTTGTGGTGGATGTATATCATTTTTATGGCCAATAAACCATATGTATGTGTGCTTGGTTGAATGTGGTTTCTTGCATCTCGGCCTGTGCACTGATTTCCTATCTCCTATTCCTGATGTAACTCGAGATAACTTGAGATTTCTTTCCTACCTTTGCTCCCCCCGAATGTAACTCAGGATTTCCTTTTTCAAATGTAAAATAGGATAGATCTTTTATTTCCTATAATGTCAAAGAATGGCGGACTTTTTGATGACCGATTCGAGGAGCGAGACGAGCGGGTGGCGACCTGAGGAGATGCATGATGCCCAGTGAACTGATCGGTTGGAGGTGTCAGTCGATCGGCTGGTGGAACCCAACTAACCGGCCTGATGGCGAGCCGATCAATCATGGAGATGAGTTGATCAAACCCAGAATGGAGAAGCACAGAGTTCATCTTGTACAGGTTGCATGTGATGTGGACCTAGATGACCGTGATTCCTCTTGGCTCAAGGAATCACATTAGGATGGCCATAATCATTACTTTTATCGTTTCACATGTTTTTAGTGGGATATAGCATGTATATGATACTTACTATATTGTGGTGATTGGATATGTAAATGTACCTATAAAAACCAAATCCCTCATTAAATGTTAAAGTTTTAGATGCCTTCCAAATGCGACACACATGAAAAGCTTGATCAGCCAAGTATGGGCACGCCCTAGCGTGGTGCACCGTCTATTTCGTGGAAGCGTGAAGTATGGATATGTGGGTCTACCCTAGCAGGGTGCATATTCATCGTGTTGGCTTTGGGTCGGACTTAACAAGGTGACCTAGATAGGATCTAGCACCTTGAGGCATGGAGGTGATCATGGCAAGGAGTTGCATATGACAACTTTCAAGAGTTGCATATGATGCAATTGGAAAAAGTTGCCTACCTAGAAGATCTAAGTTGTGGGTGACAGCCCTAGTTGGTCCATAACTCATAGGATTTCAGGATCTTGACCGACTAGGATATTGTATGCTAAAGTCTTCTGAATTGATGGTGAGGGCTGTCAATTTGAATCAAAATAGTGGGAGCGGTAATTAATTAAAGGCCTAATTAACTATCATCAAATTTTATTCAAATCAAATCAAAAGGAGTTTTGACAAATGCAATTTTCTCTTGTAGAATGGCAAAAGAATCATCTTTTAAAATGGGCAAATTAATTGAGAATAAATTTCATAACTGGTTGGGGATTGTGAGAAGTGTTCTGCACAATCCAGATATATTGGTAGCCTTTAAATCCACTCTATGTACGCTTAAGAAGAAGGATAGTTCATTGATGGAGATCAATGGAACAAAGTCTAATGACAAAGGTGAGGGAGAAAAGGGTTCTCTCGCCAAACCGATGTCAGGATCTTCTATGCTCAAAACATGGAGAGGATGGAAGGAATGATGGAAGAAGAAGTGAGAGATAGAGATCTCTACTTCTGCTGTATACATAATAGAGAATAACTTTACTACTTCTCTGTCATGGGTACTTGATACCGGATGTGGATCTCACATTTGTTCAAATGTAAAGGATCTTAAGAGAAGTAGGCCTTTGGGGAAAGGCGAGGTTGAACTACGTGTTGCTAATGGGGCAAGAGTTTCCACCAGTGTCGTAGGAACCTATGAGTTAACTCTACCTAGTGGGCTAATAATAGAGTTGAAGAACTGCTATTATGTACCTACCATAAATAGGAATATCATTTCCATCTCTTGTTTGGACAATGATGGCTTTGAATTTCTTATTAAGAATGGAAAGTGTTCCATTTCAAAAGATGGGATCTTTTATGGCAGTGCCCCAATGTCTTATGGTCTATACTTGATAGATCTGGAGACAAGTGTATACAACATAAACACCAAAAGGAAAAAACTCAATAAATCAAACAAAACATATCTTTGGCATTGTCGTCTAGGGCACATAAATGAGAATCGCATCTCTAGACTCCATAAAGATGGTTATCTAGACTCTTTTGATTATGAATCAATAGAGACATGTGAATCTTGTTTGCTGGGAAAGATGACCAAGACTCCCTTTTCAGGTAAAGGTGAGAGAGCTAGTGATCTATTAGGACTCATACATACGGATGTATGTGGGCCTTTTAGAACTAATGCCAGAGGTGGGTATCAGTACTTCATTACCTTCACTGATGACTTCAGTAGGTATGGCTATGTGTACCTGATGAAACATAAGTCAGAAACCCTTGAAAGGTTCAAGGATTTCATGAATGAAGTACAAAATCCAACTTGGTAAAAGTATTAATTAAATCACTTCGATCTGATCGAGGTGGAGAATACTTAAGCCAAGAGTTTGAGGACCTTCTGTGAGCCTGTGGTATCGTATCACAATAGACTCCACCTGGAACACCACAGCATAATGGTGTGTCTGAAAGAAAGAATCACACTTTACTGGACATGGTGCGATTAATGATGAGTTTTGTTGATCTTCCGATTTCCTTCTGGGGTCATGATCTTGAAACCACCGCGTTTACACTTAATCGAGTACCATCTAAATCGGTTCAAAAGACACCATATGAGATATGGCACGGGAAGCGTCCCAAATTGTCTTTTATTAAGATTTGGGGTTGTGAGGCTTACGTCAAGAAAATATTTCCTGATAAGCTTGGACCCAAGTCCGATAAATGTTATTTTGTTGGATACCCCAAGGAAACGAGGGGATACTATTTATACCACCCTACTGACAACAAAGTGTTTGTTTCTAGGACAGTTGTATTCCTAGAAAAGGAATTTATTTCTAGAGGAAACAATGGGAGGAAAATAGAGCTTGAAGAGGTTCAATCCCAACAAGAAAACATTGAACCAATAGATGTACAAGAGGAGCATAGAGATTCACAAGGTGTTGTGGAATCTCAGTCTCCTCAAGTAACACAAGGACCTCATAGATCTAGTAGGACACGCCTTGAACCTAAGAGGTTTGGATACCTTGTGACTCAAGAAGGCAGTGAGTTGATCATAGATGATGATCCAACTACCTATCTAGAGGCTATGGAGGGACCAGATTCTGAGAAATGGCTTGAGGCCATGAAATTCGAGATGGAATCCATGTACTCCAACAAAGTATGGACTTTAGTGGAACCACATGAAGGGGTAAAACCCATAGGGTGCAAGTGGGTCTTCAAGAAGAAGACCGACATGGATGTCAATGTGCAAACTTATAAAGGAAGATTGGTTGCAAAGGGTTTCTGACAAGTTCAAGGTGTTGACTATGATGAAACTTTTTCTCCAGTTGCCATGATTAAGTCCATCATGAATATGTTTGCTATTGCGGCTTACTATGACTATGATATTTGACAAATGGATGTTAAAATTGCATTCCTTAATGAGAATATAAATGAGGATGTGTACATGACACAACCTGAAGGTTTTGTAGATCCAAGGAATGCCAATAAATTCTGTAAGCTACAAAGGTCAATCTATGGATTGAAGTAAGAATCTCGGAGTTGGAATCTTTGATTTAATGAGGAAGTCAAAGTGTTTGACTTTATTCAAAATGAAGATGAACCTTGTTTGTACAAGAAGGTTAGTGGGAGCACGACCACATTCCTCATATTGTATGTGGATGACATACTATTGATGGGGAATGATGTTTCAGCCTTAGAGAAGGTAAAGACTTGGCTTGGGAATACTTTCTCAATGAAGGACTTAGGAGAAGCATCCTAAATTCTAGGTATTAAGATCTATAGATGTTACAACCCCACCTCCCGATAACCCCCAAATAAGGGAGAGTGAGAGTTCAAAGCTGCACCCATAACTTCTGGATCAAAGGTTCGGCAATTAACCAAGAATAATTATCAAATTTTAACAGACTATACTGAAAAGCTGTAAGAACATAAATTTTTGCATACCTTTTTGAAAACTTAGATCTCTAAACTTCTATCCACTTAAGGATTCTACTCTAACTAATCCTCCTTGTATTTTACTTCATGTATTTCACAATATGACGATTTACTGTTTGTCCTTTTGGCTTGTACCTAAAATGCCGACAAACAAAACGTCGGTCATTCGAAGCTGGTATGTGGGGGAAACAATAAACGTGCGACTATGATAACAATGTAATCATTCAATTAATCATTTAACAATCAAGATTACGTTTTAAATATGACTTTGCGATCCATGAGTACCCATCCTCTGTGCTATTCCTGTAGTGGACATGGATACTACCTTCCTTATGGTAGATCCCCATTAAACCCCTCATGGTCCCACCTATAGGTGAACCAGTTTCTAGGGTTGAGTCACATGGCACTACTCGTAAGTAGCCCACTCCTTAACTCATGGCAGGCTAATGAGTCTCATGGCACTACACGTAGGTAGCCCAGTTTCTAACTCTCGGTAACCTAGACCTTGCTCTAGGATTACCCCTTTTTTTAGCCTTTTCAAAGCAATAGAGGTGGACCCGGATCTAGCCAGTTATATACGCATATTTATAGTGATAGTCATAGTCACTTTATAGTTGCATGAAATAAATCGACATCCAATAGTTATTTTCAAGCAACCGATTAAAACTTCGGGAATCACCATGAAACTAGAGCGATTATTCATAAGCGTAACCACATACCTTATGCCATTGCAGAACTGTGGCAGAACATCATATGTACTTTAAGAATATATCCAAACATCCGAGCAACAAGCATTCAATCTAAAATATTCATACTACATATGTGTCACCATGTATTCACATTACATTACTCAGATCTAGATTTTCTCCTAAACTAGGGTTTAGAGTTATCTCATGTTTGGACCAGGCATTAGGGTTACAAACCTTAATTCCACAGTTTCTAATATTACAATTTCACTTATGCATATTAGGTTAAACCCTAATTATCATCTTAAGCAAATTAGACGACTCATACATTTAATTCACATTATCAACATTAAGATTATCTCAAGATGTTCCCATTAGTATCAAAACCCTAAACCAGCATATATAAAATCACTAATATGGAACTGTCCATTATTTAACATTATCAGGGTTTTACTCATTATACATGGCAAGATCAGGTGTTAGCCTAACATGAACAAATCTATTCAATTAAGCATCATATTAAGGCAAATCTAGGTTTTCTTTTACATTAAACCCATTAGAACATGTATTGCCTATACTTTTAGAACAGGAAGCATAATTAGGTTCTAATAATAATTTATTTAGATTCCTCTCATTTTTCTAAGAAACTTTCATATATTATATGTCCCCGTCAGAGTTACCAATAAATTTCTATAACAACTTCAAGGTTATTCGATTATGATCAATCATTAGTCGCCACATCAGCATATAATACCCCTTTTTAACTTAATTTGCGAACTGGGTTAAGTTTATAATGGAAAGACTATACTGCCCCTCCCATGGAGACTTGACTATTGTGCACTCGGGGGCTAAACCGTCTAAAAGGCTTGACGCCTTCTCCTTCCTCACGGAAGGGCGTCGCACGCAGCCCCTACGGGTCTGCTGGGAGCCCGACTCCCGCTCAGATGAGTCGGGTGTCGCGTCAGGCACTTAGGCCCTGGGCTCTACATCCCCAAAGGTGGTCCAGCCACCTCTATCCACAACTGTCAAACCCAAACAGGCCCTAGGTGAGGTCGGCGGTGACCAACGGTTGAGGGAAACAGAGGTCCTAGATAGCTAGGTCTTGCAGGTTGCAAAAGACCAAAAAGATACATGAGAGGGGGTCGAGCCCTTACCTAAACCTCTCTGTGTTGGCTCCAGCAGAAGAGAAACCTTGAGGAAGTTGTCCCGTTCCTTCCCCTTACTCAGATACTCGGCAAGGAGCTTTCTCTCCCCACTTAGTGCGGTGCTGCTATGGTGAAAGGGTGTCGCCTTGATACTGCTAGTCTCTAGGTTCACCACCAGGTCCGTCGTCTGTTGGTGTGTCACCCTGCGCCTTCATGGCATGGCTATCCTTGGTTACCAACATGAAAGAGAGTCGCTTCATGGGTGTTTGCAGGTCGGAAGCAGAGATAGCACAACTCACGCATCTCCAAACCATGGAGGAGATCGTTGACCCATGCTTCTACTACAAGCACCCATGATGGTAGCTGGGGTTTTCCAGGAAAAGGGTGGTGCTTTATCGTCTCTCTTATATAGGTCGTATGCCTAACCTTTAGGGTTAAGGGTAAGAAACAAAGGCGTGGGTGTTGGACAAGTCCTTCTTGGGAACGCCATAGAAGGCAATATGATTATACGGAAAGTAATTCAATTACTCTAAATATCACGATCCATCCGTGTGTATTAGACCGAATACTTTTGCCTTCTGTTTTATGGTAATATGTTTCCAAGGCTAACTCATTAAATCTTTTTCCAACTATACTTCATAATCGGGGTCCAAACTTCTCTTTCCCTCTAAACTATGTTTCCCATTCCTTTTAGGAGACTTATATATCATTCCTTTATTTGTCTTCCAAGCAACAAGTGGATAATCCTTTAATTAAATATCTAAGCCTATTATCTTCGATTATCTTAGAAATCCTCTCATTATCTTAACTTGTAATTATCCTTCAACATACTAAAAAGGCAACCCAAGGTAACACTATTTGGTGCCCCAACCATTGTGTTTCCAATAATGGAAAGATAAGTATTCTTTTAACTATCTAACACATTATAAACTTTATTCTCCTTTGGAAAATGTTTATCAATATCATTACTATTTATTAATGCATGAATTCCTTTTATCTATTTGTCTTCTGCCAAAGCACTTGTGACAAAGGCAATTAACATTACTATTCCA
Source organism: Alisma plantago-aquatica (assembly GCA_963693085.1). Classification (NCBI taxonomy): domain Eukaryota; kingdom Viridiplantae; phylum Streptophyta; class Magnoliopsida; order Alismatales; family Alismataceae; genus Alisma; species Alisma plantago-aquatica. The sequence goes on along the minus strand of OY856412.1, from coordinate 653,666,884 downwards.
CCAATAAAATTATTGAGAAAATATCAATTTAATCATATTTTATAGTTCCATTTTACCAAAATTTGAGGATATTACATTTGATGTCTCGCTGGGACTTTGACGATAAGTCATATCACATTATCCTCTCATTTTATTATTATTTTCCATTTCTCTTTCTTTTCTCAAAACTTAATTATTCATTTACTAATTGAATAATTGAATTTCCTTACTTCATTTCCTTGTTATTGGGTCCAATAGCCAATAAAGCCCACAACACAATCATCAAGGCTATTGTAAACAAAATCCATTTATTCCAAACAAATTATATCATTATTTGTTCAAATATCTTTAATATGAGAAATTACATTTCTCACCAAATGAACCCAAAAAATTGGGGTTGTAACAATAGAGATAGATCTAAAAGGCTTCTCAGATTAAGTCAAAGCACGTACATTGACAAAGTGTTGAAGCGGTTCAACATGGGGAACTCAAAGAGAGGCAACATCCCCATGCTACACGGAGTCACCATCTCTAGAGCTCAATGTCTCCAATCTTGTGAAGAGAGGGAGTGTATGAATGGGATCCCATATGCATCAGCCATCGGATCCATCATGTACGCTATGTTGTGCACACACCCAGATGTCTCGTATTCTCTCAGCATGACGAGCAGGTACTAGTAAGATCCCTGAGATGCTCACTATACAGTCGTAAAGAACATCCTCGAGTACTTACGAAGGACTAAGGATCAGTTCCTTGTATACGGCGACGAGGAAGAATTGGTTGTAAGAGGTTACACCAATGCAAGCTTCCAAACCGACAAAGATGATTACAGATCACAATTAGGATTTGCATTTTTCCTAAACAATGGAGCTGTGAGCTGGAAGAGTTCCAAATAAGAAACAATTGCCGATTCTACTACAGAGGCTGAGTATATTGCTGCTTCACATACAGCAAAGGAAGTTGTGTGGATCAGGAAGTTCATCACTGAACTTGGTGTAGTTCCCAGTAGTTGTGATGCAATTGAGCTTTATTGTGACAATAATGGAGCTATTGCTCAAGCTAAGGAGCCCAGATCACATCAGTGGTCCAAGCACATACTGTGGCGCTTCCATCTCATATGAGAAATCGTACAGCGAGGAGATGTGAAGATTTGCAAAGTACCAACCGAAGACAACATAGATGATCCACTGACTAAGGCCCTTTTCTCAGCAAAAGCATGATGGTCATGCTAGGTCACAAGGACTGAGGTTCCTAGGTGACTGGCTCTAAGTGCAAGTGGGAGTCTGTTGGTATGTATGCCCATAGAGAAAGTCATGTGATGATTGTAATGGGATACTTTGTAAATGATTTGAATAATAATAAAGGCAATTTCCTATCTATATGTTTCAACTGTTTCTGAGATGATAGTGTAATATGATAGATGTCTAAAGAATTGTTTTACTCGATGACGTATGCTTTTGGGTTGAGGACCTAAACGATGAGATCATACGGATGTTAAGAGTATACATTCTTGTTTAGTCCCTAGTCGATTGTTATTGTGGAAATAACCAAAGACATCAATAACACTAAAGACCAGATTGTGTTTTGGTTGATGACAAAATCTCATTAGTCATTATATAGTGATATCAAACCAAGCACATAGGTATTTTTTAGAGAACAAGTGTACCGGATAGACCCACCATGAGAGTGACACATGGAACCATGATTTGGTAGTCACGGTCAGCTCTCACAGTGATGGTGGTGAGTGTGATTCTTCGACCTAAAATTACTACACTCAACACATGTCGTTGGGTACACTTTGACATCATCAAACGCAGTCTTGAAACATGGGTTGTTATAAAGGTGATGATTGGGTGACTTTGACACATGGGGATTTTGAGGGGTTAGTGATAGATATGGGATTTGTCCCTCCTAAGGGAGCTTGATGTCCATGGACGCTTGATGAGTAGGATTGAGAAAGGCATGCACATGCATGTGTGAATCAATATGTGATATTGATGTCACACACATCTCACCCAGTCTGCTCTGAGATCAAGGAAATGGATGAACGTTGAAAGGATGACTATACCATGCATTGAGTTCATTCAGGACATTAGTGATAAAGGAATTATACATTCACTGTAACACCTTTCATGGATTGTAGGATTGAAAGTTGTTCTCCAACTTTCTATTTCACTTGGGTAGCACTAATGTGCGACTAGGCACCGCTCTTTTCTTGTGAAGTCATAAGTGTTATGGACTTTCACTGCCAATGTGAAATGGACATGTAGGGTCACACACAAAGGATTTAACCTGGAAGAGGAGTTTATCCACAAATGATGTTTAGATTGATTACTAAAGGAGTTTAGTAGTTCAATTAAACACTCAATCAATTGATAGCTCAATATCATAGTGTTCAAGGTGTTGGACTGATTGATTAGAGTATCGGATTGATTGAAACTGCAATTGACTGATTTTGCACAGTGTGCACTCCCAACTGATCGGCTCATGTGATGAACCGATTGGCTCAGGTTGGTGAACCGATCGGCTCAACTGGTGAGACGATCGGCTCAACTGGTGAGACGATCGGCTCATGTGTCAATGAAACGATCGGCTCAATTGTTGAACCGGTCGATTCGTGTGACCAACCGAGATCGTTTGGAAAGTTAGAAGACTCTTTTTGCAAAAACATATTTGTTTCACTTGTACAAATTTGATTTAGACAAGGACTAATATTTGATTAGTCGGAAACAAACATGGAAAATCAATTTGAGTTGGACCAGGACCACAAACCGGTCGGCTCATGTTTGAACTGACCGGCTCAGGTGCCCCAACTGATCGTTTTAGGAGTGAAATGATCGGCTCAGGTCCCCAACTGACCATTTCATGCTTGAAACGATCAATTCAGTTGGCACAGTTGGTTGTTTTGTGGAAAATCTCGAATCCTTCTACTCCTGCTTTAATCCCGCATTGCCCGGGGTAGAGAACCCTGTCCCACGACCCTCCTATATATAGGGGTAGTGGGGGCTTCTCAGGTACAACAACTCAGAACACCAGTTGCTCTGCAAAGTTGTCATTCTCTCTGGTTTTGGTAACCGAGAGAGCCCGAGAAAGTGCTACCCGATAAGGGAGGTACATCAAGGGAAAGACAACCGCAGAAAAGCGACTGGTGGCATGAGAGTGTGTCAGTGACTAGTACGCCAATAGGAGGGTATGAATCCTTCTGATGCCTTGTGTGACAAGGCGATCGGAGTTCCAGGCATTCCGTGTGGACGACTACAGAGGCGGGAGACTTCTGCCGCTCAGAGGACAGTTGTCAATCCCGACAGTCCCGGTGAGACCAGGAGATGCACATACACCGTCCTAGACTGGAGGTGAAGATCGTGCAAGCCGCGAGGTAACGTCGACGAACAAGCCTCAGGACAAGGTACGCCTCTACAAACCATCCTTCCTATTGTATAGACGTTGACGTGATTCCTCTATTCTAGGTTTGGGAGAAGAAAATTGTTGTTTCTGCTGCCTTCTCTGATTCCCCTAAAACCTAACAGGTCCATGTAGACTTCCTCATGTAAGTCACCATATAGGAATGAATTTTTAACATAAAGTTGAAATAGGGGACAATCCTTATACACAATAACAGATATAAGCACTCTTACATAATTAAGTCTAGAAACAAGAGAAAAAAATTGAAAGTAGTCAACCTCATAGGTTTGAGTGTAACTTATTGCTACCAATTGGGCCTTCAGCCATTCAACTAAACCATCTAGCTGATATTTGACCGTAAAAATCTAGGATCAAACACTCAGACAGCTGAGGATGATCAACAAGATCCCAAGTCTTGCAATCTCAAAGGGCAGTCATTTTAGTTTCCATGCCTTGATGCCATACGAAATGTGGAAGAGATTGTATAGCATTCTTTTCTGATTTACATGAGACTTCACATCATACTATCATTTCTTACATCTTCCATTTCTTGGGACTCTCTCTCCCTCACTAAGATGATACATGCTCATATCATATAAACATATATGTAAGAAGACTTTTTCTCTATCTCTGGGGTTTGGTCCTTCCAAGTACATATAGAGTATGACAAGCCTCAACTCATTCACTCAGGGGTAGTCTAGTTTAGGACATATCACAACAAATATTTCTCATAAATTATCTTATATTATAGTTTAGGTTCCTTAGTCCCTCTGGGTCCCACTCTATCACAAAGTTAATCTTATACCTGATCCTAACACTGGGGGGGGCTTAATAAAAGAGTATGAGGCTCTTACTAATTCACACTTTAGTATGTCTTGTCTCAGAGAAGCATATATACTTGTATCATTAAGTATTATGTCAACTGAGAACCAATCCTCAAATATGACTGAGGTCATCCTACACCACATTATTTCCTTATGTGATATTAAACACACTTTTATGTTCAAGGTATTTAAAGCATCGTATCTTTATGTCCATGACATTTTGGTTACATACATTAATTATGATTTGGTGTAGGATGCCATAACCCTAATACTCATAACCCTAATTTTCAGAAGGGTAGGGGAAGCAAATCAGGTCCCTAGGGTTTAGTGAGGGAAGTAGGGGTAGAGAAGGGACGAAATTATATGAGAATAAAACCTAGAGGTATTTTATTTCCAGAAAAATCTTTCGACTTTAGCCAGGAATGATGCATGGGCCCGAGAGCTCTCGTAAGTCAACTAGCAGTGCATAAGAAAGTTTTTCCAACCACCAGGTCATGGTCCCTTCTAGACACCATAGTCTTTATAAAATACCCTAATAATTCTCTTGGACTCTATAGAACCCTTAAAATTTAATTATAATTAAAGGTTAAATGGTAAACCAGACTCTGATACCAAATGTAATAATTACCTCCCCTTGTTATCCCCAATTAAGGTGGACTGAGAGGGCAAGGGCCATTATCATAATTACATGATTAAGGTTTATTAGTTAACCAAAAATAATTATAAATTTCATTCAACGGAAAAGAGTTTGATACAATATGAAGGATAAACTCTCCACTAAGGAAGTTACATGATATGGAATTATATTGTTTGTAACTTGAAATAAAATCTATCTAACTAAATCCTCCATGTAACTCTAAGCATCTTTCTTTTGATGTTTTCTTCTCAGGATGTCCATGTTGCAGATCAATAGTAGTTTATCCAAAAATGTCGTGAAACAAAAACACAGTCAATATCACTGTTCGGAAAATCCCCCTCTTAGGCCGAATAATCGGCTGAATATTCCTTTTTGGGGGTCTACCGAACCGATTATCAATAATCGGCCGATTAATCGGTCCTTGACCGATTAATCGGCCGATCGGGGGAATAATCAGCCGATTAATCAGCGATTTTCAAAATCAAATGCTAGTAATAATTTTTTTTTACATTAATTTTTTCTAATACTACTATTGGTCATTACAATTACATTCTCTTCTTCCAATTTACATATTTGGTCTTCTGCTCATGTTTTCTCTATAAGTTTATAGTTAGTGTTTATTGAACTGATCCTTACTATTGACGTTTTCTCTATAAGTTTATAGTTAGTCTATTACTTATAAATGTTTCTAATTACTTATCATTGTCATTATTATATGGTCAATATATAATTTACATATCTTTATGATTAATATTAAAAAAAATCAAAACCGATTAAAACTGAATATTCTCCCGCTTATACTCCCACATACTGTATATACTCTATTCGGTACCCTCTCCGCCCGTACACCGATTACCGCTTTTCAGAACACTGGTCAATATAACAAGTTATATTGGTATGTGGGAGAAACAAAATATTGGCATGTAGGTGTAACAATATAATCAGCCATAGCAACATTTATAGTTACAAAATTGAACATGCATTTTCTGGTTTTAACCTCGGCAACCTTATCCTCTTTTCTCAATGGTGTGCCTTCTCTTTAAGGAAGCCTCTTTATGGGAACCCTCTATTAAGAGTTTGGTCCCTGCCTTGGACATTTCATAACCTTGGTTTCATACATAGGCCTTCCTTTGTAGGATCGATCGTCAGTCATTCCCATAATGATTTTATTCACCCCATACTCTTTAATTCACTAGATATCAATATAGGGTTTGTGCATGTTACAATTATATAAGATGATATTCATATTGACTTCATAGATTGCAAGAATTCAATAAACAATTAACAATTTATTTGCAATCAATTTGAGAAACCTCAGAAAACCACAGAAGTCATTTAAGTTGAGTGTTCATAGGCATAACCACATACCTTTCTTAGAAAAGATCAAAAGTCCAAGCAAATAAGTACAGTTGAGATTAAGCAAGCAATGACCCTGAAATTAATGCATAACACCCAAGTATTACTATTTTATTCATCAACTCTTATTAAGACTGACTTGGTTTCCAAGTTAGGGTTCTGAGGTCAAATTAGGATTTCATTAGGGTTTTGGCTTTCCAAACCCTAATTAGCATCTTTCGTGCCTTTTTAACTTGTGAACCCTAAGTTTGATGTTTTATGTATTCTTAATATCAAATTAAGTCAAACATGTCCTTTTTATCCAAAAAGACTCAATTTTATCCATTAAAATCATTTAAGCATATTATGATCATTATAACCAAGAAATTATGGTTTCTGTGTTTTTATACATTAAAGTTAGCAACTTTAGAAACTTTTTGAATTATAATCAGATCTAGGTCTTGAAACTATTTTTATTGGAATCCTTGTATTTTTTATAACCTTTCATATATAAATTATGATCATTGTACCTTCCTATCAATTACTATGATTTTTACAAATTGATCTTGGACAATCACAAGTCATCACTAGGCGGTGAACCTGGGTCCCAGCCTTGCCAACTAGGCTAGCCAGGCCACTGTGCTCACACTAGGTCAGTGATTTGTGCTTGCATGGATGCTCACTTAAGGGTAAAAAGAGAGGAAAAGGACCAAAGAGTCCTTATCTATACCAAAGAGAAGACAAGGGCAACATGGTAAATTCCCCAAAGGTTTTCTTAATCCTCAACTTTTTATCTCGAGCGATCAGGTGGTCATCTTGTCTATTGACTTCAAGATTCAAACCTCCTTAGTGATAAACTAGATCATCATGACCTTCGTCATGCTTCCACAAACTCACAGAGGGCTTCAATCTCTCGGGAGGTGGTTGGAGTTCTTAGGACGACGAAAGGGTATCTCCAGTGAGATAGTAGAGAGAGGTAGAGGTGAAGGACGGTATTGGTAGAGAAATTAGAGGCAGGGTGAGAGTCAGGAAGTTGAGCGGAATCTTTTGAGCCAATTTGTGGTTTCGCAAGAGGGTCATAGGCCTATATATACACTTGGTTGTGGTAGTAGGGATACCCTTGAGTCCACTAATTCGGTAAAACTTTAATATCATTCCATTGGGGGTGAAACCTAGGGAAGGTTGGTTTGTAGTGCTCTCTTGAATCGGTTGGATTTGTTTCCAAAGTTTCTCGTGCATTGAGGAGGGTGAGGAGAGAAAAGGAAAAAGTTGGTTTACTATTCTGACTTTCCTATCATATACGAGGTAGACGATGACTTAGTCATTAGTTTCATCCCGATCCAACGGTTGTCATGCCATGTGAAAAGTAAAGGGTTGGTTTTATTTCCAAATCAATTGTATCACTTAATACTTATTTCCATAAACCATTTACTTTAGGAATTTTAGTAAATTCCATATCTCTCTCTCCTTTTATTCTTTTAATCCCAAAATTTGAAGGAAAAACTTAATTCTTTTATCTAAGTGAGTGAGACTATAGACCAAAATATAGAATTTAAAGACACTTTTCTTTATCTCCAAGTCTCCCTTTAATATCCTTTATTTAAGGCATCAAACTAATTCTTTTCTCCTCCAAACTTGGCTATATTTCTTATTTAGATTACTTTTCTCATTAACAATAATATGGAAACAAAATGTGTCCTTTATTAATTCATTTATTTTGGAATTTTCTCTCTTCATTTTCCCCATGTGCATTTTTGAATTATTAAAAACGGTAAAAGTTACTAAAACTGCAACAAAGGGAAATTTGCAAATTAAATCCATACTTTTAAAACAAGGCACAAAAAAATTCTAATATATCCTTATTATTCAAATATTTGCATTTTGAATATGTAAATAGATGTGAAAAAAAGGTTATAAATACATGTGAAAAACTAGGTTAAAAAATCCTTTCCCTCTTAAAAGAATTTTTTCGTCAAAATTCAACTAATTATACAAAAAGTCCATGATGAATTTTTTTTGTGTCTGTCTTTAGATCTCATGTGGCTTCATCCTCACCATGGTGATTCAAAAGAACCTTTACAATATCTATTTTTTTATCATTAAGCGTGCCTACTTCCTTTTCTATTACTTCAAAATGGGGGTAAAGAAACTTCACAAGTATGGCGCGAAAAAAACAAAAGATCTATCTATACATTTAGGCTGTTAAAGTCCTGCAAAATGAGGTGCCACGCCTCATTTATATTGGGCTTAACATCTTCAAAATGATTTTAGTCCTCATGTACCAGATATGGTAGAAAATAAGGCATGTAAGAAATTTTTCCTATCTGTCTTTACTAGTATTAAGTCATCCATATTCTTTGGCAGAGTTGGCGCTTTGCATCTAGCTCTGTCCCATACTGTAAGACTGAACAAGCACTCCCACAAGATGTGGTTCAGGGATTCACCCTTTACCATATCTATCCTTTTATTCCTGAACTCTATCACCTTGGAGTATATTATCCTCACAGGTAACTAAAGGTATGCCAGTCTCCCTTAGAGTTCTATAGGTTTGATGTTCAACACATGAGTAGGATCCCTCACATAGAGTTTCAGATTGGACACATGGAATACATCATGCAAATGGATTACTTCTATTAAATGTAACAGATTAAATCCACTTTCTAATTACATTTCCACTTATGATTTCAAGTTCACTTGACCATTACCTTGTTCACCTAGGTTTCCAAACCATTTGTTCATTATTCTCTCATAAGAGTGAGGTAACGCCTATACATTATTCAATTGTCATAGTTACATATTCACTTGACCATCATTCATAAGATAAAAATTGTCATAGTTACACCATTCAATGGAAAGAAGGAATGGTTCTTAGTGAATGAAAAGTACATACGATATAAGACATCCTATACATCATCTAGAAGAAGGATGACATTCAGCTAACTATAGGCAAATAGAGATGCATCCACCTACATAATACTCCAAGGAACTTTATTATATTCCTCCAGATACTTTGAAGTGCATTTACTTGTTCTTTGTACCTAGAAAATATGAGAAATAGACGAACCAACAAAGTTGTGTATGTGGGTAAAAGTACTTGTATAGTAACTTGCATAATGAAAAAAATTGAGAAAGAAAGAAAGAACAGAAAACATTATATTAGTGCAGAAAATCGGGTAAACATTTATTTTATGCATATCTTTAGATATAGTTATACTACTAAGTGTGTTAGCACCTAATTTTACCTACATGTTGGGCCCTTCCCCTCCACTAGGGCTATGGGGATCCCCACCCCTTGGGCTATGGGGTTGTGCTCAACTTTAGTATTTAGAAGAGAGAGGGAATACTATCTCACTTCAGTAGCTACAACTCATCTTAATCTTTTATGTTCTTTTATGTTTGACAAAGCATACAATACTAGTGTTCATACAAGAATTTATATGCAAATAAAAGCATCCAAGGTTCATCATATCATTATGCATCCATGAATAAATCTAAGATGATGGAAAAACCCTAATTTTCTGTTTCTCTCTACATATATTAACTTTCATGTATTTATTTGCCAAACCCTAACTAAGTAATGACCTATTGTGATCATGATCGACCTTAAAAAATCCTAGATCCAACTTTGATCTATTTGGATCATGAAAATCCTAAAGGGAAACTATTAATGACCTAACCCCTATAGAAACCCTAATAATGAATGATTCCTTCTTAAATAGTAATCGGTGTGATTAAATAGGTGAAACCCTAATTTTGAGATCTGATCCTGTGACTCCAAAGCAAGATAAAAATCCATAGATAATCCCTAATCTAATTATAAGAAGATGAAAGTAACCCTAATTAAGGATCAAACCTTAGTCTTGGGTCATATGGACTCATAGTGACATACACCCTTGATTTCTTTTTAGGGTGATCATTTGCTTATAGTTAGCTAGATGGATGTATCTCTATTTGCTTATAGTTAGTTGCATTTCTTTCTTCTTCTATATGATGTATAGATGTCTTAAATCCTATGTACTTTACATTCCCTAAGAACCATTCTTTCTTTCCATTCAATAATGTAACTATGACAATTTTTATCTTATGAATGATGGTTTGTGTGGCTACTTATATGATGTTTGTGAACAATGATCCGACTTCCTTATATACTAGATGGCAATCACAAGTCTTTATATTTTCCTTCTTGACATCCTATAGATATGAGTGCATGCATATCTAGGGAATGTCAACTTGGAAAGTATATAGTAATTGGGGTCGTCACACTATGGTGGTGCTCAACTAACTTGTATGAGAGGCTCATCAAACATATATCAAAATCCTAGTGGGGTTTCCCCTAACCCATTACTTGAGGTAGGTGTCATGCTCAACATCGATGAGCTCACTGAACTCTATGAGAATCATATGTACTAGATTTGTTTTCTCTCTTTGGTCCAAGGTTTTAGGTCTACCTTATTAGCATCAATCACCAAAATCTAGACACTCTAGCACAAACTAAACTGATACCTGATATGGAATTCTTTTCTTACACTACTCATGTAATATTCTTACCCAACCTTCTCTTTCTCATCAACAACCACTAGAGTCCTAAACAAGGAACTACCAACCCTTGCATGAGGCTTCACATCATACTATCATTCCTTATCTCTCCCAGTTCTTGGGACACTCTCTCCCTCGCCGAGATGGTAGCTACTCATATCATATACACATATTTGTACAAAGCCTCTTTCTTTTTCTCTAGGTTTTGGTCCTTCTAAGGACATCTAGGGTACAATAAGCTACAACTCATTCACTCAGGGGTAGCCTAGTCTAGGACATATCACAACAATATTTCTCATAAATATATCTTGGAGTTTATGTTTATAACTCTCTCTAGGTCTCACTTTCTTATATATTTAACCCTATAATTGGTCGTGACACGAGGGGTCCCCCTTTATAAAAGGTTTGAGGCTCTTAATAATTCACACTTTAGTATGTCTTATCTCGGAGAAGCATATATACTTGTATCATCAAGTCTTATGACAATTAGGAACTAATACATAAATCTAATTGAGGTCATCCTACACATATTATCCCCTTCTGTGAGATTAAACAGACATTTTAATGTTCAAGTAATTTAAACCATTGTATCTCTATGTCCATGACGTCTTGGTTACATACATTAATTATGAATTAGTAGAGGATGTCATGACCCTAATACTCAGAGACCTAATTTTTAGAAGGGTAGAGGAAGCAGTTATAGGGTCCATAGGGTTTTGTGACGGAAGTAGGGGTAGAGAAGGGACAAAATTAGATGTGACAAAATCCTAGAGGTATTTTATTTTGAGAAAATCCTTTGAGTTTGGTCCGACGGGATGAACGGGCCCATGAGTCCTTGTAAGCCGACTGGTGGTGCGTAGGAAAGTTCTGCCAGCCCCAGGTCGTGGTCCCTTCTAGACACCACCGTCTTTAGAAAATATCATTATAATTCCCTTGGGATCTAAATAACTCTATAAGATAGGAGGGAGAGGAGATAAAAGGAAAATGGTGGTTTACTATTCCGACTTTCGTATCTCGTGCGAGTCATCATCATATCCCAATCTAATGGTTGTCATGCCACGTGAAAAAGTAAAGGGTTAATTTATTTCCAAATCAATTGTGACATTTAATACTTATTTTTGTAAACCATTCACTTTATAAACTCTAGTAAATTCAATATATCTCTCTACTATTATTCTTTTAATCTTGAGTTTTGAAGGAAAGTCTTAAATACTTTTATCTAAGTGTGGGTAAGATTAGAGACTAAAATACAGAACTTAAAGAGACTTTTCTTTATCTCCAAGTCTCCCTTTCATATCCTTTATTTAAGACATCAAATTAATTCTTTCATCCTCCAAACTTGGCTATATTTATTATTTGGATTACTTTTCTCATTAACAATAATATAGAAACGAAACCCATCCTTTTTTAATTCATTTATTTTGGGATTTTGTCTCTTTTTTTTCCCAATCCTTTGTTAATTCAATTATTTTGGGATTTTGTCTCTTTCTTTTACACATGTCCATTATTGGATTATTAAAAATATTAAAAATAAAAAACCCATATCAAAGATAAATTTGCAAATTAAATCCATACTTTTAAAATAAGGCATAGCAAATTTCTAATATGTCCTTATTATTCAAATATTTGCATTTTGGGTATGTAAATACATATTAAAAACTTGGTTATAAAAGATCATGTTCTACCACCTCATGTAGAGGAGTCAGATTCAACAAATCACTTGACAAAGCAGACCCCTCGTCAGAGTAGTACGACATGTGTTTAAAAAAGACAACATTCTCACTCACAAACCATTGTCTATTAACAAGATCATAACACCAATATCCTTTTTGAGTCCGCAAATATCCCAGAAATACACATTTAGTGGAGCCGGGATCAAATTTAGATATCCTAGGGTGGAGATTCTTAACAAAATAAATGATGCAAAAGATACGTAGTAGAACATAAAACAAAGGTGCATCGGGATACAAAAGAGACATGGACTTGATTATGCAACACAGAGGAAGGCATATGGTTACTTAAGTAACAATCAGTAGAAATAGCTTCAAGCCAGAAAATTTTAGGGACATGATAGTGAAGAAGAATAGTGTGTGCTACTGCAAGAAGGTGGTGATTCTTCTGTTTGGCCACACCAGTATGTTGTATGTGTGAGAACATGAAGTTTTATGAATGGAACCTTAAGAGGTACAAAAGAGTACCAGATATTTTTGCATTAGTTCCAAGGCATTATCAATTCTCAAGATTTTAATAGTTGTTTTAAATTGGGTTTGGATCTTAATGAAAAGAGTGGTGATAGTGTGAAAAATATTATTGCAATCCCTCAAGTGAAACAACCATGTTGCCCTAGACCAGTCGTCAATAAAATTCATAAAATAGCAAAAATAGACAAGCTAGTAACTACACAAGGACCCCTGATATCAACATGAAAAATATGAGAAAGGCTTTTAGAACCTATTTATTTCTTTGTATGAAAAAATTCCCAAGTTTATTTTCCAAAATGGCAAGACTCACATAAAAGTTGTTTCTAAGAAATATCTAAAAATAAACATCGCAGTTTGGTAGCAGAAGGATGTCCCTGCCAATAGTGCCATTGCAGACCACTCCCCAAAGAGGATAGCAGAGTTGCATCATATTTCAAGCACATCCAGGTAATACAGTCCATGTGGTCCCTCATGTCCCGAACAAATCCTCTTCCACATACGGAGATCCTGAAACACACAACCCTCATGATCAAATGTGATTGAGCAGTGAAGGCTTTTAAAAAAATTACTGATAGATAGAAGATTTGGAGGAAATTCTGGAACATATAAGATAGATTTTAAGTGGAGATTTTTAGATGGATATGTAGCTCCAATTTCATGGACATCAGACTAAGTCCCATCCACAACGGTCACAGGCGGACACATTTAGTCATAAATTAGATAGTGAAAAGACTGGAACAGCCAAAAATATGGGCAAATGTGCCTGGTTGGATGACCCATTTATGTTTACCATATGTATCAAGGGATGCTAGTAAAGTAGAGGAACCTCCTTCTGGAGTAGTTGTTGGTGAGGATAGGTGAGCCTAAATGAGTTTTTCAAACTCTGAGCAAATCTACTCAATTGTGGGGTGAGTAGAACTTGAGGCAATAACAATTAAATCTTCACAGACATTATAGGAGACCCAATTTTCCTAGGCATGTGCCCCATGTTTTTTCCAGCATCAATCCTTATTGTGGTTCATGTGCCCATATAAGTTGTAGAAGCGTTTGATAGGAGGAGATCGAAGTTGACCTCGTCCAAGGCTTGAAGGAGGACCACATCCAAGAGCATGACCACCGCAACCATGGCCATGAACACATCCACATCCTCAACCAAAATAATAGGAGAGGACCACAAGGATCGAATGATCAGAAGAAGTAGCAGGTAGGGAATGTTGGTATGTATGCCCAGAGATCTGATCATACGATGATTGTAATGGGGCATTAGATACTTGATTTGGTAATGATAAAGGTATTCCGTCTATTATATTTGCCTCAATCGTGAGATGATGACACAAACATAGTAGATGTATAAAGAACGATGTTATTCAATGACATACGTCTTCAGGTTTAGGACATGGATAATGAGATCATATGTATGATAAGAGTACATGCATTCTTATTATGTCCCTACTTGGATATTACCGTGGAAGAAAAATCGATAACCGTAATACATAAGACTAGAGTGTGTGTTGACTGATGACAAAGTCTTATTAGTCATGATATGGGATATCAAGTCAAACACATAGGTAAATGTTAGAGAACAGTGAATCAGATAGACCCACCTTAAGAGTGATACACGGAGGCCATGGAATGGTAGTCAGATTCAACTCTCATAATGATAGTGGTGATTGTAGTTCTCAAACCTAAAGTCACTACACTCATCAGATGTTGTTTTATGTATTTTGACATCATCCAACATGACCTTTAATAAGACTTGTCATAAAGGTGATGCTCTGGTACATTGTGACACATGGGGATTGACTATTAGTGATATAGATGGGATTTGCCCTTCCTAGAGGATATTGACATCATGGCCACTTGATAAGTGAGACTGGGAAACATATGGCCATACTCATGTGACTCAATATAAGATATGTGAACTCACATGCATCTCATATGGTATTCTCTTGTTCAAAAAACATGGATTGAGCATTTATAGGGTGAAGATTCCATGCCTTGAGTTCAATCTGGATATCATAGACAAAGGAACTATACGATCACCGTAACATTGATCACAAATTTTAGGTTGAAGTTGATCTCCAACTTTCCAATTACTTGGGTAGAAATGATGTGTTGCTAGATACCTCTCATTTCTTGTGATGTCATAAATTGGTTATGGACATTCACTACCAATGTAACTTGGGATCTATAGGGTCACACACATAGGATGCACCTGGATGAGGAGTTTACTCATGAATAAGGTTTAACTTGATTACTAAAGTATTTTGATATTCAATTTAAACAACATTGGCTAAAAATTGGCTGAATGTGAATATGAGTCGATTGACTCAAGTGTTGAGTCGGCCGAATTAAGTGTCAAGTCAATTTAAACAACATTAGTTGTACATTGGCTGAACTAGAGTGTGAATAGATCGGTTAAGAATGTGAATCGAGCAGTTTAGAATGTGAATCGGCCAATTGAGTGATTAGTAAGACTGAATCAAGGATTGATTTTGACATCATGGTGTGCATTAATCCTCACAGTAAAAGACAATATGTTTGTGAATCAGATATATAGTAAATCAAGTGATTCAAGTGTTGAGTTGATCGGTTCACATGTGAACCAACTGATTCAGAATGTGAATTGACCGATTTGTAATCTGCAACATTTCAGAATTCATGAAAATCTATCTCTTTAACTCCTAGTTGATCTAGAAGCCCTGCCCCTTCTATAAATAGAGGGGTAGTCAAGGCTTTTAGAAGACATAACTAATGCTGAGAAACATTGTCCTCTCACATTTGTGGTAACATGAGAGCCCGAGCAAGTCTTACTAGTAAAATGGAGAGACATCAAGGGACAACAAGTCAGCGCTAGCATGTTGACATTGAAGGGACATATCCTTCCCCTTGGATCTATAAATGTTATGAGGAGTTCCTGGTGGTCCGCATGGACCACATAGAGGTGTGGAGGCTGTCGCCATCACTCCAGGTAAACGTCGTCAACCGCCATCTATGGTGTTGCATTAAGAGGTTGTTGTTGATGACCATTCATGTCCTACTTGAAGAAGAAACACAAGACGTTGTGAGGATTGTCGTTGGACTTGCTCTAGTACTAGGTATATACATCACAAAACCCCTTTCCTAGATACATCATTGTTGATGTGATCTGCTAGTTTGACATTCATGCATACTTTTTTTATTTATGCTACCTTATCAAATGCTCCAATTTCCCAATAGATAAAACATAATAGGAAGGTGTTGAACACTCTTGAGAACATCCCTTAGTGTAGTTAAGGGATCACTGGATAAGATATGGTTAACAACTTTAGATAAATTAGGAGGAAGACATCCAGGAACTGAACCAACTAAAGCTCATTGCATTGTCGTTGAATTCCTTTGATGTTAAAAGAAAGGGGATGATATACTTTGCATTCATCCCAAAGTGCAGAGCATTTGTTATAGTAGTCGTCGATAGAACCAATACTTGAATACTACTTCTTCGCCCAAATTTTGAAGATCTCAAAGTGCTTCTTTGGATTTTGTTGGTGAGAGTACACTTAGGATAGTTGATCACACATAGATTTGGCATTCTGAAGTCAAAAGAGAGACTGCTCGATCTTCACTATGGCATTGTTCACCATCCATGTCATAATTGTAGAATCATCTTTGGATTCCTCGGCATTGGCCAACTTGGTCTTATCATCAACTGTAGCATCAGGAGGGATCTGAGCATCAACATAAATACACAAATAGCGACCTTGGGCTTTGTCATATAGTTCAAAAGACGCTAACCAAAGATGATAGTTTGATCCAACAAGTTTCACGATAGTAACACACAAAGATCAAGGAGGATTTGTAGTTTCCATAAAATCTAGAGTCATAATATGCACAAGAACTAAGTAGTAGCAACAGTAGTAGTAGATCCCCATTAATAGATCTGAGAAACCTACATAGGGTAATATAGTGTAGAAGTAGATCTGGATCAATAGATCTAATAAACTCGCATAAGGGCGGTAGAATGTAGCAGATGGAAAACCCACAAAGGGGGAGTAGAGAGAAGAATGAAGGGCTACACACCATGATGTGAGATTTATTCCACCATGTGGCGTAGGCACACAAAAAGGTGGTGCTTTTAGGTCTTCAACACTCTATTTTTGGAACTATATGGAAGAGTTTAAGAGAGGTCAATGGGGTGGAGGTCGATGGGATCGGGGTCAATGAGAGATGGAGGTAGATTGTGTAGAGGGTGATGGTGTGGAGGTAGATGGGGTGGAGGTCAATGGGATGTGGGTAAATGAGGGGTGTAGGTCGATGGGGTGGAGGGTGATGGGGACAGGTCGATGGGTGGAGGTAGATGGGGTGGAGGTCGATAGGATGTGGGTCAATGAGGGTGGAGGTCAATTGGGTGGAGGATGTTAGGGAGAGGTTGATGGGGTGGAGGTAGACGTGGTGGAGGTTGATGGCATGCTGGAGGTTGATGAAATGTTGGAGGTTGATGAAGGAGACATAGGTTGATGGAGTGATGGTGGTTGATGAGATGGAGGTTGATATGGTGGAGGTTGGTGGTGATGGGAGGTCGATGGGCTGATGGTGGTTGGGGAAGGTAACAAAGGTGATGGAGGGCAAATTTAATGGAGATCAATGGGTGGTGGAGGTGTTGAAGGTTATTGAGTGTTGGGTGGAGGCGGTATGGGTTTAGGATTAAGGGGGAGCGAACACGTCTGATACCATATAGAAGAGGAAAACCTTTATTTGATTGTTTTCAAACAATTACAATGCACTCCCTTTTAATAAGACAAGAGAGTAAGGGAGAAACAGAACTAGGAAATATGGGATAAAATAAAGGCTAAAGACAAGACAAATCTAAAGCACATAGAAAAACACACAACACAAGATAACACATAAATCATATATACTAATAATACCCAAACCTAGCATCTTGACTCTATAAATTCTATTCTCATAATTAGGAGATTAGAATGTTTGGTTCTTTATAGTTGACCGAACAAGGATATAAGTTACACCTTAATGTACCTTGTTAATGCATATAATATGAATAGCTCAATGGTATCCCATAACATATATATGCCTAAAAATAAATATAACATATTAAGTGGTGTATTAACGTAATAATATGCATATGTGCTAACATGTGAGCAAGTTCATGAAATATGTCACATATGCTTCCTTTTCTAAATAATATTCATATAATGACTAAATAGGAGGTATAATGTACTTAAAGCATGTATTAGGATAACAGCTGGAATTTTCATGTGAATCATTAGGCTCTGATTAGTTCAACATAATTGAAGTTCTTAGGGAACTCACTTTCCAAGAACTAAAATTCCGTAGTTGAAAATTGAGTTTAGACGCCTAGTTTGATATTCATTTTTTTTTTCAAAAACGAATTTTCTATGATGATTGATGGTAACTTTGGCTTCAAAATAAAAAACTTAAGCCAAATGCCAAACATATTTTGCTATTTCCTAATGACAAGGAGAGTATGTATTCAAGATATTAAACATGGGATTGTGACATATGAAAATATTACAAAGTATAAAGATATGGAACTCATGGTTCTTGTAAAGTCATCCCATTAGATTAGAGGGCATGTGATAACACACAAATTGATAGTAGTTTTTAAACAAATTTCAACTAAAAGTAGATATCATTTTCTATTCTTTGATCAGCGCTGCAAGGAGGTGAACATGGATTAGCTTTATAAAACTATAGAGATGGATTGTATCTGATTCCTTGTCAATATCTAACTTTTACTTACAACCAAGATATGAACAATGATGGGCTCCTATACATCATCTGGTGGAAGTGTGGCTTACGTTTTAACAGCCAATTGGAATCTAATAATAACCATTGGTGACACGAGATAGATGTTGTAGTTTCTTTGAGTTGTTGGCCAAAGAAGAAGCATGTAGGCCATTCATGCCACTCTGGATCCAAATCCGACCGGACATACATAGTTGCAACTTACATGGAAAGATTCCCAGATGGAACTTGTTTTCATCTATTTTTCATTTGGAACTCATGATGTAACCCTATTTACACACTTGGAAGTCTAGAAAATATATGGGAACTGATTTTCTAAACTTCCAGTATACCAATCTTCTGGAAGTTATCATGGAACTAAGGTTCTTAAGTTTTTTGATCCACTTACGTCATACCAATCTGAGCCTAAGTAAAAAAGGAATTAATGGACTAAATATGTTAAATAAGTAAAATAAGGAATTTTATGCATAATAACCAAATGTAACTCTTCTGGTAGTAGTGAGAAGGTAATATGGCTCTCAATAATAAATAATGATGGTAATGATGTAATGTTATAGTAATATAATGGTAATGAGACAAAAAACCAATTATATTAGAATTCCTAAAGGAAAATTCCAAAACCCAAATATGATGGTAAAATTGTGTTCCTTGGGTCCCATTTTGATTGGCTGCCAAGTTTCACATTATTTTCAAAATAATAACTATCCTAATTTCATTTAGAAAAAGAATATGAGTTGCTACAAATATAAAATAATATGTTCAATGACTTCAAAAGTGGTAATAAATCCCAAATTGGAGTTCTACACACCAAAATTAGTTTATGTGTCAGTTTTAACATTAATTGAACAATCTTATGTATCCTAGTGAAGAATATAAAATCTCAAAAATATAAAATAAAATAGTAAACAACCCCAAAAGTGCAAACTAATGCCAAAAATGATCGGTACATATCTTAATTAGTCTAGTTGCAAAATGTGGCTTTATTTAGCACTTGTTTGAGCCCTCAAATGATTGAAGAAAGAAAATTTAATTAAATATTACTTTAATACTTAATTTTTCCAATTTCCCTACAGTAAGGAATGGTTCCAATTGTCACAAAGATTTTCCCATACTTAGCAAAGGACATATTTATTTTTGAGTGTTAGATTTGGAATTGTATGGTTATTTTCCTTTCTTCTTCCTCACCTTCTTTCCCCATCCACGTGCTACTATCACAGGCAAGTTTTGACTTTCTTATGCCTCCTTCTCTTCTCTCTCTCCCTATCCTCTCTTCATGGTTTCCTTGCGACTTCTTCTCCAAAACATTCCCTAAGTCTTTTCACATCTCCTGATTTTGGCTTTTTAGGGTTTTGGGGGCCCTAGCCCTTAGTCAACCCCAATTCCCTTTCTTTCATTGTTCTCCCTATTTTCCTCCTTCATTTTCTTCTCCACATATCTTATGGTTATCATTCCCTATGAAAACATAGTCCACACCTTCATCACACCATCTAGTCTAGTTTCTATCCATCAGCTTGATCCTAGTTTCCTCAAAATTCATCTTCCCATTGTCGATCGGCTTCATCAGTATTCCCAGGGATGTTTCTTGTGAGACTGTGAGACATTGGAGGATGCCTCCAAGTGTCCTCATGAGTCTTCCACACTGGTCAATTTGTCCTCAAGGCAAATTTGTTGTCCTCATCTCTTTTTTCTCTTCATCTTCACCATCGTGCATTTGATTCAGGATTCTCGTGGTTAGATCACTTTCAGTCTTGTTTTAATAGCGGTCCACTTTGTCATGGAGCTCCAAACTTTCTTCAAGGCATGTTCTTCACTGTGTTATCTCAGTTACTGGTTTCTTTGCTTCCCCTTCATGTCAATCATGGTAGAAGAGCATTTGAGAGCCCTTGTCATCTCAAGACCCTATGTTTATGCTCTTTGAGATCGTCTAGACCTTGAAAATAGGTTGGTTGTCTCCTCTATAGTTTGGGTTGTGGGTTTTACGAGTTTGCATATAAGCTTCAACCCACTTCAACACTTGTCGTCATCGATTCACTATGTAACAGAGAATGAAGATGATCGTCTAGAGTTCTCATTTCTAGCCCTCATTTTGTTTTTGTTTTTCTTTTCTACCAAGGGTATTATGGTCTTTTTACTCTTTTGTTTTTGGTTTATCATGGTTTCATAGGGTTGTGTGTGTCAAGAGTCAGGTGGCCAACTTCAATAAGTCCACTAGAGTAGGAGTGTTGGATCAATGGGCTCTAGAAGGGGGGTTGAATAGAGCTAAAAGCATTTAAACCAATTTAGTTAGACCTTCAAATTACTTCAAGAGATAAGATTGCAAATATGGAATTTGATGTGCAACTAAACATACACAGCAAGGATGAGAGAGATTGAATGAGATCAAGAATAAGGTATGTATAGTGGTTCCAAACTCCAAACTAGGAGTGTGTACATCCACTACATAGAGAGGTCAACCTCTAGGATTTTGCAACCATTGCACACTTATATTCCATTATAAGACATACAATACGACCTTCCTTTTGCAAGGCAAGGATATATAACCTTCCTTTTTATGGATCAAAAGGAGACAATAAACCTTATAAGGTCTTACCTACCCTTTGAGCAAGAGTCTTCGACCTCTACAAGGGCTTACCCACTTTTGCAACGAGATGGACACCTTCACCAAGGAGCCCACCTCTTGCAACAAGTCTTCCATCTTGAAGGAATTATCCACTATTCTCAAGGATCTTCAACCTTCACCTTCCCCTTCACCAAGGATATGCTTTTACCAACTTTTCTTGAAGAAAGGGATTGGAAAAGGAAAGATTTGAGAGATTCACAATGATTACAAAGAAGTATCTCTCTCACAAATAACCTATCTCACTCATATTGAAGTTTTGATTAGTAAGAAAGAGAGAGAGGGGATCTTAGTAGACAAATCCACTAACTATATCTAGGAGCATAAGAAGCAAACTTGAGATGAAGCCCAAGGGTCCCTATTTATAACTGGGGATGTCTACTAGCCAGTAGAAGTACTTGGGAATGAATTGTAGTTGTTTGGGGTGTTGTAATGGATCTATTTTTTATGTTTACAACACTCTTAACAAATAGAAACACTTTTTCTGCACTCTTTGTACAGTGCGGTCGGTCGAGTTTCAATAAAGCAAACTCAACCAACAACACTCTGTGACAAAGCAAGTTTGAAATGACGATTGAGTTTATCCTAGATGAAACTTGGTCGGTGACTTAAAACTATTTTGGCATTGCAGGAGTGTCAGTCGAGTTTGTCCTATGCAAACTCGGTCGGCCCTGGTATTTCCCAAAATCCATCTAGGGTGTCAATTGAGTTTATCAAGGATGAGACTAGGCTGACAAAAGTCCCTGTAATGAATTTTGAAAAATGTCATTAGAGTGCTTAAACATTCATATTAAGTGCTCTTGATTTTTTCTTATCTTAATCACAAGTCATTGCATCAAATACAAATCATTACAAAAATCGACCGACAAGTTTTAGGGCATATTCCATAAAAGTGCATTTGCATTGACTTTGGCTTGTATTTGGTCAAGCTAGGGCTTGATTTTAATTGATCCTTTTTGTGTACCTAATACATGAAATCAATCTCAAATAGATGTATTACATACATATGAATGGAACGATTAAGTTATCATCAAAACATGGTCAATATATAATTGTTAGGTCAACAAGGGCACACCCGGGTGTCAAGATAAATTATCATATAAGGATTTTTAGCATATTTTGGATTGGTCTATATTTTTAAAATTAATATAAATTATATACCGCTCCAAAAAATTAAATAAAATATCTTCAAGAATCAAGATTTTATTTTCTACCCAACGATACTGGTTTTATCGCCCAGATCAAATATAGTAAATATGTAATTTTGCAAGGATTTTCCTAATTGTTTAATATTTATAAAATTCATAACTAATTATATATAAATCAAAGAAATAAAACAAAATATTATATGAACTCAGAAAATTATAATTTACAAGATGGTATGGTTTTGATAACCTAGTTCAATAAATATAAATGGCTGGTTTGATTTGGTTGAGATGGATGTTGTGGTTCTTGTATTTCTTGTTTCTCTGGCTCTGTTTTACTCCCCTCTCATTGCTTTCTGCAATGATGGTCGAGTTCTTCTGCTGATCTGTGATGGTTGTTGACCTGCTGATTCTTTCCTTTGGTATTGTGCTCCCCTCTCATTGCTTCGGCAATGATGGTTGAGTTCTTCTGGTGATCTGTGATGGTTGTGGATATTCTGTTTCTTTCCGGTTGTTCTGTTGGTTGTTCTTCTTGACAAGGGAGTTTTCTTCTTCTAATTTTTGTTGAAGATTGTTTGGCTCGTTGATCTGTGTTGGTAGTGGATCTTCTGATCTTTTCCTTTGATCATGTGCTCCCCTCTCATAGCTGTTTTACAGCTGTGATGGTTGAGTCTTTTCTGGTTGTTCTTTCAGCTGTTATTCATGACAAGGGAAGCTTTCTCTGGTTTTTGCTGAAGGTTGTTTGGCTCTGAAGGGGTTGGTGTCTTGCTGTTGTTCGGTGCATGAGCTCCTATTTAGTTTTTTATCCCCTCATTCTTCTTTCTTCTTTCTCTTATTTGAGTATAGCACCTGTAAAGTTATATCTTTTTTTCCTTCTTTCCTTTTTTTACCATCTTCAGTTTTGAATGTGGATAGCATTGTACACAAACCAAAAGAAAAATACAAAAAAAGCAACACGAGTTTTCGACCGACCAATTTTTTTTCAGGGTTTATGAAATCATTGTAAACCTAACCCTAGTCTCATATATGGCACTAATAGGTTGCTTTTGGACTGAGATGGAATTAGGGTTTTGACCAAGACATATGTAGACTTCATGTGAGGTATGTTGATTATTCATTTGAGTAATCACCTATATTTACTCACCCTCCCTCTCTTGGTCCTTTAGGACATACTATCCTTTACACATTCTCTCTCTTTTGAGAGATTGACTTATGTGAGAAAATATGTGTTGATATGGACCTTGTGATCATCTTATGTTGTTGGATATTCTTTTTGGATTTTTATTTATATCTTGTTCATATTATTCCACGTTGAAACCCTAATTTTCAAGTTGTGGACTTTTGTACTCCTGTGAAGTGTCTTATTGTGGAAGTTGTAGAATACTTATTATGGGTCATATGACCTCACTTGATATCAGTTGGGTGTTCACATATCATATTTTAGTTGATTATACTTTATCTTTCCTGCCCATACGTGATTGACTAGTCATAACTAGAATTAGTGACACCACAATCATTTTAGGCCTTGAGGTTATAGTCCTCCTATCATTGCATTGAGTTTTAGTCCTCCTACGATATATTATATTTTGAACACTTTGATTTTAGTCCTCCTACCAATGCACTAAGGTATTAGTCCTCCTGCAAAATCTATATTTATTTGACACTGAGGTTTTAGTCCTCCTGCCCTTGGTATGAAATATTGGATTCCTATCCTACTTTTTAGTATATGCTTATATGCTTATTACTCACCATGCAATTGCTTATGTGTTGTGATATTATTATTGTGGTATGAAATATTACCCTATGTAAGTATGTTGCTAATCTTCACATCCTTTCACTCAATGAATTCTTGTATGGGATGGAAGCATTATAAAATATGTTAGGAACGTCAACGCCATTTGGGTTCCTTGGATTGCTTGATAACCCCATTTTTGTCATAGCATAGCTATATCATGTCTGCAATGCTAGAAAGAACCCCAAGTTCACCAATGAACTTCTTAATCCATACACATTCCTTTGTAAATATTTTGAAAATATATATTCAACTTTTGTTATAGAATCACCCACTTTCATTTTATTGGAACTCTTCCAACTAACAATAGCACCATTAAGGCAAAACATATTACTAGATTGTGATTGATAATCATCTTTGTCGTTTGGAAGCTAGAATCAATGTAAGCCCTTAGAACCAACTCGTACTCACCTATGTATATAAGGAAACTTAGTTATTCTTAAGTTCTTCAGGATGTTCTTCACTAAAGTCCAATGAACTTCAC
The DNA here is from genome assembly GCA_963693085.1 of Alisma plantago-aquatica. Taxonomy (NCBI): domain Eukaryota; kingdom Viridiplantae; phylum Streptophyta; class Magnoliopsida; order Alismatales; family Alismataceae; genus Alisma; species Alisma plantago-aquatica. The sequence goes on along the minus strand of OY856412.1, from coordinate 653,642,166 downwards.
TTGGATCTTCCTAATATATGTTCATCAATCTCAAGGCATATGAAACATTTGGATGTGTACATAACATTGCAATCACGATGGATCCAATTTTTTGAACATATGGAATCTTACTCATGCGGTCCTTTCTTCCAAAGATTTTGAACAATTGGACTTAGAATTACTTATCCCATGAGATATAGGTAAGTTCCCTTTCTTAGACTTTTGCATGCTGAACGGTTTCAACACTTTATCAATGTATGCAATTTGACTGAAGCTAGGAAGCTTTCTTGATTTGTCTCTATAGATCTTTATATCTAGAATGTAGGTGGCTTCTCCTAAGTCTATCATTGAGAAATGAATTCCCAACCACTTCTTCACCTTTTTAGAGCTGAATCATCTGCCATGAGTTATATACAATACACATATAGTATGAGGAATACTACAATGCTCCCACTAACCTTCAAGTAAGCACAAAGTTTTTTTTGGTAAATAAAGCACAAAGTTCATCTTCATTCTTTATGAAACTAGACTCTTTGACCAATTCATAAAAAGAAGATTTCTACTAATGGGCGCTTGCTTCAATCCATAGATCGACCTTTGTAGCTTCAATACCTTTCTTGCATCCTTTGGAAATTCAAAACCCTTAGGTTGTGTCATGTACACATCCTCAAGAAGATTTCTTTTAATAATGTGATTTTGACATACATCTGTCTAATCACATAGTCATGGTGTAATGCAATGTCTAGCATGATCCTAGTGGATTTGATCATGGAATTTGGTGAGAATGTTTCATCATTGTAAACATCTTGAACTTGTTCGAAACCTTTTGCCACTAGTTGCCTTTTTCCAAGTTTGGACATTTCCACCAATATCAGTCTTGTTCTTGAAGACCCAATTTCCCGCAATGGGTTTTACCCCTTCAGGTAGTTCCAACAAGGTCAATAACTTGTTGGATAAATGGAGTCCATTTTAAATACCAAGGCCTTAAGCCTATTACAAGATTTTAGTCCCTCCATAGTTTTTCTATAGATCTAATTGGCTCATGGTGATTCTTACAGGATCTACGAGGTTCCTGTGTTTGTGAGGGCCCGTCTGTACCACAATGACTTTTGGTGCCTCCTCATTTTCCTATTAAGGTTCACTGTCATTTTGTGTACCTCAAACTTCTTCAAGTTCTATTTTCCTTCCACTACTATTTCTAGAGATAAACTCCTTCTCTAGAAAGGTACTAGTTCAAGCAACACATATTTTGTTCTTAGAAGGATTATAGAAATAATATCCTTTGGTTTCCATAGGACATCCCATAAAAAAGACTTATCAAATTTGAGTCCTTATTTCTCAATAAATGAATGTTTCATGTAAGCTTCACAACCACAAACCTTTATAAAAGATGTATTATGACACTTCCCAATCTGTATCTCATGTGGTGTCTTTGGAACCAATTTAGAAGGAACATGGCTAAGTGTAAACATGGCGGTTTTAAAAGCATGCCCAAAAAGAAATTAGGAATTCGACTGGGCTAATCATGGACTGCATCATGTCCAATAATGTATGATTCCTTCTCTCTAAAACAACATTATTTAATTGTTCCAGGTGGAGTCAGTTGTGACATTATACCACACTCCTTGAGAAGTATGGCAAACTCTTGGCTCAAATGTTATCCACCTAGACCCAATTCAAGCATCTTAATTGTCTTGCCAAGTTGGTCCTCTGCTTCATTATTGAATACACTAGCCTTTTCAAGGGACTCTTATTTGTATTTCATAAGACACACATATACTCTACTGAAATCATCAATAAATTTGATAAAATATCGATACCCTCCTCTAGTTGCTGAACTAAAAGGACCACATACACTAATATGTACGATTTTAGAAAATCCAATTCCCTTCTCACTATTTCCAATAATAGACACATTTTCCATCTTGCCCAACGAACATTATTCACATGTCTAGAAAGACTAAAAACAAGTCAAAGTATCCATCCTTATAGAGTTTAGAAATATGCTTCTTGTTTGTATAGATCAAGCGACTATGGCAAAGAAACGTCATGTTCGAGTCATGCATTTTAAGTTGTTTGGTATGTACGTTATAAACAATGTGTCTCAAGATCTAAATGTTGGTATGCCCCAAGGGAAGTCATATGATGACAATAATGACACACATTATAATTGATTTTATTATTAATAAAGATGATTTCAATTATTATGTTTGCTTTAGTATGAAATAATGAATAAATATAATGATGTCATAAGAATGCATGACTCAATGGCATGTGATTTCAGATTGAGGACCTAAACATGATATCATATATATGTTAAGAATATTTATTTTTCTCTAGGTCCTTTATTGTATATTATTGTGAAAATTAGGATGACAATAATATATTAAGACTAATATGTGTGTTGACTGATTACTAGTCTCATTAGTCATGATATTATTGTTATGAACAAGTATACCAAACATACCCAGCTTGAGTATGATACATGGAATCTAAAAATGGTACTCATAATCATATCTCGATGTTGTAATGGTGATTGTAGTCTTTAGACCTGAAGTCATTATAATAATCACATATAGTTCAATTTGTTTTGATACTACCCACTAGACCTTGATTAAGTTTCCATACAAGTAGTGATTGGGTGCAATGTGACATATGTGGATTATTTTGAGTGGTTTAGATGATATTTGTCCCTCCTATTGGAGTGATATCCCAGCCACTTGATGAATGGGACTATGAAATGCATGGCCATGCTCATATGAGTCAATCTATTATACTGATCAAACATGTATCTAAATTAGTATACTCTAGATCAAGAAACAAAGACTGAACATTATGGGGTTAAACTCCATGCCTGAGATTCAATCTCTAGATATTGGAGATAAAATGATTATATAATTACTATAAAATTGGTCACAACACTAGTTTGAAGTTCCTATCCAATGTCTTCAATTATGTGGGTGGCAATGAAGTCTTATTAGATAACAATCATTTCATGTGAAGTCATAATATGATTATAGAATCATGAACATCACAATAAAAAGTCAATAGAGTCACACACATAAGATGCACAAGGAAGAGGAGTAAAAGATTGTTTACTAAAAAATTAGATAATCAATTAGATCGTTAATATATTGATGATAAGTTGAATTAGTTGATCGGAAAGTCCAATGACTCCAATGGATGTACCGATGCACAATGAAGAAGAGTATAATCATGGACAACATTAATTAGTTACTAAAAAATTTAGGTGATCAATTATATCATTGGTAATCATGGACTCAATTGACATGACTATTATTTGTTCTCTATAAATAGGGCCCCATGATAGTATCCATAACCCATGACTAAGTTTGGTAAAATTGAAATATAATCGAAGGAGCAATAGATTTATATATTGATTTTCATGTCCTCCTTTTATGGATGTCAGTACCTACCAATATCTAATCACTCATGGCGGCTTCTATCATTCTATTAAACCAGTATTAGAAACTAAATAGGCATGAAATAACATATGGGGTTGAGAAAATCTCTCTCTGACCACAATGTGCATGTTTCTCTTGGATTTTATCATCCATTTCTTCTTGGAAATGAAGTACATAAAGGACCACTTTTAATGAGCAATATGTGGTATATCATCCTTTCCAGGTCGTAACCTTGTGCCTAACATTGCTATTTGTTTGATCGCTTGTCCAAGGTTTATTTTGGGTCAACCCTCAATTTTCTTTCTATTTATGTTATAAGCACAATTTCAACTCCCTCTAGTCCTCTTCACTAGAACTCGAGTTCTCAACACACATGAATATTAGGGTGAAAGTGAATGTTACTAAGAGGTGTAGAGAGAGAATCTACCCACATGAGTTCTTAACCGAGCTTACTTGTGGGTATGGTCTGGTCAACTTGGGATTGACCCTAAAATCGTAGACCAGACCACATATAGTGGTCTAAAAATTATTCAAACCAAGCTTGACTGTTAAATATATCTTGACTGAATTTAAGTTGATCGCTAAAACCTGGTCAAATTTGGATAAATTTAGTCAAAAAATAGTATTACCTAGTATTTACTAACTATATATTTAAATGAATATCAATAATAATTTGATTCTATTTTCGTGTCAAGTTATTACTGCTCTTTAACAAAAAATGTACTTTAATAACATAAAATAAATCTTATTGTCTAAGAATTAAATAAAATATTTTGTATATCACATGCAATAAATGTTAAGTTATCTTAAAAGTTTATATATACTTACACACACACTCTCTCACACACAAACACACACGCGCACACACACAAGCAAACACACACACATATATATACATACATATATATATATATATATATATATATATATATATATATATATATATATATATATATATATATATATATATATATAAATGTATACATATATATACATATATATACATACATACATATATACATATATACACATATATATGCATATATATATATGTATGTATGTATATGTATATATATACTCAGGCTAGAATACACTCAAGTAGTTTTTCATGATGTAATATCTTTTTTCAAAAATCTAATCCATTGATCTTCTGAATCAAATTGTGAATAGCTCATATACAAAATTTGAGCACATTTGGACATTTATAGGTCATGTTATAAAGACTGCAAAAATTATGCATTTCAAATTAGTTTTGTGTGTCAATTTTGTTGTCCTCAGATGAGTGACTTACACTCATCCAAATGGGCTCAAAATTTGTATGTAGCCTAGTTATAGTATGACAGTGAAGATCAATGGTTTACATATTGCAAAAAATAGTTTTGATATGCAAACACACTTGAGTGTATTCTAACCTGATAGAGTCATATATATATACATATATATATATATGGCAATTTGTTTGTTGCCCGCGCGGGTACAATGTTCTCGCTACCCGGCCCAAGTGGTGCGGTGGCAGTTAGTTGTAAATAACTGCAATAGATTCCGTCTAGATGTCCACAAAGGATGAACTGCAAAAAATAACGGCGGTGGTATAACCTATAATTAAGACCAAACAGATTATGTCTCCTTCACCCGTGTTCTTCTACCACCATCTTCATATGACATCTTCCGCCGTCGACCTGCAAAATTGTTTCTGTCTGTTTATCCACCACTGGATGCCTAGATTCTTTCAACGAATGATGTCTATTCTTTCTCCGCGTCGACCTTCGATGCTACATTTCTATTCTAGAATCTCAATCTCCTATATGCAGTTACAGATCTGAACCGCTACAACGGGCTTTCTTGTCCCAGTTGTGTAGAGGAGGACGAAGGTTAATGGCATAGATCTGAATCTCCGTTAACGTCGTCGGAGTATCAGTAGAAGATATTGATCTTCACCAGGTCACATCTCTGCTCCAGATCTGCTACTAGAACTGACGTCGTAAGGGGAGGATAAGTTCTTCATCTTACTCAATTTAGGAGCAGTAAATGTCAGTTACAGATCCGAACAGCTACAACGGGCTTTCTTGTCCCAGTTGTGTAGAGGAGGACGAAAGTTAATGGCATAGATCTGAATCTCCTTTAAAGTCATCGGATTTTCAGTAGAAGATATTGATCTTCACCAGGTCTCGTCTCTGCTCCAGATCTGCTACTGGAAGTGACGTCGTAAGGGGAGGAGAAGTTCTTCATCTTACTACATTTTAGAAGCAGTAGTTGTCCAAGATACAACCCGGTAATTTTGTATACTCTTCGTCACTTCAATCAGTTCTACTCCATATTTTCTCTTCACATCATGTTGTATTCATCTATGTCTTTTATGTGGGAAACCCAATTTGCGTATTGATTTTCACTTTTAAGTAGTAACTGTCATACATGCTTTTTTATGTTTCATGTAGTTACTCTTTTGTGATACATGGTTACTCTTATGACTCACTGAGTTACTCTTTTATGTTTCAGGGTTACTCTTCTATCTGTAGAGTTACTCTCACATAGCTGTCATGGATCCCAGTCTTGACATAGATGCTGCTAATGCCAGTGTCAAATGTGATAATGATAATCCTCCTTCTTCTACTTCTATTGCTGCTTACACTGTATCCCCAACACAAGTCCCTAGAATTGGTCTCCAGTTTGGAAGTTTAGATGAAGGTATCTCCTTCTATTCTAGTTATGCTAACAAGATTGGTTTTAATATCAGGAAAGACGACAACAGGTATGAACGAGGAACTAAGAATCTGGTTGCCAAAGATCTGGTTTGTGACAAGCAGGGTAAAATCAGTCATTCTAAGAGGTCCAGAGGGCTTTTGAGCCCCGTTTGTGATGAAGTGGGTAACTTGTAGGATAATCTATCTAAGAAGCATAGGCGTTCTGTGAAGAGGTGTGGTTGTGGAGCCATGATTTGGTTCATACTAGATAAGTCCTCATCCATGTGGGTTGTGACTGCCTTTGTTGATGAACACAACCATGATCTTGTTGATGATGCTCATCTCCGTTACTTAAAGTGTAACTCATCTCTTGATGAAACTCAAAAAGAGATGATTTCTACCATGAGTCAAGCAAACATTCCTGTATCAAGACAAATTGCATTGATAGCATCTGAGTCTGGTGGTTATGAAAATTTGACATTTACTAGTAGACAAGCTCATGGACACCTCAGTAGCAAGAGGAAAGAGTCGGATAAATACGACGTTGACATGGTGTTGGATCATTTTGCTAGGTTGAAGGTTTTGGATTCGGAATTCTTTTATACTTACCAAAATGATCATAATTGTTGCTTGACACATTTGTTTTGGGCTGATCTTGTCTCTGTCGAAGATTGTGAGTTGTTTGGCGGTGCGATTGTGTTCGACACCACTTACCGTACCAACAAATATTCTATGGTTTTTGGAATGTTTGGTGGTGTTGATCACCGTCACAAGACAGTCTTGTTTGCCTCAGCTCTGTTGGTGGATGAGAAGTATGACTCTTTTATCTGGGTTTTCAAACAATACTTACTTTGTTTTGGCAAATAGCCGGTTTCCATCATAACCGATCAAGACCCTGCTATGAATGTTGCTATCATTACTGGTTTTCCAAATTGCAAGCATTGCTTATGTAGCTGGCACATCCTACAGAAGCTTCCCTCTAAGCTTGGTGGTCTTCCTAACAAGGATCAGATCATAATCTCTCTGAATGATTGTGTATGGAACGTAGATGATGTTGACATTTTTGAAGAGAGGTGGGATTCTGTAGTCCAAGAGAATGATCTGTCTTCCATTACTTGGCTTTCTAATATGTACGCGATGCGTTGGGATTTGGTTCCATGTTATATGCAGTCTTCTTTCTTTGCTGGCATGAGGACAACTCAAAGAAGTGAGAGCCTGAATGCATTCATTACAAGCCATGTGAATAGTAGGAAGACTCTTTTTAAACTTGTGTGTTCCTTAGAGACTGCTTACTCTCATGTGCGGGAGATTGAAAATTTCAAAGATTTTGATGACGAGTACAATAATCTTCCTTTGTCATCATTGTGGCCTCTGGAGTAGCAAATGAGAGGTATATACACCAAGTCCATCTTTAAGATCTTTCAGTCTGAGGTTCATCAAAGCATGGTGTACAATGTAAAGGAAACATCAGAAGAAGGTGTCTTTGAGGTGTATCATGTCGGTTGTTTTCGATCTCCTCGTATTTTGAAGAAAGACTCATCAAGTGAGATGGTGTCTTGCAATTGCTTCATGTTGGAATTCAAAGGTATTCCGTGCAAGCACATTCTGTCTTATTTGAAGAGCCGTGACTTTTGCACTCTTCCTGAGCCATACATACTAAAGAGGTGGACTAAAGGATATAGAGAACACCCTTTGATTTTTAGCAAACCATCAGTTAAGAATCCATCTACTGGGAGGACACTTCAGCTTGTTTCTACTTGCAATTTAGTTGTCAACATAGCGTGTAGGAACAACGCTATAGATGTTTGCCATGAAAAACTATTAGCTTTGCGAAAGGAGCTCTTAGATTTAGATCTTGCTGATACTGGTGTTGGTGTTGGTGTTACCGCTTCTAACGCAACTTCTTCTTCTGCTGTCAAGGTCCATATCCCTAGTATTTCCAAAACTAAAGGGAGACCCAAATCATCTGATGTGAGGTTTAAATCTGGAGTTGAAATTGCTCAGTCTAAAAGAGAGAGGCAGTGCAAAAATTGCTTAGAGTTTAGAATCAATCATGATAGCAGAAACTGCCCTATGAAGAAGTAGTTCATTCTCTATAGATACTCTTTCGGGACTTTGTGTTGTTGATGCTTGCTTCTCAATGATTATCTCTGGTGCTACTCACGTGTTATGTTGATGTTGGACGTATATATTCGATATCTTATTTTGCTGCTACTATTTTTGTTCTTCAAGCTGTTGGTGCTGCTAACGCTTCCTTTCAGCTATTGCTATTGTTTGGGAGCATCCTGGTGCTGCTAACTGTGCTGCTCTTTTTTCTGATATCATATGGTGGGAGTTGTTGTTGTTGCTACTGCTGTTGATGGATGGCTATATTTTTGTAGTGTAGTTGTAGCTGATTAGTGCGTGAGTGAGGCATATTCAAATATGTAATGTGTTGTTCTTGTGTAGTAATTTGAAATTGATTTGTAATCCTTTCTGTATTTTGACTTGTGTTTGGAATCTATTGTTGTGTTACCTTTTGAGCTCCAGAAGTTGTATGTATACATTGATTTCTTTGTGTCCAATGAATACTCTTTCTTCTGAAATACTTATATTTTTGGATTAGAACAGTTACTTTTATGTTTGTACAGTTACTTACAAAATGTCAGTTTGTCACTATGTGATTCACATACACTAGTTTCGTCTATTTGACTTACCTTCCTCCATAAGAGTTACTTTACAAAGTATAACAGTTACTTTTTGAATGCATAGAGTTACTTTTATGTTGTCACAGTTACTCATAGTGGTCTTACAGTTACTCTAGGTGTTCTTATAATTACTTTATCAATGACCAGTTCATCTCTTTTATTTGTCAGTGAGTTTTGATATAGGTCCTTTTTTTTGGAGTAGAACACTTGATTTCGTGTTCATACAGTTACTTACAAGTTCTCCTTATTACTCTGTGTTCCATACACATTGTTTTTGTGATACATGTTTTACGTTCCTCTGTTAGAGTTACTTTTACAAAGTATAAGAGTTACTTTTTTAATCACATGGTTACTTTTCTCTACTATCAAAGTTACTCTTGGTGTTCTTACAGTTACTCTTAGTGTACTTTCAATTACTCTTAGTGTTCTTATAGTTACCCTTAATGTTCTTATAATTACTTTATGGGTTATGAGATCATCACTCTTGCTCTTGAGTTTGTTTATTTTGATAGGCTAACTGAAAGTATATATCTTCATACAAAACCACAACAGCTATTCATGCAAGAATACCATAGACAAAGCATAGAACATTATCTATTAAACCCAGAAATACTCCTATTTACAATATGATTAAGAGTAAATGTATTTACAGGCTTGCAACACATAAGTAAATGCATCTCATCACAACTACATATCATGACTCTAGAACCAAATTGTTCAAATTTAATATTTCACTTAATAAATCAGTATTCAGCTCGAATTCAACCATCTGTCGAGGCTTGAAACAACTTCTTCCTCCGTGCCTTTTTCTTCCTGCACATCTGTATCTGCTGCTTGTTTCTGCTCTCCTTCTTGCTTTTTCTGATCCTTATCTGCTTCTTCCTTATTCTATTCAGTTGGACCTTCTGTGGTGCCATCACTTGCATTCTTTTCATCTTCTTGTACTGGCTGCAGCTGCCCCCTTGCCATCATTCTTTGAAAAATGTCAGCCCTTATTTCTGGTATGTCTTTGTAAGTGAAGTCCATATGCTTTTCATTAACCAGGAATTCAAGGTACTTCATCACAAAGACCCCACAGTCAAGTGAGTCTTCTTACTGTTGTGGGCACAGTGGGTACTCCCACTCCCACTATGACAATTGGCTTCCTTTTTCTGGTGCACCCCTGAAGAATTTGTGCACAATACCCCCTACAGGAAAAAAACACAACTTTTATTAATTATTAATCAACAAACCTTAATCCTTTCAACCCATTACTAACAGAGTTACTTTTTTCATCACTTACCCATCTAATGAATTCTTTTTCTGACTTGTTATTTCCACTCATTGAGTTATAAGACCGGTGCGCTCCATCCATGAAGCTTGCTTCATATAAGTGCCAGTGGTTGTCGTTGTTTAGTATGGTGAACACCGAGTCCATTGTGTCCCAATCTTTCAACAGAACGTTGAAGAGTGGAGATAGCATGTCAATCTGTTCTAGGGTGATGTTCTCAACATCAAATGACAGCTTCTGCTGCAAATGTAGAATTTAAAAATGCACATCTATAAGTTTCAGTTTGTGTTTCTATTTTGTAATTTGATGTAATTTTGTATACCAAGTTTGCTTGTCTTACTGGAGCATAAGTGCTCATGTAGTGCCACATCAAACCCTTCTTCCTCCACTTGCTTGTGCTCGCCTTGAGCATCTCCACAAAGCAGTCCAGAACCTGAAATAAAATCATAAGATTTTTTCTTTAGCAATCCAAATTATTGTTTCAAAAAGTTACACTACATTTTGGTTCTTACAGGTGATTGCGTCATTTGATCTTTATATAATAGGGCAGCGAGGTCCTTCCCTGTGCACCAAAAATTATCGTTGAATTTCCACTCTCATTTTGACCTGCCAAACATTCATGGATGTGATACATATGAGTTAGATATTGAATAAGTAATGTTTTATTTTGTACCCTTGACAAAATAACCAATTCTTACATTTCTTTGATATTGTCCATGAAGTGATGGACAATTTCTTTGGTTTCCTTTGTTTTGAAATGCTCAAAACCTATGAATTTTGTCAGCTTTTGCTGTCAACAACAAAGTGCATTCAATGTTAGAATCCATCTTCATTCCTATAGTCAATCTATCAACTGTATAGTTACTCTATCTATCATATAGTTAATTTTTATGTTGCATAGTTACTCTGTCAATCATATAGTTACTCTTTATATTCCTACAGTTACTCTTCTATGTCACATAGTTACTCTACTAATTCAAATAGTTACTCTTTATGTTCCTACAGATACTCAAGTACTGATATACTTAAAAATAAATCCAACCTTACCTTTTCCTCCCTCCTTTTTTTATGTTCTTCTCTATGATCCCTATTATAGGCTCTGTCATCTTCTTTCTCTTTGTCAACTTTTTTATGGGCTCTTCATTCTTTCCTTCTTCTTCGCATGATTTCTTTGCTTGTTCCATTTTTCCTTCGCCTTTTTCTACTGCATCTCGTGCACATCTTGATTGGGCAGAGCCATCAACAACTTTTTCTTTGTGCTTTTTCTCTACAATACCAGTTTGTTCATCAACACTCTCTTCTTCAGATCCTTTCTGTTCCACATACTTTCTTCTCACCCTCAGCTTGCTTGGTTTTATCGGTGTGTATCTCTTCTCCACACCTTCTTTCTCTTCTTTGTCGGGCATGTCCATATCCTTCTTTCGAAGCACCTCAGACCTGTCTTGGGTTCATCAACATTTCCTGAGGCAAACCCCTCAACAAATTATTTGAACCCACTTGCAGGTGACCGTGCTTTGTCACTTTCATCTCCCACCTTCCTCTTCAGAACTCTATTTTCTTCCTCTAGTTCGGCTATTTGTTTTTGTAGCCTCTTATTCTCCTTATTCAGGTCACTAAATGCTTCAACAACTATCTTTATGCAGATCTCCTTCTGCATCTTCAGCTCTTCCTCTAGTATGTGGATTCTTCCCTCCAGGTTGGAGTTATGAGAAGTTACTCCTTCGTCGATGATTGTCTTTTTTGGCGCCTTATCTGCCGTTGACTTACTTTTTGCCTTTTTCCCGCTAGGTAATAGGGCAAGTCATCTACTCTTCTTGCAACTCGCCAGTCATCTGCCTCATCCAGCTTCATCCTTTGACAAACCTATCCAAATAAATCAAACAATGTGTTACAATTCAAACATATAGGATTATGTTGTATATTAGCTATGTAACAAAGAAGAAATATCCTTACATCTCTAGGGTTTACATTCCCTATTTCCATCACTTTCTCAACCGGCGTAGCCCACTTTTTTATCCTTGACTTGGTGTCAAGGAAGGTTGGCTTTGCCATTTTCATCATCTCATATGCCCAATCCTGCATGTAACAGAGAAAAATATAATGCATAAGTAAATGTCCCTAGGCATCATTGTAACAATCTAGATGAAAATAAATTTGTTCACTTACGCATAGGCACATGACACACCCTATCGTGTAGAGTGTGGTCTTTCCCTTCTCCCATCTCCTCCTCAGCTCAACATTCTCCTTCAACATCTTCATATTCTTGAAGATACTCCCATGAACTAGCTTTGCCCAATTCATTTGCCCCGTGGCAGTTACATCATCTAAGTAGTGCATGATGTAAATTGGGGTGCAATAGCTGGTATCTGGGAGTAGGAATGTTGCAAGCAAGTGCAACATCCACACCCGACACATGTTTTGATTGTCGGTGGGGTCGTCTGTCTTGGCATATTGTTGCCAAAGATTTGCCAATTTGTCCTTGTGCAGGACATCCTTCTCCTTCAACCTTTTTGAGGTCTCACCTTCATTGCTATTTCTACTTGTTTCCCTAGAGAATTCTTGATAAATTGAGCTCACTATTACATAGTTTTTCATAGGTGTGATATCCATTCTTTTACTAGGGATACCTAGGATTACCCCCACATCCTCAATTACCATTCTTCTTTCCACTCCCTTTGCCAACAAGAATATATCATCCTCCACATATCTTACTATTAAATCCTCAAAAAGTACTACGTCTACTATAAGATTTGGCATCTTTATCATGTTTACAAAAGCCATTGACCTCATCATTCTAATTTGATTCTTTGTAAACACCATGCCGTTGTTGATGGTGATGTAGCTCTTGATGTAGCATCTGTGGTATATCCTTTTAATGGCAATTGCAAACATATCAAAAAGTATTCTTAGGTTTTTTGTTGCTTATTACTTTTTAGTCAGTCCAATTACTCTTATATTTTTCACAATTTACTATACATGGTAGGTTGATCACATATTAAAGCTAACTGTTATTGTAATAGCAACTCTCTAAACTGTAAGTGTTATTAAGTGTCCTATGAAAGTAATAACAAATTAATACAATTATAAATTCATATAAGCTTACCTTCATCAACCTTTGCTTTTCCCTTCTCCTTCCTCTTCCTTCTTTCCTCTTCTCCTTCCTGATCAGTAGCTTTTTCTTTATCCTTGCTTGCATCAACCTTTCCTTTTCCCTTCTCTTTCCTCTTCCTTCTTTCCTCTTCTCCTTCCACACCAGTAGCCTTTCCTTTCCCCTTATGCTTTCTTTTACCTTTTTGCACTTCTCCTTCATCAGCAGTAGCTTTTTCTTTCTCCCTACTTGCTTCAGCCTTTTCTTTCCCCTTTTGTTTCCTTTTACTTCTTTGCAATTCTTCTTCATCAGCAGTAGCATTTTCTTCCTCATTCCTTTGCGGATATTTTTTTGTATTGTCATCAGACGCTATCCTATCTTCTCCTGCATATAAACACAATTACTCAAAAATTGTACTCTTTAGTTTAACAAAATATACTTTCCAGTTTAACTACTATATCTAATGTATGAGTTACTTTTTCTTATGAAATAGTTACTCTAGCTTTAAGACAGTTACTCTAGCCTATCATATAGTTATTCTAATGTTTTCTGTAGTTACTCTAGGCATTGTCGAGTTACTCTACTTGTCATACCAGTTACTCTTTTATCATACATTATTACTTTGTAGTCGAAATCCTGTATTTATATTTCGTTGTAATGTACATGCAAACATAAATTACCTCGTCATTGTTCATTCTCCACTTCATCACACGGAGGTTCTTCAGTCCCAATACCTTCTTTACTGACATTCTCTTTCTTTGTTGAAGATGGTATCTTCAGAGTAGTTGCAGCCCTTTCTTTCTTCCCTCTCGGAGTCCTTGGAGGAGCTGTATCCTTTTCTTTCTCTCCTTCCGCATCTGATGTTTTTGCCGCTACGTCCAGTTCATCACGCGGAGGTTCTGAAGATGTTCACGTACGTTCATTTCCTTTCTTTTCTGAAGATGTTCCCTTCGCAGGAGCCCCTTCTTTTTCCCCTTCCGCAGCCTGTGCTTTTGCCGCCTCATCCGGTTCTTTTGCCATCGACTCGTCGACTTCATAAGTCTTCAATACAAAGTCATCTTCTTCTTCAGTTACGATTATGGGCTTTAGTTTCTTTCTCCATGGTGGCCCTGTGGTGGTCTTCCGCGATGACTTCTTCATCCTGACCATGTCTGAACAGCGGAACGGAGCAACTACGTTCGACCGAAATTGAGAGGCAAAGAATAGAGGTGGAGAAGTGAAGCAGACGAAGACCGATATTCCGCCACTGACGGAGTAACTGGAGACTCGGGGGTCGGGGGGTGGGTGTTGGACGGACGATGGTGGTTTCAGCAAATAATCACATAGAGCAGCGAGGAACTGAACAGGTGATTTGGGGTTTTTTTTCCGCCTTTTGTCTTTCCACTTGTTTTCTCATAAAGTTCCACCCTTTTTTTCGTTTTGAAATATTTATGAACATGTGCCACTGCGTCACTGTGACATGTAGCTTTTGTTGGTTACCCGCGCGGGCAACAGAGATCACCTCTCTCTCTCTCTCTCTCTCTATATATATATATATATATATATAGAGAGAGAGAGAGAGAGAGAGAGAGAGAGAGCCAGGCTAGAATACACTTGAGTGTATAGATTGCACGGATACACTCAAGTGTGTTTGCATATCAAGACTATTTTTTGCAAGATGTAAATCATCGATCTTCACTGTCATACTATAACTAGGCTACATAAAATTTTGAGCCCATTTGGATGAGTGTAATTCACTCATCCGAGGGCAACAAAATCGACGCGCGAAAATACTTTAAAATACACAATTTTTGGAGTCTTTATAACATGACCTACAAATGTCCAAATGTGCTCAAATTTTGTATATGAGCTATTCACAAGATGATTAAGAAGATCAACAGATTAGATTTTTGAAAAATATATTACATCATTAAAAATTACCTGAGTGTATTCTACTCCGAATACACTCCAGTGTACTCTAGCCCGACTCTCTCTCTCTCTCTATCTCTGAATATATATATATATATATATATATATATATCACACACACACACACAGATATATATATATATATATATATATATATATATATATATATCTCACACACACACACACACACACACACACACATATATATATATATATATATATATATATATATATATATGTATATGTGTGTGTGTGTGTGTGTGTGATATATATATATATATATATATATATATATATATATATATATATATAGAGAGAGAGAGAGAGAGAGAGAGAGAGAGAGAGAGAGAGAGAGAGAGAGAGAGAGAGAGAGAGAGAGAGAGAGACACTCTCTGTGTGTATATATATAATATACACACACATAAATATAACAATGAGATAATTTGAAATATTATCTACACATAAGTTAAATCATGACTATAATAATTTACTTGAATATATAGAATTGATTAAGATCGATTAATTAGTTGTTCAAACTATTAGTAAACCAATTAAAGATGGTTTGAATAGTTTTCAAATCATACTTGATCGCAATATTTATTGAGACTAGACTTAACTACGTAGTTTGGTCAAATTCGATTTGGTCTAGAATGGTAAAGTTTGATTTCCTGTGCAAATCAAAATAAACCAGTCACCCATCTATCTCGTATTTCAGCGAGTCCTCAGTCCAGCAGACGCAAGGCCCAAAAGCATGTGACTGACCCAGAAACAACCGAACTAACATTAATCGGAACAAAAGAAGATCCGATATCCTCTGAGTTTCGGGCGGAGAGGAGTGTAAATTTGCCCCCCATGTACGGATGCAACTGGATTCCTTTCTTGTTGCCCAATTCTGTCCGACTCCACCACACCTACAGCTCAAAACACCGTCGTCGACTTCGCACTCCCACCTTCCTCTTTCATCTTACAAAATAACATATCGCCCTTCAACCCTCTCCATACATTGGCATAAGCATGGCGATTAACCAGAAACCTACTCCTGACGCTCCCTCGAAAGATTTGCGTGCCGCCAAGGACGCCAAAAAGAAGAAGGATGACAAAAAGGACGAAGATCTCGTAAGTACTTTTCGTTTCTATTCCTCATTGCGTTGTATGCTCCCGCGGTTATTCATTGAGATCGCTTTTAGCCACCACTTGTATGCGTTGTTGCAGTCAGAAGAGGATCTGGCCTTGAAGCAACAGCTGGAGCTGTACGTGGAGAGAGTGCAGGACACCGATCCCGGCGTCCAGAGGCTTTCCTTAGAGAGCATGAGGTACATAGCCTGCATCGTGCTGTTATTTCTAAATAAATGGCCTGTCATTGTGTCTTATACAACATTGGTGTTTTTTTGTTAGATAACATACTGACGATTGAAAAGAAAATGGCTTGCTTTAGTAATTTTTCTGTTTCGGGCTGGGGATCACCATTCATTAGAAGTTCCTTTTCTCAACACAGCAAGCAGACAGATAATACAATCACAAAGCAATGTCAATGAAAGATAACATAATCCACCCTTGTACAATACTAAGATTATGTTCAATGTAGGACTCCTTAGGCTTTCTGGAGGAGGTTACCAGAGGCTAGCAGAATATAAAAACTTTGTAAGTTAATCAGTGATGCACAAACAATAGAAAATGAAATAACATAGGGAAAAAAGAAGATGAAAGTAGAAAATCCTTCTACGAGAGATGATTTGCTGTCGCTTGAAAGTTGAAACCCAATGAAGATTTTTCTTTGAAGTATGAAGAGGATAACTATTCAAGAATATATCCTATCAAACAATGGGCCATGCTCTATAGATTCATCATTCATGTACAACCCAGCATCCGTGATCGCTAAGGACTGGCTATAACAGTCATTGCGGGACTTATTATCTGATTTGTTGCCAGAAATCTGAGTTCTAGACTTGCAGCTCCTCTTAGCCCCTCCATTAGTTTAATTAAGACCTCATCAGATTTTGTTGCCAAGAAATCTGAGTTCCAGACTCACAGCTCCTCTTAGCCCCTCCATTTGTGGAAAAATCAAACTGCCCTTCTACAGTCAATGTATTCAAGGCATCTATAATATGGTTAATGAAACTACTCAACTCTTTACCACATGGAAACCCTCTTCTTACCCTAAAATTTGATTTGAAACAAGATTCAATAACACAAATTTGCATCTCCTCCTCAACTGCATGCATGGGTATGGTTTCCGTTTGCATTGGAGTACTATGGACCAAGAGGTGCATCAAATTGAGTTCCTTCGTTGTCCTTATTAACATATCTCCTTTTGACCACTTTACAAGCACCAGAAGTATTAGACATGGTGACCCCTTGTCATCTAGTTCTTTTATCACCACCACTTCCATTTTAACTCCAGTGTTAAACCTGGCTGCACCCAACAACCTTCTTGATAGTTCGCCCTTTCAAGGAAGGGCTATATACAACATTTCACAAAAAGATACAACAATCTTGATAGTTTGCTTTAAAAAAAAGACACAACATTGTACAATTTGCCACCAGACTATTATGACGCTTCCATTCAACATAGTCTTTGTCAGTAGAAGCAGGAGAATCAGAATAAACATGTTTTGTCTTGTCTCGGGATTCCAACACTATATGGACAACATACATCCACAAGAGATAATTCTTCCCGTTCAGCTTGATGGAGGGGATAGGTGACATCTCGTTGTAGTCTTGTAGATGGCAGATGTCTTGGTGTCCTCCATGATCTAAACGGAAAATAAAATGGTGGGATGATACACGTCAAGAGAGAAACTGAGTGACAGAAAGATACACGTCACATCAACAGATTCGATGTGTGACTACCGCATCCATAGCCCCCAATAGAAAATTCTCCTCCATGTGTGATTAGGGAATTTTCTATTGGGGGCTGTGGATGCGGTAGTCACACATCGAATCTGTTGATGTGACGTGTATCTTTCTGTCACTCAGTTTCTCTCTTGACGTGTATCATCCCACCATTTTATTTTTCGTTTAGATCATGGAGGACACCAAGACATCTTCCATCTACAAGACTACAACTAGATGTCACCTATCCCCTCCATCAAGCTGAACGGGAAGAATTATCTCTTGTGGATGAATGCTGTCCATATAGTGTTGGAATCCCGAGACAAGACAAAACATGTTTATTCTGATTCTCCTGCTTCTACTGACAAAGACTATGTTGAATGGAAGCGTCATAATAGTCTGGTGAAGACATGGTTGTGGGGGAGCAGGAACTTGGAATTGCTGCTAGGTTCATGTTCTACACTACTACCAAAGAGGTATGAGGGATGCAGTAAAGAAACATTACTCTCAAGAAAAGAATGCTCTTCGTCAGTTTATGATATATGATCGCTTATTTGCAGAATGACAGGGAGACAAGCCTTTAGAAGAATATTTTGGAGTGATCCAAGCTATTGCTCAAGAACTAAGCTTCTATCATCCAGTGACTGTCACTGAACAAGTCAAAGATAGAGATGACTTGATTACAACAAAGTTTTAATCCGTTCTGAGTTCTTCATGCAATTCAACCCGTAGTGTCATCCTAGCTTCTGACAAACTTCCCAGCTTGGAAGAAGCCTACTCACGGATTTTACAGTCAAATTTTGAACTAGTAGATCTTGCAGCTGTCTCGTCTCTTGGAGATTCTCATGCATCTGCAGCCGCTTCAGTTAGAGGAGGCCGTTTAGGTCCGGGCCGAGGACGTGACACACGTCCTAAGTGCACTTTCTGTGACAAACCTGGACATGCAGCTGAAAAATGTTGGAAGAAACATGGCAGACCTGCTGCACCACCTGTGGGGGCACCAAACTATGCTGACACTAATTAGTCTTCTAAGCCTCCTGCTTCGAGTTTTGGATCTTCTGGCATCACACTCACCAAGGAGGAATATGATAGATTTATTCAGGCCACTCAGCATTTGAGTTTGGGATCTTCTTCTTCTTCAGCAAACCTGACATCTACTACTGGTAATCATACTACTTCTTTACTGGCTTCTGGTTCAACTTCTTCGTGGGTGGTTGAATTTGGAGCTTCACAACATATGACTGGTATGAAGAGACTGCTTCATTCCATTGACTCACATATTCCTCACCAATCTAGACAATAGCAGATGGTTAAGTGAGGAGAGTGTTAGTCAGTGGATCTATTTCTCTTACTCCTAGAATTGATCTTAAATCTGTACATTATGTGCCTGTATTTCCATTTAATCTTCTTTCTGTTGCAAAATTGATTGATACTATGAAATGTACAGTGACATTTGGACCTTCTTGTCTTGTATTCCATGATCTCAAGAGTATGAGGACGATTGGTAGGGGCCAAGGAAAGGTGATCTCTACCTCTTTCATGGTGAAAGTCTGCCTCGCCAAGTATCTGCTCCTGCTCTGACTATCCTTTTGAGCGGTTCTCCCTTACTGTGGCACTATAGATATGAACATCCTTCTCTGGAGAGCTTGAGAAATTAGAATCTGAGTTATTACATGTGTCTTCATTATAGTGTCAGTCATGTCAATCGGGGAAAAATCATAGAATGTCTTATCCCAGTCGTGTCAATAAACACACTTCTTGTCCCTTCGAGTTAGTTCACAATGATGTTTGGGGTCTTGTAAAAGACAACAACTATAATGGTTTCCGCTATTTTATTTCCTTTGTGGATGATTTTTCTCGCATGACATGGATCTATTTGTTGAAGAGTGGAGAGTTTTTGTTATCCATTGTCAAGCATTTTCATCAAGAAATAAAAGTCCAATCTAATTGCAATATTAAAATTCTTCAATCTGATAATGCCTTAGGAATATGTTCAAAGTGCTATGGCTGATTTTTGTAGTTTTGTTGGGATGATACATCGTACGTCCTGTCCTCACACTCAACAAAATGGGTAGATGAGTGGAAAAATCATCATCTTCTTGATAGTGCCAGGACAATTATGTTTCAATCCAATGTTCCTAAGAGATTTTGGTCTGATGCTTTATTTACTGCATGTGCATGTTTCCTTATCAACATGTAGCCCTCTTCTGTGCGTCAAGGACGTACTCCGTTCTCTATCTTACGACCTAATGACTGACCTTTTCTTATTCCCCTCAGAGTGTTTGGTTGTATTTCCTTTGTCTACAATTTTGATCCTAAGGTTGATAAATTATCCCCTAGGTCGATTAAGACTCTTTTTCTTGGATACTCCAACACTAGCAAGGGGTACAAGTGTTATTGTCCCACTCTCTGTCGTATGTTTGTGTCTAGGGATATAACTTTTCATGAGTTCCACTCCATATTTCTCTAGTGTTCCTAGTAAAGGGGAGCAATTGTGTGAGAGTGAGAGAGTGCCGCCACCACATTAGAGTGAGAGAGTACCACCTATCATTCCTGACTATAATGTGGTTCCGGAAGAGCAGCCATCAGATGGTACTTTAATTCAGCAATATTCACATGTTTACAGCAGACGAGGCATACAAGATCTAGAGGAGGTAGTGACTCCAATCCCTGAGCCTTCTCCATCTCCCTCGGACTCTTGAAGAATCATATGACCTTGATGTTCCCATTCCTGTCCGCAAAGGTACTCGTTCTTGTAATGTCCAACATCCTATTGCAGGTGTGTGTTGTTTGTCAAAATTATCTAAGCAAGCCTGTTCATTTGCTCTTGGGATTGATTCTGTGGTCATTCCAAGAAATCATCTTGATGCTATGAAGGATATTGGTTGGAAGCAGGCAATGCAAATGGAAATGTCTGCTCTTCTACAAAACAATACATGGGAACTTACTGACTTACCTCCAGATAAAAATGTTATGGGCTGCAGATGGGTAACTTTGTAGAATCTCCATTGCAGCATTGACACCGAGCTTCTCGCGTTCGTACTGCATTATGTACGTAAGACTAGAGCTTTTGCGACTAATTCCGGCCTCTTGTTCAGGCTAATTCCGGCCTCTTGTCCCCTCTGGTGTTAATGGTGAGACAAATGGATGCGTCTTCATCAGATTTCTTCGAAGCTCATTATCTTCACCAAGCCACTTCAGTCCGTCTTCTCTGAGTTGCATCTGCTACTTGTTCGTGTTGACTTGAGATGATGCTTCAGCACCTCGTCAAGCGTGTTCGTGCCACGTTATGCACGTTTGTGGTCTTCTGCACTAATTCAAATTCGCTACACTTCTCAGATGATTTGAAGACACCACTACTGCTACATCGACATTACTGTCTCCGTGTTTGTGCCGCGTTATGTACATGGGATGTGTTGATGTGCGCTTATTCCACTCACACATTCCTCTCTAGTGAAGATAGTGTAGTTGTGGTATTATGATTGTTTGCTTCAAATATTCTTCATTCCAGATGCACTTCAAAAGAAAGGCCTTCTTCAAAACCTCGAGCATTTCCAGCCTGCTAAACACATCTCAAAGAGGCGTCGTCATATGTCTAGTTAGGAAGTATTGTTTAAGGAATAACAACTTTTGTATGGGGAGTGACAATTCTATCTTTCATTTATCATCTATTTCTTATCGTTTAGTCGAATCATGTAACTCCAAGCCTGGACATATGTTCACGCATGGTCTAGCTTGAGGGAGAGTGTTAGAAAGTATCAACTTATTTTGTTAATAGGTTAATTAGTCTATTATGTACATGGGCCTGTCTGCCCTAGCCCATTAGGGCTTAGTCTGCTTCCTTTATAATTGCCTCATCTCCTATATATAGAACCACGGTGTGCATATCAATATATACAACAATAACAGCAATTACAGTGTCTCACACACTTGTCAACACAAACATTCACCAATCAGCAATGCCAAACAAAGAAGCAGTATGGGGTGAGTGTGGAAACAGAGAACCAACAGCAAAACGCTACAGAAACGAAGCAACTAGACCACTGTTATCAGAGAGAGAGAGAGAGAGAGAGAGAGAGAGAGAGAGAGAGAGAGAGAGAGAGGAATATGATAAGGAGAGAGATGGGGAGGTCACGATCGGTAAGGAAGAAGAAGAGTAGAGGAAGAAGAGAAGGGGAAGATACAATCAGTACAGGATGAAAAAGAGTAGAGGAAGAATAAGATCGAGAAAGGAAAGTAGAGAAGAAGAGTAGAGGAAGAAGAGTTGAGGAAGAAGAAGAAGAAAAAGAGGCGCACTTGTCTGCAGGACTTGGCGGCAGCGGCATTTGCACTTGGAGCTGATAGTGGCAGCAACTCTAGCACTGGGTAGTGGTGGCAGAAGCACTGGTAGCTGGCGGTTGTAGCAGCAGGGTTGGCAGCGGTGACCGGCTGTCCTTCACAGCGGCTGGAGTGAGCAGTAACAGCTGTGGTATCACGTGTGTGTGTGGGGTGGGGGGTCCCTCCGTTTTCTCTAATGTACGCGACCCACATGGGTGGGGGCAATCAGCAACCGGTCGGTCTGGATGTAATCAGATCAGCTCTTCAGGTTTTAGGCTGGGTCGCTTGTTCTTTCGGGTTTACTGTAGGACCAAACCATCCCTCTCACCGATTCCCAGTTCTGTTCAGTCGTGCCGACCTCGACGCAAACCCTTATCTGGTGTTCTATGTGACAATTGTCTGTTGAGTAATGCAATTCAAAATCTGACCGGAAATTTTATTTTTTATGCAGGCAAGAGATCCGCAGTTCCACAAGCTCAATGACTTCAGTTCCTAAACCCTTGAAATTCCTACGCCCTCACTATAACTCTTTGAAAGCATATTTTGAGATCATGACAGATTCCGATTTGAAGGTATGTAGCTTGGTATTATGATGTTCTTGATCCTCGTATATAGTTGACATATTCTTCTTATCTGAACAATAATCGTGGTTACTGTTTGCAGAAGTATTTGGCAGATATTCTCTCTGTGTTAGCCATGACAATGTCTTCAGAAGGGGAGAGGGTAGGTGAAAGCACTACTAAAATCGATCTAATATACCTCTTGGTTATGAATCTTCTTTGGTTGGCATCTTTGAGAAGGGCATATATAGAAATGCTGTCTTTTGGTAGTGCACTATACGCCTATGTGATGGGAAGAATTACTTTTTAGTTCAGTGACTTTGGCAACGGTCTCTGGTTGATTTTTCTTTTCTTTTCATTTTATATTCCGTTGACCTTATATATTGTTTGCATTACGTAGATACATAATAATTTAATTTTAAAAACAAAGGATCTTGCTTCAAACATTAAAAATAGAATAAACGAGACATTTTTGTTGTAATGTCACTGATGAGGCTAATAGGCAGCATGCTTATACTCTTCAGCTCTTCAATTTCTTCATATCTGTACATTCAGAATTGTATGTTTTATACGTTGAGTTGGCTATGATATATCATACAAGATATTTCTAGGGTTTTATTGTACATACCCTCATGCATAATTATGAACTAGGATATATGTAAAATTTCTTTAGACTGCCGAACAATCTTGTTCTCTGAAGGAACTATCTCCTCTCTACTTTCCCTGGATAGTTGCTATACATTTGGTATTGAAGCAAACCTTCAACCAACCTGTGTTCGTTCTGTTAAAATTTTCTTTCCAACCCTTGACAAGTATAATGCACTGATAAACAGAAAATGGAGGGTTATTTCTCCTGTGGATCCAGTCCCCTCCCCCTCCAGTGTTATTTCTTGTTTTTTCTGCGCAAATATTACCTAACATCTCCATGCGTGAAATGGCTCTCTAACAGTGGCATTCCTCTTTCAGTAGTCTCCCTCGTTTCTTTTTACTTCCTGCATATATGGTGGCTTCAGAATGTGCTTTCATCCTTTCCTTTTTATTTTTTGGTGCATGCATGGCTTGATATTGATTTGTAGATATTAACTATTATTTTCTTTTGTTGGCTTTGTGTTAAGTCAATACTTTTGTAGCTAATATATAACTCATAACAAGCCAAATTCTATATTATGCAGTAGTCAAGTTTATTAGAAGTTCTTCCAGTTTCGAGTTATTATTATTTTCCCCTCACAAGCTTGTTCGATATTTCATTATACACCATTATTAATAGCCAACCTTGCCACTTTCTCAGGCAAACTTGATATTAGGATTAATATAGGGCTTACCGAGTGACTTGTTCCCCAAAGAAGATTGTCTCTTTCTCTTCTCAAAGCCGCTTTCCATCACAAATTGTTCTTAATACTCCTTATAGCACCTTCTCTGTTTTATGACGCTGTTAACCTGATCTCCCGTTATTTGCTTTGTGTTTCTAGAATTTGGAAAAATAATAGGTTGCTCTCTGCCCCGTTTTCCCGTGGAAGATTTAGTTTACATACTGAGTGATAGTTTATTCAACTGAGATCTATAATACAAGACATGCTAAATCTGTATGTTACAAATAACATGTAGCTACTAGCTGTTCTTCTGAAGTTCCACAGTTTATTCTCATGATGAGACCCATACTAATTTCTTGATGATGTTTGAACATGCTATGTGAAGGCCATTTATGTCTGTGTTGTGTGTCAAAAAAAGTGATGATTATAGTTGCTTCTTATCATGTTTGTTTGTTCTACGAATTAAATAAGACCTGGTATTTTCTCCACTTCTGATGTCACTTCTCAAAGGATCGTTGTATCGTTTTACCTCTTCATGGAAGGTATGGGATATATCTCACTGGATCTTTCTTGCTGCAAAATCATCTGTTTCAGGAGAGTTTGAAGTACAAACTATTAGGTTTTAATGGAGACATTGGTTCATGGGGCCACGAATATGTCCGGTGAGTTTATTTTATAGGACTATATATTTTCTTTAGATATTGATCTTATTGTCTGTTGCGCAATGCAACAGTTCCTTGGCTGCTCATATAACTGATTAATCTACATTGTACTGACAAATAAGATGTGTAGAACCAGCCTACTGCTAATTTTAATTTTGAGTACACATAGACTTGCATTCAGTTATTGTGAAGGCCCACTAATAAATATAATCAAGTTGAAAAGGACCTCGCAGTGTATTTTTAAAAAGTAAGAATCTGTTGATGTTTTTTTTTGATTGATAAATTCATACAGTCTTGGCTTTGCTATTATCAATATTTAATGATGTTTATGATACTTGGTCCTGTAACTCAAATTGAGGCTAAAGTATATTCACAACAGGGCATGCATATATTTTTACGGGGTAAAGATCTCCCTTCTATTGGATATATTAAGGAATGTAGAGAGTGAAAGATATGAAGCCATGAAATATAATGTCTGAAGGCCAACTTCACGTCCCTTCCGTAACAGTTTCTTCTTGAGAAGTTCTTCTTAAAAAGTATATAAATAAAAGTAATGAAATGGTGCCAATGTATTAGAAAGCGGGAAGCGGGAGGCGCATGGACAGCACCTTGTAACCGATTAAGCGGTAGGCAGGCGTTTAAGCATGCGCTTTTTGAAAAAGTGGGTGCCTAATTTATACATTTTTATACAAAATTACATGCATATGTATATAAAAAATATATTTCTCAGGAAGTTTTATACATATGTATCCAGCAAATCAGTAATTTACTAAGTATTAATCAATACTTTATTACTAATCAATATTTCTAATCACTAAAATCAGCAAGCATATCAGTAATTGTGAGTAACAAACTATGAATTATTGATTGAAAGTAATCACTAAAGTAATACTAACCAGTAGTACCAATCATTAATCACTGAAAGCAGCAAGGAAATCAGTAAAACTAACCATGCATTAGAAGTATAATAGAGTAATATGATATTTACTTAGATACATTACAACAGTACCCTATTTATTACAGCTTACACACAAAGTATGCATTCAAAACTAGGACTAGGTATATCATAGAACATTCAAATGTATACAAGTTTCATTTATTATAGTCAACACTACTTGGACCATGTAATTAATTAATGTTACATGCTTATAGTAGTTTTTTTTTCAAAAAAGTGGGAAAAAAGCGTGAAAAAAGCAGACAGAAAGTGGAAAAAAACGGGCCTTTTGTTCAACACGCTTAATGGGCGCTTAGGGGCTAAATTAAGCGGCTGAGGGTCTTGGCCACTTAAGCGGCCGTCTGGGCCGCTTTTTAATACAGTGAATGGTGCACTAGAGGACATTGATATAAAGATATCTCCGATTTATCTCCTATTGCATTCTCCCATAATTGGCAAGTTTTGAGCTCAGGTTTCTCTCCACCAGGGATCTTCGCATGCTTCTTGTCCCATTGACACCAAACATGTGACATTTTCCATACTCCCTCAAATACCACACCCACTTAAAAAAGTCTTCTACTACGATTTCCAATCACAAACAAAAAGACTTTTCAAGTGACCAATCTTATGTAGACACACTTGAAAGGTATGATTCTTGGTGCTAGAAAACAATGCCAAACCCCCATTGCATCTTTGAGCAAGTCAATTTTATTTGAACCTTTTGCTTGCCAAACGAAATAAAGGCGTAATCCACGATTATATGGTCAAAGGAGCACAACAAGAATTGCATCCTTTTTCCATAAGGTAAACATTTTACATGAGGGCAATCTTTTAAAAAACGGGAAGCAGGAGGCGTGTGGGCAACACCTTGTAACCGCTTAAGCGTCAAGCACTTTTTGAAAAAGAGGGTTCCTAAATTCTAATATATTTTTGTACAAAATTACACATATTTGTATATAAAATATATATATCCAAGGAACTTTTATACATATCTGACCAGTAAATTAGTAATAAACTAAGAATTAATCACTACTTTACTACTAATCAATATTTCTAATCACCAAAATCAGCAAACAAAAAAGTAATTGTAGATAATCAACTATGATTTAATTATTAAACTCTTTAATAGTAATCAGTAATACAAATCGGTAAAATAAGCAAGCATATCAGTAAATCAGTATTTAACTAAGCATTTATTAATACTTACTACCAATGAATATTTCTAATCATCAAATTCAGCAAGCAAATCAGTAATTGTAAATAATCAACTATGAATTAATTATTTAATACTTTACTAATCTGTAATATTAACAAGTAATCAGTATTGTGCCACAGAGCTAATACTAATCAGTAATACCAATCACAAATCAGTGAAAGCAACAAGGAAATCAATAAAACTAATCATTCACTAGAAGTGTAATAGAGTAATATCCATTCAAGTATAAAATCAGCAAAGAAATCCGTAAAAGTAATCCAGTATCATGTTCTGTAGGAGCCAATTTTTACTTAAGCGAGTCAAAGCGGTCGCCTAAAACAGTTTTTGAAGTGGGCACTTGGGCGGGCTGACTAGCCCAAAAGCGGGCACTTAATGTTAATGGCCCAAGCGCTAGGCGGGTGGCTAAGGCTGGATTAGACGGCCAAGGCATGTCAACGCTTAAGCGGCCGTCTAGGCTGTTTTTTAATACAGTGCATGAATGCAAACCTTATCTAGGGAGTTAAAGTAGAAGATACATGGTTGATGGAGGAAACTATAGTTAGAAACCATCATTGCATTTTTACGAGTCTCTTCATAGAGGAAGAAGGTGGCGTTTGAAACGGGTTTGCTAGAAAATAGTTTTCTTATTTATGTATCTCTTCACTATTTCCTTTTCCTATTGGGTCTACTATGTAAATAGTCTTTCTCTATATGATAAAGCAGAGCACACCCTAACTGGGTATCTCTTTGACCCAAATCCTCTCACATGGTATCAAAGCATATCCGACTGCTTCAACCCTACCCGCCGTCTCTTCTTCCCCTCCGTCCGTCTCCTTCCTTCTTCTCCGGTTGCATCTGCCATTGCCGGTGAAGCAGGGCAACCGACGGATGTTCTCCTCACCGGGCGGCCAGTCCTCCGATCCGTCAAGACACAGTGACTGCTTGAAGGAGAGAAGGTGGACATTATTGAGTCGGAGCCTCCCGATGAAGGCAACAGAGACTAACCACTTGGCGGAAAAACAACGGGTGAAGTCATGGCTATGGAATAGCATGGAGCCTCAGATTGCGTCTAGATTCATGCTCTATTCTACAACCAAACAAATCTGGGAAGCTGCAAAGAAACATTTTTCTCATGAGAAGAATGCTCTTCGTCTGTATACAGTTTTATGACCGTCTTTTTGCAAAGGAACAAAATAGTCGCTCTCGTGAGGATTATTTTGGTACTATCTAGTCTATTTCTCAAGAACTCAACTTTTACCATCCACTAAAGACTGATGAACAGATGGACCGAGATGATCTAGTGACATCAATGTTTCTATCCGGCTTAAATCCTGTGTATGCCTCAGCTAGGAGTGTTAATCTAGCTACAAACAAATTACCAAGTCTTAAAGAAGTCTTTGTACGAATTCAACAATCATCTTTTAAATCCTTCTCTGCCACTCAAAGAGACCACTACACTGAGACTCAGGTGTCTCTTGCAGCTGCTGCCAAAGGAATGGGACGAGGTGCTGGTTGAGGACGAGGTGTTGGAGGCAATCATCTAAAATGTATTTTTTGTGGGAAACTTGGACACGTAGAAGAAAATTGCTATGCTAAGCATGGTCGGCCTCCGGACATGTAGAAGAAAAGTGCTATTCTAAGCATGGTCGGCCTCCAACTGGAGCTATGCATTATACTGTTAATTCATCTGGAGCATCTGCAACTGGAGGTTCTAAATAGGTGCAATCAGATGTCACAATCTCCAAGGAGGAGTATGACTGTCTTCTTCAAGCTACTCAGCAGGCTTCCCTTGGTTTCTCCGTCAATTCTAGTTTCAGATACAGGTAACCCGGGGACTTCACTTGTTGCCTCTCATCCATCCTCTACATGGGTAGTGGATTCTGGGGCCTCCCAGCATATGACGGGTATACGCTCTATGCTTCTTTCCTCTGACTCATATATCCCACATTCCTCTGTGACACTAGCTGATGGTTCTGTCAGAAGCGTCCAAGTACATGACACTGTACAAGCATCATCTAATTTGACTTTACAATTTGTCCATTATGTTCCTGACTTTCCATTTAACTTAATGTCAGTTGCTAAGTTGGTTGATTCTTTGGAGACTCTTTCTTTGCGTTACAGGATCCCAGGAGTTGGAAGACGATTGGTGGGGGATCTAGGAAAGGTGATCTCTACTTCTTTGAAGGCAGTTACCCAACTTGCCAAATTCCTTCCACCCCATCCACCGTTTTCACCTGCTCTCTCTTGCAATGACATTGTCACTATGGACATCCATCCCTATAGAGTCTTCAAAAGCTTGTCCCAATCTTAGCCTCAATTAAGTCGTTAGAGTGTCAGTCATGCCAGTTAGGCAAGCATCATCACTTTTCTTTTCCGAGTCGCATTGTGAAACGCTCTAAGGGTGAGTTTGGGTGACTACTTCTCAACTGCCGGTAATCTTGTATTGAGCCGTACCACTTTTGGTATTTTCACGGTGGAGGAACATAGACCTGCAACAAGCTCAGTATCTACAGTTGCATGCAAAACTGGTGACCACAGATCAGTGATCTGGCATAGAACCGGCAGTTCTGATGTCCGCCGATCCCGACGTCATTTGCAACTGCCATTTCCGTGCTAAATTATTTATGCAACGGTAGGGAACAAATACACAACCTTAGCCGTAGTGATTAAATTAATATGTAAATCTCGTATCAACTACCAGAAGTTACGATTACGCCAGCCAAACTAGGCCTAAGCGTCCTTTTGATTTTATTCATAGTGATGTCTGGGGTCTTGTTAAAGAGCCAAGTTATAATGACTTTCGATATTTTTTGTCTTTCGTTGATGATTTCTCTTGCATGACTTGGTTTTATTTACCTAAGTCTCGCGATGAAGTCCTGTATGTTATTCAAGCTTTTCATCAGTTAATAAAAATTCAGTTTGATGCTCATATCAAGCCTTTTCGTACTGATAATGCTCTTGAATATGTTCAAAAGGCTGTTTCTACATTCTGTAATTCTGTTGGCATATGATTCACTAGACGACTTGTCCTCATACACCCCAAAAAAATGGGGTTGCTGAGCGCAAAAACCGTCAGTTTCTGGATGTCGCTCGTACTCTGTTGTTTCAAATGTCTGTGCCTAAGAGATATTGGTCTAATGCTCTTCTCACTGCTTGTTTCTTGATTAATCACCAGGCATCTTTTGTATTACAAGGGGCTACTCCCTTTTGTTTTACGACCTGACGAGCAACCCTTTCTTGTTCCTTTTTGTGTGTTTGGATGCACTGCGTTTGTTCACGTGATTGATCGATGAGCTGACAAGTTGTCTCCTCGCGCAATCCACACCTTCTTTCTGGGATATTCTCCCACACAAAAGGGATACATGTGTTATTGTCCTCGTCTTCGCCGTCTTTTTGTGTCGGCTGACGTTACGTTTCATGAGTCTACTCCGTTCTTTAGTGACTCTGTTCAGAGTGAGGCGGAGCACAATCCTGAGAGTGACTACATCTTTGAGCATGAGAGAGAGCCACCTCTTCTTGTGCCGTGTGATGAGAGTGTTATCGATATAACCCCACCATCACTGCCGCCACCACCACCTCCACCACCGTCTTGATCCTTTACTCTAGTTTACACTAGGCGAACAAGGCGTCGTTAAGAGGATGTAGCGTCACCAGTCCAGTACCATGCCTCCTCATCTGCTACTCCTGAGGTACCTATTTCTACTGAGAGTTCTCTTGATGCTTCAGTTTCTGTACACCTTTCAGTTCCAGCTCGAAAAGGTGTCCGGTCCTGCACTATCCGTCATCCTTTGGCGAATGTGTGTTGCTTGTCTCATTTGTCAACTGCAGCCCGCACGTTTGCTCTTCAAGTGGACTCTACGGCTGTTCTTCGTTCTTATAAGGAAGCAACCCGCCATATTGGTTGGGTCTGAGCTATGGACAATGAGATGGCAACACTTTATGAAAACTCTACCTGGGACTTAGTGGATCTTCCTCCTGACCAGTCTGTTGTAGGTTGTCACTGGGTTTACACTGTGAAACACAAACCCGATGGGTCTATTGATCGCTTGAAGGTGCGTCTGGTGGCAAAGGGGTACACTCAGACACATGGTGTTGACTTCTTTGAGACTTTTTCTCCCGTGGCTCGACTAAATTCTATGCGAATTCTTGTTTCTATTGCTACTCAATTTTCCTGACCTCTTATTCAGTTGGATGTCAAGAATGCCTTTCTTCATGGTGATCTTCTTGAGGTGTACATGGAGCGACCTCCTGGGTATGTTGCTCAGGGGGAGTGTCAGAAGGTGTGAAGCTCAAAAAAACTGTATGGTCTGAAGCGGTCACCTCAGGCATGGTTTGATAAATCCAGTGCTGCACTTATACAGTTTGGGTTCACCCAATCTTCTACTGATCACTCACTCTTTGTGCATAAGTCTTCGAGTGGCACCATTTCTAGCTGTTTATGTAGACGATATTGTCACCACTAGTGATAACTCTACTGGCATTTTAAAACTCAAGACATGGCTGCAAACACAATTTCAGAAAAAAGATCTGGGTAGTCTTCGATATTTTCTTGGCATAGAAGTCCTGCACAGTGTAGGCTGCACTCCAAGAAAGGAACAAATCTCTCTCAGCGAAAATATGTCTTTGACCTACTTGCAGAGACATGCATGGCACAGTGTAAACCTGTCTCCACGCCTATGGACTATCATACCAAGACTTCTATTTTTGATGACAGTGAGTTTTCTGATCCAACAGTATAGAAGGATTGTACGGAAACTGATCTACTTGACAGTTACTCAGCTTGATATTTCTTATGCTGTTGGAGTTGTTAGCCAGTTCATGAGTGCGCCTAAGATGTCACATTGGATGGCAGTCACCCAAATTTTTCGGTACATCAAAGGATCTCCAGGGAAGGGCCTTACTTACTTTACAGGGCAGAACCTCACACATACATCCTTAAAATTCACTAGGTTCACTGATGCTGATTGGGCTGGTGATGTTGGAGATAGACGATCTACTTCGGATATTGCGTGTTTCTTGGGTCACATTTGGTGACTTGGAGGAGTAAGAAACAGAATGGGGTAGCACGATCCAACACAGAAGTCGAATATCGAGCCATGGCACATGCTTGTTGTGAGTTACAGTGGGTTGTGTATGTTTTGTCAGAAATGGACGTGTCTGTTGAGACCCCTATTTCTCTCATGTGTGATAACCAAGCAACCATTCATATTGCTAGCAATCCGGTGTTTCATGAGAGGACCAAGCACATCTAAGTGGACTGCCATTTTGTTCGTGATTTAGTGCTTTCCAAGAAGATTCAGATTCCTCATTATAGGACTGGTCAGCAAGTGGCATATATCTTCACCAAGCCACTTCCATCTTCAGCTTTCAAGCATATGACTTCCAAGCTGGGCATGCATGATGTGTATGCTCCAGTTTGAGGGGGGGTGTTAGAAAATAGTTTTCTTATTTATGTATCTCTTTACTATTTCCTTTTCCTGTTAGGTCCACTGTGTAAATAGTCTTTCTCTATATAATAAAGGAGAGCACACCCTAACCGACCAAAAAATAAAGGAGAGCACACCCTAATCGGGTATCGCTTTGACCCAAATCCTCTCACAGGGTTAACCATGGCAATTAATGTATCCAGACACCACTTTATAAAAGTCCCCTAGGAAGCCACTTAATGCCCAAGGCCCCGAGCACTAAATTGGGTATTAGGTGCCTCGTTAGATGATTACCAATAGGTGCCCACTTTCCCCCACATAGTTTACTTAATAGGCCCGCCTTTTGCAGCTTAGGCCGCTTTCCGGGCTGCTTTTTGGGATGTAGTATGCTTTAATCTCGAGTTGGTTGAAACTTAAACCAAGCATGCTGTGTAGTAGTTTTACTTTCTAGTTTGTACACATGCTACTTACTGCGAAGGTGTCAAGATTTATATAATAAGAATAAAATAATAAATATTCATATATTTAAAATTTCATGTTTAACTACAAACAAAGATCGCTGATTCTACTACTATTGTATGTCATTACAGTAATAGACTAATGTCTACATAATGTACTACAGATGATATTGTTTTATCTAGGATTAGTTGGTAATGAAGTAATGATATAGTTAATTGTATTGACGAGTTTGGGATTGTGTATCTTAATCAGTGAAAATCTAAACCTATATTTTACTACACAACCTCAATATTACACAAGAGAACTATGTTGTTACTTTTGGGGTTGATCCCAAAGAGGCAAGGAAGCCATATTAAAACATAATCAACTTACCTAAGAGAATTAATTAAGAGAATGAATTGATAATGATGATTAATACTGAAATCAATGCAATAAGTGACGTAGAAATTGATTTAATCAGAGAAAGAGTTAGGTCCAGTGTTTTCACCACCATGAACACATGTTATTAGAAGGCAGATGCGCTCCTATGATGGTGTAGCCCCTAATAACTCTTAAGCATGGAATTCCCCATGATTCTCTCTTTCACTTTGTATATGATAAAATCACCCATTTTCCAAGTCTAATTCAAACTTATTGTTGCAAACCACATCTGGGAAAACAAATTTCATTCATATAATTCAACTCTACTGGACAATACCCCCAGGCATGGGTATATATAGATACCATCGAGAAGCCCTAGTTGGCTTATCTCTATTCATGAGCAGAAATAAGCCAACTAGGGCTTCATAGCTTTATCTATATATAGACATGCCTGGGGTTATCGTTCGACAAAGTTGAATTATATGAATGAAATTAGTTTTTCCAAATGTGCTTTGCACCAATTGGTATTACATTTTGAGATCTAATCCTTCAGTCTAATTCACATGAACTTGGGATACATGAAAACCCTAGGTGTGGTCCAACCCAATTATCCCCCACCATCGATTAATCTCAAACTCTTGGTTAGGATTAATCCTATCCACTAAAAAAGTTTATTGTTCACCCCCTTTGGTATCGTTTATCATGGAAAGTCCGCCAACTTTTTATTTCTTCCAAATCTCTTTTCCGCCTTCCGTTTTTCTCATATTCTTCCTTCTCTCATGCGGGATTACACCATGAGATCATCACTAATCCCTTTTTGTAACCCCTTCTTGGTATTTTGGTACCTTCTACGACAACCGACTCAACAACAAGGCCCTCAGCCTCACCTTCCCATGCAACCAGAGGGGGCCAACCCCTTTTTTCACCTATAAATGGCCCTAGTGGCCGAAGGAAACCAAGGGCCCGCAACCCTACAACCCTGAGGTAGCGCGCAAAAGGGGTTACTTTCCAACCCCAATGACAACAGGACGAGCAACGACCACATCTGTGGCTCCAAGGGTCCCATCAAGCGGTCCCTCACCTCTAGAACGACACTAGATGGGGTGCCCAACCTTCCTCCACCTTCTTTAAGAGCCTCCAGAGTGAAAGACAATGCCAAGGAGGGGCAATAGCCTCCACCAGATTAATAAAGATATATGAAATTGTTGAGGTTATCAACCCCTAAGCATGTTCAAAATCACATTCACCATGTCATAAATTCGTCATAACATCTATATCGAATGGTTGTATGTTATTTAGAACAACTACAAGTTATTTTAAATTCCTAATGATATACAACAATCAATAGAATTCAATTATAGACTATAAATATCAAATATTGTTACAGAATATACATATCTCAAAGCAGTCACATATGCTGCATATGATTGATTGCATGTACACACATTTAGGTTTTGGTGGCATAGACTGATTTTTGGAACAATAATTACAATTGATAGCTAGCCAACCGAACAAAGGCTTTTCTCCTTGAGTGTGTGAATTTGTTTAGTGGGGGTTCATCTTAGACACATCTATTTTGTCGTGTGGACAACTTCCCTACTGACCATAAGCATGGCGTGGTATGGTACACCCTAGGATACAAGCATGCATGCTGAAGACCAACTTTCAAATGGTACACAATTCGGTTTGCTGATAAAGCCTTCCCTGGCTTCTAAAGCAGTTTGATATCTAAGATGGACGAATTGGTTGGGGAATACATTCCTACCACTATAATTTTGTAAGGACTAAAGAGGAGCAAACTGGCAATTTCAATTCCACTAGAGGGATTTGTTTTCCTTGCTTCTACTCCTGATCATATGCCACGCATGAACTTCCATTGGAAGGCCATTGGGACATTTTAGTTCCAACTCATCTGGTTCTATTTTCTAAGAACTTAACGAGTCATCTTGGTGCTGTCACGTGGCTCCCTCTCAGAATGAGTTCAAACAAGCTAAATCATGCCATCAAAGCAACATTTTCCATAGGAAGAAGACCTATAGACTCCCTCTTTAGAGATACATGAGGCATTGAATGCCCCTTGCAACCTCAGTTGTTGGGTCCAACAAGGTTCAAGCATGTGCATGCCTTCATTACACACTTTATTTAGTGAGGACAAACAATCTAATTATGGATCTCTTTGAGACTAATTGTTTGAAATTTGAGCGAGTGGAAGCTATGAAAGCCTCTTGGGACACCGAGGGCATGGCAACAACAATAGACATAAGATTGACAACCGAGGTCCCTAAGCTCCAACATCCCCAGAATGCCATTATAATGGCTCAAACCATGACAAGATGAGAAGGTGAACAACCCAGGCAAGTGAAGAGCATTGATGTTGTGCTTGACAAAGTCATGGACGCATGTGAGCTTGAGGAACAAGGAATTGACATCTTAGGTAAGTTGTTTTGGTTTCCATACAAAGATGAGGATACAAATTGGGATATAAAGTAGGGTTATGTATATGTATAGTCACCCTCTTTGCATAGTTATCCAGGCTGCCGCCTGGGCTCCGCCCAGGTCGCCTAGGCCACCTAGGCTGTAGGTGTCCACTTTAAATTGGGCGACTAGGCTTTTAGATAATTAAAGTAGATGTCTAAGGCCTTTTAGGCCCAAATTAAGACACTTGAAGACAAAATTAGCATAGATCAGGTCAGAATTTGGTCAAATTAGATCATGTTTAGTTATTTTGGGGAAGAAAGAAATCTAATATAGGCTAAATCAGATCTAATTTGGGCAAATTAGGTCTGATTTTGGGGGAAATAGGTTTGATTTGGGAAAAAACGTCTTATTTGTGGGAATTAGATCAGATTTCACTAAATTAGGGCTCGTTTAGGTCAATTAGGACAAACTAGGGGAAGTTACGTCTGATTAGGTCATATTATGCCAAAATTGGTTTGGCTTTGGCGAAATTAGCTAAGACTGAGTTTATTTAAGTCTAATTTAGAATGTGTTAGCTCAAAGTAAGGCCGAATAGGTCTATCTTTGGTCGTGACAGATGTGATGTAGGTGAAGTTATGATTGATTAAGCTTAGGGATAAGCAATACAAATGTACGCAATGATGTACATATTTAAATATAAATGGATGTATACACAAAATCATTTATATATATGTAAAATATAAACAAATACGAAGAACGCCTACAAAAGCCTAGGTATCTGCCTAGGCGCCTAGGCCTCCTAGGCTTCCCCTAGGTGGGAAGGACCGCCTAGCCGCCTAGACAAGTATGCCTCTTTGTTGATGTGTTGAGGGAGAGTATGCCGTCTTTATATAGTATGTCTTTTGCTGGCATGTTGGCTCTTATAGTAGGCGGGATAATTGAAGCACCAATAATTCTTAGAAAAGATGACTTATTGAACGGAGACCTGTGCTCTTTGTACAGAATCATATGGCATACATCTAACTTGGTTATGGTATTAGATTTGCATAGGTGTTTCTTGTGGGGCATTTAAGAAATATAAACAAATGAGATCGTTTGTCTATACTCTTAGAAATTTAGCCACATGTTATAGCTCAATGCTTTCTTATTTCTTCTAATTTGTTGAATAATTGTATATAAATGTTTGCAATACCTTTCCTCTCACTTCATCTTGATTTTCTACACAATCATGTTCCGTCATCATTATTAAAGCACAGTTCCAATCATGTTGGACCTTTTGAGTATCATATTCATTTAATCACATTAATCCAAACTGGCACACTTCCTTTGTATGACATGCTCATACCATCTAAAGCAACCCTCTCATAGTTTGTCCCTAATACTTGTCACTCCAACTTTATTTTTTGTTATAGTTAGTTCAAATGCGATCTTTGTCTTTCCAGACATTCATCTCAGCATTGTCATTGATTCTACACAATCATGTTCCGTCATCATTATTAAAGCACAGTTCCAATCATGTTGGACCTTTTGAGTATCATATTCATTTAATCACATTAATCCAAACTGGCACACTTCCTTTGTATGACATGCTGATACCATCTAAAGCAACCCTCTCATAGTTTGTCCCTAATACTTGTCACTCCAACTTTATTTTTTGTTATAGTTAGTTCAAATGTGATCTTTATGTCTTTCCAGACATTCATCTCAGCATTGTCATTGATTCTACACTCATCCTAGCACTTTGTTTGATGTTTATGCACCAAAACCAATTTGATATGAATTATAGATAATATATCTGCAAATTCATTCATTTTTCTTATTCATCTACCTTTGAGTCATCTAAGGCACTGAGAATTAATCCAATATGACGACACAAAGTGTATACCTTGGTAGAAGTAGATTGGCTTTTATTAATGTGCACGTTGTCTGGGACATGATTTTTATAAATATTGTATACAATAACAGTGCTTCCCTTAAAATTTGGTATCAAGCACTGCATTCCATTTATAGGAACAGGAATGTGAATTGAATTAGGAAAATTGAAGAATTTTGATGGGAAAAGAAGCTCATGACTCATGAGTCTTCCATTTTCCTAGAATGCGTTAGAGTAATGGTGTACAAATTGAAAATGGACCTACTCAAAACTAAGATTCATAACAGGAATTAGAATCTCCACGGCAATGTTCAAAATTTCGACGAAATTGTCGAAATTTTTGGCGAAATTTCTGTTTCTGTGATAATCAGACATCGAAATTGACTGACGAAACTCTCAAAACAGGCAGATCATTTTTTTTCACTTTTTTATATACTATGTACTAGCTAGAGCATATTTTTTTGCACAGTTTTGTGTCTTTAAGTCTATATATTGTGTTTGCAAATTATAATGACTTAGTTCATTGATTTTGCCATTGAAAATTGACATCAAAAATCCCCATCGAAATGCCTATTGAAACAGTTCAAGGTCATTCACTAAAAAATAACGAGACCCCACCCCCACATATCCAATATGAAATATTATTACATATTTGAGTAGATCTACACTAGTAGATCATTCTCGTAAAATTTCATAAATTAATTCGTTTATTTTGCCGTCGAAACGCCATGAACGCATTTATCGAAATTTCTGTCGAAATTTGTCAAAATTTCTGTTTCTGTGGCCACCGAAACGGCATCGAAATCGGACATTTTCTTCCTTGCTCCACGGTCTTCCCTATTTCCAGTTGTATCACACTAGATGACTGGATGTACATTAAAAGAAACGGGAGTCCTACAAGGAGTACTTGATCTTGAAATTAGAGTTTGAATTATTTAGTTAGGGCAATCAATTTTTTTGTCGTCCTTGTAGAAGTTCTTTTGACCACATGAACCATTCACAAGTTTATAAATAATAGACAGAGCAGTCATTCAATTATAGTGACAGAAAACTAGTTAAACAGGTAAAGTAAGGTTTAAATGTGGATTTGTTTTCAAATTTGATGCATTCACCTCTTGTATTTTTGAATCATTCTCTTTGAACTTTACATACGGTGTTAATTTTTCTTTTTCTGCTAATGATAAACTCTAATAGACTAAACAATACTGTTACTTGTTGTTTCCTCAGATCTAAGTAAGCAGTGACTAATTGCAATTTATCTTTCTTTGTTTTAATATTGGCTGTGTCAAGTTGCAAAATAGGCTAGCTATCATTTTCTAATATTTGCTACCAATTGCTCAGTTCCCTTTTCTTCTATGGGGCTGTTCTCTACAGTTTTTTTCTATATATTCTATGCACCTGAACAACACCCGCTCTCCGATCTCTTAATAATATACACTTATTTATCAGCAATCTTGCTGGAGAGATATCCGATGAGTTCACAAAGCGCCAGGTCCGTATGCTTCTTGGACTTTCCCTTGTTTTATATATCTTGGAGTTGTTTAAGAAGAAATGGAATTTCCTCTTCTAGGATATTTCTTTTGCTAATTTTTTTGCTAACTTTTTAGGCATTTCTTTTCAATATAAACTTGTATTATACTTATAACTTATTGTCTTTGAAATATTTAACTCTATTCTATGGATGCAAAGAAGAATAATTGGCATTTTCTTTAGAACTTTAGGTATATATGTCTTTCACATATTTACTGTTCTTTTCCTAATATTTATTAAATTGGCCTTTAGTTTAAAACTTTTGGAATATAAGTCTTTCACATCTAGCAATATTTTTTTTTTCTGTTAACAAATATCAAGTTGGCATTTTCTTTAGAACTTTAGGTATTAAATATATTCTATTAACGTGAAGAAGAAAAATTTAGAAGCATCACATACAAACATAATCAAGTTTCTCTGTTCGTACAAAAGCTTTAAATAGTTTAAGTTTCTTTTTGGCTCTAATATATTCCACTGGCTATAACTTTGATAGCACAATGTGATTTATGACAAGTTGGCTCCTTATTAGCTTAGTATTTTGTGAGTATATAGGGATTTA
The DNA here is from genome assembly GCA_963693085.1 of Alisma plantago-aquatica. NCBI lineage: Eukaryota > Viridiplantae > Streptophyta > Magnoliopsida > Alismatales > Alismataceae > Alisma > Alisma plantago-aquatica. The sequence goes on along the minus strand of OY856412.1, from coordinate 653,602,693 downwards.
TATGTAAATGTTAGGGATGTATATGTAAAGGTCAGGGACCTACTTATAAAAATTTGTGTATGCTATCCATATATAGTACACATGAGACAAACTAAAAGTTAAGACTGTTTGTTTTCCAAATTACATGGTATTTAGAGCATATTGGGAACCAAGCACAAAAAAGAACCTCATGTGCCAACAAGCCATCGCCATACCCATCATCTGCAGTGGTCCCTGCGACCATCGACACTCACTTGCGTAATTGAATTCTCATCGTGAGAAGTCACCACCTCCCCTATACATTTGCATGTGATGGGCTCCTCATTGAGATACCATGCCGTCCCCTGTGGGACATTGCCTTCTAGTCCGTGACCAATTGACCACTAGCTTTCCACCAGTCTACGAGACAACCCCCACCTGTCTAACGCGGTTTCCTGCTGTGGTATCCTGGGTCAAGTGTGCTCCACTGGTCCGTCTCACACCCCACCACTAACAGAATTGCTGCTGTTAGACTGGAGAAAAGGTTAACTACTTTCACAATGCTGGTCCTTCCAACAACAATCCCTCCAACAGACTCCACAACTACGGCCAATCCCTCCATCGTCTGTTTTCTGGCAATGACCGGTCGTTTGATGTTGAAGGATTGTCAACACCTCCTGATGTAAGACATGATTTACATTACCTCCCCTCTAAAGTTGTTGATGAGTTAATCACCATTTGTCAGAAGTCAACCCAGACAACATCCTGTTCAGATGTTGCTGTTGGGTCACGACCTTGTCTTGACCGGTCATCCAGGCACCTCACTATCGTGACAACAACTTGCTGCCTTGTTGTTGTGGTCTTATTATTCTAGTCAATCCTTTTGCTCAACGTGTTGTCTTCAAATTAGTAGTCAAATTGCAAATATTTTTCAGCAACAAGGAAGTTTGCCCTATTAGACAAGATACCATAATAGTCCAAAATCATGTAATTATTAATATGAAATTGAACGAAAAGAATTTCGGCCAATGGAGCTGGACCGTGAAGATATAATTTGGAAGGCTAAGGGTGGATCAAATATCTCACATCTGGCCTCCTACTAACCCCACTACTCTGGAGAAGTGGGAACAACATTATGAACAACAGTATGGAGCCACAAAAAGCAGACATTACTAAACATTTTGAAGCATGTTAATCACATTGAATCACCTGAATCTCGTGTACTTCAATAATGTGTCATAAGTGTTGAGCTATATGGATCTTAGCAAGTTGATAAGTCTTAAAACCTAACATTTTGGGGAACTCACGCTCCTGGGTGATGATTTGACAACTAGTAACTCCTTTCTAATAATAATAAGATGATGCAATCACAAAGATATTAAACAACAATGATTGGGTTCTTGACCACTTTCTATTGTAAGTACGAGGGTGTGGCAACCCGCCACGCTAAATGATATTACTCGAAACCGAAACACGATCAATCACTAGTTAAACATATTACTAAAAAGATGCATAATTAAAGCCAAATTAATCTTCTTAAACATGTGCAAGAATATTTACACAAAGGTCCAACATTTTGCATAAATGCATATACTATACCAGGTATCTTTACCATTGTTCAGTGGCCTCAGCCACAACCTGCATACAAAAGATATTTTCCACATATATACAATAATTACATTGCACCAGGACATTATCAAAATCTCGAGTTAATATAGATCATCTACAAAGCTTCCCTGCCCGGACCTGAGAGTATAGGGACAACTCTAGGACACACTAAACATCTAGCCAACCTTCTTCATGTATGGATCTCCAAACTGCCCCTCCTCGCTACCATGGGTCTGACAATTCTACTGACGATCACCTAAAAAGATGTGGTGACCCACAAGGTGAGACCCATGTCCCGAGAGATATAACTCTCAACAACGTCTATTTCTTACAACAAATTATGTAATTAAATAGATAAAGCAGATATACCTACAAAAATGAAAGATTAATATAATTGTCAAAAGATCTGACAGAGCTAACACCATAAGTATAGTTGATTTCTCTTACCACATATTAAATATCTACATAATAAAAAAGAAACCAAGCAAAATTCGTCTCCAATGTTAATCGTCGAGTAACCTAACATATATGCTACACCGCTGAATTACATATTTTATTAAGCCCTGATGAGGTGTACCACTCAAACTACTAGCTGACCACTGCGGAGTCGCAATCAACCCCGTAAAAGATCTAGGAGAATCGGAATCCTAAGATCTCTTCCCCTCGGTCAGTACGAGTCCTCTTTAGTGACATAATAGATAGTCTAACTGCAAAACAACCTAGTCCTCCTTGGGTACACATGCCACGATACTAGAAACGAGGGTATTCAACCCTAAATCCCAGTTACGACCGCAACCGTACTCAATCACATAGGTATACATCTGAGACACAGCCTCCCTCGTTCTCTAAAACCTTGGGATCAGGATGATAAGGATATACCCTCCCCGCACTCGCATATACTCTACAGTATATGACTCTGAGTTTCCCTTCTGGAATACTCGTTTTACTATCCAGCAAGTCCTAACACTAAAAATAGTTCTACGGGCTCAGGGCACTACATGATTAGGGTTTCTCTTGATTAAATAAGCCAGTTGAGTGTTTTCAGACTACATCAACCAAGTTACATACAAACCACTGAATGGTTCCTATAAAATTTGTGGTACATAACAACTCCAGAAGTTTGAAAACGTATGACGTATATTCCTTATCACAACATCATAGTATACTGGTCCATTGTCATCCATGAAGAAGGCTAAACTTCCACTAGGGTTCAAAGCAAGGAAGCACATACACGTTTCTAGACACGGACACTGACACGGATACGGACACGGGACACGGCAAATTTCAAAAATGTAGGACACGGACACGGCATTGGATGAGGGGAAAATGTTTTTTTAATATATCAATATGTGTGGATGTATGATGTATGAACTGGAATTTATTTTTAAGTTTGTCCAGATTAAGGTATCTATGTATATATAATCTTATATGCATGTAGAGGTGTGTCTTTGTGTGTGTAGTAGATATAATGTGAAGAACAAAACTAAACACGTAGTTTTTGTAAATGTAGTATATTACAAAATATTTATATATATGAGGTTCATATTACTCATTTAACCAGCTTATTAGACCATAATTTGATTCATATTTATATATATAATCTTATATGCATGTAGAGGTGTGTCTTTGTGTGTGTAGTAGGTATAATGTGAAGAACAAAACTAAACACGTAGTTTTTGTAAATATAGTATATTACAGAATATTTATATATATGAGGTTCATATTACTCATTTAACCAGCTTATTAGACCATAATTTGATTCATAGTATCTGATTCAGTGCTTAGACTTTACATATTGTTTTTTCTTTCAACAGATTTGCTTGTAATTGTGATCAGATTTTAGCTCTATGTGATATTTTCTCAGTGATAGGACATGAACAGCAGCTGTATATTCAAAATTTGCATCGTCAAATATGGTATTACAGCAGCATCTGCTGTAGTGAAGTGTCCGGGCAGTGTCCAGCTGTGTCCGGTGTGCTGAAAAAAACTAAATTGAACTGGACATGTCCCAGCCGTGTCCAAAACGTTTTGGGCCGTGTCCGGGAAGTGTCCGTGTCCGAAATGTGTCCGACACGGACACGGGGGCTGTCTAGAAGTGTCCGTGCTTCCTTGGTTCAAAGCAATAAAGCTCCTTGTAAGAACATCATTATCATCCAATACTTGTAGAAGGTTCAACATGTCATTAAAGAACTTGTTACTTCCAGACTTGATGTAAATGTTCATCAATCATAGGAGTTATGACATTTCTAAGAGTAGCATAACAGAGTCACCTTTAGCAGATTGAATGTATCCATTCATCATTTCAACATCAATAGAAGATATACGTATTAAGCCATCATCAATTGACCATTAAAATGAAGGTTCAAAGGTGTGGATTAGATTTGTATTACCAAATTAGAATACATAGTCAAACCATCGGTTCATTTAAGACACAAAGGCAAACCATCGGTTCATTCATGGACTTCGCAAAAACATCAATTCATATACTTAGCAAAAACCATTGGTTTATATATTTAGCATAGCCATCGGTTTATGTACCAAGTAAAGCCATCAATTCAGACGCTAAATAAAACCATCATTTCGTTTACTAAGTAAAATGATCGATTTCTACACTAAGTGAATCCATTGGTCCAGATACCAAGTACAACCATCAGTTCATTCATCAAGTGAGACCATATGTTTATGTACTATGTAAAACCATCATTTCGTAGACTTAGTGGAATCATCACTTCATAGACTAAGTAAATCCATCGCTTCACACACTGAGTAAAACCATAGACTTCAGTACTAAGTAAAACCATCGACTTTAGTACTAAGTAAAACCATCGGTTCCTACACTTAGTGAAACCAATTCTTTACACTAGGTAAAAACCATCGTTTCATACCTTCAAAACCAAGGCAGTCCATTATAGAAGAAGGAATGTTCATATGATCCAAAGATAGTTCAACAACACACAACTGTCACACATATATGCAAAATAGTGTATACAAGAGATCATCTTTCTTCATAAAACCAAGTTTCTAGGGTATGATCTATATAGAACAAGTTAAAAGTAGGCAAGAAACGGGTTGAAAGTTGTATTACTCGCCTCAAGGTGAAGAAAAACATCCAAACAACAAGTTATCTCAAGAAGAGAAGGTGAAACCCTAGCTATGCACTCCCAAATCTCCAAGGTAGCTCCTATATTCAAGAACATGGTAGATCTAGGGCAAAAGAGAGAAGAAAAGGGGTTCTTCAACCATCTGCACGAGTTCTCATCAAGAACACCAGGATTTTTTCCATGGATGAAGAGAAAAGACAGAAAACAACAAGAAAACAAGATTAGGGAAGAAGATCTTACATATATGAGACAAGAAACTAGATTTCAAAACTCCAAACAACCCTAGAGATGCTTAATCCAAGATCTAAAGAATCAAACATTCAAGATCTATCTAAGCTTTGTCCTCAAGGAGCTCTCACTTCACAAAACAATGGGTTTGGATCTCTCTAGCAGCAAGAACAAGAGGGAGAAAGAAAATGGTTTGTTTGAAGAGGGGAGAGGGGTATATATCTAAGGAGAGAGAGAAAGATAGTCAAGGGTTGAAAGCTATCCTGCCATGTGTCAAAACCCAAGATTTCCTTTTCCATGCACTATCAAAACTTCCATCGGTTTGTCTCCAAGGAGATTCATCGGTTTGTGCCTTAGTGGAACCATCAAGTAGCATCATTAGAGAAACCGTCGGTTTGTGCATTTTACTTCACCATTTTGCAAATCCTGATCCACCATCAGTTTGTGTAATCAACAAGGAAAACCAGCGATTCTAGAGCTACTAGAGAAAACAATCGGTTCCTCAACCACAAGGAGAAACCATCAGATCCCAGGCTACAATGGGAAACCATCAGATCCTCAACACACTTGGAAAAACCATCGGTTCAAGTCCTTAGGTGAGAAACCATTGGTTCTCAACCTACAAGGGAAGGGGCAAACATCTGATGGTGCATCCATGCATTCAAAGGTGCAACTATATCAAACATATTATGAATACTTATGAAGCACAACATGCATGTGTTAAAATTACATATAGATCCCTAGGAAAGGGAAAAATTGTATAAAGGTCCACAGAAGCACATAAATTGAAAAACTTAAGCAAACGAAGTCTGATTTGGAGCATCTTAATCAACTGATATCAAAACATGAATTAAGGTTTAATTAAGAAACCAAACACCTAATTAAATAAATCAAGCATGTTTAAGCATAAAACCAGGTCAGGGGTCTTAAAGAGAGCATTTTAAGTCATATTTTATTTGGAGCAGAGCTTCCTTGGCAGAAACTCTTTCTAGAGTTTCATGTGCATTCCTAGATCCATATACTAGTACGAATGATACATCTGCACTGATCATTATGTCATGCTCTGCACATAATCAATATTCACTACACCCTCTAGACATGGTTGTGATCGTAGACGAGGGCCTAGTAGAGGTGGGTGTACAAGTGGTGGTTGTGGGCCACCACAAGAGAGCCCTGAGTGTGTTCACTAATGCAAGCAACTCATAAAAAGTTTCTTTAGTGCGTTCCCTCCTCCTGCAATGAATGCATTTCGGACATTGATGTGGTCCATCATGACCACCACTGGTTCCTTTGCCACTACCATTCCTTCCTCCACCTCCACAACCACATGTCAAAGACCAGAGCCAGCTTAAGCAACCATGACAGAACTGTCACCACTAGAACGACTCATGATTGAACCACCCTGCTTGAGAAAGGTACGTGACACCTTGGAATAAGCTTCAACAACGAATTGAGCTTTGATTCAGACAAATAGAACTATGGACGCCCTCATAGTCCCATCCTAGACTTGCAAGTAACTTTGTACCATCATCTAATCCCTCTGCATTTGCATCTTCTGAATATCAATGGTGGGGAAGTAAACCATGTAATTAACTAGTCAGTTAATCGTGTGACTTCTCCAAATTGTGAATTAAGGATTATCACAATGTTGGAGACCATACAATTCGACCTGCATATCATACGCCGTAGAATTATTATTGGAATACAAAGTGTCAAATGATCTCATAGTTTCTAGCAAGTCTCAAAGCAATCTGTCGAATCTTCCAACTATGATTCCATGGAATTTCACATCATGGATAGGAGGTTGGCATCATGTTGTTCCCATTGTGTGAATGAGGCATATGTGGAGGCAGCTAGGCAGGAGGGCCTTCAATAAGATGCTTATATTTTTCCCGGTCTTTGAAAAAAAGTCTTCACAGCACAACTCCACTGCAAATTCTTGTGCAAATTTCGGTTTGTTATAGACTGGTTCTAAATAGTTATAGTCATTGAATAAAAAGCGTGCTGCTTAAGTGTTTTCTAAACCAGTTTGTTGTTTTTTTGAATGAAGCGACATGCTATGCAGCTTAACAAGAAGCGGGGCCTCAATCTGCCTAAACCTGCTTTGGGTCGCTTCACTTGGCCTGCTTAGGCGGCCGCTTAAAGGTGCTTTTTGTTAAATTGGGTCGGGCCCATTAGTTAACGCAGGGAAAATAAAACATGAAACCCATGTCATTTCCCTGCGCAACCTGTTGTTCTCTGCACAAATTCTGCTGGCTACCTTTCCTTCCCAAGTAGGAAACGTATGACTCCGATTAGAAATCCTTCTCCTTCGAGGCACCCCTTCCCCTTTATTTTCGATAGGCTAACAACATTCCTTTTCTTCACATCTTCTTTAGCAAAGGAAGCCACTCGACTGCCTTTTCGTCGACCAAGTTGTAAAATGGCAGGAGGCTTGTTGTCGCGTCTGGGCAACTGGAGCCCTGTGGCAAAGGAGTTGTTAAAAAGTGAATAAGCCAACAACATGCCCTTTGCACCATTAATTTAGACGCGGGAGGCAGATACCAGTGCATGTGCATTTCTTTGACTTTTTCACTATATTTTGTTTACTTCGTCTCTCCTCAATCCTCACACATCATGATTGCTGTATTCATCTAATTCTCAAGAGTCAAGACGTATCTATTGCTTTTCTTTGACTATGGTCTCTGATTGTCCTTTTTACTTCTTCTCAACTCATGTTCCTTGCTAAGTATTGCTCTTTTCATCAACTTCAAACATTCCCTAACGTTAGTGCTATTTGCTATATAGATGACTTTCACTGTTATTCATTGAATTAGATGCATCTTCTGACATTCCCTGCTTTCAGTGCTACATGCTATCTACATGATCATTTTCTTGTGTTTAGGCTTTTCATTAGATTGCATTCTGTTGTATTCATCTAATTCTTACTTCATTGAATTAGATGACGTTCTATTGTTTTCTTGATGGATCTTTTTGATGTTTGAGTTTTTTTAGCTTTTAGCCATTTAGTATTATAATTAGGACTCTTCTTTAATCTACGAAACTCATTTTGATGCAGTGAAATATCATTCATAATGTTTAATTATTGAGTAATATTTCTTCATGTTTGTAGTACGACAGTCACTGCAATTTTTCTCATTTTTGGGAAACAATGCGGGCCGCTTTTTCAAAAAGTGCCCGCTTTTTCAAAAAGTGCCCGCTTTTTCAAAAAGTGCCCACTTCGATCCACTTCTAAATCCACTTCACACTTGAGCATTCCAGGGGGTCAATCCGCTTGCTTTCCGCTTCATGGCTTTCCAAAATCTAGGTGATAGTATATTTTTAATGGGGCAACATAGACTGTTTGTTATCATCAGTGATCATGGTTTAAAATTTCGGTCGAAATTGCGAAATTTCGGTTTCGACCACTACCAGACATCGAAATGGACCGGTCTAAATAGCTGAAATTTCGATTTTTTATTGCATTATATATTTTTTTAAAATATTAAAAATCCTAAATAAATGTGGGAGACCCCCTTGAGTTAATTCAATCCAAAATATAAGATCTAACATGTTATTACATAAGAATATATGTATGTATACATTGCATCATCGAAATCCTGATCGAAACAGTTTTGTGTATTTTCACTAAAAAATGTAGGAGCCCCCTACCCTATACCAACATATGATATTATTGTATAATTAGGTGTATTTATGTGAATAGATCATCATGGTAAAAAAATATGACTTAATTCCTTTATTTGGTCATCGAAAATGTCAAAATTTGCATCGAAATCTTGTGTCGAAAAAGTGTAAAATATCGAAATTTCGGTCGAAATTTTGGTAAATTTCTGTTTCTGGACCAACCAAAACGACATCAAAATCGACATTTTAAACATGGTCAGTGATGATCAAGATAAGATATCAAATCAACCGTGATCTTTATTGGGGCCACCGGACATTGGAATGAGGACCAAGAAGACTATATTTCACGTATGTACAATTTTGCTACTGTAACTTTGACCACAATAAGTGAGGAAAGAATGACCACTACTCTTTCCATGGCATTTTTTAATATATGAAGGGTGATCGGGCTAGTCTACCAATACTTGATGTGGATCACTCTGAAGCTGCCGCTTAAGTAGCCCGAAAAATGTGGCCTTAATGGGAAAAAAAAAGCACATGCTTCAATCCAAACATCTCAAAGCCCACTGCTCTTTCCTTATATTGTGCTCATCATTCTGTCTAATGTTGAGCTCAGTTGTTGAGGTGAACGACACAAACAATTTGTTAAATTTTGTGTCAGTTTGGAGAATATTACCTTGATACTACATAGCGTGAATCCTCAATACTAGGGTGCCATGCATGGATTAAATGATTTTGAAAATGATCAGGACTGTGCCTAAGTCACATTAGCTTGATTTGCTTGTTTACTAAGATGAGCTCGCTATAAACTTATCGATTTCTTACTACTAAAATTGATAACAAGCCAAAGGTGATGCAACCAACTTTGCATGATTTAAATTTCTTGCTACTTCATGTGTAGAGGATGACAAGTAGTAGCTTCTAGCTACTAACTTCAAAGGGGTGCCTTAGCGTGGTGGAAGTGAGCGAGTTATCTTATATGAATTGTTTCATGTACAAAGATGTAAGGCCAAATGAGGGATTGCTTCCTACTAAATGAGTACATGCAACAAGCTTGTACTTTACTAATTCACAAGGAGACAATTATCATAGTTATCAAGGCGTTGAAGGAGGGCCTAAACCTAGGTCACCTAGGCCCATAGTGATCTGAGTGGGTACCTTGGCTCGTTAGGCCCAAGTTATGCCGTTTGAAGGCAAAATTAGCTGAATTTAGGTATAAAATAGGTCAAATTAGAACTTAGGTTATTAAGGGTTGACTTAGGTCTAGTTTGGACAAATTTATAAGATGCTAGTAAAGTTTGTTGAATAGGCTTGATTGGTCATGTTAAGATGAATGATATAAGAATTAGGCAATTCAAGTATAATCTTGGTCAAATAAGTCAAATCAGAGCCGCAAAAGGTCCAATTTAGGTAATTTTTGGTGTGATTTAAGTCTACTTAGGATTATATAAGCTTAATGAAAACATATATACGTAGACAAAAAGTTACATATATGAAATATAAAAAATATATATATTTCTATGTATGTATATGTCTTTCTATATTCACTAAATATCCTTCCAAAAAGTACATACACTGATAAAAGAAATGAAAAAACCCAGGGATGTCTGTGCTCCCTTTGTGAGGATAACCACCTAGTCGCCTTGATGAGTATGGTAGTGACATGCTCCTTGTTCAATAAAACGTTCTATGCATGGGAATCTATATAGTTCAAGATGATCATAAGATTATGTTTTCAAAGTCTATTTAAAGTTTGGGCTTAGTGACAAGATTACAAAGAGGCATGCTTCTCTACCATTTTGTAAATAATCTTGGTTTATGCATAGATTGAGTGTGGAGCATAGGATTCAGTGCCACACTCCTCTAATGGCCCACCCTCCTCTGTAAAAAATATGCTCTATTCCCAAACCCTTTATTAGTATGACTTGTACGCATGCTTTTGCTCCGAATAATTTTTGACGGAACGATAGCTCTATTTCTTTACTGGTTAGGGATTTTGGCATGAACATGCTCAATGTATCAATGGAGTTTATAGTGACTACAAAAAGGAACGTGTATATAACTATATATATATATATATATATATATATATATATATATATATATATATATATATATATATATATATATATATATATATATATATATATATATATAGTCAGGCTAGAATACACCCGAGTATACGGATCGCACGAATACACTCGTGTGTTTGCATATCAAGACTATTTTTTGCAAAATGTAAACCGTTGATCTTCACTGTCATACTATAACTAGGCTACATACAAATTTTGAGCCCATTTGGATGAGTGTAATTCACTCATCCAAGGACAACAAAATCGACGCACGAAACTAATTTGAAATGCATAATTTTTGCGGTCTTCATAACATGAGCTATACATATCCAAATGTGCTCAAATTTTGCGTATGAGTTGTTCACGAAATGTTTAATAAGATCAACGGATTAGATTTTCAAAAAAAATATTGCATCATGAAAACTACTTGAGTGTATTCCGCTCCGGATACACTCGACTGTATTCTAGCCTGACTCCCTCTCTCTCTCTCTATATATATATATATATATGGGATTAAGAGAGAAAGATTTCTCCCCCCATCTCCCATGCCCGTGGCGGAGGTATATATGTGTGTATGCATGCATGTTTAAGAAGATATGTTTTTTAAACACAAATCATTTGTACATTTAGGAAAATGAAAAATGGCAAGGAACATCGAGGTGCCTCAATGAGGAGTAACACTTAGCTACTAGCCGCCTTAACAACTATGGCAGTGATATGGTCCTTGGGTTTTTTGCAAGTTTCAAGTTGTTATATTGTTCTAAGGTCGTATGAAGTGATTTTTTCATAGCCTATATGTGAAATGAAGCAAGTGGCATGATTGGGAAGATACATGCTTCTCTTGCTCCTCTGCAATCCTAGATATAATCCTGGTTTTTGTATGAATTGAGGGTGAACTCTAGCATTGCACTCCTCTAAAGACCCAACCCCCAATGTGAAGATTACACTCTCCAAATGCTTTTGTCATTATGACTTATGGTTCTTGTCACAAAACATCTTTGAATGAACCATAGCTCGATTACTTGCTAGGGATACGGGCCGACACTGCTTTAAGTCTCATAAGAATTCTTGGTAACAATTAAAAGAATGGGGATGACTTATAGGCTTATAGTAAGCCAAATGATTGTTGGCGGTTCCTGAATATGGTTCTCCTATGTAAATCATCAACACTTATGCTATTCTAAGGTGTCATATAGGGGACAACCATACTTTTTGTTTATCATCATTGACTGTAGCACAATGACCATCTTCACCATTTTAGTAGTGCAAGCTTTAGCCATATAATCTGAGCCTCATCTTCGAGTATGCCACCAATGTTCAATTTTATTGGATAATAAAGCTTTCTGTCTTAGGTGGGCCTATTGGACCTAATCTACTAAATGATCATTTAGTCTTACATTGTCTAATTAGGGAGTTGTGATTTATCCCTAGTTCCTATATAAGCGTGTATGATGGATCTTGTTTGTTTTTAAATAATAAGTTTGATTCTTCTATACATGGAATCAGAGCAAGAAACCCTACAGAAGCCCCCTGCCCGTCCTTCCTCCTTTCTATCTCCCTCATTGCTACAATGCCATCTTCCTCGTAATCGCTGACCACCTTCTCCATCTTCTCTTCCCGTTGCTGCTCCTCTACTAGTCTTTGTTGTTTTTCATAGCATTTCGTCTTTCCAAATAACTTATGTCCTAGAGCTATCCCTTGGGAAGCCATATGACTCTATCCTTTTAGTCACCCGCGTCTATTTGCACCTAGGGCGTTCTCTGCTTTTATGATCAGAGGGGTTAAGGTGAACAATTCCCAATTTTTTGGGATCCCTCAACTTGTACACTTTTGCATGCTGTCCCCAATTGGCCGGACTCGTATGCTGTGTGATTGTCCTCTTGTCTTTAGATGACGCCCCACTTTTGCACGATGTGTGGCCCAATCACATGTGTTGGTGACACGATGTGTACTTGGCTCTATGATTACAGTCAATGCCTTGACTATACACAATATATGAACCATCAAACAATGTGTAATTTGTTCTCTGCCACTTGTTACTACTTAATAGGACGTGTCACTTTGTACTCAACATGTTCCTCTATGCATTTCCTTTCCTTGCATGGTGTGCATTTATATTAAATTAAAATTAAAATTTTATGTACCAGCACTCATAGAAGTGATCATACTTTACGAAGAATCTACTCTAAAGAACTTCCCTTATACTATTGTATGCGCATAAAACCCAAAGGCAAAAGCAAGTGAAGAAGGGGGGTGAAACTAGGACCTACACTCTTGCACGATTCATCCAACACGATATACTTGCCCATTCGACACCACCCTATTGCAATTCTTGTGTCACTTTTTCCCGCAAGGATATTGATATAAGGAACTATTTTAATATTTTTAACAATATAAAAACATTATAGCTTTTCGCCCAAGAAGCACCTGGTGATGAGAGAGTCCCTTTCTTCGGTGACTTTAACAGAGGTAGTGGGCGAGAAGTTGAGCTAGTTGACGAGCACCTTCATGGAGTCATAGTATTTTGATAGAGGGTGGTCACCTTGCTGCTTCGAGAAGATTCTGTCCATCGTATTGTAAAGGCGGAGGTTGCTCTCTTCTTTAGCGTAGATATATATATGTAGATAAATTAGACTTATTAAGATGATTAAAACAACTACAAAACCTTTGTTTATATCTGATAAGAGAGGATAGATTAATTAGAGAGATTAATATGGGATAAATCTAAAGAGGAAAAACAACATATAACACAAAACATAACAAGAGATTAAATAAATCACTAATATGTTAACACCCTCAAGTTGGAGCATAGATGTCTTGCGTGCCCAACTTTTCCACCATGGCAGGAAATCTTGTCTTCAGAAGCAACTTTGTGAAGATGTCAGCAAACTAATCCCCAATCATGATGTAATGAGTAGTGACGCGTTTGGACATAATTGAGTCCCTTACAAAGTGACAATCCACCTCGATGTGTTTGGTGCGCTCATGAAATGTAGGATTGCTTGTAATGAAAATAGCTGCTTTATTGTCACACTATTCGAATAGGTTTAGAATCACAGATGTCAAGTTCTTTTTGAAGACCTTGAGCCCACATTATTCACAAGTGATATGAGTTATGGCTCTGTACCCTGCTTTAGCGCGTGACCGTGCAACATTGGTCTGCTTTTTACTGCGCCAAGTAACCGGATTTCCTCCTATAAAGGTACAATAACCGGAGGTAGATTTGCGATAAGTTGTGCTACCAACACTAGTCAGAATCAAAACAATCAATAGTTTTGTAGTGCTCGTGTCAAGTGTATAGAAATCCTTTTCTAGGGGAGCCTTTTAAGTATTTAAGAATATGGCAGACATCGTCCTAGTAACATTGTCGAGGTTTGTCCAGATACCTACTGACAAGTCCAATTGAAGAAATGATTTCAGCTCTAGTGACAGTTAAGCAATTACGTTCACAACCAATCTTCTATATTTCTTGTTGTCAGGATATGGAGTAGAGGAGTCATCATCCCAATTTGTGTTGGGATCAAGAGGAGTACTGACTGGCTTGGCTCCCAACATGCTAGTTTCTTGCAAGAGATTAATCACATTTTGCATTGATATAGACAAACTCCAAAAGAAGGACACGAGACTTCAATTCCCAGAACATAACGGAGTTTGCCTAGGTGTTTAGTGATGAAGTGTTTTTCTAGATAATCCTTGGTAGCGTGATATTGTCGAAGTGTGTGTAATCAACTGAAAACCAATTGGCTATGAGTGAAGGGATCACACACCTTGTTAGTTCAAGGATAAACCCAAACTCAACAGTGTAGGTTTATTCTCAACATCCCCATCACGTGGCATTTTCTCGTGCTTGCACGTGTTTGTTTTGATAGGGTGTGGACTTTCCTTAAAGTTGTTTAGTGGGGCCTGCTCTGATACCATGTTAAAGTGTGGGTCTTCAACTCAAAACCAATTGACGATGAGTGAAGGAACCACACGCCTTATAATCTCAAGGATAACTTTCAAACTCAGGGGTGTGGGATTGTTATCAACATCTTCCTCACGTGTTATTAGAGCATGCCCTACAAAATCAGTGTGAGGAAAGTTCACACCCTATTAGAGCATGCCCACGTGCAAGCACACAAAAAAACATGGCAACATGTGAGTGGGGACATTGAGAATAATCCTACACCACTAAGTTTAAGGGTTATCCTTCGGATTATAATGCATGTGGTCCCTTCACTCATGCCAATTGGTTTGAGCTGAATACACACACTTGACAAATACCATCATATCACAAGAAAGAATAATATCATCCACATACACAAATATGATACACAAACCTAGCATCCGTCTTCTTTGTGAAAATCGATTGATCAGAATGAGAGCGTCTAAAATCAAATTTAACAAGGATTTGACTTAGTTTATCAAACCTGCTCTTGGGCTTTGTTTCAGACAATAAATAGCTTTTTGAAGTCGACAAACCTTAGAACACTCCCGCTGAGCAACAAACCCACATGGTTGCTCCATGTAAACTTCCTCATTTAGATTGCCGTACAAGAAAGCGTTCTTCATATCTAATGAAATAAGGGTCAATCATGGTTGACAACGACAAAATTAGGCACATGAATAGAATTAAGGCGGCAACAAGAGAGAAGGTTTTGAAGTAGTCAACTCCACTGGTCTATTATACCCTTTAGCAACCAAGAGAGCTTTCAGTTGTTCAACTGTATCATCTGGATAGTAGTAACTGGTAAATACCCATTTGCATCCCAAATGAGAAAAGTGAGCAGGAGAATGAACCAGATCCCAGATAGTTGATTTAGTAGGGGCGCTCACCTCAACTTCTATTGCCTGGCAGCCAGGCAGGATGTTACAGATTTTTGAGCTGCAGTTATAGGAACAAAAGCTATATAAAGCGTAGACGTGAAGTGGGTAATGCTCTTGCCAAGAAGTAGAACATAAATTGCTTATAGGATGTAAAGTTCATGAACGAATTCCTTTCCAAAAACCAATCGAAAGATCCAAGCTAGAAGTTACTTAAGGAGTGTTTTGATCTGTTGACAAAGGGAGAGGATTGGATGATTTAGAGGCCATGGAGGGAGTTGCTGATTTGCTAAGACGTTGATACACCTCGTGGAGCTGAGAGTGAACAATAGGATTGTCATGTGAATTGGCCTCAACATAAATAGGTAGAAGGGTATCGGCCTAGAGATCTGTAGACAATGACAACCCCGTCTCTGAGAAGTAAGGCGTGCTTTCAAACTTTTTTGGGGATCCAATAAGGAATAGTAATTTACCGCTCTTGATATTCAACAAGATACATCGTACTTGCTTATGTAAAACTAGGGAAAAACATAACTCCCAGACCACAAAATGTATGACTAAACATGCTAACATAAGTAAGTTAGGCCTCTTTTCAAATTCCAAGCCATGGAAATATCATGTTTTCAAACTATAGGTCTTAAATGTTTGAAGTTTTATTTTTGATCCAAGTGGGATGAGAGCCTAGCTGGGGTGGATAACAACATTCACCAACTTCGAAACAATCATATAAAAGTTCATATGGTCCTAACTTTAGGCCTTGCTAGGGTGTATCAAAACATTCTCTGATTATGCTCAAAATGGGGAATTTTTATGGCCTGAAGTTTAACGAATTGCTTACATCATTCTCTATAGATCCTGGCTTGATAGACAAGCCTTCAAATGATGGCTACATGTTTCATATTTGTGGTCAAACTATGTGCTTTGTATTTCTTGAAGCACGCTCGAGCTTGTCCCCTATTGCTGAAACTTGTCGACTCTTGTTGGAAGGACATTTTTGGGTCAGCCCCTTGATCACTGGAGTCTTCTAAGAAGTGAGAGTTATTGTAAGCCGATTTATTTTTCAAGAATTTATAAATGATCTAGGGAGTAGGTATCTATCTAATATTTTACCATTTTATCTTATTTTGATTAGAGACCGATTAATTTTTCCCATTAGGAATTGGCCCTCCACATAGATGCTTATTTGGGGCAGAGTTGATGATTTAAGAATATGTCCTTTAGGGTTTCGATGGAGATTAACGTTTTCCCAATAGGAATTAGCCCTCCATATCGAGGCTTATCTAGGGCAGAGTTGATGATTTAAGAACTCACCCTATAGGATTTTAATGGAAACAAGTATTTTCATTGTCTGATCTCAGTCTTGTTTTTCTTCCAGCATAGTGGCTTCAATAGTGAGCATGGTTGTTAAGGCGTCAAGGCGTAATACTTGAGTGCCTTGACGCCTAGGCGGCCTTCAAAAAGACAATTTATGTATATTTTCCCTGTATAAATACATATTTGTCATGATTTTATGAAGATTTCCCCGCTCATATACACACATTTTATAGTTATATATTTATTTAGCATTTTATAGTTATGGTCAATCATATACTTATATGCTATTGTAATGAAAAGCAACTATTTACATTTCTAATAAATTACTGTTAACGATAATCTCTTTTTTTGGTCGGTCCAAAAAGCGTGTTACTATTAATACCAAAAACTTAGGGCACTAAGTACCCCATTACATCAACATGAGCTAACAAAAACTCATCACACCCAGGATGTAAGACACCCAGAGAACAAAAGCAAAAACAGAGCTCCTATTGAGCCATACATCTGGACAAGAAAAGGGAAGGACGGACCTGCCAGCCAAACGGCAGTCCAGCGAACACCTAACTAACCAAGACATCAATAGCATTATCCACATCCTACTAAAATTATGATGCCTTAGGTAGCTGATAATCGAAAAAACGTCAGCATAACTAGCAGGTCCAAAACCCAACGCTATCCAGAATCCAGATCAAGAGCATATCTCAGAACACCAAGATTTCAAACCCTGAAAACATGGGACCAGAACCAAGACCTATAGATGATCATCCAAGCACTTGCAATAAACCTCATCCTCTGAAAGTGTGCCGAACAAATAACCGAGGAACCTCGAACTGACCCACGCAAACAGGCTAATCCCCTGATGAACTGACAGGTTGCCACCTGCAAGCCAGCCTCCATGTTGCAGGAGCAGCAAGGCTTCACCTCAGATCCCTGGTAAGCCTGCAAGAGAGCAAGAGACATCCCCTGTTTGCACTGGGTCGTATCAACAAGCATCAAGCAGGCGACAAAACAGATCAACTACTGGTAGCCCTGAAGCAAAGCACCGAACACCAAGAGGTATCCCAATCGCAGCACCAGAGAATATCAGTAGCCGAGCCCACAGGGACACCATGCCCGTAGGGGCAGATCAAAGACTCCCAGCAGAGAAGGCTCGAAAGGAAGAGAAGAAGAACTGCCCCCCTAAACAAACCACGCAACTCCTGTACACACAGAAGCCCCTCATCGAGCACCTAGAGTGCAAGAACCCGCAGCATCAGGGGAGCCACGCAAGGACATCCATCAGGAAAATGAATCCCAGCTCTCTATGCAAGGCCGCCTTGCACTGAGCCTTCCCTGTACGCAGCGTTTCCAGGGAATAGTTCTTGTACCCGTCCAGTTCTTGTACCCGTCCGATTTCAGGTTGATGTCTCCGGGTTCCAGTCCTTCATGTCGATCCCGTTCACTATGCCTCGGAGCTTCCAGTCGCTCTCGCCTATGATGGCGTGCAGTCCCCAACCACCTTCGGGTGTTTTCACTTCCCACGAGTAGCCACCAGCCTAACCAGCAGCTTCGCACCAGGGCTGGAATACCAGCTCAGCTGGCGGTCGGCTCACGCGAAGAAGCAAACCGACGACTTGAGGTCGGCTAGCGCCGGGAAGAATCCGCCCGTCGCTAGGAGCAGCGGAGTAAACCGCGCATCAAGACCTGGCGATGAGGTAGCCTGGAATCGTCGCCGCGCAGGGACAGCTGCCTGCAGGCCAAGAGTGGGACACCGCCCAGGTCGCCAAAGGGGACTCACCGCCTCCACAGCATAGACCCCGGGGTAGGACTCAGGCCATCGAGTCAAGGGTGCGCAGCTCTGATCAGCATGAACAAGAAAAGAATTATTGTAAAGAATGTAAGAAAGTGATCAACAAGTAAGTTGATATTTATTGTCATAGCTAAAAGTATTAAGCAATGTAATCACTGATCACTATCCTTCATAGCATAGCTACTGAATAGAATCTGAACTGAATGTGTAAAATAAGAAATCAAAAGTTGTGTATTAAGAGTATTAAATTCAATTAGAAGTGATATTTGACACACAATATAGCGAACAATTTAATTTTGTACATTAGGATAGTCACATTTAACATTAAAATGCATAAATGTACAACCAGACCCACAAAAATAGGTCAAGGCGGCAATGCCTTGGCGCAGTGCTTTGGAGCCTTGCTAAGTAGGCATGTGCCTTAACAAATATGATATTAGTGAGAGATATAGTTGGGACTTGGTAGTGGATTTGTATTAGAAGGAATACAAAATTAACATTTGAATTTTTATTTGTGATGCTAGGAACCCTTCCTAGATAGTCTCACTTTGGACCAACCCACCCACCACCACTACCACACACACACAAAAACCAGGGGAGCCAGGTAAGGCACATTGATGCTGGCTGCAGGACAGGCAAACGTTTCCTAGGAGCTAGGAACATTTAAATATGGTACTTCAATGACTTCAAAATGTTTTTTATTCATTATTACGAGTGCTTACTTCATGCTCATTCTTAATGAATAATATATGTTGAAAGGAAGTATTCTTGACATTAATTCTCCATTTGTAGCTTATCTACTATGTAGTTACTGCTTGGTCAATGAGTAGCAGCTGCTCTTTTGTTTGATAATTTGCTCTATATGATTCTTTTGACATACAGTGGAAAAATCACAAAACTTTACATATAACAAATTTATGGGAGTCGTTGCGCTGCAAACTTTCAATACATATTTTTTTTAACATAGTCTCTGTTCTGGCAGCAATTCGATGATTCAACTATTGATGACCTGATGGAACTTGTTCAGCAGATTGTTGCATTTCACATGCAGGTGAGAATGCATGTCGTACCACATTTGTTGGCACTGTATTCTCAATATGCTATTAATTTGTATTCTTTCAGCGGGATTTTTTTTACGTGGCTGAGATTTTTCTTAGAATGTTGACATAAATCAATGCACGACCTACGACCACTTATTAAGAATTCTGGACTTTGCCTCTATTGCTAACTATGGGGTTATCATTTATGCCATTCTTAAGGATTTTTAGAATTTGGTCTAGCCAAGGAACAAGGTGACCGATACCGATGCCGTTTCGACAGCTTGGAAATAGGTATTTACCGGTATACCGATGGAAATACCGACAGATGCAATCCTGGCCGTTTCGACGCCAAAATGAACGAATTAATTCATGAAACTTTACAGGTGTAATCTCCATCATGTGGGAGGTAAGGAATCTGTCCTGTTTCGTTGGGATTTCGATGACAAAATGTAGGAATTAAGATATGAAATTTTACTAGCACAAACTTAAATACACAGAATTATGCAATAGTATACAATTTACAACATACGAATAACACATTTACTTACAACTCACATCAGCTGTATGTTGAGTGGCGTGCTGATTCTCCATACAGTTATGAGTTGATATTACTGAGATATTGCGGCCATACATGTGCATCCTATAAAGGTCTAGAGCTAATCCTACTACCAAACTCTCTATAAGAGGTCCTTTTTTCATGAAGGATCAAGCTCACAAGCATACCTCTACGTGGGTGATGCCTATGCTCAAACTTGTGTTTGCTTATGATTATCCATAGCCCCTTAGGCTTATCTCCTAAGCCATCCATCCTGTCCTTCTGGCCTCGGTTTAAACTTACTGCTCAAACTACTGATGTACTCTGGGTGCAAGATATATCCAACTTGCAACAACCCATAAGGTTTCTATAGATTCTTCTCTTAGGAAGTGATTGTCAACTCTCCATGTCATATGCCACTTTGTTCATTCACCCGCAAACTACTCCGATTCTGATTATGCTGCAAGTAAATCTGACAGGAAACCCGCATCTGGGTATTGCATTTGCACTTTTGTTGGTAGAAATCTTGGTACTTGGAAGAGCAGGGCTGGGTTCAGTGCAAAAGATGACTATAGAGCTATGGCACATACTGCCTGTGAACTTTTGTGGGTCCAAAGTCTCCTTAAAGATTTGTCTCTGATGATAAGCCTATACCTATTATCTGTGATAATAAGACAACAATCTTTATTGCCAAAAAGCTAATCTTTCATGAATGTGCAAAGTACATAGAGGTGGATTGCCACTTTGTCAGAGAAGCTATTATGTGTGGACGTATTTCTCCTCCCTACACCGGGAATAACGAGAAAATTGGTGATACCTTCACAAAGTTTCTTCCAAAGAAATGATTCACAATTAATGTGGACTAGCTGGTCATGATTGACGTCTATGCTCCAGCTTGAGGGGGAATGCTAAAATATTTAGTTTTGCACTTATTATTTCTTTTCCTATACTTTAGTACCATGTTGTGAATACTTCAATTCATTTCTGTCTGTATATAAGAGTAGGAGTGGATATGTGTTATTGTTTAAATCCTTATTCCCATGTTGGTGGTTACCTACTGTCAATGAAAGAGATATCGACGATATCGTCGCGGTATACCGGCCGATATACCGATATCGACGACATCGGTCATCGGTTCACACAAACCTGTCGTTGGGATTGCAAATATCGGTAAACCGATGGTATACCGCCAAATACCGCCAAATATCGCCAAATACCGCCAAATATCAACAAAATTTACTGGTATACCGACAGAAATACCGATTTTTTGCGTGCTTGAGTCTGTTTTTGTTGTTTGAGAGGAGGAAATGGCGGAGCGAAGGGATCTCGACAACTAGGGCTCAGATAAGTCTAATCTAAGGTATGCCTTTATGTTTTCTACCATTTCTCTCATTTACACTTCATCTATCTCAATTAAAATGTAAATTCATCCCAAAATGCCTTAAATTGGCAAAGATCCCGCCATCTGCTTTTTTATGTCTTCCTAATTGTATGTGTTCTTAGATCTACAACACTTTCTCATGATCTACATTATAATCATAGTAATATACCTAAATAATCCACAAAATATAAGTATAATTTGCTAACCATTTTTAGTAGTAAGCTAATTAGTATACATATGTTCTTCTTACTAGTTTTTTTATCATACAAAGGAAGAAAATGTACTACTTCGCAACAAAACAAACAAATATTGTAAAAAAGTATAGATTTTGTAATTTTCTAGTCTTATATTTGTTTATGTATGGCACTTGCTACATACATCCCACAACATGGACATGGTTGACATGGTAACTATACTTTTATATTATCGCATCCCCATGACTTGCATATAGTGGGCATGGTAATAATGGCTTTTATATTTATCTCGCTATTGTGCATAATCCATGGAGAAACTCACTACTGCATATCAAGATCCTGTGCAACAAACAACGGCAACGAAAAGGTGTCATAATAGTGATGGTGCCTAACTTCCTTAACAGTCATGAAGTGAATTGTCAAAGTCACACATTGAAGAAAAGAAATAGAAAGCCCTTGTGTATATTTTCTTTCAGAATCTGATATGATGCATATGGAAACATAGTACTGCAAAATTCTAAAACATATCGTGTTTAATTACATAATACGAAAGAGTATTATACACTTATATAGTATTGTACATGACGTGTATGAGCAACACGGAACTTCATACCACCAACCTTACATAATGTACATGTCATGGGAGCAATATGCCAACCATATCAACTCAATATTGTATGGAGAATCAGTGTATAACTCGACATACAACTGATATGAGTTAGTAAGTTACTATGCCATTCATGTGTTGTAAATTGAATATTATTGCATAAGTGTGTGTAAATATGTTTATGGATTGTGCTAGTAAAATTCCAAATCTTAATTCCAATATTTTGTCATCGAAATCTATAGAAAACAGGACAGGTTCCCTACCTCCCACATGATGGACAACCCCCCCCCCCCCCCCCCCCACCACATACCCCTTATAGAATTTTATTGCATAAAATGATGCATTTAGGTGTAGAGATTACACCTGTAAAATTTCATGATTTAATTCGTTCATTTTGGCGTCGATACGGCCAGAATTGCATCTATCGATATTTCCGTCGGTATACCGGTAAATATCTATATCCAAGCTGTCGAAACGGCATCGGTATCGGTCATTTAATTCCTTGCCTACTGTGATCCATCTCGGTCTGTATATAAGAGAGGATATTTATTACTATTTAAATCAATTAATAAGATCTTTTACCATTCATCTGTAGTTATAGGAGCCCGGGTCTCAAGTGTTTACTAAATAATTTGACTTACCTAGACCTCTGCTAACATGTTGTATTACTCTTTTTTTGGAGTCAAGTGTCTCAGTTGACAACTTCAGATCTGTTGGAACCTGATAACTGCTTTCAACAATTCATTTTGTTGCCGAAAGTCTTTTCTGCTGATCATTGATTTATTACATCAAAGCCACTGCTCCTTAATTATGTTTGATTGCACAAAATTCTTATATTATTGATCATTCTTCATAAAACTAGAATTCACTGGGAGAATTCTAAGCTTTTTTTTGCCCGCAGCACAATGCTGAGCCAGAGGCTGTGGATCTTTTAATGGAGGTGTGTCATTGTACATCTTTGTTTTATAATGCTTTTTATACAGCTGGTTTCTTCAAGTCAATGAATTCAGTCAAACCTTCATGGTTTTATCATATAGGTCGAGGATCTTGATTTGCTAATTGAGCATGTTGACACTACAAACTATAAAAGGACATGCGCATATCTTACTAGTTCTGCAAGGTGTGGCATTAGTATCTCTTTTAGTTTTAATCCAGTTCACATTGTTGATCAAATCAGGCTACACTTACCAATTTTGTTATCAAGTTTTGGTTTTTTCCTATAGGCTCTCTTAGTTATTGTTACAATTTACAAAGGAAATCATATCATGTTGGTGTTTTCTATATGTGAACTTGAAGATGTTACATGACTGATCTAATGTTGACTGCTACATATGTTGAAACTGCCCAAACTACAGCAGTCTATAAATTGCGTCAAAACCTAGTAGAAGGTAATTCAATCACTACTCTAGAGTCTATGAAGCACCGATACTCCAAAATAGGTTACGTACCTGTACGGGACATGTTTTGGATACCGATAGTTCATGGATATTCTAGGATACGTACCGGATACTTCTAAGCCATGTCAATGTTGTATCTGGGCCGTATCCAGCTAATTAAAATGAAAAAAAAAAATTAGCACCTAAGGCACCAGCTCCTCTCTCAGCCCTCTCAACGTAGTAGTAGGAGCAAGGCCGTTGTAGCTGCTCTCCTGATGTCAACACAACCACAATTCCCCTTGCTAAATGCCATTTTCCTTCTTCTCTTTGTTTTTTCCACCACCTCCATTTTTTTTTTTTGGGATCTCTCTTTTCAAATTTCCCTGCCTAGTCATGGTTTTTACTGGTTCTTTATTGCAAACCAGTCCATTCATCATTACATGGTACTTGTGGATACCTTCCTCTGCTAAGTTGCACGTTTCATGCATATTGATGCCCTCCACATTCTTTGAAAGGAATCAGTTTGGTATTGCTGGCTAACCTCTCGTTCTGATGACTACATCCGTTGTGATTTATTTTGGATTCCTCTGTTGACAACATCCATTTCATTTCGTTTAAAGGTAAACGTTGTGTCCTCGACCTTTTGTCTCCTCAGCCTTGTATTTTACACCATATGTTTTTCTAATTCTTTCAACCTGCTTACTCTCTTGATGTTTGCATGCACTTGTCTATAGATTATGAATACTTCTAGTGAATTGTTTTGTGATATAATGCTCCACTTTCAGTTTCAAATGTCCAATAGAATATGGTTCCTAAACATATTTTCAAACTATATGTGAAATTCTTAAGCAATTTGTGTGCTAATCAAATTCTACGATATACTAAATCCATCCTTCTGATATTCAATCCCTGTACACTTGCAACATGTTAAGGAGCTTGTTGTTGCCTGATCTGTAACAATCTTTCTGTTCTCAACCTGGGTGTCTCACCCTTTCCCAAGAATTGTTGCCTGATATGTAACAATCTTTCTGTTTACAATGTGGGTGTCTCACCCTTTCCCAAGAACCTTATGTCGTATATAAGTTTGAATTGATGTGGCAACTTTACAAAAAAAAGAACCATATTATGACACATGCTTCTTACGAATATGCAGTGGGTTCAATATTTCAGTCCATCTTATGTGAGTTTGGATTTGCAATGCACATCCCTTTGACTTTGTTGCGTGATAATCAAGCTGATCTTCACATTGCCATCATGCTTATCTTTCATGCAGTCAATGCAGATTAAAGAGAACCTAAACCTTTTTTTTTTGATATTTGGTCGTGGCAAGAAGTTGCATACATCTGATATGCACACTGGAGTTGATAGAAGACATAATTGTGATATGTGTACTCCATCTAGAGGGGGGTGGGTGGTATTTTAAGAGATATTTTAATTTAATTTTAAAATATCTCCCAAAGAATTACTTGAATATTCTAGTAATTTCTTAATCTGTCATCCTCAATTATCTCCTGATCCATCATCTCTAATTACCCTGTATTTGTGAATTTATAAAGAGAACTTTGAGAGCCAAGTTGCATCTGAGTAATTTTCGTGGGTTTACGCTTGTCCTTACATAAGTAAACTGTAGACGATGTATTCCTCTTAATGAAAATACAAAAAATGTCCTCTCACTATTCTTCTTTCTTAATCATAATGTTAATATGTCTGACTATAATGTCTCTATGACAACCCATTCTTGTATAGAAACTTTAGATTCCTGTATCTTAACATATGGAGTTTCTTTTGTGTCTCAAACTTGCAGCTACCTGCTTGGGCCCGATGATACATTAGCTCTGGACATAGCCTATATGATATACTTGAAGTTTGAAGATCTCACAAATGCTCTTCGCATAGCCCTTTCCCTTGACAACCAACAGGTTCTTTTTTACTTATTTCCATATGTTTTCATTTCTGGAGATGTTTCGGCTTTTAATATACATACTATTTGGCACTATACAAGCTATTCACAATTCCTAAATTTTAGGTTTCTGATACGAATGTTATGTATTATTGCACAAGTTTTGCTTTATTTCAATATCTCATTACATTTTACAATTTGGTGGGTGGTTAGTATTGCAAATATGCTGTTCAAACGTATCGAGGAACATCTTCCAGCTCAACACCTCTCGCTGTTTTTTCCCTTACCCTCTTCCTCCGTAAATTACATGTTTTGGAAAAAGTTGAATATGCAATATGATATCTTGGATACTTGATGCTTTCATGCGACTCACCTCCTGTTTTATTGTCTTTCCTACCTTTTTGGTTTTTGAAATTAAAAACCTTACCGAATTCACATCTTTATGTTAGCGTTTTCTTCTATAAATCAGCGAGAGTAAACAATAGCTCCTATTTTATATTTCTTTGCCATTTCCTTATCGGCTTATTGTAAACTATGGCCTAGGGGCACTTTTTGTAACTTTCAGGATTATTAAATATATCAGCTATTGTTATTTTAGAATTAATATTCTAGGGAAAGTGACATTCAAGGTATTATAGGTTTGTGAGTTGTGATATCATCATGAATTAACATTTCGAGGATCTGATCAGCGTTCTCACTCTACTAGTAAAGGCATAGGAATTTCTTGGATGTGATTCATGTTTATACTTTTACTGGTAAAGGGATAGGTCTTTTTTTTGGTTCTGTACCTATGTGATGTTTAGTTTGAAATCCTGCATTACTTTCCATTATGATGTTCATTTATTAATGAAAACTATATTTTGGTTGACAGTATGTGAAGCAGGTTCTTACTTCGTCTAGTGACCACCTGCAGAAGAAGCAATTTGCTTATATTTTAGCCCAACAAGTATGTCTTTTTTCAAACTTGAGCTTCCAGTAGCTTAGCGATACCATTTGTTGTTCACCTCTTTTTATTATGGGTTGATGCTGAAATCGTGATATCTGAAGTGGTTCTTGAAGTATTGCACCTTGTGAAATGTATTATGCTGCTGCTTTAATAATGCTGAAAATATTTGAACTGAAAAACTCAAAACCTTTTTCTTTATTAAATAAATGCTTTTTCTTGGTGAGAGGATGAACAAATGCACTTTTTTAGATATTTCAAATGTGTTTTGTTGCTTTTAAATGGTATTTAATACTAAATTGATTCTTGATTTTCTTTTCTTCAAATCTAGGGAGTTGTATTGGAGCTTGACGAAGAAATGTCGGCAGATGATGATGAAAGAGAAGCTTTGCAAGAAATTATAAATAATACAAAGTTAAGTGAAGGGTATCTTGCTCTTGCCCGTGATGTTGAAGTTATGGAGCCAAAATCTCCTGAGGACATTTACAAGGTGTGAATATATTTTTTTTGCAGCAGTTTTGTTCTGTTCTATTGTAGTTTATAAACTGATTAAAGATACAATCCTCAGTATTAACATTCACTAACCACACCTTTTACAAGCGACTTACAAGACAGACTGACACCACCTAACTTGAGCCAGTTGCATCATACCTTTCAGAAAATTACTTGAATGAGATTGAGCTGTGTTTGAGGTACTTGTTAGAGGGGCTGTTGAAAGCCATATCGCGGTAATGTCTTCCCTTGTTTGTGCATGATCCAAACCTCAATTTGTTCAACATTATTAGACCCAATGGCAAATCCAAATCTCTAAAGTTTGGAGCATGTAATGTAATCCCTTATGGAAGATAACTAAATAAAACTAATTGTAAAAGAAATTGGTTTTTACTCATAATCATCCAAGATGTCCCCGTTACTCATAATCATCCAAGATGTCCCCGTTAATGACGTAGTACAACCTATATGTATGCACACAAAGCGAGACATAGTAGGCGGTAACCAATGTGGGACTAAGTAACATGGTTTTACAAAAGCTCAAGTAAATAAAGTACAAGTAACGTAAACAAAAACCGAATAAAGTCTAAGGCATACTTGTCTAGGCGGTCCTTCCCACCTAGGGGAAACCTAGGAGGCCTAGGCGGAAGCCTAGGCATTTCTAGGCGTTCTTCATATTTGTTTATATTTTACATATATATAAATGATTTTGTGTATACATTCAGTTATATTCAAATATGTACATCATTATGTACATTTGTATTGCTTATCCCTAAGCTTAATCAATCATTACTTCACCTACATCACACCTGTCATGACATAATATAGATATACTCGGCCTTAATTTGACCTAACACGATCTAAATTGGACCTAATTTAACTCAGTCTTATCGAATTTAGCCAAAGCTAGATCGATTTTGGCATAACATGACCTAATCAGACGTAACTTCCCCTAGTTTGTCCTACATTGACCTAAAGAGCCCTAATTTAGTGAAATCAGATCTAATTCCCCCAAATAAGACATTTTCCCCAAATTAGACCTATTTCCCCCAAATCAGATCTAATCTGCCTAAATTAGATCTGATTTGGCCTATATGAGATCTATTTCTTCCCCAAAATAACTAAACATGATCTAATTTGACCAACTTCCGACCTAATCTATGCTATTTTTGTCTCCAAGTGTCTTAATTTGGGCTTAAAAGGCCTTAGACATTCACTTTAGACATCTAAAAGCCTAGGCGCCCAGTTTAAGGCAGACCACCTAGAGCCTAGGTGGCCTAGGTGAGCCTAGGCGGAGCCCAGGTGAGAGCCTGGATAACTATACTCTAAGGAGTGTCATATTGTTTGTGTTTGTGTTCATAAGTACATAGACGTGGTCCTGCATCAACTACCTTTGGTAAAATACTTTACTCCCTCTAGTCAGAACTGAGGTAGTACACCAAGAGATTGACATCGATGCGGTGGAAGGTGTCATTCGTGATCCATTTGGCGTTGACAAGAGGTATGTCATGCCATTGAACTAGGAAGCATCACGCAATACTATGACATGTGACTGCTATCTAGTCCTCAAGAATTGTGTCAATGCACTCAGGCGGTTGCCGAAGAAGTTGAGGGAGAGGCATGCAGTTCTGGAGGAAGTCAATGGAGAGGAGGTTGAGTTGCTGAAAAGTGAAAACTATGAGGTACTAGGATGGCCTGAAGAAGCTCCTGCGCTGTAGGTGGTAGAGGTTGTTAAATGGACCGCAATAATGAATTAATGATATAAGTCCTCCACATTGAATAGAATACTAATGCCCCGATATGTTGGCAGATTCTGTACATAGGCATTGGCTCCTTTTCTAAGTATTTTGAGGGGATCTATCATTCTAGCATGAAGTTTCTAGAAAGAATTACTAGGGTAGCATGAAGGAAGCACATATCCCACTATGAATTCCTGGAATTTGTGATGCACATCTACTAAAACTTGTTATTTTCATAAGACAATGCAAGTCTTTGGCGAATCTCGGCATGTAAATCACAAATGCGTAGTCAAGGTTGAAAAAGGCGTGGGGCACATCGAGGCATTTTTCTCCTAGTGCCGCGAGGCGTAAGTCTTAGAAAAGTACGAGGTGGTCATATATATGTGTATGTATGTTAGTATTAATATACAATCATTACATATATATATTTAATACACATATATGAACATTCACATAAGCATACACAAGTACACACATTTAAGAAGTTATACACATAGAGATGAATATACATGCCAATATATGTATACACGTAAGTCCATTACATATACACACATAGACATATGCAAGTACACCCAATGTACAAAAGAATACACATATAGACATATATTCATGTAAACATTTATATACATTTACAATTATATACATATACACATACATGCACATATATATAGATTATACATGTGCATATGAGGCTTAAATTGAGTTCTGAACTGAGGCTTACGCCTCGGAAGCGCCTCAACACCTTTTTTACGCCTCGCCAAAATGAGGCACATTTTTCTCACCTGGACAGTGAGACGCACGCCTCAGGGCACATTAGGGGCCGCCTTGCCTTAATGTGATGCAAATATGTGAAAGGGGATTTGCATAGGAATCAAGCCCAGATCCAAGTCAATCTTGATTAGAGCTTATTGGGCTGCAATTGTGCTTTTATTTAGTTCTTTATGCACTTAGAAAATTTATGTTCTATTTAACTCTGAGTTTCTTTATTAGGATTTTCATTTGTGCAACGATTCTTACCTCAGGATTACAAGCAACATGCCTACTTGGCTTGTCAAGATCTCAAGCAGGGTGACGACAATGTCGCCAACTATGCCAACAAATCTCAAGAATTATGTAGCCGATCCAAGGTTCAGATGGATGCCGCTGTCGCAATTGCAAATTTTCGCACGGGAATTTGCGATGAGGTAGCTGATCGTCTAGCAGGCCAGCATTTCACTTCTCTAGAGGATGCTATTCAAAGTGCTAAAAGAATTGAGGAGATCCGACGCCGTCCTTGACTATGGTCACTTGGGTGGAAATCACGTCAAGGGGCGACTACTACAATGACACCGACTACTGAAGGCGATCCCTCCAAATCAGTTGCCACCAAGCCTATCTAATGCTTTTCCTACCATGCATAAGTCATCACCCCAACCAGTGTCCACGCTGTGTGATGACTACAACGACAACAACAGACGATGTTGGCATTGAATATGAAGATGTCTTTTCCGGCTTCTGAACCTAGTGATGAGGAAGAAGAGGAAGAAACATGTGACCCCACTCTTCAAAATCCGGTCCTCATGGCTATACAAAGTCCACCTCCTGATTACTAGTGTCCTATGTCATTTTTTTATTCAGATGTGGAGGTTTGAGGTCGCATTTGCATACTAACAATTGATGGAGAATCTTCAACCAGTATAGTGTCTTCTGTTATTCAGGAGTTGGGATTGCAACAGGAGCTCCATCCCGAGCCGTATCGCATACGGTGGGTTGGTAACATTTATCAGAGTGTGACTCAGTGTTGCAGAGTTCCTTTTTCATTTCATGGTGTTTACAACGATACAATCCTTTGCAATGTGCTCACTATGACAAGTTCTCACATACTGCCTGGTCGTCCATGGCAATATGATTGTCACGTGTGACATGATGAGTTCTAGAGCACATACTCATTCTGACTTGGCAACGCCCGACAACTATTCAGATGAACATCCTATAGTTCTAGATAATTAGGTCATGTCCTTTGAGAGATGCCTCACGTCAACTCATGGCAATTAGTCGTTGGCCCTGCCCCTGCTTCACTGGAGGTTCACATTTTTAAGGAGAGGAGATTGATGCAGTATGTGAAAGGGGATTTGTATAGGAATCAAAGCAGTCTTCCCAGATCCAAGACAATCCTGACTAGAGCTTATTGGGCTCAAGTTGGGCTTTTATTTAGTTCTTTATGCACTTAGAAAGTTTATGTTCTATTTTAATTCCGAATTTCTTTGTTAGGATTTTAATTTCTTGTTTGTTTGCTTGCATAAGGATTTTAGTTTCTTATTTGTTGACTTGTACGTCAAGTCGTAGAGTCTTATAAAACCCAACCTTGGGGCCTTTGTCCAGGTAGTTGATTATGAATTAGAATTTGATTTGCTTGTTGCAAATTTATTTCTCTTTCTTCTTCTCCGTAGCATGGCTACATCACAAGGCGTACGCCTTTGAAACCTCGAGGTGCACCTTTTTCTTCCACGTGTGTAGTGTAAAAGTTTTGTAGTATTAGAACCTGCGCATTGGTGGGTAGGAAACAAGGTCAATATGATGACGTGGTTTGTATCCATGGACACCTTTAAAAGAGCTCTTCCTAGTGGATCTATTGCTAAACTGTTATGTGCAAATTTACTATTCGGTAAAAGCAGATTCCAATTACCAAATGATCACCCACAATGGATCACAAAATATCACAAAACTCCTATTGACGACCTAAATTTGACCATCAATCTGTGGATGGAAGGCCGGAAAAGCGTGAGTTGGTAGCCAAAGATTTTCTACAACTTCATGTGAAAAATAAGATGGAAGGCTAATGGGATATTTGTTATTAGACAACCCCACTCATTTATATAGGAGAGGGGAACACTAACAATAACCCGAATGGGCCAAACATGCTTGGGTCTGTTTACATAATAAACTAAATAATATTAATTGTAACGCTTCCCCTCAAGCTGGAGCATGAGTGAAATACATGTCCAACTTGGTAATACATGAAAAAGATAATATGACTGATACAAAAAATTGATCTCTCCTTACAAGAAATGATCTCCACCTGAAAGATGCAAGAGAAATTGCTAAAAAAGAAAAGAAAAGAAGCTAAAATAGGAGACACAAGTGTATGTACCAAAAAAATCAAAGAAACAGTAGTACAAAAGGACTGATTTGTTTGCAACTGTTGCAGTAAAATCGCCTAGGCTATCCGCCTTGACTGCCTAGGCGGCCGCCTAGCCCGCCCAACCCGCCTAGTTTTCCCAGATCACCTATGACCCCTAGGCGCCTAGATTTGAGGGACCCATGGAGCGCCTAGGACACCTAGGCGCCCGCCTTGATAACACTGATGCTCGCAATGAGGGATGTTCCAAAGTTTATCCCTTCAAGCACAAAGGCAAACACATACTCTTAGCACCTACTTGATTCATTTCTCCTATGAAAAAGACTCCATCATCTGACCCCAAACCTCCAAATCCCAACACTTTCTATACCTTGTTACCTGAAGAGAGTTTGAAGAAGCTAGTCGCAAATCTGGATGCCTATATGTGCTATATATCAAAGAATAATCCACTCCCATGTTCGAATTTCTGCCGCCACTGCCAAAACTTGTCTCCCTTCTCGATGAGTTCAAAGACATGACACCCACCGATCTTCCTGATGAGCTTCCCCCTTGGCATGATATTCATCATGAGATTGATTTGATTCCAGGGTCTTCGCTCCCTAACCAACCTCATTATCGTGTGAACCTAACTGAGCATGCTAAATTGAAATGATAGGTTGATGCCCTTCTTAAAGGATTCAGTCGAGAGAGCAAGAGTTCTTGTGCGGTTCCTACGCTCCTTGCCCGCGAGAAGGATGGTAGTTGGAGAATGTGCTTAGATTGTCGACCCAACAATAAGATCATTGTTAAATACCGTTTCCCTATGCCACACCTTGACGACATGCTTGATTTATTGGCGGGATCCCGTTATTTCTCTAAGATTGACCTCCGTAGTGTGTTACCACTAGATCCGTGAGGAGTCTCATGAATGGAAGACTGTTGTCAAAACACCAGACAGATTATATGAGTGGCTGGTCATGCCATTTGGCTTGTCCAACACACCCAACACCTTCATGAGAGTCATAAACTATGTGTTGCGACCATTCATTGGTAGATTTTTGGTGGTCTACTTCTATGATATTTTTGTTTTTAGTACTAACCAAGGATGAACACCTGACTCATCTCTGACTTATCTTCAACACACTTTACACTGAAAAATTGTATGTCAATCTAAAGAAGTGTTCTTTTCTTCAAGATAAAGTCCTTTTTCTTAGCTACTTCACTTTCTCTACCGGCATTGAGGCTAATCCTACCACAGTCAAAGCTATCACTGATTGGCCCCAACCCACTACAATCTCTGAGCTGCGTAGCTTTCACAGACTGGTTACTTTTTATCGTCGCTTTGTTCGAGGATTCTACACCATTATGGCTCCACTCACAGAGTTAATGAAGTGTGATAAATAAGAGTGGACGCCACCTACCACACGAGCTTTTGAGGCTGTCAAAACTAAGTCAACTGAAGCTCCTGTTCTTCGTCTTTCTGATTTCTTACTTCCGTTTGAGGTTTCATGTTATGCTTTCGATGTTGGCTTTGGTGTTTGGAGCCAAGGGCACCATGTTGCATTTTTCAACAAGAAACTCAGTGATGCAAACGTAAATACTCCATTTATGATAAAGAGTTCTACGCTATTGTGCAATCTCTACGTCATTGGAGGCACTATCTTCTTCACTTGGAGTTCATCCTCTGGTCTGACCATCATGCCCTTCGCTTCCTGAATTCCCAAAAGAATTTAGGTGTTCGTCACACCAAGTGCTGTGAGTTTCTTTAGAAGTACACTTTTGTTCTCAAACACTACTTTAGTGTCGAGAACAAGGCTACATATGCTCTCAATCGTTGCTTGACCACCCTCCAATCTATGAGCATTGAAGTTGTGGGCTTCGATCGTCTGAAAGATCAATATCCCATCTGTCTTGATTTTGGAAGTATTCATTCCGACCTCCTCACTGGGACACCCGACCAAGCATCTGATTTTATTCTACGTGATGGATTTCTCTTTTGTGGCACACATTTATGTATACCTTCTACTTCATTTCGGAATTTTCTCATACTAGAATTGCATGCTTGTGGCCTCACTGGTCATTTTGGTAGGGATAAGACCACCACTCTAGTGATTGACAAATTTTATTGACCTTACATCATGATGTCGCTCACATCGTGTCTCAATGTTGTACTTGTCAATTGGCAAAACCAAAAGACAAAATATGGGCCTTTACACTCTCCCTTTCGCCATGAGCCTAGGAAGGACCTCATTATGGATTTTATTCTCAGTCTTTCCTTAACTTCATGTGGCTACGACTCTGTGTTCGTAGTCGTCGATCGTTTTTCTAAAATGGCTCACTTTATTGCTTATAGTAATACTTCTAACGCCTCTCGTATCGCCTGCCTTTTCTTTAATGAGGTAGTCAAGCTACATGGACTTCCCACCAGCATAGTCTTTGACCGATGAATTTTGTTAGCTACTTTTGGAAGACTTTACGGAAGATCTTTGGTACCAACCTCAAGTTCTCTTCTGCCTTCCACCCTAGAACCGATGGTCAAACTGAGGTAGTTAACAGGAGCTTAGGTAACCTCTTACAATGTGCTGTGGGTGAACGTTTATGCAATTGGGACTTATTGCTACCTACTGCTGAATTTGCTTACAACAGTTTTGTTAATCAGTCCACGGGAAAGAATCCTTTTGAAGTTGTTAATGGTTACAAGCCCCGCCAACCTATAGATCTCATACCTATGTCCCCTACCGACTGCCCTTTTCAGAGTGCTGAGACCTTTGTCCAATACATTCATGATTTTGCATGCTGAGATTCGCAAAAAACTTACCGTCTTATGAAAACTAAAAGCTTTTTGCAGATGCACACCCTATGTTTCAAGAATTTAATATGGGAGATTATTAGTACGTGTGCGTCCTGAACGCTGCCCCAAAAATTCTTTCAAAAAGCTCCATGCCCAGCGTCAAGACCTTTCCAAAAACTTAGTCGACGAAGACCCTATGCCTATGTAATGGATATGCTAGTAGATTGGGGCATTAACACGATATTCAATGTGGAGGATCTTTCTCCTTATCGTGTATATTTGTGGCCCCTCTACCACCAATGGCAGCTTCTACAGATCGTCAGTGTTTCACCATCTTCAACAACTTTACCGCCTCTGCCTCAACTTTCTCAGTAGTCGTCCGAGCGCATCAACACCATCCTAGATGACCAGACCGCCCTCACCAGCCAGGGAACCATACGTCGTTTCTTGGTTCGCTGAATAGTCCGATCTCCGACAGACACCACATGGATCACCGAGGAGGAATTCCGCCGCATTGATGTAGATATTCTTGAGCTCTACCTTTGTACTGACTTCGTCGTCGAGTCTTTTGCAATGGAGGGGAGTTGATGTAGGACATGCTCCTTCTTTACACACTTACAAGTGTAGGCATTGCCTTGTTGTTATTTAGGCTTTTTTGCAGCTTAAGTTATTTTATCGTGCCTTTTCCTTATTTTGGGCTTTTGTAAAGTCACATTGGTTTAGTCCCACATTTGCACGGCTTAACCTTGCATTGATAGGGATCTTTTGGCCAAGCAAAAATGATGCGTTTTGTTTTGCTATAGTTATGCAGCGGATCCAGATCTCACCGCAGTTATGTTGCAGGTATGCAACGAATCTGGATCTCACCACGGTTATGCTGCTGGACGCTGGTGGTGGTGATGTAGTGGGCGATTGACTCAGATAGCTGCGTTTATACGGATGTGGATGATATCAAATCTTGGGAATCAGACGAGATTAAAAAAGTAAACTTGCTCAGCGACACAGACGACAGAAGGAATCGGAACTCAGAGCTATCAGCATTGTCACCTTCAATAGCCATTGGGCTTGCATCGGGAGCAATGAGGCCACTGTTGGCTACAATGGGAAAACACTCGTGAGTCTGCGGTAAGATAATACATCTGTGACCAAGTCACCACCGAGCATCTCTGCCAGCACCATCATGTTGTTGCTGGACTGGCCACGCATGTTCGGAATGCCGAGTTTAGATAATCCGCCAGTGATGGTGCACGAGGATGTGATTATCATGATCAATTATCATGACCAACCACTTGCGAGCCTCAATAGCGAGAATCAAGATCACACACTTGTTGGCCTCAAGACATGAAGGGGAGGATTGATGTGGCCAAACAAATGAAGGGGAGGATTGATGTGGTGTTAAACTGAATAAACTGGAGATTTGAAGTCAAGATCCAAAGATGGCTTGCAAAGACTAGATTTTTGTGAAAACAGATGGGAGGAGAGGACCATGTAGGTTGTGATGATGCCTGGCGAGCGACCAAGCCAAGAAGAGACGACGACCATCCGCAGGCGTAGCCATTCTCCTTTGCTCTCTAGTGTTAGACTTAAGATCTATACTCTGATACTATGTGGAAAATAAGATGGGAGGCTAATGGGATATTTGTTATTAGACAACCCCACTCCTTTATATAGGAGAGGGGAACACTAACAAGCAATGTTTTAAAAAGTGCAAAGCGGGAAGCCAGGGGACAAGACCTTGTTGCCGATTAATCGCCAGGCGGTCGATTAAGCGGGCAATTTAAAAAAAAACAGATGCTTAATTTTTCAAATATTTTTTACAATTTATACACGTGTACATAAATAGTATTGTGCTTTTTGAATGTTTTATATAGTTAAACCTATGTATCCCTCTAAAAATAATACTAAGAACAACAATAAAGAGTTAATAAATTCAGCCATCTACAACAAATTACCTGATCAATGTCAAACTGTTAATATAAAATAGCTAACTAGCTATATAAAATCAGTATCTATGAATATATTAAATCAACAACTAACTATACATTCATATTCATTTAATATAAGCGTATAAGTATATACTCATATAAATGTCAAATCACATTATTGACATTAATGTTACTTAGTATAAAATATATGACAGGGGAGAAAGTGTGAAAAATTGGGAAAAAAGGCCAAAGTGGGCTAAAAGCGGCCGCTTAAACCAAAATCCGCTCAACAACCGCCTGAGGTACATTTTAATTGGCCAACACCTTGTGCCGCTTAAACGACCGTGTTAATATATTTCATATTTATTCTATTTTGTAATTTCTATATCCTGCTGGACCTCTATGTAAATTATCCAGTTCTCTTATTAATAAAAAGGGAGAAGGCCTATGGCCTCTCTCAATGTTGCATTGCACGTTGCATTGTGGCACCACATTTCACATGATATCAGAGCAAGGTTCCTAACCTAACCCTACCCAGCCGTCACAACCCAACGCCGCCGCCAGTCGGCCGACCGCCAACGTGAACAGTAACTCCGACGATGAACAATAACTCCGGCGGTGAACAGTAACATTTGAAACCAGTAAGAGACGGTGTGGATACAAGAGTCTTCGACCTATAATAGGTGATTCCCTTACCTTTCAGATATCTCAGAATACGACAGACAGATGTCCAATGAGACTGTTTTGGAGAGCTCATATGCTGACTCACCACTCCTACAACAAAAGAAATGTCAGGACGTGTGACTGTCAAATATATCAATTTTCCCACAATTTTCCTGTAATATCCTGGATCTGGATAATCATTATCATCAGTCATCTCCTTCACATGATAGTCCATAGGAGTAGACACAGGCTTGGACTCACTCATACCAGTTTCCTGTAGTAAATCCAACACATATTTTCTCTGAGACAAATTGGTACTTGCATGAGATCTAATTACTTCAATGCCCAGAAAATATCTTAGTTTTCCCAGATCCTTTGTGTGAAAGTGCCCCTGCAAGCCCGCTTTCACACGAGATAAGCTTGTGGAATCACTACCAATGATAACAATATTATCAACATGCACAACAATAATAATAGATCCACCAGAAGAAGTAGAATAAAATAAAGAGTGATTAGTAACAGAACGAGAAAAACCCATCTTTAGCACAACATCACTGAACTTGTCAAACCAAGCTCTAGGAGATTGTTTCAATCCATAGATGGCTTTCTTCAACCTACACACCTTCTGACACTCCCCCTGAGCAACAAAACCAGGTGGTTGCTCCATGTATACCTCCTCTTGTAGATCACCATGAAGGAAGGCATTCTTTACATCGAGCTGAAATAGAGGCCAATCAAATGTAGTAGCCAGAGAAATAAGGATACACACAGAATTCAGACGAGCCACTGGTGAGAAGGTCTCAAAGAAATCAACCCCATATGTCTGAGTGTACCCCTTTGCAACCAATCTAGCTTTCAATCTCTCCACAGAATCATCTGGATTATGTTTTACTGTAAATACCCATCTGCATCCCACAACATTTTTATCTGGAGGTAAGTCAACAAGTTCCCAGGTGTTGTTCTGTAACAGAGCAGACATCTCAACATGCACAGCCTGTTTCCAGCCAATATCCTTCATAGCATCAAGATGATTTCTTGGAATGACCACAGAATCAATCCCAAGAGCAAAAGAGCGAGCCTGCTGAGATAACTTGGACAAACAACATACATTTGTAATAGGATGCCGAATGGTACAGGAACGGGTACCTTTGCGAACAACAATGGGAACATCAATGTCAGATGGTTCTTCAGGAATCCCTTGAGTAGAGGAAGATGGGGAGGGCTCAGAGACTGGAGTCGCTACTTCCTCTGGATCTTGTCTACCTCGTCTGCTATAAACATGTGAATATTACTGAATTTGTGGACCATCTGCTAGCTGCTCTTCCTGAATGATAGTATAGTCAAGAATGATAGGTGACACTCTCTCACTCTGATGTGGCGGTGACACTCTCTCACTAGCATCTGATGGTGGCACTCTCTCACACAATTACTCTCCCTTATTGGGAACACTAGAGAAATCTGGAGTGGATTCATGAAAAGTCACATCTCTAGACACAAACATACGACGAAGACTTGGACAATAACACTTGTACCCTTTGCTTGTGTTGGAGTACCCAAGAAAGAGAGTCCTAATTGACCTAGGAGATAACTTATCAGCCTTAGGATCAAAATTGTGGACAAAAGAAGTACAACCAAACACTCTAAGAGGAACAAGGAAGGGTTGATCTTGGGACGTAAGACAGAGAAAGGAGTACGTCCTTGAAGCACTGAAGAAGGTTGCCTGTTGATAAGAAAACATGCAGTAAGGAGAGCGTCAGGCCAGAACGCTTAGGAACATTAGATTGAAACATGATTGTCCTGGTAATATCAAGAAGATGACGATTTTTCCTCTCTGCTACCCCATTCTGCTGAGGGGTGTGAGGACATGATGTACGATGTATCATCCCAACAAAACTACAAAAATCAGCCGTGACATTTTGAACGTACTCCAAAGCATTATCAGATTGAAGAACTTTAATATTGCAATCAAATTGAACTTTTATTTCTTGATGAAAATGTTTGACAATAGATAGCACAGACTCTCGACTTTTCAACGAATAAATCCAAGTCATACGCGAAAAGTCATCCACAAAGGAGATAAAATAACGAAAACCATTATAACTATGGTCTTTTACAGGACCCCAAACATCACTATGGATCAACTCAAAAGGACATGACGCCCGTTTATTGACACGACCGAGATAAGACATTCTATGATGTTTCCCCAGTTGACAGGACTTACACTCTAAAGATGATATTTGAGACAATTCTGGTTCTAATTTTCTCATGCTCTCTAATGAAGGATGTCCATATTTGTAGTGCCACAGTAAGAGAGAGCCACTCAACAAGACAGCTGGAGTAGGAGCAGAAACTTGGCGAGGCAAACTGTCACTGTGGAAAAGGTAGAGATTACCTTTCCTAGGCCCCCCACCAATCGTCCTCATGCTCTTGAGATCCTGTAACACAAAATAAGGACCAAAGGTTACCGTACATTTCACAATATCAATCAACTTAGCAACAGACAGAAGATTAAAAGGAAAAGCAGGCACATAATGTACGAATTTAAGATCAATTCCAGGTTTCAGAGAAACAGATCCACTGGCTAACACTCTCCTCACTGAACCATCTACTATTGTTACAAATTTGTGAGGGATATGTGAGTCAATGGAGTGAAGAAGTCTCCTCATACCAGTCATATGTTGTGACACTCCAGAGTCAACGATTCATGATGAAGTAGAACCAGAAGCCAATAAAGAGGTAGCCTGATTACCAGTGGTGGATGCCAAGTTGGCTGAAGGTGTTGATCCCAAGCTCAGATGTTGAGTAGCGAGGATAAATCTATCATATTCCTCCTTGGTGAGTGTGATGCTAGAAGGACCAGAACTTGAAGTAGGAGGCTCAGTAGACTCAAACCCTAATGGCCAAACATGCTTGGGTTCATTTAAATAATAAACTAAATAACATTAACCGTAACAAAATATAGTTGACAAATTTCTTGTCGCGCTCAGTCACTACCTAGGTTGTATAGGTGGTCAGACGGGTAGGCGTTCCCCTTGTGGGCCCATGGTGCCTAGGCCCCCAAGAGGCAGCCTAGACATTTTTAGCCTTTTTTGTTTTATTATTTTATTATATTTATATATTTATATGTATTGTTATACATATATATACATGGTGTCATGTATATGAGCAATATATGAAGCATTAGCCAGTAGGAAACCATGAATAAGAAGATTGGTTGACTGGAGGAGTGCGTAAAATATATTGGAAGCAATTTAGTTGATTCTGTATATATGAATATTATATAGGAATGCTAGAGTATGAACACTGAAAATGCAAGTAAGAAATTTGCGTTGTATTAATGTGAGTACATTAATACAAAGTATTTATAAACTAAAATAAAAACAGGAGGACGAACACAAAAAAGGAAGGAAAAAATCATAGAGTATGCAGCAGATCAGTAATAATGGTGCATCAGTAAATTAGTATTAGTAGGCAAGTAGTAGCTTTGTAACATAGCAACAATTTTGCTGCTTGGTAGAGCAAAAATAAAAAAAAATGAAAAATAAAACATGGAAAATGCAGGAAGTCAGTAACGTTGCAGCAAGCTGCTTGGTGGAACTGTGGAAGAAAAGAAAACAAGAGATATTAAGGTAGAAGAATAAATATCAAAACAAAAACAAAAGAGAGTCATAGCAAGATAAGAAAAAAAAAGTAATGCCCGGACTCTAGACCCAATAATGCCAGACAGCCCCCCCCCCCAAAAAAAAAAAAAGGCCGTGCAACAGCCTAATGAGGCTGGGCGTTAGGGTTCAGAGGGTTGGTGGCCGCCTGGATGGACGGATGCCTGAATAACAATGGACACTACAGGGGTGCGAAGACCATGTAGTTTGACTACTTCGTTGAAGAAAAGGTCGGCATTCACAAGGTCTCAAAAGTTTTGCTACATGGGATGAAGTGAGCCACATTGAAAATGACCAACAACCACAAAAACAAAGTTGTGACCATGAGAAGTGTGGGAAAGGCCGACAATGAAGCCCACACCAAGATCTTTCCAAGTCTCATGGGGGAGGAGTGTACAATCTTGTGTTATTCGTTTTTAGCTTTTGCCAATTGGCAAGTCAAACGGAAAACGATGCGCACAACATCATGACATAAGGAAGGCCAATAAAATCAAGCAGTGTTTCAAAAAAAGGCCGCACGGAGCGCTTATGCATAAGCGCTCCGCATATACTTAGCCACTTATAAGGCTGCTTAGTTAGCGCTTTTTAGATAGACATTTGTTAATATCAGCTCAAACTAGATTATATTTTTATTGATAACATTCTCTTAATGTTACATTTTGTTGATGTTTTGTACATGAGTCGCATGCTCATTTACTGTTTGTTGTTTTGGACCCTTAGGACATGTAGGCATCTTTTTGTATGATATGGCTAGAGTCTTCATTGTTATGTACTTGTGTTAAACCATTCCGTGCATGCTTCATTGAAGTTTATG
This sequence comes from Alisma plantago-aquatica, assembly GCA_963693085.1. Taxonomy (NCBI): domain Eukaryota; kingdom Viridiplantae; phylum Streptophyta; class Magnoliopsida; order Alismatales; family Alismataceae; genus Alisma; species Alisma plantago-aquatica. The sequence continues at coordinate 653,561,040 of OY856412.1, read as the reverse complement.
CTTAAATAATATAGAATGCATTCTAAATGGTGCTTTACTTTTCGTTTAAACTTTATATCTAAATCTATCTCAAATTTCAAGGTCTAAATATGTAATTGTACAAATTAAATATGCAATTGTCTAGTTAATTTATATGTAATTAAATTATTAAAAAAATATATAACCGCATTTACTCCCGCATATACTCCCGCATAACGCATATACTCTACAAGGTGACCTCTCCGCACGCATAACGCATACCGCTTTTTAAAACACTGAAATCAAGTACTGGCGAGAGAGATGGTTCTACTGCTGCGAGATGACAACTAGGCTATCACCATGCAATTTCCAAATAGGAAAATGGTGAACAGAAATAATGAGAACCTTCTCAGAGCACTAATTAGAAGAATGGACTTAATGTCTCTCAAGAAGCTCTGAGTAGAGCAGTCCAACCTCAGGGCACAAAGAGTACTAATTCTTCATGCATTCATAACCGACAACCTCAATTCTCATAGTTGAAGAGTGGTCATACAATTGCTCATAGCAGCGACACTTTATTCTCAACAACTAAATGACATGAGAATGAAATAGTAGCACTAGACAAAGTCACACCACTTGGCGTACAAGCACTTCAATTCTTGAAATTTAGAAATGAAGGGACAAAATATCTGACTAGAGGATGAACTCCTGTTGCAGAAGATAATGCCGCCAATAACACCGTTGATGTGGGGTTGAGAGCGTTATTATGACGATGCCATTGGTAATGTTCATATACTTTTGCTTCTTGTTTGCCATATTATTTGACTCTAAAATAGTCAGAATATAAGACTATTCTGAGTTGATGTATGCTTTCAAAAATCAGCAATTTATGATTGTTGTTAAACATACTGTTTTTTGTATTAACAATAATGTCAAATCAACTAGCCATGTTCCACGTTGGTGGAGTCAATTTTGGTCAAGACAGTTTAATGAATACAATGTTTCATGATCGGGAAGATTCACATAACTTTTTGTTTGTATGTCTTGATGTATGTCGTGGATTTTCTTTTAATGTGAGTCACCCAAAATTTACAACTTGTTTTTCCCTAGACAATGGCACATGGAATTTGTACCCCTTAGAAAACCATTCTTTCATTGAATGCCTCCCATGCATGGTACATAGCATCGACTTCGTGTTTTACTGCGGTAGCGGTAGGTGTGGAGGTGGAAATTTATGGAAATTTAGAGGAAACTTTGAGGAAGTTGTTGAGTAAACTTTGATGTAAAATAAGCTAAAAATTAGTGATGTTGTGAGGGAATTCAGCCATATAACATCAAATTTTGCTGGAAAAAATATAATCCATGGCTCCATGCATGTTCAATATGCAATCCTCACGTTTGTCTAATATGTATAGGTCCTATACCTAAAAAAATTATAGAAGGAATAACATTAGCTTAACAAAAACATGAATTTATTTTCAAAATAAAGGGAGTGAAATGGTATTAGGTCTATACCAAATCTTGTGGTAGATCTATTAAAGGGATAAAGATACCATTCTTTAGATAAACAATCCATGAAAACAGTTACTTTAAGGCCAAGATTGGTTTCCTATCAAGCTTCTCTAAGCCTTCACTATGTGTGCAACAACTACAAGTATCACTGAGCAGATGGATTTTTTGAACTAGGCTAGGCTATTGTCATAAAAAACTAGGCCAAAGTCATCGCCACATGTTGACAAGTAGGTGACAAGATGTACCATGGAAGTTTACCTGGTTTTGACATCAACTGCGGTTGACATGGACAACATCGAGGATTAATCACCAGATGTTGAGGATGTTTAGTACAATGCTAGTATGCTCCCATGCATCTGATAGTAAAACGACCATGGACACATTCAAGGTCTGTCATGAGAGTCATATTAGATCTCTTCCTAAGGTATCAAATTCTGGAAGAGCTTCCTTAGCCAAGCAGCACTCACTATATACTGACTTGTACAGTGTTACTCATGCCATCGTATGCCCATTTTACTGCTTTGAGAATGCGATTCTATGCTTTCATTTGCATTTCAAGGAAGCAGATAGATGACATGTTCTGCTTTTTCAGGAGTAGCATTTGTAATTCTATTCAATGACAATTTTTTATAGGCGCATTTGATTGATGGCCGAGCAAGTGCTAGTGCTAGTCTTGACTCCGCCAGACAGAACTTGGCAGCGACGTTCGTCAATGCTTTTGTAAATGCTGGTTTCGGTGTGGATAAGTTAATGACTGTTCCTTCAGAATCTTCCAGTGGTGGTTCTTCTGGAGGTTGGTTGTTTAAAAATAAGGATCATGGGAAGGCAAGTGCTGCTGCTAGTTTGGTAAGTTTTTCCCTTGAGGTTAACTCACATTGATAGGCCAATTTATTTCTTCTTTGGCAACTAAGAAATAACATCTCTTTCTGAAGGGAATGATTCTTCTATGGGATGTTGACTCTGGTCTTGCTCAAATTGACAAATATTTGCACAGCAATGATGTTCATGTAGCTGCAGGAGCATTACTAGGTGTTGGTATTGTTAATTGCAGTATAAAGAATGACTGTGATCCAGTGAGTTTCTGGTTTTAGTTTACAAGCGTGAAAGCTTATTCATCATATTCTCCAAAATTCTTACAGTTTTTAACTTTCTTCAGGCATTGGCACTTCTCATCGATTATGTTTATAAAGAAGATTCTGTGATCCGGATTGGGGCAATAATGGGCCTTGGTATCGCATATGCTGGGTCTCAAAAGGAAGAGGTGAACATAGTTTTGTAATTGGTCGACGAATTAATGTAGTTGTGTCATATCCTTTTTAACTTTCTTCCTTCGTGAATTTTTGTATCATGTGTTACCAGCTTAAAGTGCAATTATCCCAAATTATGAGTGATCCAAAGACATCAGTAGAAATATTGTCATTCACAGCAATTACTCTGGGTTTAGTATATGTGGGTTCTTGTTGTGAAGATGTTGCCCAATCTATCATATATGCCTTGATGGATCGAAGTGAGGCTGAGCTAAGCGATCCACTCATTCGTTTGCTGCCTTTGGCCCTCGGGCTGTTGTACCTTGGAAAGCAGGTATTTTCTGATAAGTTACCCATTTTGTAGCTGCATTTGTTTTATACTGCATATTAAACAATAACAGTTTATAAGTTTGATATGGCATGTGACGTGTTGGAACCAAATCGAATTTCCATCGACTCACGAAGCACATACACATTTTTGAAATGGATGACATGTTGGGTGCCACTTTGACCATCACTCTTTATAACATTCGCGTAGAACCAGCTGAACAAGCAAGCTCTCAAATTAATCAACTACAATAAAGTTCATGATAAAGATTGATCTCCGTTAAAATGCCCAGTATCTAACTTAGTCTTACATGATCACCCCGATTTTGTTTTTGACCAAGTTGAAACAATCACTTCTTTATTATCCTGGAGTTCTAGGTTCAGATGTCTTGGTTTGCCATGATATATTAGCCAGAGAAGCGTCAACTATTGGGGGAATGTAAAGAAGCCACAAGTCTAAAACTCAACCTTGTGTGATATACGACCACAGATATTTGTAACAACTGTTCAAGGTCAAACTTGTTGGACTTATTTATCTACCCCTGATGTAAAGGCTGCGGGTTGCACTGTTGATAGCATGATAACTGCATTCAATTTACTAGAGAAATATTAAATGGTGTCGCATAGTTCGATTGGTTTGTGAAACTAGGTCTAACTTGTGTAAAATTGAACAAATGTAATACAATCAAATCTCATCATCATGATCGTCGTCGTTGTCCTCCTCTCCTCATCATTGTCGTCATCTTCAACTTAGACAATCCCACCAGGCCACCACTATTGGGGTTGGCTGCATGGATCCTTGTTTTCCTTTCAGCTTTGTTTTGGGTCTACTCTCATTGAGATGCAAAGAAAACATCTTGCTAATCATTCATGCGAAGTATGTCATTTATTCCATTATCTTAAAAAAGAAATGATATATGCTATGCCTACTCTTATCATTTTTCTTACACCATAAAACTAAATAAGTTAATTTTTTTTATACATTTAAAAAAACTGAATTTTATTATATGAACTTTTTGATAAGTTGTATTTATACAGGACTTGATTAGAGAATTCTTAACTGGAAGTTACGAACACTTCTTGTTTTAGTAAATTGTGCATCACTTTGAACGGTTGCCATTGAATCATTTTCTCATGACAACTCTGTCATTTGGGAATGTACACGTAGTTCAATGATGGGTCTAACCAAACTGATCAAGTCGCCAATTTGAGCATTTGGCTCTAGTAATAGCAACTCAAGTCAATAAATGTATTTTAGAGAACTAGAATGATTACTGTCCTAATGCTTCTTTGTAAACGATGTGACTAGCTTGTGTGGGGGCAGAGGAAACTGTTGAAAACCAGCAAAACAACTTCTGTATATTAGACAATAATCTTATATTTTCAGTCTAAACAACTGAGTGTTCTTAATCCTTAATCCATAAGCATCACCAATATGGGAAGTTATAAACATATTTTAGTATTACCAAGAGGTAGTTCGAAGTAAAAGAGATCTGTTAAACTTGAATGTTAAGGAATAAGATGGTCAAAACAGTGTGGTTTGAAAGAGTATTGTATTTATTTGTGTTTAAGTGCATGAACATTGGACATACAAGGTGTAATTTCATTGAATCAAAACCAAGAAAAAACTGATTCACATTCTTAAGTTATTTGATTAAATATGTTTGTTCGCTCACGGTGATTTTTATTTCTAAATGTATATGCCATTCGTAACTTCTGATACCTATTAATTTCAGGAAAGTGTGGAGGCTACTGCTGAAGTCTCTAAGACATTTGATGAAAAGATTAGAAAATATTGTGATGTTACGCTAATGTCATTGGCTTATGCTGGTACGGGAAATGTACTCAAGGTTTGTTAATATCCAATTATAATGGAGGTTGCTTTTATCAATCTTTTGATGAAAAGTTAATTGCAAGGTTAATTTGTTATTGCTATGTGTCTGCCATTCAGGTTCAAAAGCTTCTTGGTTATTGCGGAGAACATCTTGATAAGGGTGAAACTCATCAAGGTCCTGCTGTACTTGGAATCGCCCTTGTGGCCATGGCTGAAGAGCTTGGCCTTGAAATGGCCATTCGTTCATTGGAGCATCTCTTACAATATGGAGAGCAAACTATTCGTCGAGCAGTTCCCCTCGCTCTTGGACTTATCTGCATATCTAATCCTAAGGTACAAATCTGTCTAGTTTAAAATATATTTGTTTTGGTATATTACCACTTTAGTTGTTTCTGTGTTGGTAGCTTTTTGCTTACTCATAGGGATTGAAAGACCTTGAACCAAATATATTGGTTAAAAGCAATGTTGTTAAGGTGGCTTGGCGCTAGGTGTTCATTAGGGGGCGCCTAGCTACCTAGGCGGGCACCTAGGCGTTTGTAGGTGACATTTTTTAAGATAATTTCTGATATATATGTTTGGATATATAATTTATTTTTTTTAAATATGTTGTCATGACATTGTTACATAGTATTTAAAGAAATTTTTTTTACATGTAGCATGAGTTCAAAATTTAACTTAGAAGGAAATAATCACTTGTGCAAAACTTTGCACACTTTGCATAAAAAAAGATCATAACCATGATAGAAAACAGAGCAAGTTGTATCAAACTTTGTTAAAAAGCTTTAATTTAAGAAATAAGAAAGTCTTACCTATCAAGATCATAGCCTAAGGCTCTAAGTGTTAGTTGCATCATTGGAATCATGAATTTCATCATCTTCAGTGTATGAGTTGTCTCCATCATCTTTCTCAAAATCATCGATTTTCGTCATGCAATGAACACTTGCCGTTCTTTCCTATTGATGACATGATCGTATCCTTCTTCGATGTCTTTGCCTTTGTTGATTTCGATGCAAAAGAAATCTTTACAACTTTTCTCTTATGAGAACATGTGGCATAGTTTTCAAGTATTGTTTTCTTCCACTTTGTTATCATCATTCGAAGGACCTGCATAGTGTTTTAAAAAGCGGTATGCGTTATGCGTGCGGAGAGGTCACCTTGTAGAGTATATGCGTTATGCGGGAGTATATGCGGAAGTAAATGCGGTTATAATTTTTTTTAATAATTTAATTATATATAAATTAACTAGACAATTGCTTATTTAATTTGTACAATTACATATTTAGACCCTGAAATTTGAGATAGATTTAGATATAAAGTTTAAACGAAAAGTAAAGTACCATTTAGAATGCATTCTATATTATTTAAGCATAAACTTCAATGAAGCATGCACGGAATGGTTTAACACAAGTACATAACAATGAAGACTAGCCATATCATACAAAAAGATGCCTACATGTCCTAAGGGTCCAAAACAACAAACAGTAAATGAGCATGCGACTCATGTAAAAAACATCAACAAAATATAACATTAAGAGAATGTTATCAATAAAAATATAATCTAGTTTGAGCTGATATTAACAAATGTCTATCTAAAAAACGTTAACTAAGCGGCCTTATAAGCAGCTAAGTATATGCGGAGCGTTTATGCGGCCCGTGCGGCCTTTTTTTGAAACACTGGACCTGCATCTCCATTTCTCTTGGATCTACTCTCTTCTTCAACACCCATTGCCTCATCTACAAGTCTCCATGTGAGACCATAATGGTCGGGAACTATGGCATCAACCAGAATATCAGTCATCCACTCATGCTCCAATTCATTTCATCTGATTCAATTGGATCAAAAATAGCATTACCATCCATCACCCCCTAATGTTTTGCTAGTCTGTGGTAGTGTGGTTGTATTGGATATATAGAAACTTATCCAATCTGTTATGCAACAATCGATTCCTTCTCTTTCTGCGAATCTACATGTACATAAATTAGAAATTAGAAATTGTTAACTTAATTAACATATCAAATTCAACAAATCATGTCATATGGTGTACATACAAATTGAAAAGTACTCCAAATTCGTTCCAACTGGAGGGGGTATAACAAAGACTTAAGGATACTTAGGGCTATCTTTTGCAAGGTGGGAGTCCCAACACCATAACCTTCCACCAAGCCAGTACACAAGAATGAGAAACATATATAATCAAACTCATATTTAACTATTGACATGAAAAGTGAATTATTAAAATTGTGTTGTCACTTAAATGCTTACTTCTGTAATCTATGGTGAATAGCAGCATCTTGGCCAAACATTAATGGATAGTAGATGTGTAAGTCTCCATTTCTTCAACAATCTTGTCAACCTGATTTGGATCATTGACTCTGCATTGTCACACTAAACTTGTAAATCCACTCTCTCTACTTCTGAAGAACCCGCCAGGGTTTAGGAAGAAAGCAACACTGTGCAAATCTGATCTGAGGACATCTGCCTCGCATAGCGACTCCTAAGAGTGTCCAGAACTTTACCATACTCTCTCTTGTTACCTCCACAATTTTTTTATTTTTATTTTTGCTTTGCAATTGTAAGCCCCATCACGTTGTAGCTCATGCATGGATTCTCTTGAGAATCAACAACTCTGAGCAGCTGTACCAGTGGTTGTGTAACCCTCAGGGAAACATTATCCCGTTTCCTGCCTTTGACTTGGCTCTATTACTGCTACTCCACGATTCAGAAACAAAAAGTTGGGGAATTGGATTACTTAACTTGTGCCAACTCTGAAGTGTTAAAAATGCTGTGGCAAATTGTGTGACTGCAAATTTGGTTAGCTCCTTCCCATTTGAATAATGTAGATTCACATGGTGTAGCAGTGTATGTGAGATGATAAATGATGCCAACATCCTTGCCTCCTTAATTACACCAGCAAACTAGGGAAACTCTGGAATATCCCATAGAATGAGGTCAATGAAATAAGTTGCACACGAAGTCCAGAACATATGCGACCATTTCTCAATCTGCATCTTGCCCGCCAATACGAAATTCGATGCATTGTTTGTCACCACCTGGGTCACATATGTAGGGCCAATGTTCTCAATAGGCTCAGACATAAGTCCAAACGGAAAGTCTCCTATGTGCTTGAGGCCAAATCTATCAAGAAGAGTACAAAAAAGTCCCTAGGAATAGTTTACAAGAAAATTGTTGAGACTCCGCCCTCGCTTATCGGACCAACCATCAGACATTAGGGTAATGTTAGGGTACTGTGGATTAGATTAGCTTAATATTTTATAGAGGTTTAGGTTTAATGAATTGGGTGAGTATTCTTTTTAGTATACATTTTAATTATATTTTTTAATTGGGCTTTCAACCTTCTTTGTAAAATATTAAGTGGCATGTAATTGGTCCCAACACCTGGGAGGAGCGCCTAGCTCGTCTAGACAGCCACCTAGCCGCCTAATACACCTAGCACGCCTATAGTGAATAATTAAACCTGGGCACCCAGAAATAAGCGTGCCATTGGCCGCTTAGCTAGCTTAGGTGGTGCCTTGGCGCCAGCCTTGATAACCAAGGTTTGAAGTGTGCTAGGTTGACTAATAAGCATACAAATTTGAAGTAGAACTACACCTTTTATAATGTCAATATTATGTACTTGACAAGTTTTCTTAGATAAAACACATACATTATTTAAAAAGTTTATTCTTTTCTTTAAGAATACAATTCGATATCCACCATGATCTTCTCACCTTCAATCCCAAGCATGCTGGAGTTGACTACATGTATCCTTCTTTCTATTCAGCTCTGTTTTTTTATCATATTCTCATTGGATACAATTTGATATATAATTGCTCATTAAGCAACTTATTGGTAAATATGATTTACCTCCCCGCCCCGGTGATCATCCGGGGGTTTGTGCGGTGTTGGGACAGCTTGGGGTCACCCAATACTATTGTTTCAAAAAAATTAGTAAATTTGAGATCTTTTTTCCAAAATGATGCACTTTGACTTTACTGAATTCTCATTGGTGTTTGGGCTTATCCAACACTTTCATTCTTGGACCTATATGCATATCTGATACCAACGCTCACATCTATCTATTTTACCATTATTTATTTTGCATATTGCTGCCCATAGAATTTTAGCTCCTTCTACAGGATCAGAAATTCCTCAGATCAGATATGTTATTTGAAATTATGCTAGATTTTTCAACAAGTTCTAAAGATATGAAGTAGAATCCATTGATATATTATATAATATTCATTCGACTTTGGCTTATCTTTAACCACTTCTTAGAATATCATTCATGAGCTCCTCAAATGAGAACTTGTTTGAAAAATATTCATATATAAATTTCAGCCTTAGTTATCAAGGCGCCCGCCTAGGCTTAAGCCAGGCCGCCTCAAACTGGGCGCCCTGCCCCCTCTGTGACCTAAGTGGCTGCCTAAGGCCCTTTAGGCCCAAATTTAGCCACTTCAAGGCTAATTTAGCATAATTTAGGTCTGTATTTGATTAAATTGAGTCGTTTTATGGTTGAAATGGGTCTGATTTATCTTAAATGAGATCAAATCAGGGTAAATCAGGTCTGATTTGGGGAAAACAGGCCTGTCTTGGGGGAAATAGGTCTAATTTGGGGGAATTAGGTTCGATTTGGCCATGTAAGGTCTCATTTAGATCAATATAAGGAAAATTAGGGCTAGTTAGGTTTAATGAGGTCATGTTGTGCAAAATTAGGCTTGATTTTATGCCAAATTATGTCAAATTTAAGTATATTATGTCTGATTTAGGGAAACAAGTCTGGTTTTGGGGAAATGGGTCTGATTTGGTGAGATTAGGTCTGATTTGACCAAATTAGATCTTGTTTAGGTTACCATAGGGAGATTTTGGTGAAGATAGGTCTGATTGGTTCATAATATGCAAAATTAGGTTTTATTTAGGCCAAATCAAGTCAAATTTGGGCATATCAGTTCTAATTTGGGGAAACATGTATGATGTGGTGGAAATGGTTTTAACTTGGGAAGATTAGGTCTGATTTGGCCAAATTTGGTCTCATTTATGTCAATATATGAAAACTTTAGGGAATTTGGGTCTGATTCGGTCATGTTATACGAAATTAGGTTTGGTTTAGGCCAAATTAGGGTAAACTAGGTCAAATTTGGATCAAATGAGTTCAAATTAGGGCCAATCAGTTCTAGTTTAGGTCATGTTAGTTGTGATTTAGTCTAAAATTCTATGTAATACTATGTATTAATGTCAATATATAATATTTACTTATCTGAAAATATGAATGTAAATGTAAAAAAAGCAACATTATAAAAAAACCCAGAAACGCCTAGTGCCTGGCTGCCTTAACAACTATGATTTAGCATGCCATTACCATTCTTAATTAGTAAATATAATTTAGGTTATTTACCTTTATTTGAAGATATCTAATTTTGATGGAGTTCTCCTTGGTGTTTGTGCTTGTCTTACCCTCTCGCTCTTGGACATGATCTGTGTATCCAATCCTTTTGCATCTATCTACTTCACTGTTTACTTGTTTTGGCATATTGCTTCCCTATCATCATCATCATCATCATCATCATCTAAGCCTCAGTCCCAACTATGTTGGGGCCGGCTACATGAATCCTTCGTTTCCATTCCTCTCTATTATGGGTCATGTTTTGGTCGATGTGTAGAGATTCAAAATCTCTCTTTATAAGCTCTTCCCATGTTAATTTAGGCCTTCCTGTTCTTCTATTAATTGTGCTTGACTCAATAGCATTACTTCGTGTAGGCGCATTAGTCAGTCTGCGTTGCCCATGTCCATACCATTTGAGTCTGCCCTCACACAACTTGTCCTCAATGCTCGCCACCCCCACTTTATTCCTGATATAGTCATTGCTTCCTTAGATCTCTAAAATTTATAGTCAACTTGATGACAGAGATTGATAATCCTTAAACTAGATATATTGAGGGAATACATTAGAGAGCTACTTAAGATGAAGGGGAAAGAAAAGAGGAGGGGAGATGGAGATGTAGAGAACCAAGAAAAAGAAAAGATTTACAGAGGACAATACTCTGCTACGATTTCTAAAGAAGGGCGTAGACGACTTCCTTATAGGTGCTAAAGCTTAACTACATGATGTTAATAGGGTAGTAAAGGACATGCCATGGAGATTTGGAGAAGACCTAGGTTTTCTTCATACACTAGTGGGTTGGGATGGCGTGTCTTGGATGTGTCCACGGAGTGTCCAAGTCGTCTGGCCAAAAAAATTCAAAATGGACACGTCTAAGGCGTGTCCACCACGTCTGTAGGCGTGTCCACCATGTGTCTAGGCGTGTCCAAGGCGTTTCCATGTTGGACACGTGTTGGACACGGCTACGACAGCCTCCGAGAAGTGTCCGTGCTTCCTAGACTGTGGCACTACAAATATGGACATCCTTCTCGGGAGAGCTTGATGCCTAGGAGGCCACTTAGGCATGCCTAGGCGACAGCCTTAACAAGTATGGTTTGCGTGATGTTAATTTCACACAAACATCTTATAGGAATGGTTGAAACAAGTTGTATGTTTGCAACTTTTTGTTTTATTGAACTCCTATATCATGATAATATAAGTAACCTTATTGGTAAATATTATTGGTATATCCTTTAAGTGTTCTAACTTGGCTTTGCTTTGTTTCTGATTGGTGTTTAACGCTGCTTTGCATGTGTTGTGAAGCCTAGTTTAAGGATAGGAGCTTGAAACGAACTGTGGTTGGTGTTATTTCTATAAGCTAAAGCAATGTGAGGCTGCGGAGCAGAATGTATGGGGGTGGAAGCAAGGAGATTCATGGTATGTTAGATTTAGATCTGGAGCAGAGAACAACAAAAAAAAAATTCTCTGATCCTGAAATCAAGTTCTCATTTGGGTAGATGGTATCAAGATAGCTCATCCTCCCACTGGGATCGAGTCTGCTCTACAAAATGACCATGGAACTAACAATTACATTGGTTACACAATTATTAATAGATTGCTAATGAATTTGAATATAACAAACTCTTTAGGTGTTTGTCCGATTTAAAATCAAATTGTACCAGCTTATAGAACCGCATCAAAATCACAGACCATTGACCTTTTTTTGTTGTTGAATATTAACTTTATTGATTTTGTTATAGTGATTTTTGTTCATGAATGCTCACAAGCTTATGTTCTAATTATAGGTCAATGTCATGGATACCCTAAGCAGGCTCAGTCATGATTCAGACAGTGATGTATCTATGGTATGATTTTCTGATGTTTGACTTCACTCCTAAGTTTATTGTAAGAACATTTGTTTATGAATTTCAATGTTCTAGGCGGCAATCATCTCGCTGGGCTTGGTAGGCGCCGGTACTAACAATGCTAGAATAGCTGGCATGCTCCGCAACCTTTCTAGTTACTACTATAAAGAAGCTGCACACCTCTTTTGTGTATGTTTTCTTTTGTTTTTCTTCATTATCGGTTACACTCAATATAAAATTTCACTGTTTGCATTTTCTGTAAACCAGGTTTCTTGTAAACATTGAATTGGCCACTTCGTTAGTTTGTTAGTAATTTAATTCTCTGGCAGGTGCGAATTGCTCAAGGTCTTGTACATATGGGGAAAGGCTTGCTGACACTTTCTCCTTATCATTCTGACCGGTTCTTATTGTCTCCGTGAGTCTACTAACCCTATAAAAAAGAGCAAATGCATGCCCCGTGTGTGTGTGTTTTTCCAGTTGCTTGCTTGAGTGGTTTTAATTTTTTTTTTCTAGCAGGTTGCTCGCCTGGTTATTTTATATTCTGCTGTCATCTTTATCTGTCCATCTGTCTTTTTTTAGCTATGTGGCCACATCAAAAAATAGTTAAATGTGTTATAGAACCGCCTCTTATAGAACCGCCTTGAGTGTTTTTTGCTCCTCGGTCCATCACGTGCCTTACAATAGTTGGATAGCGTGCTTCTTAGTCCAGTCAGTTTTTGTGTAGTGGTAGTTTATTTGTATGGTAATCAATCTATTATGTTTGTTTCTTTACATGTTGGAGGAAGTCTCCTGGCTGTCGATTAATTGAGTTGCTCTGTCATAGTGAGTTGTGTATAAATTATTGTGTATGACAATATAGTTACAATCATGAGTCTTTCGAGTTGTTTGCTTGAATGGTTATAATTTTTTTTTTTTTGCTAGCAGGTTGCTCGGTTGGTTATTTATATTCTGCTGTCATCTTTGTCTGTCGGTCTGCCATTTTTAGCTATGTCGTCACTTGAAACAATATATAAATGTGTTATAGAACCGCCACGTATAGAACTGCCGTGTGTCGGGTGTTTTTGCCCATTAGTCCATCATGTGTCTTACAATAGTTAAATAGGGTGCTTCTTAGTCCAGTCAGTTTTTGTGTAGTAACAGTCTATTTGTGTGGTAATCAACCAATTATGTTTGTTTCCTTACATGTTGGAGGGAGTCATCTGATTGTTAATCGAGTTACTCTGTCATAATGAGTTGTATATAAATTATTGCGTATGACAATATGACTACAATAGTGAGTCTAATGAGAAATTAACTTTAATGGCATTTTAATTGTACGTCTACATGTGTTCCAATTAGACGGTTTGTTATTTTTTACTCAGCTACCATTTGTGAGGTTTCTTACATGTTGGTTCAACTGGACGTATGTGTGATCTTTTTTATTCCAAATGTCTATTTGTATGGTTCTTACACTGTTATTTCTTTATTAAAGCTATTACAAAAGCGGCGATAGCTTTTAAATTCAATTACACATTTGTATATTTATTTAATTTTTTAAAGATCTTTTTGTGGGTGTTATACGAATTAGGTTAGTTTATTTGTATAATATGTGCTTAGCACGTTTCTTTTGCTAGTATATGAAGTGTCAGAATCTTTCATGTTCCTTATATATGCTGTGTTATTATTTATAAAACCCTCCATGATTGTTTTTAGGACTCGGCTCTCTGGTTTAGTAGTAATTCTGCATGCTTGTCTAGACATGAAGTCTACCATACTGGGAAAATATCATTACATGCTGTACTTCCTCGTATTGGCAATGCAGGTATTTACAATCAAACTTGTCATTGGCCATGCATCCGAAATCTTTAGCTTTTGCTTCTAACTGCTTCCCCTGGAGTGACATGCCTAATGACTGGCGTTATTTGCTTATTTTGCTGCTGCAGCCACGGATGTTGATGACAGTGGATGAGAATTTGAAACCTTTATCGGTTCCTGTTCGGGTTGGTCAAGCTGTTGACGTAGTGGGCCAGGCTGGTCGGCCGAAGACCATTACTGGGTTTCAGACACATTCTACTCCCGTGTTACTTGCAGCAGGAGACCGTGCTGAGTTGGCAACGGAAAAGTAAACCTCCTATAATCACACAATTTGTTATCCAACATTCAATTATTTTTAGCTCGTTTCATCTGAGTTTTATCATGCTAAAGTGATCTTGCCATTTAAACAGGTACATTCCCTTGTCACAAGTGCTGGAAGGATTTGTTATCTTGAAGGAGAACCCTGAGTACAGGGAAGATTGATAATGCTACAATTGGATTTCTCCATTTCTGCCGAAAAATCAGCATCCGCCAATCTTCGCCTAGGGATATGCATTGAGTTTGAGAATGCCAAGGTCTAACCAAATATTGATGCCGCAGAATGAAACCTGTGGAAGCAGGTTTTACTCATTCCTACTCTGGATTTTACTAATTCTCGATATTTAGTCCCCGATTGGGATGAAAGTTCAAAGACTCCGCGATGGTTTGGCCTGAGCGTCATTCGTTCATCTGAGACATTTTTGCGGAAACCGGCAAGACCACAGTGCTTTGAATTATATAATTTATAGTATCATAGTGCAATTAGTTGTTCTTCAAGCTTCCATTTCTCTAAACAGCTTAATGCAGGATGTATTATAGGAAGTGTGTGGTCTCTCATGAACACTTAGTTTTTCTTTGGGAATTATCTTTTCATAGTTTTTCTTTGGCAATTATCTTTTCATCACAAACGACTCGTCCCATAGCTTGATCCTTGTTAAAATACGCTCTAATACACAATGCGGTTAAAAAACACCGTTGTCTAGACTTGTTTAGAAATCCTACAAAAGCAGTTGGACGCGGAGGAACCCTACAGAAAGCACGCTTCTCACTTTGGGCAAATGTTTCAATAGTCTTTCACATCATTAAAGATTGAAGATGCACATGCTATGTTCTTGACCAGATGTTTGGCCTGAAGGGCACAAATCCTATGTCCTTAATTAGACATCCCCATCTTAAAAATCAACCATGATTCTCTCATGCGCTATGGAATTTTCTAACATTGGAACGTCCAATTACCTTACAATCTGTTTAATTTCCTGAAATCTTTTAGGTGGTTTAATAGACTCCAGTGGGTTACATTTCTTTCCATGAGGGCAACATTATCTCCATGAACAAAAGGCTCACCATTTCTTTTGAACAATTTGCACACCACGCAATTTTTGAACAGATGTTCAACATTTCAGTACACGCATGCAAATATATTGAAAGACATGGATACTCAAAAGTTCAATGTAATATGACGGTGTATATGTCAGTGCACAATGGCTAATAGATGCAATGTAATCCATCATATCCACCTCTACATTTAGTTTACTCCCCATGCTAACACGCATCCTTTACTTCATTTTAATATTAAATTATGTGTATGTGACACAAAATTGGCCT
Organism: Alisma plantago-aquatica; assembly: GCA_963693085.1. Lineage (NCBI taxonomy): Eukaryota > Viridiplantae > Streptophyta > Magnoliopsida > Alismatales > Alismataceae > Alisma > Alisma plantago-aquatica. The sequence continues at coordinate 653,545,501 of OY856412.1, read as the reverse complement.
AAATGTGACATTCTTTAAAAAACATTGAACTACCTAGTATACAGTTGCACCACAATGCATAAAACATATTAGCTCATATTGTTATGTAGCATTTTGTCCATTATTTTACATTCTTTAAACAATCACAATAATTATTTAAGTCATATTTACATACAACAATTGATTCTATATGACAATCAACATACTATAGGATAAATGGTGTAACACCTCATCAAGACTTGGGCACAAGTGGAAGTGAGAACACATGTTGTCTACAAGATGACATGGTATTCAAACCAAACAAGTAGAGATGAAACACACCATGCATTCATAAAAAGAGATCCGTACGTCATGGTTTTACAAAGGTAGAACTGGTCATTTGTGGATTGAATCCCACCATGCTATGTTTTTGAAATTTTTAGCTACTCCTAAAGCACTTACTTTAAGACCTCCTTAGTTCCTTGATCTAGAGATATTTCATCCCAAGATTAAGTATAAAAGACATCAACTATAGGTAACCAACATTGCACACTTTATAATGAAATAGATTTACAAGACTTAGAAATAAAAAAAGCTTCACAGAATTCGACTTTATCATTTCTTGAACATATAAGTTCTATTGCATAACAATCTGACTAAATAAATATAGTGACCTCTTTATACCTACCCAATAGAGGGCACACTATTTGGAAAGCCAATGATTTCTTCAAAAGCCCATAGTCGCCCTGAGTGCCCCTCATTGTGAGAAGTGTACACACACATATATATACACACACACCATAACACATAACAAAACACACAACACAAGATAATAAATAAAGTGTATATACCAATATCCCCTCAAGCTGGTGCATAGATGTCAAACACACCTAACTTGTCCACCAGTGTAGCAAAGCATGTCTTGGGAAGTATCTTGGTGAAAATATCAACAATTTGGTCCTCAATCCTAAGATAAGGAGTGCATATGTGTCCATAGAGAACAACGTCTCGTACAAAGTGGCAATTCACTTTGACGTGCTTTGTGCGCTCATGGAAAGTGAGATTGCTACCAATAAAAGTGGCATCTTTATTATAGTAGTGCTTAAGAATAGGATCAGAGTTAGAAATATCAAATTCTTTGAGGAGTCCTTGGCCTCACATCAATTCACAAGCAGAATGGGCCATTGCCTTGCATTCGACCTCAACACTTGACCAGACGATCACGGTCTACTTTTTACTGTGCCATGTAACCAGTTTTCTTCCAACAAAGGAACAATATCTAGAAGTAGATTTTCTATCACATCGACTACTAGAATAATCAGAGTTAGAATACCCCGTAAGTTTATAGTGCCCATGTCTGCGATATAATAGGCCTTTCCTTGGAGAATATTTTAAAATTTTAAGGATGTGATAGACACATTCTCAATGACATAGTCGAGGTTTTTCTAGATACCTAATGACAAGTTCAACAACAACAGATATACCAGATCTCGCCATAGTGAGATAGATAAGCTTACTAACTGTTCTTTAGTATTGATGGTTAGTAGGGTATGGGGGTGAAAATTCATTATCACAATTGGTATTGGGATCCAGAGGAGTACTAGTAGGTTTAGAACCAAGCATGACTACTTATGTCAGAAGGTTCAACACATATTTATACTGTGAAAGACAGACCCCAGAGGATGACTTGGAAACTTCAATCCCCAAGAAGTACCGAAATTTACCAAGATCTTTAGTAGTAAAATATTATTCTAGATATCTATTGGTAGCTACAATACCTTTTGAATCAACACCAGATAGAATGATATCACCCACATAAACAATAAGCACAGTAAGCCCATAGCTATTTTTCAAATAAAAACATAATGATCAAATTGTGAGCGTCGAAATTAAAATTTGAGAAGTATCTGGCTTAATTTATCAAACTATGCTTGTAGATTTTGTTTTAGACCATATATCGCCTTCCTAAGTCTACAGACTTTGGTTCTCTCCCCTTGACTAGCAAAACCAAGTGGGTGCTCCATGTAAACTTCCTCGTGTAAGTCACCATATAGTATGATATTTTGACATCAAGTTGATAAAGGACCCAATCATTATTAGCACCTACAAAGATAAGTACTCTTACCGAGTTGAGATGAGGAACATGAGAGAAAGTTTCAAAGTAGTCCACTCCACAGGTTTGAGTGTAGCCTTTGGCTACACGACAAGCCTTTAGTCATTCAATAGAACCATGAAAAAACCAAAACAGCACATTTTAATATAAATATGTACACGAATAGCATGAAACAAATCTTATTTCCGGAAATAGCCCACTTTCTTCGTATAGCGTCAATATCTTGGCATTTTTAGTGCAGCCGGGTTAGAAAGCCCCAACTTTTTGGCGTTTTAGTCATAAAACGCCAACTTTTTGCAACCGGGTCAGAAAGCGCCAACTTTTTTGGCGGTTTTAGTAAGAAAAGCGCCAACTTTTTGGCGTTTTAGTCCGAAAGCGCCAACTTTTCGGCGTTTTAGTTCAAAAGCTCCAGCTTTTTGGCGTTTCCATTCAAAAGCACCATTCTGTCGGAATTGTCGGTGATAACGAGATCTTCTAGGGACGTGCAACGTTGATCATGGTCCACTTTTCTTCTCTAGCTCCAGAAACAGAGCTTCTTCAATTTTGTGGCGATAATCATGAGCACCCAGTTCCGATCACCTGGCTCTTTGCCGGCGGGGTCATCGGATAGAATTGTCTTCCAGAGGCTGGTCTTATGGTGAAAATCCTCCCGGCCCCACTTTCCGCCGAGGGTAGATAGCGACGGGAGCTAGATCTGAACCCTCGTCACAGGGTTGAAGAGGGAGACTTGTCGCGGATCGTGGATGCTTGCAAGCATCGCCCATCCCAATGTTGTTGAACAGACCCACTTCCCACAGTGCTCCGACATGATACACGATTCGTCAGGGAATCTGAACGCTATGCTTAAGAAAATGCACCACCCAGAGGCCTCAAAGTAGAGGAGCATCAACAGCGGTTCGCCGCTCTCAAAGCACTACTGGGGTACTTGGAATCGGAAGGGGAACCAGCGAGCGATGCTGCTTGACCTCTGCATGACAATGTGGGGCCAAGAACTGCATGCGCCACTCATAGCACAAATTGATGGGGGATCATCACCATCACCATCAACAACTTCTCCAACAACTTCTCCTACGTCATCCTAGTTTTTAATTCAATGCTTTGTTGTGAGAAGATCATCCCATGGCAATTGATGAGCCAAAACGGATGGAACTTTTGAATGAAGGCGCTTTCTGATTAAAACGCCAAAAATTTGGCGCCTTCTGACTTAAACACCAAAAAGTTGGCGTTTTCTGACTAAAACGCTAAAAAGTTGGTGTTTTTTGACCATGCTGCACTAAAAACGCCAAGATATTGGCGCTTTATGAAAAAAGTGGGCTATTTCCGGAAATAAGATTGGTTTCATGCTATTCATGTACATATTTATATTAAACTATGATATTTTGGTTTTTTATCCTTGATATTTAACAGTAAAAATCCAATGACAACCAATAGTTAGACAATTTTCAAGATAATCAACAAGATCCCATGTCTTGCAATCTTACAGGACATTCATTTCAGTTTCCATAGATTGACGCCAGGCAGGAAGTTGAAGAGCTTGTATAACATTCTTTGGAATAGATTTAGTAAAATAATCAGTAGTAAAACATGTAAAACTAGCATCAAGATTAGTGGAAGACCAGAATTTACTAATCAAATGATGAGTGTAGGAACATACACATTTCCTTTGGTAGATAAGAAGATGTAGGTCAGAGAATACATGGGAAGTGTTGTGATTTGCCGACAAGGGAGGAATTGGTTTTTGAGGAGCTAGAGAGGAGACTGTAACAGTGAGTCTTCTCATAGACACCTCTTTAGTTTCACCAGTGTGATCTTGTTCTACTACTGCAGGCAGAGGAGAAGGATCTAACAGATCACTAGATAAGGCATACCCTTTGTCAGAATAGTATGACATGTTTTCAAATAAAATAACATTCGCACACACAAACCATTGTCGATTGACATGATCATATCACCAATATCCTTTTTGAGTTCATGAATAACCTAAAAAGACACATTTAGTGGAGCATGGGTTAAGTTTAGATATCACAGGATAGAGACTCTTAACAAATTTGTGCAGCCAAAGATACACGATGGAACAAAATTCAAAGGCACATCGGGATGCAAAAGTAAGACGGGGACTTGATTATGCAACACAGAAGAAATCATACGATTAATTTAGTAGAACGATATAGAAACAACTTTAGGTCAGAAATGTTTATGAACGTGATAGTGAAGAAGAATTGTTCATGCTACTTCAAGCATATGACGATTCTTTCTTTCTACCACACAATTTTGTTGTGGTGTGAAGAGTAGGAAGTCTGATGAATGATAACTCGAGAACTACAAAGTGGATCCACATATTTTTGCATAAATTCTAGGGGATTATCAGTTTGTAAGATTTTAATAGTAGTTTGAAATTGGGTTTGGATCTCAGTTAAAAAAGTGGTGATAGTTTGCAAAACAATATTGTGATCCTTTAGGAGAACCCACCACGTTTCCCTAAAGTAATCATCAATAAAGGTCATAAAATAGTGATATCCAGACAAGATAAAAACAAACATTGACCTCAAATATAGGCATGAACAATATCAAATAGATTTTTAGAACGAACTTTGTTCTTCTTATGAAAAACATGTCAAGTTTGTTAGAAAAATTGGCATGATTCATACTCAAAATATTTTTAGAAATATTTGGAAATAACAACACAATTTTGCAACAGAGGATGCCCCATGAGATAGTGCCATTGCAGACTAGTCACAAAAGCAAACAGCTGAGTTGTAGAAGATTGCATCACATCCTGGTAGTACATTCCATCTGGTCTCTCATTGTCCAAACCAATCCTCTCCCTCTTATAGAGATCCTGAAACACATAACCCTTAGGATCAAAAGTAATTCAACACTGAAGACTCCTAATAGTTTTACTAACAAATAGAGGATTAAGAGGAAATCTTGGAACATATAAGACAAATATTAATGGCATATTTGTAGATGGCAATATAGTTCCAACAACATGGACAAAAGAGTGAGTCCCATTTGTAATGGTCACATGAGGGACACGTCTAGTTTTGAATAAGTAAAAATTTTAGAATAGCAAAAATATGGATAGATGCACATGAGAGTATGACCCCATTTATTTATACCATAAGTAGTAGGAGATGCAAGTAAATTAGAAGAACCTCTTTCTATAGCAATTGGTGGTGAGGATAGACAATCCTGGAGGAGTTTTTTCAATCTCCTAAGAAATCCACTCAATCGTGAGTTGAGTAGAACTTGAGACAGTAGCAATTGAGTCTTTACAGACATTATAAGAGACTTGATTCGCCCAGGTAGGTGCACTGTGCTTTTTCCAACATCGGTCCTCATTGTGGTTTGTGCACCCACAGAAGTTGTAGAAGCGGTTGGAAGGAGGAGGTTGAGGTTGACCTCATATGGGACCATGAGGAGGACCTCTTCCACACCATGGTCGCAACCACGACCACGTTTACATCTTTGACTAGAATTTGAGGAGCAGACCGCAAGGATCGAGTGATAAGAAGAAATAGCAAGTAGGGAAGACATAGAAGGAAGACGTTTAACACACTTGAAAACATACCTTAGTGTAGGTAAGGGATCACTAGATAAGATTTGGTCTACCACACCTATAAAGGAATGAGTCAAACCATCTAGAAATTGAATGAGGTGAAGTTCGTGGCGTTGTTACTGAAATTCTTTGATATCAACAAATAATGGATGATCTATTTTCAGCCCAAAGTGCTGGACACTAATTGTAATAGTCTTCTACATAATTGTCATTGGAATACTCCTTTTTAGCCAAGTTTTTTAATATCTCGAAGAACTTCTTCGGGTTTTGCTGGTGTGAGTACTGGGACATTTGATCCCACATGGATTTGGCATTTTGCAGGTGAAGAAGAGACTAACTAATCTTGGGTTGAGCACTGTTCACCATCCACATGATGACACAAAAATAATCATTGGCCGATTGGTTTTATGCCTGTTTGGCTTTGTCATCCACCAAGTCATGAGGAGGATCCCTAGAAGTAGAAGAGATATGAGAGTAACATCCTTGGGCTTTAACATATAGTTTGAATGATGCCGCCCAAAGATCATAATTTGATCCATCAAGTTTCATGGCCTAAACACACAAAGTTCATGAAGAATCTATAGCCACCATGGAATCTAGATAGATGACACACAAAATGATGAAGTAGAAGTAGTACAAAAAGGTATATCTGGACGACAATATTTGAGAAACTAGTAGTGGAGCATCAATAACAAAAAAGGAGCAACAGAAAATAGCAGTAGATGAGTAGATATAAACAACCTACATAGGGGCATAGGAAGCAACAACCAGATCCAAATATAGCAACATGAGTAGATCTCGACATAGGGGTAGTGATAACAACAACAATAGATATGAGAAACCCACATAGGGGTAGTAGATAGCAGCAACATATCTAGATCAATAGACCTAAGAAACCCACATAGGGGTAGTAGAGAGAAGTAAAGACCTACACCGCCATGATGTGATATTCACATTACCATGTGGAGTAGGTAGGAAAAGAGATGGTACTTGGAGGTTTTCAACTTGTTATTTTGGGACTAGACGAAAGATGGATCAATGGGATGGAGGGTGGAGGTCGATGGGTTGGAGATCAATGGGGGTGGAGTTCGATGGGGTAATGGGATGAGATTGAACGTTGATGAGGTTGAAGGTTGATGGGGGTGGATATCGATGGGTTATAGGTCGATGGTGTGTAGGTCGATGGGGGAGGGAGGAGGTGAAGGTGGATGAAGGTCGATGAGTAAATATTGATGGGGTTGATGGAAGGTCAAAAGGATGATGGGTTGATGAGTGAAGGGAGATCTATGGGTGGATTGAAGGTGAAGGATTAATGGAAGGTGGATGGGTTGATGGATTGATGGGTGGAAGATGAACAATTTATGGAAGAGTCAATGGGTGGAAGATGAAGAATTGATCGGTCCATGGGTGGAGGATGAAAGGTTGATGGGTGGTGGAGGTCAATGGGAAGGTGGTGGTGATGGAGGTGGATGGATGGTAAAGGTGGTGACACTGAAGGATATGGATGGAGAATATAATGAGGTGGTAAAATGATGGAGATAGTGGAGGTCGATGGTAGGGGAGGGGTAGATGGGATGGCTTAGGGAGGATCGACACGTATGATACCATTTAAAATGGGAAAACTTTAATTTGATATATTCTGACAATGACAATGCTCTCTTTTTTTATAGGATAAGAGTGTAAGGGAGAAACGAAACTAGGAAATATGGGATAAAAGGAAAAGATAGAGGCAAGACAAGTCTGAAGCACATAACACAAAACACAACACACCATAGCACATAACAAAACGCAGAGCACAAGATAACACATAAAGTGTATATGGTAATATAACCCTAACAGATATACTACACACGTGTTACATATTTTATTAAGCCCTGGGTAGCTTGAGGCGTACCACTCAAACTACTAGTTTCCTACTATGAAGTCACAATCAGCCCTGTATAAGATTTAGAATGATGGGAATCTTAAAGATATCTTCCCCTTGGTCAGTATGAATGACAAACTATAGTGGCACAACGACTCAGCCTACTAAAAATTAAACTTGGTCCGTCTTTGGTGCACATGCCACAATGCCAAAATTAGGGTATAAACCCTCAAGTTTGAGTTATGAATGCGACCACTCTATATCACATAAAAGATTTGAGCCACAACCTCAACCACTCTCTATGACCTTGAGATCTAGATGAAAGAGATAAAACCTCTCTACACCCGCATAATACTAATTAGTATATGACTCTGAGCTTTCTTCCAGATTACTCTTTTCACTATCTAGTAAGTTCTGATACTGAGATAGTTCTATAGTCACAAGACACTACATGATTAGGGTTACACTTGATTACTTAACCCAATTAAGTATTTTTACTGTATCAATCAAGATACATACATGCTCTTATTATTAATTTAATAAGATAAATTATGGATTGCAACTTTAGAAGATATAAAAATGTATAAAATAGTTCCATGTTACTCCATCATGGTATATCTATCCATCCTTAGCCACAAAGAGGACCAAATCTCAAATAAGGGCACATAAAAGCCCAATTTGTCCTTTAGACCAAAACAATAGTGATTTCATGTAGGAATCTAATTATCATCTGATTTTTTAGAGAACTTAACAATGTATAATAAATTTAGCACCCAAAATTTGAGTTTAAAACTCCCTTGAATGTGAAATTTTTCCTAATTCTAAGAATTAGACAAACGCATGTTCATAACCTAGCATAGATGAACAACCTTCAATACTAGAATCTAATTCATTCACCATTACAACACCACAAAAGTAAATAAACTCCTTATAATATTCATAGAATGATCACCATACAACAAGTATTAATATGCATGTTTAATTCCTTTTCGTTAGGTACCCAACACCATAAAAATGAAATCTTAAAGAGTCTTTATACTTGTATTAAAATTTTTAGTTTTTGAACACCATAAATCATATATAGGGATAAGAAAATCTTACGAATTCATATCATCAACTTACTTATGCAAAAAAATGAATAAAAAACTCTCTTTTAGCATATCACAAAATTTTAGAATAAGATTAATATTATGCATGTTATAAGTAGGCAAGAAATGTTGGTAGAGACCACAATGTCGGAGCAAGCAAGAGAAAGGCGATTGAGCGCCACCATCCCTTACCTCACGATCACCATACAATCTTGAGGAAGAAGGGCAATGCTACCACAAATCCTCCTAATCCTACCCCCTTCTTCTTAGATGCACCTATGGAAATGCCAGATGTATCGAAACTAACTGAAGATCCTTATAGCCTGAGCTTTTCTCCTACTACGTTGAGAATGGAAAAATCATCTATCCAACATCAAAGGTGATTGAAAACCCATGTAGATGGTCTCACTTATAGCTGGATATGTTCCAAGCTTCAAGCCTCATCTGCCCACTTTGGAAGACTATCTTCACTGGTTATGGAATCCTGGAGGCTTACTAGAGGTCATCAAAAGAGGAAATGATCTGTTTGTGATCAGATTTCCTGAAGCTGCAGATCTGAATCATGCTCTAAATGTGGGTCCATGGTATGTCAGATATTGTCCCCTTATCATCTTGAAGTGTAAACCTGGTCAAGATCTGGAAAGAATAGCTATTAAGAATGCACTGATCTGAATTCAAATTCACAACCTTCCTGTTAAATTTTGGGATAAGAAGATGTTTGAACGCATTGGCTCATATTTGGCTATTCCAATTTGTGTCGATAAAGCCACAAATTTCTGCTCAAGGCTAGATTTGTTTACTCAAGGTCAATGTTGACTCTAGGTCTAAATTGACTAAACCCTTATTTTGATGATGACTAACCATTCCAATTATTTGTGTCTAATGCTTCTACTTGAATGATTTGAGATTAGGTATAGACAGACTCCAAATGCTCTAATTTTCACATCCTAACTTGGAGAAAAGATAAGTTGAAATTAATGCAAGTGCACTTTTGTAGACTATGATGTAAATCCATTAGAATCATGAGTTGGTATGTATGCCCTGAGAGCCAATCATATGATGATTGGATTGGGATACATTATGATTGATTTGATAAATATCAAAGGCAAGCTTCCAATTTGTTCTTGTTCAATCAGTTATGAGACAATGATAGAACATAATGAATGTCTAGAGAATGACAGTACTCAATGATGTATGTCTTCCGGTTGAGGACCTAAAGAATGAGATCATATGGATGCTAAGAGTTTGTACATTCTTGTTTTGTCCCTAGTCGAATGTCATTGTGGAAGGTTGATAGACAACAATGACACAACAAGACTAGAGTGTGTGTTGGTTGATGATAGAGTCTCATTAGTCATGATATGTGATATCAAACCAATCACATAGATACATGTTAGAGAACAGTGTATCAGACAGACCCACCGTGAGAGTGACACATGGAACCATGACATGGTAGTCACAGTAAACTCTCACAGTGATGGTGGTGATTGTGATTCTTAGACCTGATATCACTGCACTCATCACATGTCGTTGGGTACACTTTGACATCGTCAAATGCGGTCCTAAAATATGGATTGTTATAAAGATGATGATTGGGTGACTTTGACACATGGGGTTTTGACTGTGAGTGATAGATATGTGATTTGTCCCTCCTAAGGGAGTATGATGTCCATGGCCACTTGATAAGCGAGACTAAGAAAGGCATGCACATGCGCGTGTGAGTCAATATGTGATATTGATGGCACACATACCTTAGACAGTCTGCTTTGGATCAAGGAACATGAATGAATGTTGAAAGGATGACAACTCCATGCCTTGAGTTCATTTAGGATATCAGAGAGAAAGGAATTATACATTCTCTAACTTTCCTTTTCACTTGGGTAGCACTAGTGTGCGACTAGGCACCGCTCTTTGCTTGTGATGTCATAAGCTGGTATGGACATTCACTGCCAATGTGAAATGGGACCTATAGGGTCACACACAAATGATTTACCTAGAAGAGGAGTTTATCCATAAATGATGTTTGGATTGATTACTAAAGGTGTTTATGTACTCAACCAAACATTCAATCAATTGACTTGACTCAAAATCATCAAGTTCAAGTGTTGAACCAACTGATTTGAGTGTCAGATTGATTGAGAACTGCATTGACTGTGTTCTACACAATCTGGACCACCAACCGACCGGTTCACTGGGTGAACCGATCGACTCATGGTCAATGAGACGACCGGTTCACTTGGTAAACTGATCAAATCGACTGGGCCAAACGAGCAAGGGTTGGATTGTCCCAATTTGTGAGAAAAGTTTTTTCGTTTCACTTGTAAAATTCGATTGAAACAAGAATTTATCTTAGTATTAATTTGAAACGAAAGAGGAAAGTCAATTGGAGGCAAGTCTGGGAAGTGAACCGACCGGTTCACTAAGTGAACTGATCGGCTCACACTCCCAACTGGCTGGTTCATTTGTGAAACGACCGGTTCGGCTGCCACCGTGCAATCAATTCATAGAAATTCCAGACCCTTCTACTCCCACTTTAGTCCCACATTTCCCGGGTCTGAGAACCATGACCCTGGCCCCTCCTATATATAGAGGGATACTGGGGGCTTCTCAGATAGCACAACTCAGAACATCAGTTGGTTTGCAAAGTTATTATCCTCTCTGGTTGTGGTAACTGAGAGAGCCCAAGCAAGTGCTACCCGACTAGGGAGGTACAATAAGGGAAAGACAACTGTAGGATGACAAATGGTTGTGGGAGAGTGTGTCGGTGACTAGTACGTCGATAGAAGGGGACGAATCCTTCTAGTGTCCTGTAGGACATGATGACTAGAGTTCCTGATGGTCCGAGTGGACTATCTATAGAGGCGGGAGGTTTCTGCCACTCAGGAGGACGACCGTCAACCACACTCCTAGTCAAGACCAAGAGCTGCACAGACGCCGTCGAAGATAGGTGGTTGAAGACCACACTTGCTGTGAGGTATTGTCGCTGAGCAAGCCTCAGGACCAGGTACACCTTGCTAAAACCATCATTCCTATTTCATAATTGTTGATGCGATCCGTGGTTAGGTTTTGTGGTGAGAGATTTTTTTTTAAATTTCCGTTGCCTTCTCCCTCACCTAAAACCCAACAATGGTATCAAAGACACGTCAATGTACTATATTTTAGGATTAATCAATATGATCGGTTTTTGGTTTTATCACCTTTTATTTATTGCATATGATGTGAATATTTAACTGGATAAATGTGAATAACTAATTAATACCACATGATGCCAAACTAAATATATACATGTATGATATGGTATATATATGCAAACGATACGCGTCGCTCAAAACAGTTTTGATGATGGATGTGTAGCGTGATTATGGCCTATAAACCCCTATGTGTGTGCTTGGTTGGTTGTAGTTATTTGCTCTCGGTCTGCGCACCAAGCCTTCTTCTTCTTTTTCTGATGTAACTCGAGATAACTCGAGTTTCTCTTCTACCTTTACTACCCCTGAATGTAACTCGAGGTTTCCCAATGAGATATGTAAAAGTAGGATAGTTTATTTCCTATTACGTCGAAGACTGGCGGGTGCCCAGACGAGTGTCTGGAGGTGCGAGACAATCAGCTGGAGTGCCAACCGATCGGTTGGTGGACCGAGACGACCGAATGATGGTGCAGCTGGAGGCCTGACAAGGAGTAGACGACCTGGCGAACTGTCCATCTGGAGGAGCCAGACGATCGGTTGGAGACAACCAACCGACCGGCCAGAAGGCGAGCTGATCAGTCGTGTGACGAGATGATCAAACCCGGAACGACCTAAGCACATGATCTTCATCAATAATAGGTTGCATGTGATGTAGACCTAGATGACCGTAATTCCTTGTGACTCAAATAATTATAATAGGATGACCATAATCATCTCTTTATCATTATTGCATATTTTCGTTGTGGGATATAGCATGTATATGATACATACTATATATGTGGTGATTGGATACATATATGCATATATAAGCATATTAAAATCCCTCAATATAATATTAAGTCTTAGATGCTTTCCATAAGTGGCATACATGAAAAGCTTGATCGACAAGTGTAGGCATCCCAAGGATGGTGCGTTGTCTATCTCATGCAAGTGTGATGGTAGTTGTATGGGCCCGCCAAGCGAGGTGCACTTCTATCGTGTTGGCTTTTGGGTCAGGCTTAACTAAGTGATCTTAATGGGATTAAGCACTTAGAGGCATGGCAATGTTCATGGAAAAGAGTTGCACATGTCATCTATCCAAGAGTTGCATATGATGCAATTGGTTAGTGTTACCTACCTTAATAATTGATTATGGACGCTGGTGTTGGCCAGGTAATAACTGAATTGTTTTGGATCTTGGCTCACTAGAAGGTTGTACACTGTAATCTTCTAAATTGATGGCGAGGGCTATCAATTTGATCAAAATAGTGGGAGCAATAATAATTGAAGGCCTAATTATATCGTCAAAATTATCAAATCAATCAAAATTAAGTCAAAAGAGTTTTGGACTAAAATTGCAAATTTCCTTTTCGTAGAACAAATGACTGTCAATAATAATCACTTTTCGCTGCGATCGATCCTTGAGAAGGACAAGCTAAATGGGAATAATTTCTACGACTAGTTTAGGACATTGAGAATTGTTCTCACTCAAGAGTGAAAGCTCTATGTCCTAGATACACTAGTGCCAGATTAACACGCTCCCACCGTACCAAAGGCAGAACATGATGCTTACAAGAAGCATACTGAAGATGCCATTGATGCGAAGTGCTTGATGTTGTGCTCAATGAACTGTGAGTTGCAGAGACAACATGAGAACATGGACGTCATTGAGATGGTTCAACATCTCAAGAACATGTATCAAGACCAAGCATGGCAAGAGAGATATGATGTCTCCAAGGAACTGTTCAAGTGTGTCATGACAGAAGGAGATCCCGTTTGTCCTCACACACTCAAGATGATTGGGTATGTTGAGAACCTGACAAGATTGGGATTCCCTCTGAGCTAAGAGTTGGCTACTGATGTGATACGACAATCGTTACCAAAATCTTATAGTCAGTTTGTGATGAACTACAACATGAACAACTTTGATAGGCCACTGACAGAGTTGTTGGGCATGTTGAGGACAGCCGAGACACAGATGAAGAAAGACAAACCCAAATCTGTGATGTTGATCAACATAAATAAGGGTAAGTCTAAAGGCAAGGGCAAGGGAAAAGAAAAGAAAGGTTTTGATGCTATCCAATAGCCCAAGTCATCTTCATCTCTCAAGGCCAAAGGAGGGGTAAACAAGGGAGGCAAATGTCACCATTGTCAAGAGCCAGGACATTGGAGGAGAAATTGCCCTCTCTATCTGGATGAACAAAATAAGAAGGAGGGGATGGAAGTCTCCACCTCAGGTATCATGAAATAAACTTGAAACACTTATTTAATCTGTGGTATATGATACAAAGACATAGATCTGACATATATGATATGCAGGATTTGAAAAGAAGTGATGGCCTTTGTGAAAAGACCAAGAAGGAGCACTCATCATTGGAGTAAGTGTTGCTGCCATAGATAGGAGTACCTTTTAGTTTATTTCATCCCAAAGGGCATGTAATAGAGTTATGAACTGTTATTTCATTTAACCAATAAATAGAAACACTTTATTTCTACATCTTGTAATGACAAGGATGTCTATCAATAAAGTTGATGTTTCAATTTAAAGGTATGATTTTTTGTGGCAATGCCCTATTTATCTTGTGGTACTTGGTATCCATAAGATAGATTGATACCTAAAAGTTATCGATGACTCAAACAATTAATTAGCATTATCATGAGAAATTCATTTCTAGCTTGCATGTTGATGGATAGGCCGAACTCTTTTGGTTGTGAACCATTAAGAGATATGAATGTATTGGGCATGATGACAAGTCAATCTTCACTAGATGTAGTGGGAGAATGACTATTCTATGAGGTATAATACATACTGATGTATATACATACCTATTGGAGTAAATGCTAATGCTTCAGATGGTGTTTAGTGAAATACCAATATGAATATCTTGAAGTGTTCAAGAATATCATAAATGAAGTACAAACTTGGTAAGAGTATTAACTCCTTGATGTGATCAATGAATGGGATAATTAAACCAAATGTTTGAGGACCTTGTGAGTAATTATGTTAGTGTATCATAGAGAAATCATGATGTCTAAAATAAAGAAGGAATAATACTCTAAAGAGTTAGAGCATGATCATCAAATAACTAACCTTCTAGAATTCTTCTAAAAGAATATGCTTACACTAAATACAGGAGATTTAAGAATCACAAGTGGTGTGGATTCTCAAATTCCTTATATAATAGATACACCTCATATATCCAGGTGATGAATTGGTCATGTGATGAGCCAATAATCTAGATGATGGACCAGATTTTGAGTAATGGCTTGATGCCATAAGATCCAAAATGACTTCCATGTGAACCAATTAAGGTATGACCTTATGGTAGCACTCATTGGGATAAAACCCATAAGTACAATTGGGTCTTAAGAGTTAAGACTGACACAGATGACATTTAGAGAAAGGATCATGCTTAATGTTGGAACTTGAAGACTATGAGATTTGGCATTTGGATATTAAAACCACATTCCTGGAAGGAATAAGATAAGGCTGCGTACGTGACACAACCTGAATGGTTTTATGAATCCAATAGTGCAAATGCAATCTATAAGTTATAAGGGATTAATTAATGTGATTGATTAAGTGCAAACAACTCAGAACTGGAAGTCTTTACTTTGATTATATAGTCAAAAGGTTTGACTGATATATCAAAATAAAGAAGGGATCTGTGATTACAAAGATTTAGTGGGAGCGTACTCACATTCCACATGATGATGAGGAATGAAATGTTCTAAAATGGAAACTGGTGTGGAAATACCTTCTTTGAGGGAAGACAGAGAAATGTCCTATGTGATAGGAATAGAGATCTATAGAGATAATTCTCGAAAACCTCTTGACCTGGTAAAGAGAGAGCATACATTGACAATCAATACTAAATGGTTCAGAATGTACAAATTCAGTGGGAGAAAACTTGTCCATGTTACATGGAGTTAGTATCTCAGATGCCAAGTGTCCCAAATTCTTACGAAGAATAGGAACACATAGATAGATATGGATCTATCATGTATGTAATCATCCCATTATCTTTTATGTATTAGTCATGACAAGAAAATATGCATTCATCATCTTGTATGATATGCTCATCCTGTTAACTCGTATGATGAGTGGATGTATGTTTGCTTCCAGTGAGAGTCACTGGAATACCATGAAGAACTTGTTTGGTACTTATGAATTACTAGTTCTATGGTAATGTAAGGAAGAGTTGGGTGTAAAAAGTTACACTGATGCAAGCTTCTGAAATGACAGAAAATGATTGCAAACTATCAAATATAAAAGTGAATATGAGTTGATAAATGGAAACGTTCCAATTTAAAAGCCGTTTAATTCTAAAAAGGAATGCCGAGTATCCTTGTGTTATGAATAACAGATGATACTATATGGATCTAGAAGTTCATAGAGATGAACTTATAAATATTCCAACCATTGATGACAAGTAGTAATACTGAGTCAAACAATGGAGCTAAGTGTTAGGCAAGGAATATCAGATCGCATATTACGAAAACTCCATCTCATATGAATGTCGTACAGTGAAGGGATGTGATACATGCAATATACCGACCAAAGCAAAGTGTTGCTAACTCATTGCGTTAGCACTGGAGCAGTAGAAACATGTGGGACATGTTTGGAGATCACTAAGAATATGATTCAAAGGTAATTGGCTCGCAATGCAAGTGGGAGTCTGTTGGTATGTATGCCCTGAGAGCCAATCATATGATGATTGGATTGGAATACATTATGATTGATGTTAAATTGATGTTTGTATTGATTGGAATACATTATGACAAATCTATGTTTGTCTTAAATTGATGTTTATGTTTAAAGCAAGGTTAAAGGCCTTACAAAATCAATGACTGAGGAGAAAACCACTGACAAGGCTACACAATGCAAGTGTAGTGAGAAATTTAATGTTAATCATGACAGTCAGAACTTCCCAATGAATTAACACTAATATTTCATGTATTGATTACTATAAATTCATGTTGATAAAGCCTTATGTAACATACATTTTGTATTTTCTTATTATTTTTGTTGGATTTCAGTTCCTGAGTGTATCTCTGGTACATGGTATTCTACTTATATGTGTTGATTATGTGTTTGGTATGTGTGTTGTTTATTTCCATTGTAAACCATCTTGTTATTTTTTTGTGAATTATACGTTATTTGATTCCATCTTTAATTAGTTTCTACTATGTTATTGTGGATCATATTGCATTAGTTACAATTGTGGATTGATCTCTCTACTTTGTGATCTAACTACCAATTTCTATTTATATGGTCTATTGGTGGTTGGATGAGTATTAAGAATGGGATGGATGTATCAGATGCTTGATGATTTGTTATATATATAACGTTCAATTGATGATTGAATAGGCTACTATCATTGACTATTCTGATGTTGGTTGGTATCTGTAACCTGATGAAGATGTGTTGTGCATTATTTACACATTTGTTGCAACGCTGAACGATGAAGACAAAGGTTTTGCTGCCACATGGATGTTGTAAACCTCGGGCCCACCACCCAAGACTCTAGTAGAGTTTAAAGAATGACAAATTGCCCCATAGATCACTAGTGGCCTTGGTTGTATGCTTTGTTCACACTCACACACAACTCGGGATCAACTTCCTACCAGGTCACCCATCCTAGTACTAGTCTGGACTGAGCACACTTAACTAAAATGTGTTTAGTGAAGGGTTTCATGAAAAGGAGATGCATCTTGGTGATATGGATAGTCTAATTATTTCTTTTAAGATCATTTTATTTGAGCCCTCAAATCTTGGGATGTTTCAATATCACCCACTTAAAATCTTGACGTCCTCGTCAACCCTCAACTATATGGCCTCATGTTATTTTTTCATTTCAGTTTAGACCCATAATGACCCGTCTATAACCAGCTCCCGATCATAGCTACTAGTGCAAGGGGTGGATCCATCACCATGGATATTCCTTTCCAACATGCCTAGAACACACAAATCAAATCCTGACATGCTATAGGAACAAGTATGCCCCACCTACTAGAGGGGAATTGAATTCGATACTATTTTTAATGTTCAATCCCACTACACAAGGCTCTAATTGAGTTTGAGGAATGATGAATTTCCCCATAGACCACCACTGACCTTGACTATGTGCTTTGTCCTCACTCACGCACAAGTCGGGATCAACTTATCTCTAGGTCACTCATCCTTATACTACTCTGGGATAGCACACTTAACTATAAATATTTAGTGATGGACTCTCTAACAAGGAGGTGAACATCGTTGATATGGATAGTCCAATCATTCTTTCTAAAATCATTTCATCCGAGGCCTCAAATCCTAGGACGTTACACATGTAACATGAATGTAACTCTGGAGGATTTTGCTGATGCCAAATGGATGCAACATCTCTATAATTGTAAATTTTTTTGAAGATTCTACAGCTTCTTGAGGCTATGTCATGTATTTTCTTTAAGATACCCAACACTTTTTTCTAAGATCTTATTTTCTTGTCTACTCGAGACCTTTGTATGGAATGTCTATTGATGTTGTTGCTATTTTTTTTATTTTGATCGATGCATGTTCTATTAAGATGTATATAAACTTTATTGTAAATTTTCTACATACTAAAAATACAAAAAGAGGTAGAGATCTTGTGTTATCAACATAAAAGTGTTATTCAATATCTTCCCAAATGTTTTTAAAGATCTACTCTATATTATTCACTTAGTTTCAAAATGCTACCTTTTGATTACTAACAATTTCTTTATGATGAGTTATTTACTTTTGAAAACTGTATGTTACATTTTAGAGCAAATAGTTATGATTGTGGTCAAGTAGTTACTTTTAAGGTCAAAAATTGTAACTTGTTACATCAAATTGTTATTGTTATGATTGCATATTACTTGTAATCCAACAAATTCAACCATATGTGAAGCATTTTGTTGTAACAACCTAACTATGTAAACCATATTCATTCACATTTATCTCAAAATATATATTCAATTTAGTCCGTAGAATTCATTCTAAAAATATGGCCACTTGATTCTAAAAAAAGTTACCTTTTACTATATGTAGTTACATAATGTACCTTTTACTATATGTAGTTACATAATGTACCTTAGAGTTACATTTTAGAATCATATGTTACTTCTTACGACAAATAATTACTTTACATGTCAAATAGTTGCCTTTTTAAGGTACTTCATATAGTTACTTTTCTTGACTTTGTATTAATTCAAATCCAACTAGCTTCAACATTTTGGAAATGATACCCACCTATATAAATACTGAGCACCTTCTTACTGGATATTACATTGATATATAATAATCCATTTCAAATCAGTAGTTGCATTCAGATTTAGCAACTTCAAAACAATCCAGATGTATATAACCGAATCCTTAGCTTTTAGATTTTGGATGTCTACAAATAGAATTGAACATCCAAATTAATTCTCATTTGAATCAACAACAAATAAATATTTAGAATCACATATCAGGCAAAAGTGTTTTTAGATTTAACATTATCAAACTTTTGATACACATCTAAAAGTAATCATCACACAAAGCGTTTATATACACAACAAAAACATCAGCAAACACAACACGTGGTAATATGATAGTTTCATATACTGACCCCTCACATATAATTGAGTTAGGGTTTACAAAAAAATCATCAACACTATTTTGTAAAAGTTGGATTTAAGATGATACAAGCCATGAATTCAGACTTGTTACCTTATCATCCAGTTTGTCTTCATTAGGCTTGTCACCTCCTCCTCCTTTTTTCTCTTCTTGATCACATGCATCTGTTCTAATTGCTTGCAATCTTCTATTCTTCATCATCCTTTGGAGATGTCTACTTGAATAGTAGGTTTGTCTTTACTTGTATAAGTCATCTCCTTCCTATTCACCAAATAGTCTAGATATATCATAGTTTAGACTCCCAAATCAACACAATCTTATTGTTGAGGGCATTCATGGTAGTCAATTGTCCATTGAGACATTTGACATCCACACTATGGCACTCCCCTATAAAACTCATGAACAAAATCCACGTACAAGTGAAACCAAACTTTATTTAATACAACATATTCTGATTCCATTGCATTCATTAAGTAGTATAACTTTTCATCTTTTCTTATCTATCTACTAACTTCTAGTTTAGAAATGGAGTTTCCTGGCATTGAGGAGTAAAACATGTACACCTCATATTTGAAACTTGCTTCCAGAAGTGCAATGATTGTCATTATTCACTATCATAAATACGAAATCCATTTTCATAAACTCCTTGCAATAGACGTTAAGGAGAGGCGATAGCCGAGTGATTCTTTAAAAGCTATGTCATCCACCATCATATTTAGTTTTTACTACAATACAATATTTAAATTATACAATCAATTTTCCTTATTATATTGTAGTGTTTTTCAAGTCTAGTGTGATAGTGGCTTGTCTTAGCCGCACATAAGTGCTCAAACAATGCCATGACAATTCATTCTTTCTCTTTTTATTTGTCGTCACTTTTAGCTATCCACAAGGCAATCTGTGGACTGAAAATTCAGACTCCTCAGTTATAACTAATAGAATAAAAATATTACATTTATCTTTTTATAAGAAATTGCATTATTTTGTCTTTAAATAATAATCATGACAGGTCCTTTTCCATGCACCAAGAAATTTTACCTAAACACCACTCTCTTCCAAACCTACATTGCAGTTGTTATCATATCTCACAGTAAAATTGTATAAATGAGAAATAAATTTTCATTTTGCATTGAATGCAAATATGTTACTATAAATTGTGACAACTATATCAAAATTGTACCCATTGTGTCTAAAAGTAACTATTTTGTTTGATTTGTAACCACTATGTTTGCATTGGAACTATTATATCTAAAAAGTAAATATCATGTCTACAATGTAACTATTTTTGTCTATATTGTAACTGTTAAATATAAACTATTCTATCACTATACTAGCTATTTTATCTAAAATGTAACTATCCTGTGAAAAGTGTTGCTATTTTCTCTGCATTAAAAGCAACTAGTATGTAGTATAAACTACAAGAATGAAAAATAAAACAATTATAAATTGTCTATGCGTTCTATGAATTTTTATACATATTCCTTCATCTTATTTGTCTTGAAATTCTCTATTCCTATAAACATGAAGTTTTTTTGTTGCATTTAGTATGTGTCACATATGTTGGTTACTTATTCAAACTATCTTTTAATATAAAAAATAAACAATAATTTGCATTTTACCCTTACCAAAATATGCCTCCTTATTTTAATATTTTCTTATATGCTCCAAAACTCTTTTCTCAGGGTCCTCTTTATTCTTGTTAATACTTCTACACTCTTCTTACTATTTTCAGATTCACTTTAAATATTATGTTCTTATTATCCATCATTTAACTTATCTTACATATGCATATATTGATATTACACTTCCATTTGTATATTTTCAACATCACTTTCATGATCATATACAACAATTTATTTTGTAGGTTGTTCTTATTTTGTGGATGTATAATGGGAAACTTCCTAATAATCATGAAATTTTGCATCATCCATATGAAGTACTTCATATTCTTCAATAACGTTTCTTAGTTGAAGTTTTGTTGGCTTCTTCTTTACCTCCATTCAAACTCTTTTTCTTGTTGTTTCTTCATTATAAACATCTGTTGTCTTATATTTACTTATTGAATCATCCTATTTCATGTCCAACTTTTCTAAACTCTCACCCCTATCATGCATTTAAGTATGTTCTATAACTACCATCTTCCTACTTATATTTTCTATTTTCTTCCTGCGTCTATATCTACTGACTTCCACCTTTTATTGTCACTATATATTGGAGTGTTTATATTTGTTTTTGCTGCAAGCCTACCTTTCCAAATTTCTCTCATATACGTGTTATTCTCTTCCTAAAATTTTGATAAAAACTGTCTTGGTCCCTCATTTTCATTCCTTAAAATCGAAAATTTTTCAAGTTGAAACTTATTGAAGACTTCCTTTTGGTATCTAAATTCATCCTTCAAAGATTGCACTCTATGGTCCAAGGCATCATTCATCCTAGAGCTTGGACCAACTACTATAACTACCTTATTTTTTATGACTGCCTTCATCTTTCTCATGTTTGCTATAAGTAGTAAGGTATTTCTTTGATTGTCTTAGAAACCTCTCAATCATATTTATTATTTTTTATAATTTTTGCTAATACCTGTTCAGATAATTAAAGACAAACAAATACCATGTCAAATACATACCTTTGAAGTGTTAAACTCTTCAATTCTCTTTATCTTATCTACTTACTGTGCCAATCTTAAAACTTGACAGATCTTTGTCTCTCCTTACGAGAGTAGACCGCTTCTTTATCCTTAGCTTTGCATCCTTGAATATTGGATCTACAATTCCCATAATCTCAAAGGCCCTTAACTGTGTAAATACAAAATGCTACTTTTACAATTCAATCATCTAGTTTTACAAATAAAATAAATATATATTAGTAATCAATGTACTTAGACATAGGCACATAATACATTCAATAGTATAAAATGTGCTCCTATTGGTCTCTCCTCTCCTCTTTTTCCTCAGGTTTTTGTTGAGATCTTTCATCTTCTTAAAGATGTGTGCAAACTGATTTTCCCAACTCAACCACCTTGTTGTAGTTACATCATCCATGTAGCAAAGTAGGTAGTGTTGGGCCCAAGAACTAGTGTCTGGTGATAGGAATGTTGCATCCAGATACAACATCCATGCTCTACACATGTTTTGATATGTGTACGATTCATGGCAAATTCTTTCCACAACAACATGAATGTCTCCTTATGTAATTCATGATTCTTCTTCTTTATCTTCAACTTATCTCCAATTTCATCCACATTCACTTATTTTATTCTCATATTTTCCTCCATCAAACATTTCTACCTACACATGTTTTTCTATCTTTGATTTCTTATATGGTACAATTTCTACACCACTACTTAACATCTCTAAAATCATTACAACATCCTCTATAGTCATTGTAACCTTAATCCCAAGTGATACCAGAAATCAATCCTGGTCAAAATAGTTTGCTATCAACTCCACCAGAGATGACACATCCATAAAAAGACTGACATTTTTATCAAGTTGGCAAAGGTAGAGGATCTCATCATTTCAAGCTGATTTTTGTTAAGCACTAAACCATTTAGTATTTGTATATAACTCTTTATGTAGAAATCATGATATAGAATGTGTGTACTTTTAATAAGTAGAAAATGTGATATTTCTTATTACGTATTGTAATTTTCACTCAAATTATCTTAATAAACAAATATGTTCATTTAAAAGGTTACATTTTGTGTTGATTAGTTATTTCTTATACTTAATAATTAATTTATGTATCCAATTATTACCTTTTCTACTGAATAATTACTTTTATAATCAATATTTACTTTCTATAGTGAATACTTACTTCTTGTAATGATTTATTACTTTATCTATCCAATAGTTACTTTTGTTTATTGAAGATCTACCTCTTTAATGCCATTTTACTTTATCCAATTTTTACCTTTTTATAGAGAATTAAAAATTCATAACCAATATTGACTTTTTCTATTGAATACTTATATGTTGTACTCATTTCTTATTTTATGTTCGAATAGGTACATTGTATATACAATAGTTAGTTTTATGTATCAAATAGTTTTTGAGCTAAATAGTTACTTTCTATACCCTATAGTTACTTTTTGTTATGAACTCTTACTTTTGTGTTTTGATAAACCATTGTTTGAGTTAAATAGTTACTTTTGGTTTCTTATTGTTTATTTTCATATCATATACTTATTTTTAATATTTAATTTCTACCACTATTCTACTAGTCCCTTGATGGCAAGGTTAGGGTGTGGTATAAATCCCTAGATGATTACAATATCAAAACTTGGGACAAACATCTAAACTAGTTCCCTCAGATGTTCTTTCCACTCTCACTCACCTACCAAATCAAAGGACAAATAACTTAGTTTGAACCACTCCCAGGAGAAACTCAGTTCAATGCCTAGGAACATTCAAGTAGCTTTTATGAAAATGCCCTCATCACGTAATCTCTTCTGAACAACGTATTGAAATATAGGGGAGTCAATAATGATGTCAAGAAGTTTCTAGACGCATCCTCCAATGTCAACTTCACGAGGCAAAACTTCAACAATGCATGGAAGATGGTGAGTAGGGGAGCTGATGTCACAGAACCATTTTTATCCCAATCCCACTGCCTAGACAGTAGTAAAGGGATTGAAGCGCTCGTCTCTGAGTGGCCCAAAAGGGTCTCACACACTGTTATATATAATAAGAAATAATAACTCATAAAATAGGAGATTTAAAGAATAAGCTAACCCAAAAAGGAGATTTTGCATATTTATCCTGTTCATCAGGGTATATCAAGTGTGAAAGTGATCTAGTCAATGTCCCATTTGTTTTGCCTAAAATCAAGAAAATCAAGACACAATCAATGCAATTGCATGGTACACTATCAAAAACAAGTAAAACAATTTATAACAAAATAATACACTTGACATGACTTATATTCAAGAAATATAACAAGTGATTTCC
This sequence comes from Alisma plantago-aquatica, assembly GCA_963693085.1. Lineage (NCBI taxonomy): Eukaryota > Viridiplantae > Streptophyta > Magnoliopsida > Alismatales > Alismataceae > Alisma > Alisma plantago-aquatica. Next base: position 653,521,182 of record OY856412.1, on the reverse strand, counting down.
CAAAAATGATATTTATTCGTTAAGATGTTTATTTCAAACAATTCAATTTTCACTATGAGTTCCCATTATGTTAATTTGAGAAGCATGCTTATATATTTTATGTGGCTCCATTGCCCCAATGAGACGGGGGAGGTCACCAGGCTCCTTATCTCCATATGAGTAGGAGGTCGATTAACATGTACAAGATTTGAGATCATTCGATAGGTACAAGTTCCACCCTCTGAATGAGGAGGTCACTTGTACACAATATCAACATTATCATAATTCAAGCAGTCATAATGGGCAATATCATTTATGTTTTCAAGTTTGTCTCAACATATAATATAGGAAAAATAGAAGCCTAATCAGTAGGGAACAATAGCCCAACCAAGTATATAGCCAAGTATACAATCAAGAGATACATCAAAAGGTATATTCAATACAATCAAGGAGGAGATATAATAGTGTATCTTTCACTGAAGATTTAGAGTACTCTCAACAAGTAATAGGTCAACCCTTCGAGCCAGATCCTAAATCAATAATATTAGATCAATGGTCAAGATCATGATGTTTAAAAGATAATGTTTCAATGTTTGAGATTAGGGTTACATTTTCCTATTTCAACCTTAGTTTAGGTCATTCACTTATGATTAACAACAAGTGTCAAGAATATTTCAACTGTGAATGACCTACCTAGGTATTCTAGGAACATACGTGTTAACCCTAATTATTATGATCATTATTCAAATCATTGTCAAGCATTAAGGTCATAATGATGAATTAGCATCATTGATATTAGATCAAGTTTCATTTGATATAATGAATAAAATCAGAGATCAAGTATTAGGTCAATGGATCAATATATTTCACAAGATTTAGGTCAATCATTAAGATATCCTCATCAAGACTAATCTTTATTCATAGAAATTATTTTAAGGTACATAATTCATTTTCAAGAGTAGATGAGTCAACTAGATTAGTATTTCAAGAAAATCATCTGAGTTAGATATTAGGGTTTCCATGGATTAAACACCATTATTGAATCATTGGACAAATTAAATAAGCAAGATATCAAGATTTAGGTATATGAATAAAATCCATAAGGAATTAGGCTTCACTGCCATTTTTAAATGGTTCACTATGTTTTTTGATCAAGATTGACTATTTATTCATAATATTTGGAGTTAGGAATCAAGATATATGATTTTTGCAAGATTTTTCCATTTATTGGATTTTCTGAGTAGAGAGGAGGTAAAAAAATACCTTAAGCTAGAAAAAGGGTAGCCGTTTGATGCAAAATGTACATCCCAAATTGTTCCATGCAGGAGACATGGCTTGCTAGCTCAGAGATCTGGTTCAATTCTTAGTTTGCGGGTTTAATGCTTGATTTATCAGTTCGATTCATGGTCTGTTGGGCCCCTTGGACCGGTTGGTTTCCCTTCTGAATCGGTCGGTCCGGGACCCCTCTCCTTCTTTGCACAGGCTCTGTGCGAGCCACAAAAGTAGGCAGAGGGGAGATCTCTAGAGTGGGGGTGTTTGGGAGTAAGAGGCCTTGAGGAAGGCAGTGAGAGTGTCATTTTAACTCAACGTGACTCCACAAACTTGTGGGCGGTCGAAGAAGGCGAGCTGGTGATGTAAGGGAGAAACACCCAAACTGCCCCAGGAGGCAGTGACACACAAATAGGAGGAAATAAGAAGGAAAGTTGGGGGTGATATGGGTGTGAGAGAGCATGAAAACAATGGGTTCTCCTATGGAATGATGGAGGCAATCCTTTGTGGGGGTTTTATAGCACTAGGATTAGGTTTTCGGGCCAAAGGGGTTGGGGTAGCAACCATGGCTGTCGGAGTGAGATGGGAGGGTGAGGGGCAAGGTTTTAATGGTGATAAGAGCATTCAAGGGGGTCAAACTAAGGCTCATTGAGCACAAAATAGTGAGACAAAGAGATTTGCTCGGTTAGAATTTTGAATCTAGTCGTATTCGAGTGATTTGCAAGTTTTTGTCCTCCATAACTCCTCCCCACTGATTGCAGGATGTAGGAGATGATCAATTGGCCATTAGATCAGACATGTATCTGAGAGAGGTAGATACAAGGGCCAAGATTTACCCCTCCCTTTGCAAGCGGACCGCTGACATGGAATTTGTCAAATAAAAGGCAAATAAAATAGTTTTCAACACAATAACATCAATAAATTGTAGAAAATAGTAGGAAAGCCCAAATGGAGTGAAATTTGGACCATAGCTCCAAAAATATGTGGAGCATTAATAGAAAAAGTTTTAGGACCAGATCATGAAGTTTGATGGACAAATTTACTTGTTTGGATAAAGTAACAAATTAATCAAATATGTGGTGTCCCATAGTGTATAAAAGCTACATTGATCACCATATTTCGAATTTGAGTATCAACATTGATTTAGTAGCCAAGAAAAATAATTTGAGGTCAAGAGTGAACATCAAGAGGGAAAAATAGTAGTTAATTCATACTTATGCTACAATTGACTTTGTCACAAACACAACCTAAAATGTTTATTGCAAATAAATTCTATAAGCTATAAATGTCAATCTATGGATTGAAGCAAGCATCTCAAAGATTGAATCTTCAATTTGAAAGGATAGTCAAAGAGTTTGACTTTAGTCAAAATCAAGATGGAATCCATGGTTACAAGAATTTAGTGGGAGAACATTTATATTCCACATCATGATGAGGAATAACATCCTTATGTAGCAAATGTTAAAACCTGACTAGGAAAATACTTAATCTATGAAGGGTTTAGGTGAAGCATCCTATATGTTATGATCCAAGATCTATAGAGATAGATCTAGAAAGCTTCTTGACCTAAGTAATAGTACATTAGCAACATGCTGAAGGATTCAACATAGAGTATTCAATGAGAGAAAATTTGACCATGTTACATGGAATTAGTCTCTCAAGATATTAGTAACCCAGTTCTTGTGAAAAACATGGATATTTGAATAAGATGCCAATTGCATTCACAATATTACGTACTCATCCTATTGTCTTGTATGTATTGGACATGACGAGTGGTTATACGTCAAATCCTAGTGAAAGTCACCAGACTGCCATAAAGAACAACCTTAAGTACTTGAGAAACACTAAAAGGATTAGTTTCTTGGTTATGGTAATAAGGAAGAGTTGGGTGTAAAGAGTTACATCAATGCAAGATTCCAAAAAGTCAAATAAAATTAATGATCACAATCTAAATTTGTGCTTGGCCTTAAAACAAGAACTGTAAGCTGGAAAAGTTTCAAACAAGAGACAATTGTTTAATTATACAATAGAAGTCAATTATCCTGGTGTTATGATCACAAAAAAAGATACTGTATGGATCAAGAAGTTCATTTGGATGAACTTGTGGGAGTTTCCAACCATTGACGACACATTAGAAATATTGTGACAACAATGGAGCTGTTAGATAGGCAAAGGAACTCAGATAGCATACTACAAAACTTCCATCTCAAACAAGAAGTCATACATCAAGGAGATGTGAAATTCAATATACTAATTAAAAGAAGATGTTGTTAACCCGCTACAAAAGAAATTGTGTAGCAGAAACATGGTGGACATGTTAAGATCACTTGGAATTAGATTCGTGAGTGATTGGCTCTAAGTGCAAGTGGGAGTACGTTGGTATGTATGCCTATATAACCAATCCTATGATGATTGTAATGGGGAATTTGATACATGATTCTATAAGGATAAAGTTCATTCCATCTATTATGTTTGTCTCAATCATGAGATGATGTCACAAACATGGTAGATGTATGACATATATCTTCAAGTTGATGACCTTAACGATCAAATCATATGTATGATGAGAGTACATACATTATTGTTATGTCCCTAGTAAGATATTATTGTGGACGTAAAATAGACAACAATAATACATAAGAATAGAGTGTGTGTTGGTTGATGATAGAATTTCACCAGTGATGATATTTGATATCAAACCAAACACATAGGTACTTGTTAGAGAACAATGTATTGGACAAACCCACCTTAAGAGTGATACATGGAGACCATGAATGGTAGTCAAAATAATTTGTCATAGTATAGTGGTGATTGTGGTTCTTAGACTTGAAGTCACTACACTCATCACATGTCCTTTGATGTATTTCAACATCATCCAACATGACCTTGAATAAAGTTACCATAAATGTGATTCTCATGTGCATTGTGACACATGGGGATTGAGTGTGAGTGATGTAGATGAGATCTATTCCTCCTATAGGAGATTGATATCCATGCCACTTGATAAGCGAGACTGAGAAATGTTTGGCCATACTCATGTGACTCAATATGTGATATGTGAGCTCACATGCATCTCATATAGTATGCTCTAGTTCAAGGAACATGGATTGAACATTGAAGAGGATGATGATTCCATGCCTTGAGTTCAATCTAAATATTAGATACAAAGGAATTACACGATCACAGTAACACTAGTCATGGATTGTAGGTTGAACTTGGTCTCCAAATTTCCAATTACTTGGGTAGAAATGATGTGTTTCTAGACACCTCTCATTACTTGTGATGTCATAAATTGGTTGTGGGCATACACTGCCAATGTAACTTGGGGCCTAGAGGTCCACACACATAGGATGCATCTATAATATGATTTTATTCATTAATGATGTTTAACTTGACTACTAAAGTGTTTAGGTATTCAATTGAAACAACAATTGCTAAAATAGACTGACAGGACTATGAATTGACCGATTCAAGTGTTGAAATGATTAGTTTAAGTGTCAGATATATTTAAACCATATTGGTTGAACATTGCCTGAACTAGAACATGAATTGACTGATTCAAAGTCTGAAATAACTAGTTCAATTTGTGAATTGCCTGGTTCAATGATCAATACGATTGGATCAATGATTGATGTTCACATCATGTTGTACATTAATTAAATATTGAAAGCCAATGTGATTGAAAATAGGAAAGAAAGTAAACCAACTAGTTTAAGTGTTGAATCGATCATTTCACATGTGAACCGATTGGTTCAGGTGTGAACTGATTGGTTCCAGTGTGAAGTGATTATTTCATGGTTTGCATCTTCTTGAAAATTCTGATATTTTGTCTCTTCAACTCCCAATGGATCTGGAAACCCTGACCCTGGCATTCCTATAAATAGAGGGGTAGTCAAGGTTTCAAAGATACAACAATAAGCTCTATTTTTTTTGCCCTATCTAGTTGTGGTAACTAGAGAGCTCGAGCAAGTCCTACCTGTAGAAGGGAGAGACAACAAGGGAGAGATAACACGAGAGAGCGAATCAACCCTAGTAGGTTGACTTTTGAAGGAAAACTCCTTCCCATTAGCTCTAGTAGGACAACATGGAGTTCTTGGTGGTCCGCATGGACTACGTAGAGGCATGTATGTCATTTCTACTTGCTAGGAGAATGTCGTCAACCATCTTTCGTGGTGCTACACTAGGAGATCACCGCTGAAAACTGTCTAAGAGCTTCTTGAGAAAGAAGCACGTCGCTACAAGGGTTTTCGTTGGACTTGCTCTAGGACCAGGTATATGCCTTGCAACCTTCCTCACCAATCTATTGTTGTTGACATGATATGTTGTTAAAGTGGAAGATGACAAAGAAATGTGTGTTTCCTCTGCCATATCTAATGTCATATGTGCCTACACATCTTGGTTTGCTACCATTTGAAAAAACCATTTCCTATCCCACCACCCCCACCACTGCTTGGAGACCATGGTGGGTGGTGGCCATACAATAAGTTCGAATACAGTTCTTAATCATTTTGTCCTATGGGATCGACCCTTTTGGTACTACAATTAACTTATTTTCTTTGCAATTTGATTGACGCTTTGAAGGCTAAACTCTAGGGAATCATATTCCCTAGTGAATTTGTTATGAAATTGACAGGAATTACCATGCTTCTCCTTTTAGGGTTTAGGTTGTTTTACTTGTTTTTAGTTTTTAAGACAAGTGAAATGAAAGAAAGAGTGAGTAGAAGATGTGGATAGGAAATAAGATCTGATATTTCTAGGGACATGTTGTTGTTTCTTTTTATCTACATGTAACTATTTATTCATGATTTATGGGCTCACTTTATAAAATGTGAAAACCTATCACCTCCACTATACACTCCTATAAACCTATGTGTCATGGAATGGGTGACAACCTCACATTGGTTCCATGGAAATGATGTGGGATGCTACTAAAGGTACTAGTGCAACGTTAAGCTAGACATACGAAGGCCTTGAAAATGTCTCACTCTCTTAGCACTCATGATCGATTGTGGACGCCGTAGTCACAACGTGTATTGGGAGCCATACCCTTATATGGTGAACCATGGTTACCCCCAATGAGTTCCAACTATCCTTACAGAAGATAAGGGCTCACCCTCCTTTACAGGTCATGTTTGAGTGAGGACATAATATTGACCTAAATTCATGGATCAAAAGAGGAGGTTCACTTACTTCCTATATGCATATCTTCCTCTAGCTGTTAAGAATGTTTGAGTTTTTTGTTGACCCTATGCATGTGCAGATACTAGACAACATTTTTAAAAATTAAAAATCTTGAACCAAACAATCTTTTTAAAAATTAACAATCTCAAATTGAACAATCATTATAATAGATTAACAATCTCAAATCGAACACTCTTTTAAAGATCAAAAATTTCAAATTAAACAATTTTTTCAAAGATTAACAATCTCAAATCAAACAATCTTTTTAAAAATTAAAAACCTCAAATCAAAGAATCTTTTCAAAGATTAATCAAACAATTTTTTTAAGAACTAACAATCTCAAACCAAACAATCTTTTCAAAGATTGACAATCCTTCTCAAAATCAATAGTGTTATCAAAAGATTAATAATCCTTTCAAAATCAAACAATCTTTTCAAAAGGTCAACAATCCTTTCAAAATCAAATTAAAATTTTCCAAAGATAAAAATCCCTATCTAGATCAAACAATCTTTTCAAAAGATTAACAATCCTAAAAATCAAACAATCTTTTTAAATATTAGAAAATCCTTTAAAAATCAAGTAGCATGTCCTTAAATCCTATTTAAGTGGGGGGAATTCTTCCACATTGATTGAGATGTCACATACCATTGTTAGGTCTGCCCCATCCAAAGTCCTAGACCATGACCTAAATTGGGTCATTACCTTGCTTTCATGCTCCCATATACAGTCCTGAACTATGACCTAAAACAAGACATGCTATCTCCTTCTAGTCTCACATTTATGGTCCTAGACTATGATCGTAAACTAGGCCATCTTATGCTTTTAATGCCCACATCTATGATCATGGACTATGACAATAAGCTAGACCAGAATCCATACCAACACTCTAGTCGATGGAGAGAAGCCAAGACGAGGCTCCCTCCTTTCTAACCGCTCATCACTTCTAAGGGTCAAGGACCCCCATGAGAAACTCCTCTAACCATTAGGAAATAGGTGGTCATGTATGTTGATAAGGGTTTTAGTTTGGGAACCTCGCTGGACGAGGATGCCCTACAAAACAAAAGTGATTGATTGAGTACAATCACTGCTTCAGTGAGGGTTTCCTTAATCTTGATCAACCGTTTGAATCCCCAACTTCCATCCTCTTTTGAATAATTATTTGGGACACTTTCCTAAGGAACATCATGTTCACCATCCTTTTATTTCTGCCACGACATTGGCAAGAGCATCTCACACCAAGAATGATCTAACTCCTCTACTTACCCAGGATAGGGGTAGGAATGATCACATAAAGGTCAATAATGATAAAAGAAAAAAGAGAAGCATCACATGTGTCTTTCATCATAAGAAGGTCACAAGAAATCAACGCCCATTTTATGCACTCCCTACTCATAAGGGGAAGTTTTTTTTCATTTCTTGCCTGATACAATGCATGTGGCAAGCCACTTCCCCGAACAAAAGTACCTTCTCATATAATTTTACACCCTACTTGTGAATCCTACTAATGTGAATTTTAGGACACCATGGGAAGGTCAATAAGCATGTACTGCAACTGGTCTTGCCAACGATCATCTCATATGGCTGGGAATAGTAAGAAGGATCGCCAATCTAACAATGGCACCATGGGATATGACGTCCACAAAAAGCATGACAAAGATGTAGGAGGATAAAAGAACAAAGAAGTTGTGGGGATTCCCGAGGCATCTGCCTCTCAAGAGGGTCCTTCACACTTCTTGCCAAAGCAATCAACTAAATCACCTTTTTATGACTCTGGTGTGTTTTTTCCTCGCCTTTAGGTATACACCTAAATCAATTGAATATTGATTAGATGCACCTTTACACTCAAACACACAATAGGGGTATTTCAACTATATAAATTCCTAAAAGGCTCTCTCACATATCCTATCACACTTCACCCTCAAGCGCACAAGGTCACTTTATAGTATAGGAAAGCGGCAAGTTAGGGGTCAACCCAAGGAAGAAAAGGGGGCACGAGAGTTAGGCTAGTTTAGGCTAGGTTCCTACTCTAGAGTCTATGGATCTATGGATGAAGGGTTTGAAGTTTGAGTTTGTTAATTGTACTGAGGTTGAGCAAGCAGACAGTTAAAGGAGAACAAGAATCAAAACCTAAGCTAACCCTAGACAATTAGTTCTAATGAGGAAACAACGACAAGGTAAGTAAGAAAAGGTAAGAAAATGCAAGAAAGGAGCATATTACACTAAGGCAAGCAAGAAGAGATCTAAATTATAGTAAGATAGAAATTAAGAATAGAAGGCAATTAAAGACCTAAACTAACAAGAACAAGTCAGGAACAAGGCAATGAACTAATTAAGCAAACATGAACTAAGCAAGATGGCAACTAGGGTTTTAATGAAACTAAGAAAAGTATGGATTGTTTGGAGGAATGTACTTGTCAATTGGGTTAGGGGTGATAACATGTTAACATTAATCTTTCATTTATATTACCAAACCAAACAACAAGATAGATACTAATGAATCGCCCTAAACTACTAATTGGCCATGGATGGGGATAAAGTGTGTATAGAGAAACTGGTCCCTATCACCTCCCATCCAACCTTGTGAGGCTCACTTGGATTAGAGTTTAGATGGAATTCAATTAGGATATAGTCAAGTATAGGCTTCGAGGATAGAAACTATTAGGGTAATTAAGGTTTGAGGGTAGTAATGGAAGTTGGATATGAGGTTCTACATCTCTCATCACCTACTATCTAGCTTTGAGAAGGCTCCAAGCTAATTATTCCAAATGATTCTTTACAAGATACTTAGATATCTCACCTAGGTGTATGAGAATTGATTAGCATGTAGGAAGGTAAATAGTTATCCAGGGATCTACTAATTGGACCTAGGCTCAAATTGACATATAAGAAATTTTCCTAGAATCCTAGGTGATTTCAAGAACAAACCACAAAGAAATTTATGAGAAATGAGATAGAAATAGAACATAATAATTGGAAAATAAAACTACAAATTTACATATAAATTTATCCCAACATGGTATGAAAGTAACATTTTGACCCCAAACAACCCATCAAAGGGGCCTAGCTATGCATAACAAAGGAAAACACAAAATGAGAGAAGAAAAAGGTAGAAGTATCCATGGAGCTCGGAGTAATTGAAGAAATATCTCTCTCTAATAGTTGTAAGGATGTGATCCTTCCTCATCCAAGGTGGAATGACTTGGGAACAAGGTAAAACCTAAGAAAAGTAGGATTTTGGTGGTGGAAATGGTGAAATGGAGGTGAAATGGGGGTAGGGAAGTGATGTAATGACTAAGGTGAAAATGCGGGAGCTAACAAAGGGTATAAGGTAACTAACCCCGTGTTGTATCCCCCACCCAAGTATATATAGGTGGTGCATAAGCACTAGGTCAAGTGGGAGTATTTTGGGTACTTCGGTGGATACTTGTGTAGGATTTCTCATAGTGCGGTCATGTTGGGCAACAGGCTCGTGGTGGGGTGGACCGATTGAGGTGAGAAATGGAAATATGTGCTACATGATTTTTGGGTTTTGAATGTTTGGTGGCATGGCCGTGCTGAGCAACGCGGCCTTGGTTGGTTAGTGGTCACATGTCCATGTTGCGGTGCACGACCAATCTGCTCGAGATGGGTGTGCTGAGGTCTCTATGCCATGGCCATGCTAGGTCCATCTTGGCACAGTCATGCTAGCTTGCATGGTCATGCTGTTGAGCTATGTATTAAGTGCTTGAACTTGTGATTTCTGCCATAAATTTGAACTTGATCAACATTGTTATCCTTTGACACCATGACCATGGTGGGTCTCTAGAAGCACCTTGTGCTTGAACTTTAGATTTCAGTGGAATGATTTTCTTGAGTTGACTCTTGGCCACTATGGGTATGTTGTAGGAGCCTTAAAACTCTATTTAGGCCTCTCTAGGGGTAGAGAAACCCTAGGATCATCTTCTCTCTCTCCCCTCTATCAACAACATGGTCCAAGTTCCTAAAAACATGCAACAAATTTCAATAAGTGCATCTGATAGAAATATGCATATTGAGGAAAATAACATGTAATATACCAGATATAGATGTGATTGAAGTGCAATAATACACAAGATGAAGCTCTAAAATAGGACAGAATGACCACCCCAAACTTAAAATATACTTGTCCTTAAGTATGCTCGAACTCAATCTCTCTTCAATTTTTTCACAAAAAAGAAATGACAAAAGCATTGCAACATATGTATATTGACTAAGTAGGCTCCATGATGACTAAGTAGATATGTTTCACCTCTCCCCTATCCTATTTCACAAATGAACCAGAGCATACAAACTTCAAATATAGGGCTTAAAATGCACATAACTACATATGAGTTTCATTCAGCTCCAGGTAAACCATTTCATGGTGGTGAGAATAAAAATTGGTTAGGGTTGTTGGTTTACCTTTGTATTCAATCTCATACATCAAAACACACTAAGTAGCCCACACAATTGTGAAAAAGGGTGAAATGAACTAGGTTTGATGTTTCCTAGCTCAATGGACATGCAAATAGAAGAAAGGTCTAACGTCTTAGGATTTGAGGCCTCAGATATAAATGATCTTAAAGGAAATGATAGGACTACCCATATCACCAAGGTGCACCTCTTTTTTAGGGAGCTCATCACTAAAGAAGTTTGTGGTTAAGCGTGCTCAACCCATAGTAGTACTAGGATTGGTGGCTAGTCAGGAAGTTTATGGCTTACGCGTGAGTGAGGACAAAACACACAATTAAGGTTAATGGTGGTCTAAGGGGTCCGTCATCATTCCTAAATCTCTACTAGATTCTTGGGAAGTGGGCCCAGGCATTACAAATGGTATCAGAGCTATAACTCTCCAGTAGATGGGGCCCACATGGGCATGTGGCGTGCCAATCTTGAGTCGTGTGGTCCAGGAAAGTTGGAAATGGTTGTTTGTGGTGATGTAGCATCCTTGTGCGGGTATTCAGTGATCAACAGCTAGAAGTACATGGGACATTGTGGGTTTTCACTAAAATGGGGCAATATAATGAGGCCCTGTAGTTGAGTCTTGACAAGGATGTCAAGAGTCTAAGAGGAGGAGACTGTAATGTCCTAGGATTTGAGGTAGGGTTGTAACTTGGTACAGGTAGACCTGTGAACCCACAAATCTAGACCCTTACCATGGGTCTAAATTTTTGTATCCACATAGCCATGGACTCGTATACCCTTGGACCCACATATAAGTGGGTCCGCTGATGGGTATGCTTGGACCTAGACCCGCTAGACCCATCTACTCCCTATACACAATAACTACCTACACAATATGTTATATATATCATACTTTACTAGTCTTATTGATATAATACTAGAGATTATATCCTACTCTAATGTTAATCAGGTTGAGACTAGTCATCTAATCATAATAAGGTTGATACTAGTCAACTACTCTAATTACAATCATGAGCAACACATGTAAACTTAAAAATCAAAATAGTAACATGATATGCTACATAATTGCAAAACTATGACTACAAATATGTAAATAATTAAATCAATTAATCATCAATCTATAAAATATTGCATGTTAATATCCTACGTAATAGCAATATCTCATGGTGTTAACATGTATATAACATAGACATAATTTTTCTTACATAAACAATATAATATTTTATATAGAACCGCTTACCTGCATACCCGCTATTATTATGGGTACAAGTATGGTGTGGGTCTAGAACAAAAACTGGACCCGCTAAACTTAATTGGGTATGGGTATGGGTATGGGTATGGGTATGGGTATGGGTATGGGTATGGGTATGGGTATGGGTATGGGTATGGCTAGACCCCCACCGTTTACACCCCTAAATGAGGCCTTATATACAAATGATATTAGAAGGAATGATTTGACTACCCATATCACCAAGGTGCACCTCCTTTTTAGGGAGCTTGTCACTAAAGAACTCTACGATTGAGCGTGCTCATCCCAAAGTACTACTAGGATGGGTGACCAGTTGAGAAGTTTAACCTGTCTTGCACGTGAGTGAGGAAAAAGCGCACAGTTAAGGCTAGTGGTGGTTTTGTGGGGCCACTCATCATTCATAAAACTCCACTAGAGTCTTGGGTAGTGGGCCCATGTGTTACATAAAGGGTTGCGATAAGAGATTGGAGTGCTATGACATAGGAGCACTCATCTTTCTTCATTTAGATTCTATACATAGGAGCATCTTTAATTTTATTTTTGCATTCTTTTTCTTTTTCCCTGCCTTTGTAGGTAGAACACATGGTGGTGAGTGTGGAGCGAGGAGATATAGATATGGACACCCCAAACTTTTGGATGGTGGCCAAGGTTGAATATGTTCTCTTTTTCATCTTTTCATGAGGCAAAGAGATAAGAAATGTTGCAATAAACGTGAGTCAAAGAGGGGTTTCTAGTGTGGGTTTCAATATGAGTTCTCCTACATGAAGGTTACTCCAACAATTTCATCAAGCAATGACACACCACATGAATAAGCAATATGAAAATTACTTTTTTATCATGATATTCGACAAAACCTAAGTGTTTGTGTATTGCTTAAATAACAATTCAACCAAGTGATTAACAAGCATGAGAGAGGTGATTCACATGTAAAAAGTCAAGAACTGAAACCATTTAGCAATAGAACATGATAATATAGCATGCATTAATAAAAGGTCAACATTTTCAATTCAACAAGTAGAGATTGGGTAAAACAATGCTTTTAGGCAAGAAATTTTATATCTGGGAAAAATTATCCAAAATGGTGCCAAATCACCTTCAATAACATCTAAGCCTTCGTTATGGAAAAAGCAAGAAATAATCAGATCCTAGCTATAAACTTGTAAAAATTACAAAAAGCTACATGATATGCAATGCATGAAAAAAGAGATTTTTTTTAAAATTAAGAAAAATGCAAGAAAATGAACTACAAGGTATGCATATGTACAAATAAAATAAAAATATAACCTAGATAGCAAAAGAATGAAAATAAAGGTGAATGGTAGGATGAAATGCAAAATGAGTGAAAAGAAGGGCATATCACCCTACCATCCCAAGCTTTTGAATCATTGTTTCTTCAACCAAAATAGAAGGCGATCATTGTTTCTATGGTGGCTCATGGGGCACTCCTCCCTACGGTGGAGGATACTGATAGTAGTGGCCCCACTAGTCCACCTGTGGAGGTGGGTAGGTTTTAATACCTAGATAGTGCTCCCCACCAGTCTTCCCCCCATTGAGGGTTCCTCTGCACTTACGCATGCTGAAAGTGCTATATGTGGTTGATCTGATGGTGCATCATCTAATGATCCAACCACATTGCATCTTGTGTACTCTGAAATCCCTTTTGTGTCCTCAGGATACCCTCTTGAATTCTTTGGATGCCCTCTAGCTGCTTCTATATCAAAGACGTGTCATAGACGTTCATTGTGGGCTGTTGTGACTCTATCGTCTCTATCTCCCATCTCCACACCCTACAAGCCTCTCTCTCTTATAAGTTGTTCTCCTCTACTATGTTGTCTGTGACTCTCCCAATACCTCAGGAAAATCCATGGGTCTTGCTTCCATGTGTCCCTAGGATGCTCCTCTTCCCACCTCCTCAAAATATCCAAGAAATATGGAGATGGGCCAAACCCCTCTAGGAGTGGTGTATCATGGTAAGGTATCTCTAGTAACACTCCTGCATAAGGAGGTTTGACTTGGTAAATGATCTTCTGATCAACCTTTAAAATCATGAACAAGTGAATAAAGTATTGTAGGTCCACGTATTTCCTTCCATCTGCCTTGTATATTCATATACATCATGATTCATAGCTAGGTTAAGGGAAGTCACAATTCCTCCCATGACAAAATGATTCTTACTCTTGGACTAAACTATCTTCATATGAACAATAATGAGAGCCCCCAAATTTACATACTTACCTTTTACCATCCATCCCAACACAAAAATATCTTTCTTAGTACAGGTCCCTGGGTTCTCATACTCGACGAAGATTGTGTTAGCTAAGACATTCTAAACATATCTCAAAATGGGGTTATTAATCAAGCTTGTCTTTTGATTTACCATCTATAAAATTGCTTTTCCTAGTGAACCTCTTCCACATCTCTATATAATTCACATTAGTATCCTTATCTATACTCCCTTGATCAATTAGGGCTTCTATATCAGGGTTGGGAGCAAAAATGATGTTGATAAAGGATGTAGTGATGAGATGAGTTTCATTCCCCAATATGACATGGAGGGCTTCTTCTCAGTCATGTGAGATTTTCTCAAAGGTGGCAAAGAATTGACGTGTAAGCTCCATATATATCTCTTGGATAGTTGTCGTCACTGTTGGTATGTATGCCCAGACAACCAATCATATGATGATTGTCATAGCATAACTTGTAAATTATTTGATTATTAATAAAGGCAAGCTTCCAATATATTATATTTATTCAATTTTTGAGATAATGAAATAACATAATAAATGTCTAGTAAATGATACTACTCAATGACATATGTCTTCAGGTTGAGGACCTGAACAATGAGATGATACAGATGTTAAGAGTATATGCATTGTTGTTATGTCCCTGGTCGGTTGTTATTGTGGAAAGTAAATAGACAATAATAACACATAAGATCAGAGTGTGAGTTGGCCGATGACAAAATATCATTAGTCATGATATGGCGATATCAAACCAAGCACACATATACATGTTATAGAACAATGTATCAGACAGACCCACCATATGAGTGATACATGGTAACCTTAACTAGGTAAGTCAGAATCATGTATTATAGTGATGGTCATGTTTGTGGTTCTTAGACCTCAATCACTGCACTCATCACATGTCATTCAGTATGCTTTGACATCATCGAACGCAATCCTGAAACATGGATCGTTATAAAGGTGATGATTGGGTGAATGTAACACATGGGGACTGTCTGTGAGTGATAGATATGGGATTTGTCCCTCCTATGGAAGTATGATATCCTAGGCCACTTGATTAGTGAGACTGAGAAATGCATGGCCACACACATGTGAGTCTATATGTAATATTCAACTTACATATATCTCAGATAGTATGCTCTGGTTCAAGGAACAAGATTGAATAATCATGAGGATGACTATTCCATGCCTCTGTTCAATCTGGATATCAGTGACATACAAACATTGTAGCACCATGCACAGATTGTAGGTTGAAGTTGTTCTCCAACTTTCCAATTATTTGGGTAGTAATGATGTGTGACTAGACACTGCTCATTGTTTGTGATGTCATAAGTTGTTATGGACATCCACTGACAACGTAATATGAGATATATAAGGTCACACACATAGGAACTCATCTAGAAGAGGAGTTTGATTTTGAATGATGATTGGATTGATTACTAAAGTTTTTAGGTATTCAATTCATGCAACAAATCAGTTGACTGTGATGTCTGTACTGCCAGACGACTGTCTCACTAAGCGAGATGACCATTTGGAGTACAAGATGACCTGATCAATAGGATATATGGTCGTTTGGGATATGAGGCTGATGAGAATTTGAATTGGCTTAGTTCTACCCTATGCGCCAAATGGTTGAATCGATCGATTTGACTTGACTCACCAGATGGGTGTCTGGGTGAGAGAAATGGATGACTCACCTGGGTAAGAAGACTTGGTTGGGCCGAACGAACATTATGGAAGTTTCCTAAACTTGTTTCAATTACACTTTTCTTGTGGTGCAAGGAAATAATATGTGATATTTGTTGGAATCAAATTGCCAATTTCATATGCAATTGGGAAACTACAAAATGCCCGTCTCATAGTACGAGACGATTGTCTCACATGTCAGACGATTGGATGGTGTGCCAGACGACTGTTTCGATGGTCGCAAATTGTGAAAATTCAAGATCTTCCGGTCCCTTCTACTCTTGTACAAATTGGGAATCCTGGCCCAACCCATGTACTATCAGAAATAGGATAGATAATTCCAACATCTAGCAACTTCACAATCTCTTGAGTTACCACTTCTTTCAGCTTTGGATTCAATTGTCTTTGCATTTGGCGGGTCAACCTTGCATCATCCTCTAGATAGATCCTATGTACACATATAGAGGGATCAATACCCCTCAAGTCAGCTATAGACCATCCAATGGGTTGGATGTTCTTCTTCAAGACTTTCATCAATGCCTCCTCTTGTGCTGGTGAGAGAATGGAAGAAATTATCACCGGGAGAGTGCCATTTGAACCTAGAAAAGCATACTTCAATCCTTCTGGAAGTGGCTTCAACTCAAGAATGGGAGGTCAACAATTGTTAGAGCAACTGATTCTCAGTTGTATGTATCATGTTCTGGGAAATCCCCTAGACCCCTCTACTAGGGTTTATATTTCTCAAACCCTAATTTCTCAAACAATAGAACACTTAACGTTCTTATTAGGTTTAAAACATCATAATTGAATTATCATCATTAATTAGATTTAAGCAATGATCAATCCAATTAAGCATATAATCATCCAGGTAAACCCTAGTTTACCAATAAAGCTCAGATGCGGTCATAACATTTGCTCTTTGAGAAAGGGGGTAGGGAAGATGGAAGGAATGAGAGCTTTACAAGCACATGAAGGTAGCTCTCTTACAACAAATCTATCTCACTCATAATCACAAAATGCTTTGTAAATGAGAGAGAGAAAGGGGCTCAAAGGGTTGCAACACTCTCAACTATGGCAAAGATTTAAGATAGCATGAATGAGAAAACTTGGAATGAGCTCCAAAGGGTCCTATTTATAGCTAGGTGTGATCCTTTGAGTGTGGGATCACTTAAGAAAAAAAAAATAGTGTCTTACAACTTGCAATGGATCTATTTTTGTTTACAACAACTCTTCAACTGTTGGAATTACTTTTTCTACATTTTCCATATAGCACATTCGGTCGAGTTTCAATAAAGGTAACTCGATCGATCCACTAAGTGACAAAGCCAATTTTCAAACTATCGGTCGAGTTTGTTCTGGGAAACTCAACCGATGAGTCAAAATCAGTTTTGCTTAGTTGATCAATTGGTCTAGTTCTGTGAGTGTGCAACTCGACCGATTGGTCATTTCAGAAAATCCATCACTAGATCGGTCGAGTTTACAACTCAACCACTAAATAGGATGTGACAAATTTTCTAATTTGACTTTAGAGTGACCAAACATTGGAATTAAGTGTCCCTAATTTTTTCTCATCGTAGTTACAAGTCGTATCACCTATACAAGTGATTACAAAATTAATATAAGGTCATTTGGAGTGATTTCCCAAAACAGACACTTGTATTGCTTTTGACTTGAACTTGGACAAGCTAGGGATTGTGTAATTTGATCCTTTTTCATGTACCTAAAGCCTAAAATCAATCTTGAACAAACATATTAGATACATAGGAATGGAATGGTTAAGACATGATCAAAATGTGGATAATGTATAACTCTCAAGTCAACTTCTTCTTCCTTGCTTCCTTCTTGGTTCACTGGATACAAAAACCAACCCCTTTCCAAATTTAGATCCTTCTCTCCTTTGCATCTCTAGTCAAAATTTATTCACTATTATTTCCCTCTATATTTTCCCAAATCAATTCATCCCTAATTTATCCATTCTTTCCTCCCCATCAAAATTAATAGACTTTTTGGCATATTCTAAACTATATAAAGAACACCATGGAAGGCATGGGGAGTTTCTAGAAACCCTTCCCCATATTAATTTCCCACAAACCTTTTCTTTTTGTTTAATTTACCCCCTCCTTGCTTTGAACCGTAATATAGATTGGTGGTGTTGTATGGTGTCTTGGTGATGAGTGCATATCCATCCTAGTTTTAGTTACATTTTTTTTTAGTTTTGCTTTCACTTCCATCATTTTAATCTAGATGTAGATTACATTTAGTTTTCTTTGATTTTATACTACTTTATAAGGTTTTGATCCAAATTCTTGTCTTTCATGACATGCTTGAGCTAAATTGCATGATAGGGGTGCGGGAGGTGGTAGTCCCACTAACCAACTAGCGGGCCCAAGAAACTTTTATATAAATGGCCTCATTTTCTATGCTCCTCTCCTTATCTACATGTTGAATCCATTAATTTTCATATCATCGACCATGCCATCAGTTTCCAATAATATTCTCTTCCATTGGTTTTCCATTCCTTCAGTTGATGCTCTATTGACTATGACCTTCGACCTCATGCCAACAACCCCCCTTCCCCCTAGTGGGTTTACATTAGTCTATCCAGGCATCCTTGTACAACTAATAGTTGTCCTGTGTTGCCTTCCAAATATGATCAGAGACCTTCTTCCTGTGGTTCTCCAGACTTGTCTTCTGATGGTCATCCTAGTTGTGCCTTCTGATACTTGCCTATCTGTGTCTTCTAATGGATATTCAGTGTGCCTACCTTACGATCAGTTCACTACTTCTACCTTCCTAAGGCACTCTAGCTTCCTCTTTTGATGGTGTTCCTACACCCCACAACCGATGAATGGTTTACACTATCTGTTGGGAAATATGGTCACATAATAATGTAGAAGAAACAAAAAATGTATCTATATATATTCCCATAACAGTAAGATCGTGTCAACTACTATGCAATAGGAAAGATGTTTTAACGAGTTTATACCTAGTCCTAGATCAAGTCTAATGACTACAACTTGTTGTGATGCAACTATCTTCTAGATGCTCTTGTATAGTGTCTGTTCAGCTCCTGGTCTTCACCACGGACAGCAAACTGGATAGGTTCTACAGTGGTTCCTGGGGTCTCATCATAGACTAAAAACTGACGTTGCCCTCCTAGAAGCAGTCAAAAGACTCCTACCTCTAGAGTAGTCCACATAGACCAACTAGAACTCCTTTCATTCTAGTAGAATGGAAAGGAAGAAGTTGTCTCTCTTGTTGGCATACTAGTCAACAACTTTCCCTCCCACAATAATGATCCTCGATTGTTCTCTCACTCGCTATCGCTCCCTTATTGGGTAGGACTAGCTTGGGCTCTCTTGGTTACCATAACCAGAGAGGACAACAATTGTCAGAGCAACTAATTCTCAATTGTGTGTGTCAGGAATCCCACAATACCCCTCTATTTATAGGCAGGGTTAGGGTCAGGGTTTCCGATTGAAGTGGGAGTGGAAGGGATTGGAAGATCATGAATTTTCACAACCTACAAAATCCCAAATGGTCATTTTGCAACTAAAACAATCACCTCACATGTGATCCAATCGGTTTGCGTACTGAACTGGTCATTTCACCTGTTTCCTAATTGCGTGTGAATTTGGCAAAATCGTTTCCAATCAGTGCAAACATTAATTCTTATACCAATCGAATTGAACAAGTGAAATGAGTAGTCTTTCTCATGAATTTGGGAAATAGATAGAACCTTTCACTGGCACAACCGAGTCGATTAGTTCACTAGGTGAACTAGTCATCTCACTCAACCCAATTTGATCAATTCACCCATTGAGTCTATCGGTTGGTGCCTAATTCATTTCGAGCTTCAGCCAATTCAACTCCAATCAACCTGACACCCCAAATGGTCATCTCAGTGGGTGAGTTGATTATCTGACAGTCCAGTTAGCTGATTTTCTGCGTGAATCGAGTACCTAAACACTTTAATATTCAATTCATTCATCATTCATGATTAAACTCTTCTTCTAGATGAGTTCTTATGGGTGTGACCCTATAGGTCCCATATCACATCGACAGTGTATGTCCATAACCATCTTATGACATCACAAGCAAAGAGCAGTGCCTAGTCACATGTTAGTGCTACCCAAGTTAATGAAAAGTTGGAGAGCAACTTCAACCTACAATCTATGATAATGTGTTACAATGATTGTATAATTCCTTTGTCACTGATATCCGGAATGAACTCAAGGCATGGAATCATCATACTCTCAATATTCCATCCATGTTCCTTGAACCAAGAGTAGGCTGTCTGAGATATGTGTGACCTCCACATCATATATTGATTCACATGCTCATGCGCATGCTTTCTCAGTCTTGCTTATCAAGTGGCCAGGATATCAATCTCCAGTAGTAGGGACAAATCCCATCTCTACCACTCACAATCAGTCCCCATGTGTCATAGTCACCTAATCATCACCTTTATGACAACCCATGTTTTAGGATTGTGTTTGATGATGTCAAATCATACTAAACAACATGTGATGAGTGCATTGGTTTCAAGTCTAAGAATCATAATTACCATATTCACTATGAAATATGATTATGACCACAATGATGGTTCCATGTGTCACTCTTAAGGTGGGTATGTCCAGTGTTCAGGAAATCGGTCCGTGTGGCCGCATATGCATCCGCTTAAGCGGTTCAGACAGGGGACCACACCACATATGTCAAAGCGGACCAATAATCGGTCCATGCCCGATTATGCGGCCGATTACCCACTTATGCAGCTGCTTAATCACCGCTTTTCCAAACACACATACATGGACTTGAAGAAATGAAATTTATATGATATTTTTGTTGTTTCTAATTAAATATTTATATGATATTGTTGATCCCTTTCTTCTAATCAATCATTCTATGTTGTCCTTGTATGTAATTTTTCAATGTGATATATAATTCTATATGACTGATATATAAATATACATAGATATATTAATTTATTAAAAAATCCAAAACCGCATATACTCCCGCATATACTCCCGCATACCGCATATACTCTATTCAGTACCCCGTCCTCCCGTACACCGAATAGCGCTTTTCTGAACACTGGGTATGTCTGATACACTGTCTCTAACAAGTATCTGTGTTTGGTTTGATGTTGATTGTCTAAGGTAAGTGAGTTTTATATCTTATACATCTCAACCATCAATCACCCGCAAGTATACGTGATCAATTGTAGTCGATGTTGAACTGTAGAGAGCTAGGATAGCTAGTACAAAAGAGTTAACTTTCAACAATCTAAGTTAGATTATAAGAGATGAGTTTAATTGCAATTAACTAGACGAAAAGTAAACAACAAAAGTTTACTTTTAAAGGTTGAGATCAGATTTTGGAAGATCCTGAACATAAGATTTCACCTCCATACAATCACAAACACGCCAATTAATTTGCAAAGGAGGTTGTCGTCGTCATACACCTCCCGGTGACATGAGACAGTTCTCATATTCACATAGAGCTCTTGTATCTATGCTTGGATTCGAATGCAACCCTAGATCTTCAACACTCTCCAGCCACCCCCATGGTCAATAGCATATTGACGTGAGATCTACTCACTACTCCCTCATACATTCTACCGAATAGCACAAAGAAGCATAAAACATGTACAATTGGTGTCCAGTCAAGCATACATGCATTCAAATGCCATAGAAACTCATGGAGAAGCAAATTAACTAACATTAGTTATAAATTATGAGTTCACATTAGTCATAGCATTAGAGATACTCTCCCATGCCCAAGAAGAAAGATTATACTTGTACATAATGAAGAAACATAAGTAAATTGTAGAATTTTTAGAGTTTTCCAT
Source organism: Alisma plantago-aquatica (assembly GCA_963693085.1). NCBI lineage: Eukaryota > Viridiplantae > Streptophyta > Magnoliopsida > Alismatales > Alismataceae > Alisma > Alisma plantago-aquatica. The sequence continues at coordinate 653,499,298 of OY856412.1, read as the reverse complement.
GACTAGAGAGAAGAAAAGCTAAGAGTAACCAAGAGTGAAGTAGAAGGAGTAAAACTCCATCTTGAGGACAAAGTTACACCCTTATGGTAGCTCCAACTCAGACTATCTTCACTCATGAGATGCTTGGCTAGAGTAGAGAAGCTCACCTGCACCCTTGGAGGAGAAAAGGTGAAGGAAATGATGAAGAATGGGGGTTCTTTCTCAAGAAACCTCACCTTCTTCTTCAAAATCGCCCCTTTCTTGCTCTGCAACTCTCTATAGTCGAAAAGTACTTCAAATGACAAGTGATGACTGCCCCAAGTGGCTACACTCATTTTTAAAATGAGGGGCAGTTGTTTCTAAAGTCTGCAAAAAACTAACAAATGCAGAGTGTGTCTTTGTGAATTTACGTCGTGTGGCATAGTGCAACTATCGTTTGAACTTCTCTTTTGCAATAAGTATACATCATGTTCTAATAAAGACATGCCATGTAGCTGTAATTGGAGTTGACCTGGGGTGGATGACACACACCATGTGTTAATAAGCACACATTGTGTGCTTTGGCAGAACATTGAACTTTGGCCTTTGAACGTGCGGACACGCCGTGTCTGGATAAATGACACACCATTTCTTTTTCTCTATAGTTGGAGATGAAGTCCTTTAGAAACTTACACACCATTTGCTAAATAACACGTCATGTGATTTTTTTTTCCGGGAGGAATGCCCTTCCAAGAAATTTATATGTCGTGTACAAATAAAGGCATGGTGTGTCTTGTTCTATTTCTTCTGGATCAACTCTATATTAGCTACAAATCAATAGGAAATCCAACTAAAGTCAGATTTGGGTTGGATTATCCTCATTTCATTGTCCTTGATGTGTACCTATGATCAAAATCATGCAACAAGTAAAACAACTAAAAGATGGCAAATTAAGTATGATTAAAGGCTAAATGGAAGGCAAAATGGACTGAATTTGTGTGCGAAGATGTGCAAAAAGTATATATAAAATGTGCACATCAAATCCCCCTAAACGTGAAATATTACTTGTCCTCAAGTAAAAATATCATAGAAACACAAATGAAGGAATTGTCAAGCTCATGCATAGATCAAATGAAATGAAAGACGTAAATGAGGCCAAACCAACCATAATCAATAGGTTTATACTCATAGCCTTTATTTCAACTTAATCATCCAAGAAAGAGATTTTAAGTTCAGTTGGGGTGGTAATACATGAAATGAAATAGTCAACTATGCAACACTAAATGAAGATTGGATGACCAACCCAAACAAATACTAAATTTGCAGCCAAGACTTTCAGCTATTAAGGATGCAAAAGATGGAATCTTAGCCGATGTTAATAGGTTTTAGCTTTCTCTCTTTTTTTTCCCAAAAGGTATGACAATGGATTATGGGTTCCAGCACTCAGCTGCTGATGTAGGCTTATGCACACGAGGAGTGTCAGTTGGGGTATATTACCCTCTTTTTAAAATAGATCACCTAGCTATTGTTTCTAGATCGGACTTACACTAGGTTAGTATGACATGTGGGTGGTTTTAGCCATCTTTTCACGGGGTAATTAAAATGAAATGAAATAAAAGAGATTTTTAATGATTTTGGGTTTCATTTTTTTCAAAACATAGGAGAGTTAATTGAATTGCAACATTAGCTAGATTATGTTCATTTGATTTGAAAATTTTCACTAAAAAGGGTAGTTGAAAAATCACTAAGGTTTTAGAAAAGGCATCCAGTGTTTTAAGTAGTGTTGCAAAGTTGACTAATTCACAAAATTTGTTACCATTACATGTGTTAATCAATCAAGGATGTAAAACATGAAAGTTCAGTATGGGTGTCAACACAATAAAGGAAGCAATCAACTCTGTAATTGTAAATGGAGCTTGGATGGCCAAGACAAACAAATAGTGAATTTGCAGCCAAGACTTTCAACTATTAAGGACGCAAGAGATGGAATCTTAGTCAATGTTAACAGGTTTCTCTCCTTGTTTTCCCAAAAGGTATGATAATGGATTATGGGTTTCGACACTTGGCTGCTAATGTGGGCTTATGTCCATGAGGACTATCAGTTGCGGCATATTACCCTCTTTTTAATACATATCACCTAAGCTTCATGGCCAGGTCAGACTTACACTAGGCTAGTATGAAATGTGGGTGGTTTTAGCCATCTTTTCATGGGATAATTAAGGTGAAATGAACCAAAAGAGATTTTTAAATAATTTTTGGTTTCATTTTGTTTTCCCCAAAACATAGGAGAGTTAACTGAACTGCAACATTATCTTGATTCCATTCATTTGATTTGAAAATTTTCACTAAAAAAGGATGGTTGAAAAATCACTAAGGGTTTGGCAAAGGCATCTTGTGTTCTAAGTAGTGTTGCAAGTTGACTTATTCACAAAATTCGTTTATGTTACATGTGTTAATCAATCAAATGTAAAAGATGAAAGTTAAGCAGGGGTGGTAACACATTAAATGAAGAAGTAATTGTGTAATGCTAAATGGAGATTGGATGACCAAGACAAATAAATAGTGAAACTACAACCAAGACTTTCATCTATTAAGGATGCAAAAGATGGAATCTTAATCAATGTTAACAGGTTTTAGCTTTATCTCCTTGTTTTCCCAAAAGGTATGACAATGGATTATGGATTCTGGCACTCGACTACTAATGTAGGCTTATGCACATGAGGAGTGTCGGTTGGGGTATATTACCCTCTTTTTAAGACATATACCTAATCGTCATGGCCAGATCAGACTTACATTGGGCTAGTATGACATGTGGGTAGTTTTAACCATATTTTCATGGGTTGATTATGGTGAAATGAACCAAAAGATATTTTTAAATGATTTTGGGTTTCATTTGTTTTCCCCAAAGCATAGGAGAGTTAACTAAATTGCAACATTAGCTAGATTATATTCATTTGATTTGAACATTTTCATTGAAAAAGGGTGGTTGAAAAATCACTAAGGGTTTGGCAAAGGCATCATGTGTTGTAAGTAGTGTTGAAAAGTTAAAGTATTCACAAAATTTGTTACCGTTACATGTGTTAATCAATCAAGGATGTAAAAGATGAAATTTTAGGATAGAAACATAAACTTGAAATTAAACACATGTTGGTGGCCATAAAGTTTCACTTGATTTATGCATGCCTTTTACAATTTCTACAAATGGCATTTCTCACTAGGGAGGACAAGATAGTTCAACATAAGAATAAATCAATCTGTTACACAAGATAGACCTCTCATCATACTAAATTTGCCATGAAAAATAGAAACTAAAAACAAAGAACTAAGAAAATGATGATAAAAGGAAAATAAAACTACACTAATGTCTGGTTGCACCCCCTTAAGCTTGAAATCTGCAGTGTCCTCACTATACCAATCAAACATGAGGTGATAGAAACTAGCTACCTATCATGGAGAATATCAAAATGAAGGGCCAGCACCCTCATGACCAGTAGGTAAATATTGGTGCAATAAGTCATCATCGTCAGGGATCTCTACAATCATCATATATGGAGGAGTGGGCTCTGGTTGAGGCTAGGGTAGTGGGGGTGAAGGTTGTGGAGGCTAAGGCATGGGATAGTGGTTTTGAGAAATGTGCCACATATCCATCCGCTAGACCATGTCATGCATAACAGAATAATGTTGACCCATCAGATCAAGGTGGTTGTCCAGATGGTCAAATCTTTGTCCTGTTGGACATTAGGCATAGATCAGTTGTAGTCTGTCTATGTGTCAGTGGAAGGAGGCAATGGAACAACAGCAGCAGAAGAAGAAAGTGCATCCTTGTGCTCATCCGAATCAGGAGCACTTACTTCAAACTTCTAGTTGGCCTTCTTTATGAGGGTCATGATCTCCAGATTAGGTAGCTCAATATATTTATCATCTTCAAAATATTGTTTGAATTTTGTTTCATCATTGGGTACCCTAACAATTAGACCAGAAGAAACAAGTAATTGGATGTCAATCAGGTAATTCCCTGGTGCAGCCTCCAAGCTAGTAAAATCAGTGTCAACCTTCCTAGCAATGTGGGTTATCAAACCCCCACACATGATGTCTCCAAATTCTCTCTTCTTGATCTTTTTGATGTCAAAGAACCTACTGAGAATGAAAAATCCTACATTAATCTGGAAGTCTTTCACCATGGCCCATATAAAGAAAACATCATGCTTCCTGCATACCCCTTGAGTTTTCTTCTTGGAAAAAATGCATGTGCTCAGGAACCGGTGGACATATGGGAAGATAGGATTATGGATGGTGGTTGCCCTAGCCTTAATAGCCTCATGATATGTCTCATTTGTGATTTCACTCCAAAACTTATCACTTTTGAATGTTGGAGGATAAGCCAACCCGCCATCATAGTGACATCCATGTCATATAACTACTAAAATGTGAGTCTATATCCCTTACCCAAAAGACAGAAATAGATAATAGCATAGGGTTTAAGGGGCTTCTTTGGATTATCTTCAAACTTTAGAATAGTCGAGAATTCATAGGTGAGTCTAGGGTAAGTGTTTCTCATTGTGCAGTAGATATATCAGAGTCCCAGCTTTTGTAGCAACCCTATGACTTTGTCCTTGAATCCCAGTGTGGTCATGGAATGCTCACACACAAAGTGTGTAGGGAGGACCCTACAAGAGATGAGGAACTAGTAAGTGGGATCTTTGGCTTTCGTGACTCAGAATTGAGTAGTGGAGATGCAGGCGGGGGTTGAAGATGAGATCGCTCCATGTTGGCACTTTGATTCTTGCTTTATTGGAGCTATAGTTGATGAGGTTAGGCTGAGAAGTATTATAACACGACGTGTCTTTGACTTTACACAGCGTGCCTCCTGACAACAGGTTGTGGAGAGCTGGACTGGAAGGAAATGACACTACGTGTTCGAGAAGAGACACGACGTGTCTTCTGGAAGCATAAGGTGGTAGAGCTTGGTGATTGTTTGAGAAGACAAGTCGTGTTCCAATAATTACACGTTGTGTACCTATAGATTTGTCATGTCCAGAAGTTGGGGAAAGTGGTGGATATCACTCCTTTATGTCAGATCTATGATTGGAAGTGAAGATCGAGGTGGAGAATGCTTCCATCGGCGATTTTGATGCAGATTTGGGGCTCGTGAGAGACTCCTTTGTGAGGATGTATTCCGAAGAAAGAGTAGTCCATGGAGAAGATGAGGTTTGCCAAAGAAGAAGAAGGTGGGCAGAACTCAGGGAAGACAGTGAAGAACTTGCATGGGTGGAGGAGGAGCTTTTTTGATGAGCAGCGGTGGCTTGTGGTGAGCTAGACGATGGATGGGAAAGGGTGCACACGACTGAGGTCCCTTTCACATGACTAAGATTTGGGTGGAATGAAGTCGGCAGATAGGGTTTAGGGTTAAAAACTTGATTGTTGGTGTTCATACACAGTGCATTCCCATGTACAAATCATCTGCTCTTTTGAAACTCTCCTTAATCAAAGAGGACACATCATGTTCAAATAAAGTCACATAGTGTGAGTTTCCAGGAGCCCTGACGTTCCACGAACTGATAATGACATGTCGTGTGCAAATAAAGACATGGTGTGTAAGATTCCATTGAGTCCTTTTGATATTCCAACAAACAATGACACAAGGTGTATTCAAATTAGGGTACGTCATGTACGATTCTAGTGGACTTGTTTGTTCTTTGAACTGATAAGGACACTACGTGTTCAAATAAAGATACGTCGTGTGAGTTTCCAGCAACTAACTTATGTAGCCTCACATGCCGTGTCACACAATGAACACATAGTGTGTTCTAGAGTTGTTCATAGAATGCCATCTATGAAGGTGGACACACCGTGCACATCAAAAGAACATGTTGTGTCTTACAAAATTTCTACAAAACTTAATTTCTTTTGCTCAACACCTATAGAGATGATGATATATGTCTATGAGGGTCTAAATTATTACATTCATCCATGGAAAAATTATTTTGGGAATGAAAATGTTCTTGAGTGATGTTAAGTAAAGAAATATATCCTAATGTGGGGTCAAATCCCATAAGGTCCTCTGTTTAGAGTATGGGGTAAGACTCTTCATCTTCTAATCATGCATCTAAGGGAGAGAAGGAGGCTCCCTGGGTAATCTTCTCACCTTCTTTGTACATCTTGCATCACTACCCATTGACCTTGAAGGTGGATTGCTTGCCTTGTAACTCTACTGCTCCATATGGATAAACCTTGAGGACAAGGAAAGGCCCAGATCACTTAGATCTAAGCTTCCTTAGGAAGAGTTTCAATCTTAAGTTGAACAACAAAACTTGATCTCCTTCAACAAAGTCTCTCTTTCTGATCTTCTTATCATGTCATGCCTTTGTTTGCTCCTTATAGATTTTACATTCTCATATGCTTCTAGTCTAAGTTCCTCAGGCTCTTAAAGTTGCAATAGTCGCTTCTCATCTGCTTTCTTCATGTTAAAGTTTAGAAATTTGATTGCCCATAGATTTTTGTGCTCCAACTTCAAGGGAAGGTGGAAAGACTTGCCATAGATAAGATGGAATGGTGTAGTCCCAATTGTAGTCTTGTAATTTGTATAGAATGCCTAAAGGGCATCATGAGATTAAGTGCCCAGTCCTTCCTCAAGCTTGAAACTGTCTTCTCTAGGATGTTCTTCCATTGTCTATTTGATACTTGAACTTATCCAGATGTTTGGGGATGATAGGGTGTATAGAATCTATGCATCACACCATACTTAAGGAGAAGATTATTGAATTGTTTCTCATTGAAATGTGTCCCCCCATATGAGATAATGGCCCTTGGAACTCCAAAGTGTGGAAAGATAATTTTTTGCAATAGCTTGAGTACATACTTTGCATCTAGGGTAAAAGGGCCCATGTAGTCAACTCCCCATACATCAAACACTTCAATCTCCAAGATTAAGTTGAGAGGCATCTCATCTTGTCTTGATATCCCACCTATCCTTTGACATTGGTCACATGTTTTGACATAAGAATGAACATCTCAAAACAAGGTATGCCAATAGGATCCAGCTTGAAGGATCTTGGTAGTTGTTTTCTCTCCCCCAGAGTGACCTCCATAATAAGAAGAATGGTAGTCATATATGATGCTTGATATCTCCTATTTAGCTACACATCACAAATCGGTTTGTCAGTCCCTTATTTGAATAGCATTGGATCATCTGAGTAGTTGAATTTGACATCATGCAGAAACTTCTTCCTTTGCTGGTAGGTAAGATCAGGTGGAAGGTTTCATGTGGCAATGAAATTTGCTATATCAGCAAACCAAGGTACTTGAGTTGCATCAACAACATATAGTCATCCAATATGCAACTAATCGTCAGTTTGTATTGTGTCTTTAGCATCAGTGGTGACTCTAGATAGATGATCAACAACATTGTTTTTAGTTTCTTTCTTATCTTTTATCTCAAGATCAAACTCTTAGATAAGTAGTATACAATGAATCAAATGAGGTTTTGCATCCTTCTTGTTTAGCAAATACTTGATGGTTGCATGTTCAGTGTAGACTACAACCTTGGAGCCCACGAAATACTGACAAAATTTATTGAAAGAATAAATAATGGCTAGCATCTCTTTCTCAGTTGTGTCATAGTTTACTTGGGCTTCATCAAGTGTTTTGTTGGCATAATGGATAGCGTGCAACAAGTTACCCTTTCTTTGTCCAAGGACTATGCCTTTTGCATAGTCAGTTGCATCACATATCAACTTGAATGGTGCCTCCCAATCTGGTGGCTGAATAATCAAAGTTGAAATAAGTATGTCTTTGAGATTTATAAAGGTAGCATGACATTCTTCATCAAAAACAAACTTAGCATCTTTGGCAAGCAATGAACATAGTGGTTTGGCTATCTTGGAAAATTATTTGAAAAAATTTCTGTAGAAACCTGCATGGCCAATAAAACTTCTGACATCATTGACATTAGAAGGAGTTGACATCTTCTCAATTGCCTCCACCTTTTCCCTATCAACTTCAATACCCTTGTTAGAAATCACATGGCCTAGTACTACCTCGAATTGTACCATAAAATGTCACTTCTCCTAGTTTAGTACTAGTTTAACCTTTTTACAATGCTCAAGTCCTTTAAATATATTAGATAGGCAATCATCAAAAGAATTCTTGTAGACACAGAAATCATCCATAAAAACTTCCATAGAGCGTTTCACAAAATCTGAGAAAATATCCATCATACCACACAGAAAATTCGTTGGTGTGTTGCAAAGATAAAAAGGCATGCGCCTATAGGCGTAGGTACCATAGGTGCATGTAAAAGTCATCTTTTCTTGATCTAGTAGATAAATCGGTATTTGGAAAAACCCCTAATAATTGTCAATATAAGAGAAATAAGAATGATTGGCTAGTCTCTCAAACATTAAATCAATGAAAGGCAATGGAAAGTGGTTTTTACAAGTTGCCTTTTTCAACCTCCTATAGTCTATACACATGAGCCATCCTATGCCAAAATGGGTCTGAATCATTTCATCATTGTCTCCCTTATGATAGTTGCACCCCCCCCTTTTTGGGTACTACGTGAATAGCACTCACCCAGTGATTGTCACTAATGAGATAAATGATACTTGCATCTTTTAACTTGAAGTTTTCCTTTTTGACAACCTCAATTATGTTCTTCTTTAAATGTCTAGGAGGTTCTAACATGGATTGGTATCATCCTCTAGGTTTATTCTATGCATGAAAATAGAGGGGTTTATGCCTTTCAAATCATCTATTGAATAACCAATGACTTCTTTATACAATCACAATTCATTTAACAACTTTGATTCTTGATCATTGGTCAAATCAACACTTATTATCACAAGTGAAGTAGAATTAGGGTCAAGAAAAGCATACCTTAGCCTTGGTGGAAGGGGTTTAAGTTCTACCTTTTTCTCCTTGGTGGGTGTGCTAGAATAATTCTTCAAAGGTGAAGTATCTTCATGAGATGGAGATGATGTGGTACTAGAAGTAACATCTAGATTTTTTGTTTCCATGGTAGTGTCCAACTCAGTTTCATCACAATAGTCAACAAGAAAATCATAAAAATATTCATCTTACTGTAGAAATTTGTCAATATAATCCACTAGGAAGATCTTCTCCATTTTGCTTAGCACTTTCATTGCATCTATAATGAAGAAATCCATAATATCCCCTCCTGCTCCAAGAGTGATCTTTCCCTCCTGTACATATAATATACAATCAGCTGTGTGGAGAAAGGGTCTTCCAAAGAGAATAGGATTTGATGGAATCTCATTTGTATCAATCACAATAAAATCATAAGGGATGAAAAACTTGCCTACTTGAATAGGCACATCTTCAAAAATACCTCTAGGATACTTTATGGTGTGATTAGCTCGTTGAATGACCATCTTGGTTGGTTTCAAGTCTCCAATATTGATTTGCTCCCACAATGTGTATGGAATAAGGCTTATGTTGGCCCCAAGGTCAACTAAACCTTTGTCAAATGTTGCATGGCAATGTGAAGGTGCCTTGATCATCAAGTTTCTCCCCCAACCTATTTTGAATGATGGATCTTGTCCTTTCAGATAGCATGATAGTTTCTATGTGATCAACCCTCCTCCTTTTGGTGAGAAGGTCTTTGAGGAACTTTGCATAGGAGGGCATCTTGACAATCACTTCAGACAAGGGAAGGCTGGCATACAATTTGTTGAGTATGTAATGAACTTGTGAAAGTTGGTGCCATCCTTATCGATTGCTAGGAATGTATGGCTTGCATGATTGATGTTCTTCATTCGACACCTTATTCCTTCATTTTTCTTCACCATCAACTTCCTTCTTATCATCAGCTTTCTTTTCTTCTTCCGGCAATAGCCTCTTTATGACAAATGGACTTGCATGCACGTGAGTTCATCTCTAGCTAGTTGGGTGGTGAGATAGAGGAGGCCTTTTGACTGGCTAAAGTCTGTTGAGCAATCTGGTTCTCTAGCATCTTCATATGGATGACAATCCCGTCAACTTTATAAGAGAGTTGGGTGATGGCATCTTTCAAGATATTATCGTGTGCTCAGAATTCATCATTCTGTTGAATCTGTGTAGTTACAAAGTCTCAAGAAGACTTTCCAAACTGGACTTTTTTTGGGGTTGACTCATTTGTTGAAGCTGGTTGAAATTCCTACTGTTGTTGTTTTTTATATCACGACATTTGTTGATGGTTGTTGTTCATGGGCTGGCGGTTGCTCATAGGTTGTTGTTGATTCTGAGCTTGACCTTTTGTTGTTGATTCTAAGAGTTGCTGTTCCTACAGAAGAAATTTGGATGGTCCCTCCATCCTAGATTGTAGGTTTCTGAGAAATGGTTGTAGGCTTGTCAATTGTCAAAATTGCCTACTGCATTGACCTACTCTGGCGTCTCTGTGGTGTTAATTTGTGGTGTAAAACAAGAAGAAGAGTTATGACCAGGATCTTTACATGCTTCACACACTTGCTCAGCTGCTTGGATAGGATGAGTTGTTAACTTCTCAAACTTTTGAGTCAAAGCATCAAGCTTGGCGTAAATGAGATCTGCTGCATCTACAGTGTGCTTCCTACTAGATTTCTCAGTTGAACTTCTTGATGAGAAGGGTTGGTTGGTCCTTTCAGTGCTCCACTGATTGTGGTTTAGTGCCATGTCTTCAATAATAGCATATGCTTCACTATAGGATTTGTTCATTAGATCTCTATTTGAAGCAGCATCAATAGCCATATGGATGTTTTAGAATAACCCATTGTAGAAAGTTTCTAGTAACAGCCAATTGGTCAAACCATGGTGAGGACAAAGGTATTGTAAGTCTTGAAATCTCTCCCATGTATCATAGAGTGTTTTACCTTCCTGTTGCTTGAAGTTGGTGAGTTGACTCCTTAGTTGAGATGTCTTACTAGGAGGTAAGTAGTTGGTGAGAAAAAACATGCAAAATCTCATCTTGACTCTTGATGGACTGCTTGGGCAAAGAGAAGAGCCATGCCTTGGCTCAGTCTTGTAAGGTGAATGGGAATAATAGTAGATGTACTCCTTTAGTTAGAACACCATTGATTTTGAAGGTGTTCATGTACTGCAAAAACTCATCTATGTGGAGATTTGGATCTTCCATAGGAGTTCCTCCAGAGTGGTTTTGCTGAATCGTGTGCATTATGGTGGGGTTGATAGAGAAATTGTTGGCTTCAATAGTAGGATGATCAACGACTCCACAAATGTTGATGGTAGCCAGCACAGTGAATTTCTTAAGCGGGTAGTTGTCCTTCATCTCTGATTGTTGATGACAATCGAGTGATGGAGGTGGTGAAGGAGTTGAATGTGGTGACAAAGGTTGTGATCCCACCAAGCTTGAAGAACTATCACCCCTCTTTGCTCTCCTTCAGCTACAAAAGGTGCATTCAATCTTTGGGTCTAAGAAGATGGATGTATCAAGACCCCTCTTGGAACGACACATGAATACAAAGGCAAAAGTTGAGTGAAAATCACAAGACTAAAAAGGTATCACAATACGGAATTTGGAAAATGATTAGTTAGTCTCCAATATTAACTAGAAATTTTTCTTTAACTAAAATGACAGTATCTCCCCGACAATGGCACCAAAAAACTTATTGATTGCCTAAAATAAGATAATTTTAAATCTTATATGTTTCAACTCCTCAATCACCCACAAATATACAAGATCAATTGTAGTCGAGGTCAAACCACAGAGAGCTAGGGTGTCTAGGCACAAAATAGCTAACATTCAACAATCTAAGTCGGATTACAATCGATGAGTTTGATTGCAATTAACTAGAAGACAAGTAAACAATAAAAGTTTATTTTAAAGGTTGAGATCAGATTTTGAAAGATCTTAGGCATAAGATTTCACCTCCATACTTTTCAAATCATGTGTTACTCTAAAATTAAACATGCCAATTAATTTGGAAAGAAGGTTGTCATCGTCATACACCTCCCACTGACATGAGGCGGTTCTCATCTTCACATAGCACTCCTATGTATATGCTTGGATTCGACTACAACCCTGGATACTCAAAATTATCCAACCACTCCCATGGTTAAGAGCATGTTACCATGAGATCTACTCCCTACTCCCTCATATATTTTCCCGAATTGCACAAAGAAGCATAAAACATGTACAATTGGTGGCCAGTCAATCATACATGCAGTAAAATGCCATAGAAACTCATGGAGAAGCAAACTGACTAACATTAGATATAAATTATGAGTTCACATGAGTAATAGCATGGGAGCTACTCTCCCATGCCCAAGAAGAAAGATTCTACTCATACATAATGAAGAAACACAAATACATTGTAGAATTTTTAGAGTTTTTCATGATTATAGAGAAGAAAAGCTAAGAGTAACCAAGAGTGAAGTAGGAGTAGAACTCAAGATTGAGGACAAAGTTCCACCCTTGTAATAGCTCCAACTCAGACTATCTTCCCTCCTGAGGCACTTGGCCAGAGTAGAGAAGCTCAGATGCAACCTTGGAGGAGAAAAGGAGAAGAAAATGATGAAGAATGGAGGTTCTTTCTTAAGAAACCTCACATTCTTGTCCAAAATCACCCCTCTCTTGCTCTGCAACTCTATCTAGTCAAAAAGTGCTTCGAATGATGAGCGATAATTGCCCCAAGTGGTTGCACTCATTTTTAAATCGAGACACTATTGTTTCGAAAGTCTGTAGAAAACTGACAAAGACACGACATGTCTTTGTGAAGACACATGTGGCATAGTGCAACTCTCATTTGAACTGCTCTTTCATGATAAGTACACAGAATGTTCTACTAAAGACATGGCGTGCAGCTGCAACTGGGGCAGATGGCACACGTTGTGTGTTAATAAACACACGTCATGTACTTTGGTAAAACATTGAACTTTGGCCTTTAAACGTGCAGACACACTGTGTCTGGATGAACGACATGATGTGTCTTTTTTTATATAGTTGGAGACAAAGTCCTCTAAAAACTTACACATCGTGTGTTAAATAGCACACATTGTGTGCTTTGCTTTGTGTGGAGGAATGCCCTTCCTGGAAAGTTAAACTACGTGTCTTGTTCTATTTCTTCATGATCAACTCTATATCAGCTACAAATCAACAGGGAATCCAACTAAGGTCAGATTTGGGTTAGATTATCCTCATTTTGTCATCCTTATTATGAACCTTGTTGGATCTAGGGCTCTAGAGTGTGGGTGAATAGAGCTTCAAAAATTCTCACAAGATGGAATTTTCCTTTGAATTATATCAATTAAAACCAATAGCTAAAGTGCAATTCAAAGTCCTAACTAATAGGCATAGCAAGGATGAGAGAAAATGAAACAAGCACTTGGACAAGGTTGTTTAGAGTGGTTCCACTCTCCAAACTAGGAGAGAGTCAATCCACTACCTATAGAGGTCAACCTGTAGGACTTTACAAGTTCTTTCCTCTATATATTCACCAATAAGAGTTACAACACAAGACCAACCAAAGGATTTACCTATCCAATACAAAGAGTCTTCAACCTTACCAAGGACTTACCCACTTTACAAGAGTCTTCCGCCTTCTTCCAAGGACTTACCTACTCTTGCACAAGTCTTCATCCTTGAAGGGATTACTCACTCTTCTTGGATCTTCATCTTTTGCCTTCTCCTTCACTCGGATAAGATCTTCACCTCTTCTTCAACCTTGACGAAAAATAACAATAGCTTCACCTTCACTCAGAGTAGCTTGCTTCACCTTTGCTTCTTTGAGAAAAGGGGTAGGAAAGATGGAATGGAATGAGATATTTACAAGCACAAGGAATTAGCTCTCTTACAACTGGCCTAACTCACTCATAATCACAAAATGTTGTGTAAACTAGAGAGAAAAAGGGGCTCAAGGAGTTGCAACACACTCAACTATAGCAAGGACTTAGAATAGCATGAATGAGCAAACTTGGAATGAACTCAAACGGGTCCTATTTATAGATGGGGATGTTCCCTTGAGTTTGGATCACTTAAGGGAAGAATATAGTCATTTTCCAAGTTGCAATGGATCTATTCTCACTCAAAACAACTCACCAACGTTTATAATCACTTTTTCTGCATTTTCTGTACAGTACATTCGGTTGAGTTTTGATGGAGCTTCCACTCACGTGGAATTGCATGCACCACTAAAAATCCTAAAGATAGTAAATATTTAAGTTTAGCCTTGCTTATACTAGATTGAGAACTCCACCCACGTATGCTAAGATACTTGGAAGCCTTATCATAATATAGTTAAGGGTCGAATCCACGGGACAACGGTCTTGTTGGGGGCAACAAGATGGAAAACGTTGGAATTTCACTTAACCTTTTAACAGTCGGTATTTAAAACAAAAGGTTGGTTTGGTTGTTTTTAAACTAAGAGCAAGTAAAGTAAAGCAAGTAAGTAAATTTAAGGATGTCAACAATGATAAGGAGCCACTAGGATGTGATCGGCTTTCACCGCCACTACACATGGATCAAAACATGCAACATAAAACATAACCTGCAATAAGAGTCTAAACAGTTAGTATCTTTGTAGATTTAGTTTCCTTTCGGAGAACTAACTATGAGAGGTGTGGGAATGTTGCAATGCCAGCCATCCCCGAACGAATGGTCACCTACTTTACATCATTCCCTTCGCAAAGTGTGTTCCTCGACTTAGCAAGGTTGTACTTTCATACGTCAACTGATTCCATTTCATAGTATGAAAGTACAATGATGGAAGTGAGTTTACTCCACTTCTTGAAAAACACTCCTAGATACCGAAACAGATGCATGGTGGATACATGCATCAAGAACCAGCATTCAATCGAGATTTGAATCTGATAGTACAAACATGGACAATTCATATTAAAAGATAAAAGATAACACGAGTTGGTGATCAAGCAACAAGCATTCATTAAACGATTGATGTCGAACTGAAAAGAAATTATATCTCTATTGCAAACTATGGATTACATTGCATGAAATGAAAACATGGGTAGCGGGGCTACTCCCCGTACCCTAGTGAATGAGACTACTCGCTCATAGCTAGGACAAAGAAGGAGGCGAGAAGAGAGAGAGAGAACGTCATCCCCACAAAGGAGAGAGGAAAGTCAACCCCTTGGAAAGAGAGAGAGTGACGATCTTCAAACTTCACAGGTTGCTCGATGATGAGGTCTCCTCTTCCCACCTTCTTTGGCAGAGAGAGAGAAAGCAACTTCAGGATGGAGCATGGATCTCAGACCGGCAGCCTTTGGGCGGAGGATGGAAGTTGGAATAGCTCTGGAGTAGTAGAGGCAGCCTCTGGGCGTCTGAAACTTGATGCCTTTGGGAGGACCCCTTGGGTCTTATTTATAGGCCTTAAGTGAATTCCAAATGGTTTGGTCAGTTTTGGGTCCAAACAGTCTTGTTTGGACTCTGAGACCGTTTGGACCCCGAGACCGTTTGGACTCTGAGACCGTTTGGACCCCGAGACCGTTTGGACTCATGCGGTCTTGAGATCGTGTGACTCCATGCGGTCTTGGGACCGATTGGCTTCATGTGGTCTTGGAATCGTGTGACTCCATGCGGTCTTGGGACCGGTTGGCTTCATGCGGTCTTGGGACCACATGACTCCATGCAGTCTTGGGACCGGTTGACTTCATGCGGTCTTGGGACCACGTGACTCCATGTGGTCTTGGGACCGGTTGGCTTCATGCGGTCTTGGGACTGTGTGAGTCCATCCGGTCTTGGGACCGGTTGAGTTTTTTGTGATTTTTGTGTCTTTTTCTGTAAGTAAAAAGGAGAAAAGTTAATCTAACAGTATATTTGCAATAAGAGAGGATAGTTAGGGATTATGTCTAATTTATCTGAGAAAGAGTGTGGAAAACTGAAGAAAATTACTAAGATAACATCACAAAATTGGAGGTGATCACCCCCCCAACTTAGAGTCTAGCTTGTCCTCATGTTAGATAGAGATGAGGCATGTAATGGCGAGGTGATTTTATTTAGTTAAGTTTTTTATACTCTTGCTTCAATTATAAACTCGAGCTCTCCTAAGGTCGTATTGGGTCTTATTGCTTGCCTTAACTCTTTCAGGTATTGAGAGTTGCTTGGGTCTCAGGTTTCTTCCGTATCTCGTAGCCTATATTGGGACCACTTTTTATTCTGTGCATGTCGTTGACTCTAATCAACTTTATACCTCTCTGAAAAACCTACCGGAAGCTAGAGTGGGTATGAGGGTTGGCTAAAGGCTTGATGTGTAACTCCCCCTTCAAGTGGGAGAGGGGTTGTCTATGCTTTTAGGATCTCACTACCGGGCACGACACATCTGCCTTCGTGAGGGCAGCTGAATGTACCGGTCGGGCAAGTCCTTTATAAGCATTTCATATATTTAGATACCTTAGGGTTTCACTACCGGGCATGACACATCTACCTTTGTGAGGGTAGTTGAATGTACCGGCCGGGTGAGACCTCCATTGGTTCTTTATATAGATCCTTATTTATGGCACAACTCTCATAGTTTTATTTAACTCTCTGGCTTTTATTCGTAAACTCACAAGCTTAGGATTTGGGGTTTTTAGGGAAATTATTTTGGGCGGCCAAGCCTCTTTTATTTGAAGAGAGGAAAGCTGTTCTTAGAGTTTCTCGACATGCACTTATTTTGTTTCTTTTTAATGGTCCACTTGCGAGACTTCTTGATTTGGATGTCGCCTGATGCCCCTCTCATCCTTGAGAGTGCTTGGCTTATTTCGACCTTGATATTGACCTGTGGAGAGTCAGATGTAGAAGTGAAACAAACGCATGAAAATCAAGAGTGGAGAGAAATTATTAAGTCGCCATTATATGTCTAAGTGCTATTCTTGTTATTACTTTTGAGGACTAACTTGATTCTAAAGTTAGCTGAGGGTGACTTTGTTCCAAAAAGGGATGTTATTCTTTATGTGCAGGGTTTATTTTAAAATGGGAAATTGTTTTAAAACGAAAATCAAATGCGCAAAGGAAGCTATAAAACAGAATTGAAAGAAAAGGTATAGAGAGAAGGATTTTGAAAATGATACCTCGCCCTTGTCCAGTGTACTCCCCCCCTAACTTATCACTCACTCTGTCTGTAGAGTGTCAAAGTGATAGTTTGAGTAGTACAAGGAGAAGGGCATCAGGTTTCTGTTAGTCCTTTTATTGGCGCCATGTGTGCAGAGGAGATTAGCAGTGAACTTCCCTCGTAACGTGTGATAATCCACTTCTGTCATGTCTTCTACTGGTCTTCCAAGTTATGATGGTGTATATCCAGTAGAGGACGTGGAAACCACAATCGTTTGACTCGCGGAGCTACTGTGGGCACTTGTGGCTGAAGGTGGGGCGATGAAAGTGTTCTTTGTTGTATGCCCGTGTGTGCTTGCTGAGAAGGACATGAAGTGGTCGGCACACTCCTTCTCCACCTCCTCCGTAGGCGTTCTTGGTGTTGTAGTGTAATGTTGTTGATCTGGATTGTACTGGATGTCAGAACTGTTGTATATGATTGTTGTTCCTTCATGAAGATTTGTTGCCAACAACATCCAATGTTCTGAATGAAGGGGAGCATGATGAACTTCAGGGTCGTATGTTGTAAGAAGGAGATGAGTGCCTCAGTTGTTCCGAACTTCTTTAGCTTCAATAGACCATCCTTCATGTAGGGGGATGCCATATAGGTTGTAGGGTGATTCTGTCTGAGAAGAAATTGATAGGAAGCCATTAAGCTTATGGAGAGAGACCCTTTTAGATGTACAGTTTCTCGTAGCGCGTCTGCCATGACCAGAATGTCACCGGACATGAAAGTGAGGTCATCTTTCTCGGTGTAAAGCCTTGACATGATGAGACGAAGTTCATTGTCAGAGAGACGTTTGCAAGCACTGAGGTCAAAATTGGGGAATGTTGGTGAAATGGCAAACAGGGGGACCATTTGTGAAGATGATCTGTTGATGGTCGCCCCAGTTAGTAACTCAGTAACCCCTTCATCATCCGCCAGATCGAAAGAGTAAGGATCCCATTTCTTTTTCTCGGGAACCTTGGCGGGCTGTTGTTTCTCCAACTCCTGTATTGTTTGCCTAAATGGCTGCTTTGGAGGACGTTGGATGGCCGAAAAGAGATAGAGAGGAATTTCGTTAGGTGCCATAGTTGGGTCCTTGAAGAACTATCTATCACAGATTAATTCCATGGTGTAACGACCTCGCTGAGAATGGAAATCTTTTATGGCCAAATCAGTAAAAGGGATTTGCTGATTGAGCGCTTGTATATGACGTATTACATAGAAAGTGCAATCCTTTGAGACTTCTTGAGTTTGAGCTTGGGGGTTGATGATTTGGAACCAAGGTTGGTTCCAATTATTGCGGAGGGAAGGGCAAGCAGCCCAGATCAATTTCAGGAGCCGGAATGGTATGCATTTGGCCTCCCCAGCCTCTGTTCCAGCGAAGTTGATTATTCCGGCTCTTAGTTCAGTGGTGCAAAAGTTGTACACCTTAGCGTCTCGGGCCGCGGTGTCCACGATCAGAAGTAGCCAGTGACTAGAGACTTGGAAGGGGACGGTAATGTAGTGTGCCTTCCTTGCAATTCCCCTCTGCAATAGTTCGATTGATTTTCTTTGTAAGTTTTTGTAAATAAGACTCATTGCTAGAGCCAGTGATGCGTTTAGAACGGGTTGCTGCCACCAAGAGCTTCTGTATGTTTCGATAGAATTGGCGAGGAGGACGCAGAAGACTGTCATCTTCACCGTTGATTGTGGTCGAAGGATGGAGCGGAAGTCTTCACGCGTCAACTTTCGTTGAGTCTTTATATTTTGGTAGATAATGTCGCCCCAATCTTTGGCATCATCTACTATAGTGTT
Organism: Alisma plantago-aquatica; assembly: GCA_963693085.1. Lineage (NCBI taxonomy): Eukaryota > Viridiplantae > Streptophyta > Magnoliopsida > Alismatales > Alismataceae > Alisma > Alisma plantago-aquatica. Next base: position 653,480,546 of record OY856412.1, on the reverse strand, counting down.
AAGGATGAAGATGTCTTGAGCGTCGAGAGTAGAGATGGTCGTCATATCAAGATCAGGCATTTTGTGCGGTAGTGGTGGCGGCGGGGGTAGCTCTTGCAGAGGGAGGGGGGAAGTCTGCTCCAGATTGTCTATATATTGTTGTAGATCTTCATCTTTATCTGAGTCAGAAGATGATTCCCGATCTTTGTCTGTATCCAAGCTGACTCGTTCTAGATCTTCGTGTTCTAGGGGGAAGAGCATCGATTGGTCTGGTATGGAAAGATGTTGAGCTGATGTTTCTTGTTGTTGACTTGTGCTGGTTCTGAGTGGACATTGTTGGAACTCAGCAAAGGCTGCTTCTTTAGCGGATTCCCCCAGAGATCCCATTACGGAGTAGTCAAGGAATTGATCCCTGTAAGACATATTAACATTGTCAATGTGAGTCGGGGATTTGGGATCTTTATCACTGACATGGTGATCTTTTTGTTTTGATGAAGCTCCTCGGCTTGTGCCCTCCTCAACATTGTCTGGGTCGTCAGATTGGTCGTCTGAGGAGGTGCTATTATTGGAGTTAGCCAAGGAGTCAGAATCTTCATCATTGTTGTCGTCTTCATCATCATCGCCGTCTGCCTCTTTGTCTGCTGGCTTCAGTTGTGGAGGCTTCTTGCATTGTTGATGGGTTACTTGTAGCTCATCAAACGCCACTTGCACATGCTCGTGGGATTTGAGTAGTGCGTCGTGTGTTTTCTTTAGATCTGAGTATCGTCCCTCGGCAGAGAGGAGGCGTGTTGTAAGATCTGTTACTTGAGCGTGTAGTTGGTTAAGCTCGGTGTTTGCTGACTCCTTTTGACGGCTGTATAGCTGTGTGAGGGTGTTGGTGATGTCATCCAAGCGCGTGCTTAAAGCAGTTTGTTGTTGCTTAAGTGCACGCAGGGTCTTAGGCAGAGGTTGAGTCTGTGTAGAGATCCTATCAACTTGCTTAGCCAGCGCTTCGTGCTGGTTTTTACTCTAAGGACCAGCTCGGGCAAGTGTTTGTAGTGGCCATCGATATTATCGAATTGCTTGGCCACTACGTCCTGTCGTTGTTGAATGCTTTGGAGAATGCTTGGCAAGGCGTTGTGCTGCTCGTTGATCATGGCGACCTGTTGAGAAATTCCTTGCACACATGAAAAATAGATTGCATTATGTTAGAGGGGTCGGTGAGGAGGTTTCAAATAGCGTCAAATTGACGTCCAAATTCCTCACCGATATTTGAAAAAGGGACCCCAGATGCAGAAGGGTGGTATGGCTGGGGTCAGGGTGGAAGGGTGGTAGTGTCTTGTGAAAGAGACACTGGTGATGGTCCCACGAACTGCGTGGTGACCGTAAATGGAGTCACCCGCGGTGTCGGGGTTGTGGCGGATGAAGGGAATGGGAAAAGGCTGGGTGAGATATGAGGGAGTGAAAAAGTTGAGGAAAAGAAGGTGGAGATGGGAGCGGAGAATGTGAAGCCGGGTGTTGGAGCGGAAAAGGTGGTGCTCGGGGAGAAAGATGGGGGAGCGGAAGATGTGGGTGGAGGGATTGCTGTGGAGGAAGGTGGGGTGGTGGTAGATGGTGGGAGGGTGGTGGATGGGAGTGTGGTGGGGGTGGTGGTGGTGAGCTCATCATGTAGGCTCATGATGAATGAGTATATGGAAGAGGTAGTGATTGGTTCCTCCAGAGGGGGGCATTCTGTCTTCGGTTGTAGCTTTGATGTTGGCGTCCCCGATAGCTGTGGTGGTTGTAAATGTACCTTAGATGGTCATTTTACTTGTATTTTTGTTATCTTGGCTGTCGGGGCGGTTATGCTAACTCTGTCTGGCCCGCTTTGGTTGTCTTTTCTTGTACTTTGATGGAAGCTAGGAGTTTGGTTATCTCTTCGTCAGTGAAGAGAAGTTTGTCCTTGTCGTAATCTGCTAGCTCCGGGAGCGGCAGCAGAGTCCTGGTAGATCAGACTGTTGGGCAGAAAATGTAGTGTAATTTTGCATCCTTTTCCTTGATAATATAGGAATTTTTCAAAGTTTGCTCGTTGGTAAGGATGTCTCCCTTGATCTTCGTGCATTGAGGGAGCAATCTGTCCATCTTTTGATATTTGATGATGGAGGTTATGTGCCCACCCATGCAGATTTATTTTCCTATGGTGTAGGCTGAGAATTTTTGTATCATATGTCGTATGATGTTGACTGACTTTCCTTGCAAGATGGACCATAGGAGAAAAAGATCGGCATTAATAACATTGCATCCCTCTGTTCTGGGGAACAGCGCACTGGTAAGGATTTTATGAAGCGTGCGCACGAACCCGGACTTAATGTTGTAGGCTTTGCATGTCTTTGCCTCATAAGCAGGGATCCCTGTTAGGGTCTTCCAGAAGCTGTGTCTATTGAATTGGGAGTTGTTCATGCCAACAACTTGGGCCTTTTTGAGATGGTCTGGGTTGTCTATGAAAATTTTTTTTAGAAGATTTTCTATTATAACGATGTCGTTTCCAAAGAGTTTGGTGATCAGCCTGCAGTCACCTCCGTCCCTTGCTCGGTGCATAATGTCCACCACTTCTTTGGTGAGATGTGTGAAGAATTCAGTAGTCGATTCAGCATATGAAACTTTGGGGACGAAGCATAGTCTGGCGAGATTGGCGTTGTCTAGCATGGTGAGGATTCTGTCGTAGATCCCCATCTTGAGTAGTACGCTTGAGCAGACGTACTTTGTTGGTTTTAGTATTTTGTCGATTGAGGGGAGGGTGTGGATGTAGAGGTTTTCTGGTGGTGGTGCGGTGGTGGTGAGTACTGAGAAGACGGGGGTGGTAGTGGCAGGTGTTGGGACAGACTCTGCAAGGGTTTGTTCCCTAGCAGTAACAGGGTAGACTTGCTTCCTTGCCCGCTTTTTTGGGGGTTGTTCGGTCGCAGCCTCGTGGACCTTTTGTTTCCCCTTGGACTTTTCAGTTGAGGATTCTTCCTCGGAAAGTGGCTTGTATTCAGAGCCTTCATCATCACTGGAAGAAATGTCTTCCACTTCTTCTTCAGGCTCCTCAGTTAGACATTTGTTGATGCGGTCGATTTCACATAGGACCGCTATGATGATGACCTTTGGTGGGGACTTTCCAGTCTCATTGTAGTTATCGATGATCGTTTGGAGCTTGGCACGACTTTCTATTAGTTGTTCCCTTTTCCAGAAGGGAGCGTCTTCGGTTCCAGTGGGTTGCTTTGCTAGTGAAGCCATTTCTAAAAATGGAAAGACATGTGTTAGACTAACAAGTTTATTAAATGGAAATTTTTTTGATTTTGTATGTGTTTATATATTTTCATGTTTTAACAAAATACAAGCGGTTTTGAAAGGCCAAACGGTTTGGAGACTATTTGGTCCCAAACGGTTTGGAGACCGTTTGGTTCCAAACGGTTTGGAGACCGTTTGGTTCCAAATGGTTTGGACACTGTTTGGTCCAAACGGTTTGAAGACCGTTTGGTTCCAAATGGTTTCAAGACCGTTTGGTTCCAAATGGTTTCAAGACCATTTGGTCCAAACTATTTGAAGACAGTTTGGTTCGAAACGGTTTCAAGACCATTTGGGAGGTGAAACGTCGGGGAGTGGCCAGCGATAGCGAAGGCGGCGGAAATAAGGACAACGACGGCTATGAACTGGGTGCCGCGGTGGCACTGAAGATGTCGGCGATGGTAAAGACGATGGCAGAGGTGAAAAGGAAAATGGTGCGATAGAACAGGGAGCTGTGGCGGCGTTGCGTTCGTCGGCGATGGTGTCGCGTCTACCTTGCAGCTGTGGGTAAGGATGACGATGGCGAAAAAGCTGTAATAGCCGAGGTGAGGTAGTCGTGAAGATGCGTGGAATATGGAGTGACGGTGACGGAGAGGACCTGCGTCAAGTGTTGCGCGGGAACAGGAAGTGCGAGCAAGGGTTTAAGGAAATTCGGGAGTTGAAAGACAGAAAAAGGGAGAGGGGTAGGGTTGTATTTATAGGATTCATGGGTTGACTTTACAAAATCCCTAGGTCAAACAGTTTAGCGACCGTTTGGACTCCAAACGGTTTCGAGACCGTGTGGCTCCAAACAGTTTCAGGACCGTGTGGCTCCAAACGGTTTCAGGACTGTTTGGCTCCAAACGGTTTCTGGACCGTTTGGCTCCAAACGGTTTCAAGACCGTTTGGGAGGGCTAAGGTTATTTTGATTTTTATATTTTTATGTTTGTTTTGGTTATGTGAATTTTTATATTTTTAGATGATAAACCTAAGACGAACAAAGGAGATAGAAAACAAAGATAAAAAGGTGATACTCAGATCTTGGGTTGCCTCCCAAGTAGCGCCTGGGTTTTACGTCACTAGCTCGACGAGGTTTTGATTTTGTTATGGTGATGTTGTGGCGTCTCTGATCTCAATAGTCTGTCTCGGCATTTTATCCGCTAGAGTATGGTATTTTTTCAATCGATGGCCATTGACTGTCCTTTCTCCTCTATTGTCGTCAACAATTATGACGGCTCCAGTCGGGTATATATGTTTGATTGTGAAAGGTCTGGACCACTTTGTGTGGAGTTTTCCAGGGAACATTTTGAGCCTGGAATTGAAAAGAAGGACTTTATCTCCAACGGCGATGTCTTTTCTTTTTAGATGACCGTCGTGCCACATTTTGGTTTGTTCTTTATAAATTCTAGAACTTTGATAAGTGGTCATTCGGAGCGCCTGTAGTTCTTGTAGTTGGAGTTGTCTGTTTTCTCTGACACTTTTGAAATCGAAATTTAGTTGTTTAATGGCCCACCAAGCCTTATGTTTCAATTCCACTGGAAGATGACATGACTTCATGTATACCAAATGGAACGGGGTTATTCCAATTGGTGTTTTATAAGCTGTTCGGTAAGCCCAAAGGGCATCAGGAAGCTTGGTGGACCAGTCAGTGCGATGTCTATTGACTGTTTTTTCTAAGATTGCCTTCAGTTGTCTATTCGAAACTTCAACCTGACCACTGGTCTGTGGATGGTAAGGCGTGGCAACTTTATGGTTAACTCCGTATTTCTTTAAGAGGGCTTCAAAGATTCATTCCAGAAAATGGGTCCCTCCATCAGATATGACAGTTCAGGGGACTCCAAATCTGGGAAAAATGATATCTTTAAACATCTTAATGACTGGTTTGGAATCACTGGACACTGTGGGTATAACTTCTACCCATTTTGAGACATAATCTACTGCAACCAGAATATAGGAGAAACCATATGAAGAAGGAAAGGGGCCCATGTAGTCTATCCTCCACACATCAAAAAGTTCGATCTCTTGCCACATGGTGAGGGGCATTCCATTCCTTTTAGATATGCCGCCAGAAAGTTGACATTTGTTGCATGATTTTACAAAATCATGGAAATCTTTTGCTATCGTTGGCCAAAAGAAACCCGATTGCAGAACTTTCATAGCGGTTTTCTTCACACTCATGTGTCCCCCAGTGGGGCTGGAATGGCAATGCTCTAAGATAGGGGTAATCTCTTCTTCAGGTAAGCAACGACGATAAAGTCCATCTGCGCATAGGCAAAAAAGGTAAGGTTCATCCCAATAGTATTGCTTTGCATCGTGGATGAATTTCTTTTTGTCGTGATGAGAGGCGGAAGGGTGAATGATTCCTGTAGCCAGATAATTAACAATGTCGGCATACCAGGGGAATCCATTGGTAACTTTCATTAGCTGGTCATCTGGAAGGGAGTCTCGGATAGGTACTTTATCTTCATCCTTGACTTCAATGCGGCTTAGGTGATCTGCGACGATGTTTTCCACTCCTCTTTTATCTTTGATTTCTAAATCAAATTCTTGAAGCATTAACACCCACCAGATAAGTCGGGGTTTTACGTCCTGCTTCTAAATTAGATATCGTATGGCAGAGTGGTCAGTGTAGACAATGACCTTTGATCCAATCAAGTAGGAGCGAAATTTTTCGAACGCATAGATGACAGCTAAGAACTCCTTTTCTGTAGTGGTGTAGTTCTTCTGCGCTTCATCGAGTGTTTTAGATGCGTAGTATATTGCATAAGGTTTCTTGTCGATTCTCTACCCTAACACGGACCCTATGGCATAATCGCTGGCGTCACACATGATTTCAAAAGGTTGTGACCAATCTGGGGCTCTTAGTATGGGTGCAGAAATTAAAGCATTTTTCAGAGTTGAGAAACTTTGTAAGAATTCTTGATTAAAATTGAACTCGGTGTCTTTGGTCAGAAGTTGGGTCATGGGTTTTGCTATTTTTGAGAAATCTTTAATAAATCTTCTGTAAAACCCAGCATGACCTAAGAATGCTCGTACTCCTTTTACGTCTTTTGGTGGTGAAAACTTCGAGATAACATCGATTTTTGCCTTGTCTACCTCAATCCCTCTGTCACTCACTCTATGTCCAAGGACAACACCTTCAGTTACCATAAAATGGCATTTTTCCCAATTCAGGATGAGGTTCGTTTCCTCACATCGTTGTAAGACTTGTCCAAGCTTGAGTAGACAGTTATCGAAGGAATCTTCGTAAACTGAAAAATCATCCATGAATACCTCCATTATAGATTTTGTTAATCCTGCAAAAATAGCAGACATGCACCTTTGGAAAGTAGCAGTTGCGTTGCACAGCCTGAATGGCATTCTTCTGAAAGCATAGGTCCCAAAGGGGTAGGTAAAAGTAGTTTTCTCTTGGTCTTCTGGGTGTATAGGGATTTTTTAGAACCCGGAATAACCATCTAGATAACAGAAGAACTTTTGATGGGCTAAGCGTTCTAGGACTTCGTCAAGAAAGGGCAGAGGGTAGTGATCTTTTCACATTGATTTGTTTAGTTTCCTATAGTCGATACACATCCTCCACCCCGTCACAGTCCTTGTAGGTACTAACACATTCTTGTCATTTAGCACGACAATGGTTCCTCCCTTTTTGGGGACCACTTGGATAGGGCTGACCCATTGGGAATCTGAAATTTGGTAAATTATGCCAGCTTTCAGCAGTTTGAGGACTTCAAAGCGAACCACTTCTTTAAGATTGGGGTTCAGCTTCCTCTGGTGTTCTCTTGATGGCTTGAATTCTTCGACCATGGGCAGTCTATGCATGCATAAGGCTGGGTTTATACCTGTCAAGTCAGTTATTTTGTACCCAATGGCTTTCTTGTGTTTCTTCAGCTCAACAAGAAGCATTTCTTCCTAATTTTCCGTCAGGGTGGAACTGATGATAATTGGACATAATTTTTCTTTGTCCAAGAAGACATGTTTAAGTCCCATTGGTAGAGTCTTCATCTCAGGATCCTTGGGTGTTTCTATTGCTTCTAAAATAGTGACATAATTGAGCTCCTCAAAGGTGGCTGTCAGCACTTCTTCAACTTTCTCTAAGTGTTGCAAAAATTGTTGTACCAATTCATTTGTTGAAAATTCAACTTTTGGATTTGTTAGAACGTTCTCTAACTCATCAGATGGCTCAGATATTTCCAATTGGGACATTTGATGTATTGCATCTAAGAGAAAGACCTCCTCTTTAATGCTGGGACCTCTCATGCTGTTGAGAACTCAGAATTGAATTGCTTATTTTCCCAGTCTTAGGATGATCGTGTCAACTTCAACATCAATGAGTGCCCTGGCTGTGGCAAGGAAAGGTATGCCAAATATTATTGGGTACCTTAGATCCTCCTTGATATCCATAATGACAAAATTGCATGGGATATAGGCATCTTTGCCTATCCTGACTGGAATATCTTCGATAATTCTTAGGGGAGCAGTGATAGTGGAATCAGCTAACTGAATTGTCATCGTTGTAGATAGCAAGTCAGTGAAGCCTAATATTTTACACATGGAGTAGGGCATAATTGATATGCTAGCCCCTAAGTCAGTTAATTCCTTTTTGCTCGAGGCATTTCCAATACAGCACTGAATACCGAAGGAACCAGGGTCCTTCTTTTTCTTTGGCATCTTATTAAGAATGATATCGGAGGTGATTTGAGCTAATTTGACGGTCTCTTATTCTTCAGTAATGTATTTCCTTGATAGTAGATTTTTTAGATATTTAGCCCAAGATGGTACTTCAGAGAGGGCATCGAGGAGCGGGATGTCGGTATAGAGTTTCTTCATCACCTCCTTAAATCTTTGGAACCTAGTGTCCATTTTTGTCTCTCGCAATCTTCTCGGATATGGTATCCTAGGTTTATACTGCGGAATTTCTGGCTCTTTGGAAGCTTGTTCTTTTTCTTTGCCTTTCACGTTCTCTACGGACTTCTCAGTTCCTAGGTTCGGGCTTGCATTTGGAATAAAGACATGTGTATCATCATCGTCATGAGCGATTCTCATAGTTTCGTGAAGGGCACGACTAGATCTTGTAGTGACGACATTCAATTGCTCTGGTCTATTTTGGTCATGTCTAGGGTTTGACTCAGGTTGTCCTGCAAAAGTGCCTACTGGTGGATTCAGTTGGGAAACAATTTGTGCTAGTTGAACCTCCACTGCCTTCTGTTGAGCTTGCTGATTAGAAAGCATGGTTTGTTGTGACTGTAGCATCTGTCTGATCATAGTCATCTCGTCTACTGGCTGGGAGGGGGCATTTTTATGAGCAAGTTGTTGTTGTCCTTGATGTGGTTGTTGCGGAGGCGATGCTAACTGAGGTTGCTGCAACTGAGGATGCAATTGTGGGTGAAGAGGGGGATGGTTATATTGATAGTAGTTGGAGGGATTTCTAGGGTAGTTGGATCTTGGGAAGTTGTTTCTGAGGTTCCCTTGATTTTGGTTAAAGTTACTTTGGAATCCAGGTGGAAACCTATTCGAGGATCCGCCTTGTGTTTGGTGTTGCGGGTTGGCAGTCCCTACAGGGTTCCCGTATTGAAAACCGGGGTGGTTTCTTGGTTGATTTGGATTATAGTAAACTTGTCCCGGTATGGAATGAATGGAATTAACTTGTTCGGACATCTGCTCTTCAGGGCGTTCGATGATTGGTTCGTACTGCTGTTGTGGTGGGTGCATATCCATCATTACATTGTAAAGTAGGCCGCATGATAGAGTAGGGTGATCGGATGTGTGACAGGCTTCACAAGTCCCTCTGGAAGCTTTAACCTATTGGACTTGAGGGTTTTTCTTCTTATCATATTCTCCAAGTGAAGTTTCAAGAGCCTGCTATTTATGAGCTATGGTCTTTAGAGCTTCAGCAATAGCCTTCATTTCCATTGATTTCTCAGCTTTATAAACTTTGAGGACTCCCTTACCGGATGATCGTCCCCAATTGGATTGGTTCTCCGCTCCAAGTGTAACGATCTTCCAAGCATCCTCGTAGTTCTTCCTCATAAAATTTCCTCCAGATGAGGAATCCAGGAATTGCTTGATGTCATCACCCACCCCCCTATAGAACGTTTCTATTAGTTGATTTTGGGAGATGCCGTGATGAGGGTACTTTCTTAGAAGCTCCTTGAATCTTTCCCATGCTTTTGTGAGTGATTCTTCAGGAAGTTGGGTGAAGTGGTTGATCTGCCCCCTAATTTTGTAAGTTAACGAAGGAGGGAAAAACTTTTCCAGGAACTTTTCTTCCAAGGGAGCCCATGTGGTGATTATTGGCTCCCTATCAAGCGAGTTGTACCAGCTCAAAGCTCTTCCTGATAGAGTGAAGTGGAAAAGATGTAGCATTATTACGTCAAAAGCAACTCCGGTCTGTGGGACAAGTCGGCAAAGTGCCTCGAATCTCTTCAAGTGATCCATATAGTCATCTCCAGAACCACCAGAGAATGAGATGCCCTGCATGATTTGAATCCATTTGTCCGGATCTTAAAGTTAGGTATGTTGATGATCGGAGGCCAAACTGGATGATTGTCTTCATAGTTCTTGGGGACGACATAGTCCCTCAATTGCTTGTTTCTTAGCTCTAGCTGGGCAGCTTGGTTAGCTGCTTCATTTTCAGCTTGGATGCGGGCCTGTTCTTCCGCTCGGATCTCCGCTTGAATCTGAGCACGGGTGTCAGCAATGAGTTGTGCTCTTTGAGCGGCTATGGCGGCATTGACCCTTTCCAATACTAATGCAGCTTGGCATTGATCTTCAGCCATTTGCCTGGCTCTTTGGCAGTTAAGTTTGATGCGGCGGTGGAAGCTTCTCTCTACCTCAGATTCGTACTCTAGATCAGGGGAGAATCTGAGGTTATGTGATGATTGCATACACGTCTTCTATCTGAGTAGAGAAAGAAACACACCTTTTAGATGATGATAGAGATATGGTGAATTCAAGAAGATACATACTAATGGTTAAAGGAAAGTGTAAAACCCTAACCAACTAGCAAGATATTAAATGAAATTAAAACGTTCTGTTGTCCCCGGCAACTACACCAATTTTTGATGGAGCTTCCACTCACGTGGAATTGCGTGCACCACTAAAAATCCTAAAGATAGTAAATCTTTAAGTTTATCCTTGCTTATACTAGATTGAGAACTCCACCCATGTATGCTAAGATACGTGGAAGCCTTATCGTAGTATAGTTAAGGGTCGAATCCACAGGACAACGGTCTTGTTGGGGGCAACAAGATGGAAAATGTTGGAATTTCACTTAACCTCTTAACAGTTGGTATTTAAAACAAAAGGTTGGTTTGGTTGTTTTTAAAGTAAGATCAAGTAAAGTAAAGCAAGTATGTAAAATTAAGGATGTCAAAAATGATAAGGAGCCACTAGGATGTGATCGGCTTTCACCGCCACTACACATGGATCAAAATATGCAACATAAAACATAACCTGCAATAAGAGTCTAAACAGTTAGTATCTTTGTAGATTTAGTTTCCTTTCGGAGAACTAACTATGAGAGGTGTGGGAATGTTGCAATGCCAGCCATCCCCGAACGAATGGTCACCTACTTTACATCATTCCCTTCGCAAAGTGTGTTCCTCGACTTAGCAAGGTTGTACTTTCATACGTCAACTGATTCCATTTCATAGTATGAAAGTACAACGATGGAAGTGAGTTTACTCCACTTCTTGAAAAACACTCCTAGATACCGAAATAGATGCATGGTGGATACATGCATCAAGAACCAACATTCAATCGAGATTTGAATCTGATAGTACAAACATAGACAATTCATATTAAAAGATAAAAGATAACACAAGTTGGTGATCAAGCAACAAGCATTAATTAAACGATTGATGTTGAACTGAAAAGAAAGTATATCTCTATTGCAAACTATGGATTACATTGCATGAAATGAAAACATGGGTAGCGGGGCTACTCCCCGCACCCTAGTGAATGAGACTACTCGCTCATAGCTAGGATAAAGAAGGAGGCGAGAAGAGAGAGAGAGAACGTCATCCCCACAAAGGAGAGAGGAAAGTCAACCCCTTAGAAAGAGAGAGAGTGACGATCTTCAAACTTCACAGGTTGCTCGATGATGAGGTCTCCTCTTCCCACCTTCTTTGGCGGAGAGAGAGAAAGAAGCTTCAGGATGGAGCGTGGATCTCAGACCGACAGCCTTTGGGCGGAGGATGGAAGTTGGAATAGCTCTGGAGTAGTAAAGGCAGCCTCTGGGCGTCTGAAACTTGATGCCTTTGGGAGGACCCCTTGGGTCTTATTTATAGGCCTTAAGTGAAGTCCAAATGGTTTGGTCAGTTTTGGGTCCAAGACCGTTTGGACTCTGAGACCGTTTTGACCCCAAGACCGTTTAGACTCTGAGACCGTTTGGACCCCGATACCGTTTGGACTCTGAGACCGTTTGGACCCCGAGACTGTTTGGACTCATGCGGTCTTGAGATCGTGTGACTCCATGCGGTCTTGGGACCGGTTGGCTTCATGCGGTCTTAGGATCGTGTGACTCCATGCGGTCTTGGGACCGGTTGGCTTCATGCGGTCTTAGGAACGCGTGACTCTATGCGGTCTTGGGACCGGTTGGCTTCATGCGGTCTTGGGACCGTGTGACTTCATGCGATCTTGGGACCGCGTGGCTCCATTCGGTCTTGGGACCGGTTGGCTTCATGCGGTCTTGGGACCGTGTGAGTCCATGCGGTCTTGGGACCGGTTGAGTCTTTTGTGATTTTTTTGTGTCTTTTTCTGTAAGTAAAAAGGAGAAAAGTTAATCTAACAGTATATTTGCAATAAGAGAGGATAGTTAGGGATTATGTCTAATTTATCTGAGAAAGAGTGTGGAAAACTGAAGAAAATTACTAAGATAACATCACAAAATTGGAGGTTATCAAGTTTCAATAAAGGTAACTCGACCGATCCACTAAATTACAAAGCCAATTTTCAAACTATCGGTCAAGTTTGTTCTAGGAAACTCGAACAATGAGCTAAAATTAGTTTTTCTCAATGAGTCAGTCGGTCGAGTTCTACGAGTGTGCAACTCGACCAATTGGTCTCTTCAGAAAATCCATCACTGGATCGGTCGAGTTTCCAACTCGACCGATGAATAGCCTGTGACAAATTCTCTAAATTGACATTTGAGTGATCAAACATTGAAATCAAGTGTCTCGGGTTTTTTCTCACCTTAGTTACAAGTTATATCATCAATACAAGTGATTACAAAAATCATCTAAGGTCATTTGGAGTGATTTCCCAAAACGCGCACTTGCATTGCTTTTGACTTGAACTTGAACAAGCTAGGGCTTGTGTACTTTGATCCTTTTCATGTACCTAAAGTATGAAATCAATCTTGAACAAACATATTAGATACATAGGAATGGAATGGTTAAGTCATTTATCAATAATGGACAATGTAGAACTCTCATGTCAACAAACCTATGATCAAAATCATGCAACAAGTAAAACAACTAAAAGATGGCAAATTAAGTATGATAAACTGAATTTGTGTGCACATTATTTGATATGCCATATTGTGACTAATGAGATTCTGTCATCAACCAACCCACACTCTAGTCTTCAGTATTACTGGTGTTTATCTACCTCCCACAGCAACAACCGAATAGGGACATAATAAGAGTGTACATGCTCTTAACATCTGTATGGCAGAGGGGGGAAGGAGGGGTGCACTTATTCCTATACAGGAATTGAGGCTTCTTCAAGAACTTATGAATATCAGGGAGAGTAAGATCATATTTCTTGTAGAAGGCCTCAGGATCGACTAGGTAAAAATACTTGGCATAGTTCTTACGCCAGGTGTCAGTCACTTCAGTACCCAAAAAGAAGATATTCAGGGTATCCTCAAAAACTTGGAATTTCTTCCCGACTATCATAGATGTGAGGACTACTTGAGTATTAGGTGGGGGTACGAGGGTGTCGTTATTCCAATGCAAATTTGCATAGAATTTGTGAATGACTTTGGTGCTTATGATGGAATTGTTATAGAGCGCACGTTCAACACCCGAGGATGAGAGATGGTGGTCGTATAACAACTCTGCTACTTTATGTATGACCTCTTGTCTTCATGGATGTGGCTCAAATAGGGCATGAAAAGGAAAAGGGTTCCTAGGAAGGAGCTCTGTGTACCTATTTAGAGCCTCATTTGAGATGAAGAAAGTGTCATCAAAGGGAATCAAGCAAGAGTTGGATGAAGATGAAGGTGCATTAGCTGGGGCAGCCCTCTTCCTCCTGTTGGATTCCATGGAAATGAAAAGGAGAGGATGGAATGAGAAAAAGCTAAATAACCACCACCAAAACTAATCCACTGACCTAGGGTAGATAGATCGAACTAGGGCTAGGGAGAGGAAGGTTGGGGCTAGGGTTGAGAGCTTGAGGGAGCTAGAGTTTGGATCGGTCAACTTTTCTCTAGTTGAGAGGGAGAATAGTCAGCCGAACCTATCTTAAGTTTGCTCCAGTTCGGCCATCAGTCAAGTTCTGTGACTAGGAAACTCGACTCATAGGCTCTTTAAAAAAATCTCTAAGCCTCTGATCGGTCGAGTTGGCAACTCGACCGATGGTCAACCTGAACTAAACATTGAAATTATAATTTTTAGCCATTAGAGTGCTAATTAAATTTATTTTTTAAGTCCATTATGCATTTTAAACATACTTAGGCACATATCACTCATCATTGTACTATTTTGTGACATTTACAAAAAAAAAAGAAAAAATAAGGCAAAAGAACATGAACAACTGATTTTTAGCATATTAGCAAGCAATGGTGATCAAAAAATAAGCAGAGCATATATGATAGATGAAAGCTAGCTAGAAGGCATATCAGATTCATTCATAGCAGTTATGAGAAGTTTAGATCTAATAAAGTTAAATTGCTCTCTAGCTAGAGGTTTAGTGAAAATGTCTGCCAATTGATTTTCTGTGTCCACATGTGTGATATAGATATCCTTTTTAGCAATTTGATCACAAAGAAAATGATGGCGAACCTATATATGATTAGCTCTACTATACAAGATAGGATTATATGACAAGTTAATTGCACTAGTATTATCACAATAGATAGGAGAAGCATCAAAATTAATGTTAAAGTCTTGGAGCATTTGATTCATCCATAGGACTTGGGCACAACAACTCATGGTTGTAATGTATTTAGCCTAGGTGGTTGATAATGCCATTGTGCTCTATTTCTTGGAGAACCAAGACACCAAGCATGTAACTAGAAGAAAGAAAGTGCCACTTGTGCACTTTCTATCAATCAAGCACCTTGCATAATCCGCATCACTATAAGCAGTAAGAGTAAAGTCCCTTGACTTGGGATACCATAGTTCAAAATTCTTAGTTTTGGCTAAGCACCTTAAAATCCCTTAACAGCTATAAGATGTGATTTCTTAGGATTTGATTGAAATCGAGCACACAAGCTAACACTAAACATTATATCAGGTCTAGAAGCAGTTAAGTAAAGTAAACTTTCAATCATACCTCTATAGAGCTTCTCATCTACCATATCACCTTCTTCATCTTTGTTAAGTTTGGTGATGTATGACATGGGTGTATCCATCGACTTGGTGTTCTCCATCCAAAATCACTTAAGTAGCTCATTTGTGTACTTGACTTGGTTGATGAATTTCCCATCTTTTATTTGCTTGATTTGAAAGCCGAGGAAGAACATGAGCTCACCCATCATACTCATTTCAAATTCACTCTACATAAGATCATTAAATTCTTTGCGAAGATCATGGTTAGTTCTTCCAAAGATGATATCATCAACATATATTTGAATGATAAGAAAATTGTTAGAAGTGTGCTTTAGAAATAAGGTAGAATCCACTTTACCCATGATATACCCATTATCTAACAAAAAGTTCTTTAATTTCTCATACCAAGCTCTAGGTGCTTGTTTGAGTCTATAGAGATCTTTTTGCAACAAATAAATATGATTAGGTAAACTATCATGTTCAAAGTCGGTGGGTTGTGCAACATGCTCTTCCTCCTCAATTGTACCATTCAAAAATTCACTTTTAACATCCAATTGATACAGAAGAAAGTTTTTATAACTAGCAAAGGCAAGTAACATATGAATGGACTCAAGTCTAGCTACAGATGCATATGTTTCCTCAAAATCTATACCTTCATGTTGATTGTAGCCTTGAGCCACTAACCTTGCTTTGTTCCTTACCACTTTTCTGCTTTCATCAAGCTTTTTGTGGTAGACTCACTTTGTGCCAATGATCTTTCTATCACTTGGTCTTGGTACTAGGGTCCATACTTTGTTCTTTTGAAATTGCTCCAACTCTTCTTGCATAGCTAGGATCCACTCATCATCTCTAAGAGCTTCCTTGATGTTCTTTGGCTCTAGTTGTGAGATGAAGGCATTGTTGGCTTGTTCTTTGTTTAATGCAGCCCGCGTCTTCACTCTTTTAAATGGATCACCTAAAATTAGCTCTTTGGATGATTCTTTGCAAATCGGGGAGTTGGATCCTTCTACTCTTCATCTTTCTCTTCTTCCTAAGTGACCACATCTTTTCCCTTTTGGGTGATGTTGAGCTCTTTTAGAATAGGTATTATTTCACCCGCAACATCATCATTTGGAACAATATCTTTGGGAATAGAGGGGTTAGTCTCAATAAACTTAACATTTATGGATTCTTCTACTTTAGCAAGATCAGCATTAAACACTCTATAAGTCTTGCTAGTAGTGTTATAGCCAAGAAATAAAGCCTTATAAGATTTTGAATCAAACTTGTCAAGAGAACCTTTCGTATTCAAAACAAAGACATCTGAAAACATGAAAATACTCGATATAAGTCTTCCTTCCACACCATAGCTCATAGGGGGTTTTCTTCAAAGAAGGATGTGTAAAAATATAGTTTTGCACAAAACATGAGGTACTGACGGCTTCAACCCAAAACTTCTTTGGAGTGTCATACTCTACAAGCATAGTCCTAGCCATCTCCTATAGTGACATATAATTCCTCTCTACAATCCCATTTTGTTGAGGTGTTTGAGGTGAAGAAAAGTTATGCACATAAATAGATTCTTGACAAAAATGTTCGAAAAGATCATTTTCAAATTCTCTCCCATGATCACTACGGATGGAAATGATGTGGCAAGAGGCTTCATTCTCAACTCATTTACAAAAGCTCAAGAAAACATCAAGGGTATCACTCTTAAAGATGAGAAAAAGGTCCAAGTGTATCTATAGAAATCATCGACAATAACAAGGCAATACTTGGAACCACGAAGCGATTGAATTCTTATTGGTCCAAATAGATCAATGTAAAGAAGTTCAACAGCTCTCTTGGTACTAAGGACTCCTTTGGATTTAAAGTATGACTTGGTTTGATTTCCTTGGGTTCAAGGTTGGCATTCCTCATCCTTTTCAAAATTGAATTTGGGAAGCCCCTTGACCAAGTCCTTTTTTGCTCAACTTCTTCAACTGATGCATATTTACATGACCAAACGGACGATGCCAAAGAGAAATATCATTAGAATTGACTACAAGGCATCTACAAACAACATGCTTAATTGAGTCAAGAATAATAACATAAAGATTACTACTTCTAGTTCCCTTATATATAACTTGATAGGTGAGGGAATCTAGAATCAAGCATTCAAAGGAAATAAATAACACAAGGTAACATTGTCACATAATTGACTAACACTAATTAAATTGTGATGTAGGTCATCCACAAAAAGAACATTCTTGATACACAAGGATTCACCTACATCACCCTCACCTTTTACTTTACCTTTCTTGTTGTCCCCAAATGTAACCGAACCTCCTTTCTTTTTGGTGAAGTTGTTGAAATGGCTTATATCACATGTCATATGCTTGGTGCGGCCACTATCAACAATCCATCTTCCTTTTTCTTGCAAGAAAGGAGAATGTCAGTTCCCAACTCAAACTTTGGGATCCAGAGTTAGCTTGGGGACCCATTTCATCTTTGGGTTGGTCCCCTTAGGCTTGTAAGGACAATAAGTATAGTAATTACCATCACACTTGCAATAAGAACAAACTATAAGATTCTTAGTTCTGGAAGACTCTACAACAAATAAGGAGATTTACTTGCTCTTTTTCTTACATTTGTCTTTGTTCTTGCCCTTTGGTGATCCCCCTACAAATCCCAAACCACTATCACTTTGTTTGGTAGAATGGTCAAGGATTTAATTTAGGGAGTTTTTCCCTTTGAGAAATTTCTATAGAGAGGCCCTTAGTCTATGATTATCATCATTAAACGACATGACACTAGAAGACAAACTAGCAATATCATCTCTAGCATGAATAAGGTCGGGCTCTAGATAGAGGGCTTTAGTCAAATAAGAATCTTTCTCAAGATAAATAGAAGCATGATCAATACTAGGCAAGATAGGTCTAGAAGATAAATCATTAACTTGACCAAGCAACCTAGAATTTTCATATTTAATCACTTGAATTTCCTTAAGATAAACATCTCTCTCATCCCTAAGAGCATCAACAAGAAGCTTAAATTCAGCATTTTCAGTTTTAATAGTTTCAAACTCCTTTTGGCGCTTTTGGTTTTCTTCCTTAAGAGTTTCAATGTTCTTAAGGTAGACACCATTCTCTACTTCAACTCCATTGTATTGGATCTCAATATCAAGATATTGGCCTTGTAAGTTATCAATGCTCTCAAGATGAGTTTTCTTATTAAGCTCAAGAATTTCAAGTTTAGCATACAAATCATCAATAAATTTTCCTAACCATTTTCTTTTAGATTTACATTTAGCAAAAGAAGAACGGGTAGAAATAAGCATATCAATAATAGCTTCCATAGATAACTCATGCAAGCTTACCTCTCATACCTCACTTGCCTCACCAATTTCTTCACTAGTAGAATCCATGAGTGCAAGGTGGCACTCTCCATCTTCTTTAGATCTTGAGCTACTTGAGGATGAATCTTCCCAAGTTGCATGAATTTCATTCTTGTGTCTTTTCTCCTTATTGTCCTTCCTCTTATACTTGCTCTCCTTCTTGTACTCTTCCTCCTTAGATCTGCCCTTGTGATGTGACTTTATTGACTTGGGACATTCACTCTTGTAGTGTCCCTTTTTTCTACACTTGTAGCATCTAGGAGTAGAGGAGGAGGCTTGCTTTCCCTTAAAGTGCTTGCCCTTGATGTAGTTGGCTTCATGCTCACTTGGGCCATCATCTTCACTAGAGAAGTAAGGAGAAGTCTAACAAGCAAGTTGTTGTTGATGTATGACCACCTCCACTTGTTCTTTGAAAGCACCGTCTTTGATCTTCTTGGCTTCCTTCTCTTCTTGCTTGTCAAGCCTTGGTTCATGAGCTTGGAGGTTGCCAATAAGCTCTACGGTTGGGATGTCACCAAGGCTCCTCACTTCTTCAATGGAGGTCACCTTTGACTCCCATCTCTTTGGTAGAGTCCTCAAGATCTTGAAGTTGATTACACCTCTATCCAAAGTGTTTCCTAAAGCAGCCAGCCCATTGATGATGACATTGAGTCTTGAGTACATCTCTGCAATCTGTTCTTTCTTGACCATCTTGAAGTTCTCTAGAAGGTTGTTCAACATGTAGATCTTAGTCTCCTTGACTTGCTTTGTGCCTTCATAAGTGATGCACAATTTGTCCAAAATCTCATAGGCAGTGCCCCAATATGAGATGTGGATGAACTCCATTGGGGTAAGGGGTCCATAGAGGATGCTTATGGCTTTGGCATCAAGTCAGGCTTCTTTAAGTGCAGCTTCACTCCATGTTGCAACATCTCTGGTTGGCTCCTTGTATGGTGAGACCATCACCTTACACATGTCAAAGTTCATGCCTTGAATGTAGAATTGCATGTGCCTCTTCCAATAGAGAAAGTTGGTGTCGTCGAAGATTGGAGGACGAATGGAGAAGCCTCCCTATAGGTTGAGAGAACCAAGTAGGTTGTCAACCATCTTCTCATCTCGTGGGAGATTGTTGGAAAAGAACCTTGGATCTAATACCACTTGTTGGATCTAGGGCTCTAGAGAGGGGTGAATAGAGCTTCAAAAATTCTCACAAGACAGATTACACCTTCAAATTATATCAAGGAAAAAAAACAAAATGGCACAGTTTGATAAAAATAATTCCGGGAATAACACCTCCATAAAAATAATTCTCAAACTAGCCCACTTTTTTGAGAAAACGTCACATGAATTTGTGTTTTTCTGATGGAGGTTGTGAAAATGCCAATGTAATTGGAGCTTTTAATAAAAATAAAAATAAAAAGCAAAGCAAAAATGCCAAAAGAGTTGGCATTTTCACCCAAAAATGTTGGGTGAAAGTGCCAACTTTCTTGGCATTTTTGCTTTGTTTTTTTTAAATCATTTTTGATTCAAAGCTCCAAATGTAGTGGTTTTTTCACAATTTTCATCAGAAAAATGGCAATTCAAATGGCATTTTATCAGAAAAGTGGGCTACTTTGGAAAATATTTTCGTGGAGGTGCTATTCCCAAAATTATTTATATCAAACTGTGCCATTTTGGTTTTTTTCCCCTTATATCAATTACAACCAATAGCTAAAGTGCAATTTTAAGTTCTAACTAACAAGCATAGCAAGGATGAGAAAAAATGAAGCAAGCACTTGGACAAGGTCGTTTAGAGTGGTTCCATTCTCCAAACTAGGAGAGAGTCAATCCACTACCTAGAGAGGTCAACCTCTAGGACTTTGCAAGTGCTTTCCTCTATATATTCACCAATAAGAGTTACAACAAAAGATCAACCAAAGGACTTACATATACAATACAAAGAGTCTTCAACCTTACCAAGGACTTACCCACTTTGCAAGAGTCTTCCGCCTTCTTCCAAGGACTTACCTACTCTTGCACAAGTCTTCAGCCTTCAAGGGATTACCCACTCTTATTGGATCTTCACTCTTTTCCTTCTCCTTCACTCGGAGAAGATCTTCACCTCTTCTTCAACCTTGAAGAAGAACACCAACAACTTCACCTTCACCCAGAGTAGCTTGCTTCACCTTTGCTTCTTTGAGAAAAGGGGGTAGGAAAGATGGAATGGAATGAGAGCTTTACAAGCACAAGGAAGTATCTCTCTTACAACTGGCCTAACTCACTCATAATCATGAAATGCTGTGCAAACTAGAGAGAGAAAGGGTATCAAGAAGTTGCAACACACCCAACTATAGCAAGGACTTAGAATAGCATGAATGAGTAAACTTGGAATGAACTCAAAGGTGTCCTATTTATAGATGGGGGTGTTTCCTTGAGTGTGGGATCACTTAAGGGTGAAATATAGTCATTTTCCAAGTTGCACCAGATCTATTCTAACTCAAAACAACTCACCAATGATTATAATCACTTTTTTTGTGTTTTACGTACAATACATTCGATCGAGTTTTAGTAAAGGCAACTCGACCGATCCACTAAATGACAAAGCCAATTTTCAAACTACTGGTTGAGTTTGTTTTGGGAAACTCATTTGATGAGTTAAAATCAATTTTGCTCAATGACTCGGTTGGTTGAGTTTTGTGAGTGTGCAACTCATCCAATTGGTCTCTTCAAAAAATTCATCACTGGATCGATCGAGTTTCCAACTCAACCGATAAACAGCCTGTGACAAATTTTGTAAGTTGACATTTGAGTGATCAAATGTTGAAATTAAGTGTCCTTGATTTTTTTCTCATCTTACTTACGAGTCATATCATCAATACAAGTGATTACAAAAATCATCTAAGGTCATTTGGAGTGGTTTCCCAAAACACACACTTGCATTGCTTTTGACTTGAACTTGAACAAGCTAGGGCTTGTGTACTTTGATCCTTTTCATGTACCTAAATCTTGAAATCAATCTTGAACAAATATATTAGATACATAGGAATGGAATGGTTAAGTCATTTATCAAAATATGGACAATGTAGAACTCTCAAGTCAACAAACCTATAATCAAAATCATGCAACAAGTAAAATAATGAAAAGATGGTGAAGTATGATGAACTAAATTTGTGTGCACATTATTTGATATGCTTTATGATGACTAATGAGATTCTGTCATCAACCAACGCACACTCTAGTCTTTAGTATTACTGGTGTCTATCTACCTCCCACAACAATAACCAAATAGGGACATAATAAGAGCGTACATGCTCTTAGCATCCGTATGAACTCATTCTTCAAGAAAATTGGGACATAATAAGAGTGTACATGCTCTTAGAATATGTATGAACTAATTCTTCTAAGTCATGTGCTTGAAGACATATGTCATTGAGTAATCTCATTCTTTAGACATTCATTATGTCTACTCTTATCTCATAACTTAGTGAAATAGAATGAATTAGAATTTTTCCTTCTATATATCTTATTAATCAAATCCTTTATATTATATGCCATGTCAATCGTCATATAATTGGCTCTCTAGGCATACCTTATGAACATACTCCCACTTCCAATTAGATACAATCACCAATAAATCTCATTCTCGGTGATCTAAACATGTCCACCATGTTTCTGTTGGGCAAGTACTAATCTAATGGGTTAGCAACACTTTGTTATAGTAGGCATATTGCATGTTTCTTATCTCTTCAATGTGAGATGAAACTGTTGTAATATGGTATCTAATATTCCTTGCCTAACAAGTATCTCAATTGTTGTCGTAGTATCACTACTGAGTCATCAATGGTTGGAATATCTATGAGTTCATCATATAGAATTTTTGATCCATACAGCATCACTCTATGTTCTCAACACAAGTATACTTAGATTTTATTTTTGAATATAATTAATGTCTATTAATTCAGAACCCTTCCAACTAACAACATTTTTCTTTCAAATTAAACATATATTGTGATCATTTTATATCATTTAGGCAGTTTGCATCAGTGTAACACTTACACTCAACTCTTCCTTGTCACTACAGTCTAGCAAACTAATCCTTTAGTGCTTCTCAAGTACTATTGGGTGTTTTCATGACATTTTCCAATGAACCTCATTGGAATCTGACATGTCTTGTCATGCTCAGTAAATACAAGATACATGGGATGATTACATTCTATGGCAAACATGATAGATCCAATTGTTGGTGCATATGGCATCTTATTCATGTCCATTCCATTCTTTATAAGAATCAAAACATAGTATTCTTGAGAAACTAATCCCATCTATATGGATAGATTCTCTCCCACTGAATCCTCCATGATGAACTCTTTCAGCATTAGCCAATATGTATTCATTCAAGTTATAAAACTTTCAAGAATTATATCTATAGATCTTTATCCGTATCACATAGGATGTTTCACCTAATCCTTCATAGCTGGAGGTATTTTCCATGCCAGATCTTAATACTCACAATATTGGGATGTCATTCCTCATCAGCATGTGGAATATTTATATATTCTCCCACTAAATCTTTTGTAATCACATATTTCATATTTTATCTTGACTCAAGTCAAACTTTTTAACTTTCTTGTCAAATCAAAGATTCCACGTCTGGTATGCTTACTTCTACCTTTTCTAGCTTATAGACTTTCTAAAATTATAAAACATTCAGGTTGTGTCACACATACATCCTCTCATTTATTTTGATTAAGGAATGTGTTTTTAATTTCCATATGCCAAATCATCAAGTCTTAACAAGATGCAATGGTAAGCAAACCAATTGGTGAAGTGATTTCATCATGTTCAACATGTGAACTTGATATGAAACTTCTACAACTAATATGTCCTTCATTTTATCCATGTTGGTTTTTCTCTTGAAAATTCAATTGCACCCTATGGGTTTTATCCCTCTAGATGGTTTCACCAATATCATATCTTGTGGATCTCATGGATTCTATTTTGGACACAATGGCCTTAAGCCATTACTCAGACAATGGTCCCTCAATAATTCTTAGTTGATGGTTCTCTCATCATATGACCAATTGTCAACTTATATGAGTTATAAGATTCATAATCTGTTAACTTCATGTGTTGAACTATGAGTTCTATCATCCATAATGAACTTGATGTTCCACAACAACTTGTGATTTTCATATTTTTATTTTATACCTCTTATGGTTTAAATGTCTCTTGTTGGTCTCGATCTTTTCGAGTTCTACTTCACTCCCACTGATTCTTTAGGAATTCAGCTACCCAATCAACAAATACTTTGTTGTTGGATTGAGATAAGTAATGTTCAACAAACTATCATTTAATTAAATATTTTCAAGAAACCATTTTCTTGTATAAGTTTCAATCCTTAAGACACATCAGGACTTCCCATGCCATATCTCATCTATTGTCTTATTAAACCATTTAGATTGTACTTTCATTTAGTATTAAGCATTTATCTTAAAGGAAATTTGAAGATTAGATTTAAATGATAATCACATCATGACCCATCATGTTGTGACTCCTTCTTTTTGATACATCATCTTGTTCTAGTTGGATTTGACTATGATGCGCTATCATAGTATATCCAGAAGGTCCTCAAACTATTCATGTAAAGTATTTCATCATTGATCTCATCAAAACATCTTAATACTTTTAAGGAAGTTGTTTACTTCGTACATGTAATTGTCTTAAACACTTCAAGAGAATCCTTATTTTACTACATGCATACCACCATATCATTAGTAAATACATTGAAGTGTAAATAATATCATTTACCATTTGTTCTAAATATCTTCATACATCCATATGTGTCAGGTCTAATAGAATACTTGTTCTCAAGTACATTTAGTGAGAATTGGTATGTCATCTTTCTTATGTATAAGACTTGCATGTCTTTTATTGGTTTACTAATCAAAAGAGTCTAGATGAACATCAATATGTTGTAGAAATGCATTTCTTACATGTGTGCTATATATGATAGTGCCATAGATTGTTTGAGTAATCACATATAATCCTTCAGTATGATCATTCATCTTGACATTCTATATAAAGATCATCATATGGTCAGGCATTTCCATACAAGATCACATCTTTAAAATAGAAATGACTTACTTTATTGATTTAACATCCTTGGCATACAATGTGTAGAGTAAATGTTTCTATCTATTGGTGTAATGAAATAGCAGTTCAACTAACTCTATTACTTGCCCATTAGGCTAAGATAAATTTAAATGTAGACTAAAGCTTCAACAACTCTTTCTCCGCCTTTTCCATCTTTGTCCTTTTATAAAGGCCTTTACTTCTTGTCAGATCATGCACATCAATATGTCAGATCTTTATCCGGTATCTCATACAAAGATGAAGAAGTAATCAAATTTATCTTATAATGTTTATACTTGAAGTTGAGGATTTAGCGCTCTCCTTCTTCTTCAATTGTTCTATCCAGAGTGGGCAATTTCTTTTCCAATGTCTAGGGTGGTGAAAATGGTCACAATCGCCTCTCTTGTTTACTCCTCCCTTTGCCTTGATATTTGTAGACTTGGGCTTTTTTCTAGCTTTAGAACTCTTCTTAGCTTTGCCTTTGCCTTTATACTTTCCCTTTGTCTTGTTGATCATCATCACAGATTTGGGTTTGTCTTTCTTCATTTGTGCCTTATTGTTCTTGACATGCCCAAAAGCTCTGTCAATGATTTGTCAAAGTCGTTCATGTTGTAGTTCATGACAATCTGAGTGTATGATTCTGGCAGAGACTGTAAAATCACATTAGTGGCAAACTTTTTACACAAGAGGAATCCCAGTCTAGTAAGGTTCTCCACATACCCAATGATCTTGAGCACATGAGGATCTACTGGATCTCCTTTTGCCATGTTGCACTTGAACAATGCCTTGGAGACATCATATCTCTCTTGTCTTGCCTAATCTTGGAACATGTTCTTGAGATGTGTGACCATCTCAATAGAATCCATGTTCTCACACTACCTCTACAACACATAGTTCATGGAGCATAGCATCACACACTTGACATACACAACATATTTAGTATGCTTCTTGTAAGCATCCCTATCAACCTTTGGTGCATTGGAAAGTGGTTCATCTGGTTGTGGTGTCTCCAAGACATAGAGTTTGTGCTCCTATGTGAGAACGATTCTCAATGCCCTAAACCAGTCATGGAAGTTGTTCCCATTTAGTTTTTCCTTCTCAAGGACCGATTGTAGAGAAAAGTGATTGTTGTTTGTTGTCATTTGGTTGTACAAAAGAATTTGTAATTTTGTCTTAACTCATTCTGATTTGATTTGATTTGATTAAAATTTTGGTGATATTAATTAGGTATTTATTTAATTATCGTTCTTGGTATTTTGTTCAAATTGATAACCCTCAAGTATCAATCTGGAAGTTTACATCGTACAAACTTCTAAGATCCAAAATGATTTGCCAGCATCCATAATCAACCATTAAGGTAGGCAACATTTTCTAATTGCATCTTATGTAATTCTTAGATAAACGATATGCACAACTCTTTGCCATGATCATCTGCATGCTTCTAGGCTTAGATGCTAAAAAAATCACTAGTTAAGATTGACCCAAAATCCAACATGATAATAATGCATCCTGCTTGGTAGGCCCACATTGTTACCATCACACTTCCATGAGGTAGACGGTGTACCGCCCTTGGGGTGCCCACGCTTGGTCAAACAAGCTTTTCATGTGTGTTTCTAATGGAAAGCATCTTAGACCTAATATGTTTGTTTGAGGTATTTCATATATATAAATACATATATTGTATCCAATCACCACATATATAGTAAATATCATATACATGCTATATACCACAACATAAACATGCAATATAAACATTAGCGATGGTTATGGCCATGTCTATTGTAATTCCTTGGAGCCACAAGGAATTACTATCACCTAGGTTATCATCACATCACATGCATGAACCTATTGTTGGTGTAGATCTGTACTTGCCAATTTGGGTTGACCTAGTTCAACCCATGAACTAGTCGTCTCACCTCTTTGCCAGTCGATTGGTTGCCTAGAACGGTCATCTTGCCTCCTATCCAACTGATGTCTAGATACCTTCCATACAGTCCATTTGGTACACTAGCCAGTTGGCTCGTTCCTTCATTTTGTCCTCCATGGTCCTCTATACGTTCATACGGGTCCACAAACTGGTCATCTCGTCTGGCGATGATCGTCTTCTTCATCGTTGCAAGAAAAGAAACTATCCTATTGCTTAACTTATTACATGGTAGATAGAAACCACGAGTTACATTTGAAGGGAGAAAAGGTAGGAAATAATTAACTTAACATTGGGAAGAAGGAGGTAGAGGCTTGGTACATAGACTGAGATAGATAGGAATAAAACCAAACCATCCAACCACACTTAGATATTTGGGTTATTGGCCATAACGATGCTACACATCCACCATCAAAACCGCTTTTAGGGCGCCGCATGTAAATTGCATATTTATATCAAATCATAAACATATATATAGTTTGGGATTATGTGGTGTTTGATCGGATATGCATATGGAACAGTTTAAGTATTCGCATCACATGCAATAAATAAATTATGAAAACCAAAAATCTGATTTTGATACCACTGTTGGGAAATACATGCACAAAATAAGGCAACAAAAACAAAATTTATCTATTTGTATTCCTATAACATCAAGATCGTGTCAACTACTATGCAATAGGAAAGATGGTTTAATGAGTTTATACCTGGTCTTGGAGCAAGTCCAGTGACTACAACTCATTACAGTGCAACTATCTTCTAGTTGCTCTTGGATGGTGTCTGTGCAGCTCTTGGTCTTCACCACGGATGGCAAACTGGACAACTTATGTAGCGGCTCATGTGGTCTTGCCATGGACCGCAAACTAACTTTTCCCTCCTAATAGTAGCCAAAAGATTCCTTCCTCTAGAGTAGCCCACATGGACCAACTAGAACTCATGTCATTCTAGTAGAATGGATAGGAAGGAGTTGTCTCTCCCGTTGGTGTACTAGTCACCAACTTGTTCACCCACAACAATGATCCTTCATTGTTCTCTACCTTGCTATCCCTCCCTTATCAGGTAGGACTTGCTTGGACTCTCTTGGTTACCACAACTAGGGAGGACAATAATTGTCAGAGCAATTGATTCTCAATTATGTGTGTTGGGAAGCCCCAGTACCCCTCTATTTATAGGCGGGGTTAGGGTCAAGGTTCTCGATTTAAGTGGGAGTGGAAGGGACCAAAATATCATGAATTTTTACAATCTGTGAAATCTGAAATGGTTATTTTGCAATCAAAATGGTCATCTCACATGCAAGATGATCAAATCGCATATTGAACCAGTCATTTTGCTTGTTTCCTAGTCACATATGAATTTCACAAAATCATTTCCAATTAATACAAACATTAATTTTTGTACCATTCGAATTGAACAAGTGAAACAAGTAGTCTTTCTCACGAATTTGGGAAATCACTAGAACCTTCCACCAGAACAACTAAGCCAATCGGTTCACCAGGTGAACCAGTTGTCTACTCAACCCAAGTTGATTGGTTCACCCAGTGAGACAATCGTTTGGTTCCTAATTCGTTCAGAACTTCAACCAATTCAATTCCATCAACTTGACACCCCAAACGGCCATCCCACTAGGTGATCTGATCGTTTGGTGTCCAGTCAGTTGATTTGTTGTGTGAATTGAGTACCTAAACACTTTAGTATTCCATTCATTCATCATTAATGATTAAACTCTTCTTCTAGATGAGTTCCTATGTGTGTGATAGAAGAAGAGTTCCTATGTGTGTGATCCTATAGGTCCCATATCACGTTGGCAGTGTATGTCCATAATTAGCTTATGACATCACAAGCAAAGAGTGGTGCCTAGTCACACATCGGTGCTATCCAAGTGAATGGAAAGTTGGAGAACAACTTCAATGTGATAAGGTGTTATAGTGATTGTATAATTCCTTTGTCACTAATATTTGGAAGGAACTCAAGGAATGGAATCATCATCCTATCAACGTTCAATGCATGTTCTTGGAACCAAGAGCAGACTGTCTGAGGTATATGTGACCTCAATATCATATATTGATTCACAAGTGCATGCACATACATTTTTTAGTCTCGCTTATCAAGTGATCATGATATCATTCTCCAGTAGGAGGGACAAATTCCATCTCTATCACTCACAATTAGTCCCCATGTGTCACAGTCACCCAATCATCACCTTTATGATAACCCATGTTTCAAGATTTCTTTTGATGATGTCAAATCATACCAAACGACATGTGATGAGTGCAGTGATTTCAAGTCTAAGAATCACAATTACCACTTTCACTATGAAATATGACTATGACCATCAGTGTTGGTTTCCATGTGTCACTCTCAAGGTGGCTCTGTTTGATATACTATTCTCTAACAAGTATATGTGTGTTTGGTTTCATATGCCATATCATGACTAATGAGATTTTGTCATCAACCAACCCACACTCTAGTCTTTAGTATTACTGGTGTCTATCTACCTTTCATAGCAAAAACCAACTAGGGACATAATAAGAGTGTACATACTCTTAGCATCTGTATGATCTCATTCTTCCAAGTCACATACTTGAAGACATACTTCATTAGGTAATGTTATTCTTTAGACATTCACTTTGTCTCCTAATTATATCATAACTAAGTGAAACATAATGAATTGGAAGCTTGCCTTTTACATATCTTATTAATCAAATCCTTTATATTATATGCCATGTCAATCATCATATGATTGGGTCTCTAAGCATACCTTACCAACACTATCTTATGACGGAGGACCCGCATAGCTCTTCTGATGGTCATATTGACTCCTCGCCTACTGATAGAACATCTGAACATTATGCAACCTATCGAATTTTGTGTTGTGCCACCACTTCACCTTCATGGTGGTTGACCATTCAAAGGCAAGACGGTTGGGAAGGTTCCAAACCCTACCACCCACCTACAGATACAAGCTGCCAGCCTCCAATGGAGGCATCTCTTCTCCAACCGCCACACTGTCGTATGCACAATCCAGCCATCAAAAGATGAACCACGTCAATGGTTCCATTGTTTGACACCCGATGAACACCTCTCTACCAAGGCTTGGCCACCTGTCCTAGAAGGAGGAAGGTTGACAACGTCCCCACCACCATTCTTCCACCTGCGTACTTCTGATCAACAGATATGCTCCAAGAAAGGAGGACTAAGAAGAAGAAAGGTTACCTAACAATAGTCTTGAGTGGATGTTGTTTCCACATATCTTCTAATCGATGAGATGTTGGCTATCTCCTTTCTTTTCCTTGTTGTTTGTTCTGATCTCACTATGAGATGAGAGTAATTCCCTATGCTAGGATTTGGGGAGTATGCCCACTATTTGCTTTTATTATTTTACTCTATCCATGTTGTATGAACCTTATCACATGTTAAAACAATCGTTATATTCTAGTGTGCTTGTTCGAACATCAGGTTTACATGTTTTTATCATGATCTTGGGTGTAGAGAACTGTGAACCCGAGATCTAGGATATCGATTGGTTTTTATTAAACCATTGATTAGAACTCAGATTTCAGGATGTTAGATATGGGATCTCTAGTTAACTCTATAGTGAGCCTAGGGTGATTTCTATCTAGGTCTAATCTTAATGTCGAAAAAGGGATTCACCTGGCCTCCATGATATTATTTATGTGTGTTTGTGATTCATTGAGAAAATAAACGTAGGTAATGGTGGTGAAACCCACTCACCATAATGTATCCATCCATCAGATAACTTTAAATTTTGTTTCAGTCTTTACCACTATCACATTAGTTGTAATCAACCAAATCCTTTTTTGTGATAAATACACTTCCTAGTTTTAGTTAAATCAATCAACCATTTCTTAAGATGGTGTCCTTTGGGTTTGACCCTTAACTATACTGCAATAAGACCCCTCCGCTTGTGGGTAGCGATTATTTACATTAGTACATGTAGACTCTAGGGTTTCACCCCTAGTGAATCTGTCAGTGCAATATCATGCATGTCACTTGGTCCAATTAGTCGGTCTGACATCTTAATGAGGATCTTGTGAAGATGTTTGTAGGAATTGGGAACCCTGGATAGGAGTTTTTCATTCATACAAGCTCACCTCACATGATCTTGTTGGAGCTCCTCTCAGGGCTGCCCTAGACTAAAACTTGTTCCTTGAGTTTGTCTTGAGGTGAGTAAGCATGTGTCAATAGTTCTTTTCCTTCATATTTAGTGAAACACAGTCATATTTTTTAGCACATCTTTTCGGTGTTTCCCAAGTCTGATCATGGTGATGAAAATGTTTGGTTATTGACTCTTTTTATCGGTTTTGTCATGGTGACAAGGTGGATGAGGAGGCAATGAACCCAATTGCACTATTCACCTTCATGGACTAAGACCCTAGTTCTGAGGGGGTGCAATAACAAGCTCCTTTGTTTCATCTCCCTTGCCCCTTTCTTGTTGTGTAGTTGATCGAATTTAGTTTCCTGTATTTTCAACTCAAAATATCCTCCTTCACCATCAAGTATAGAGTCTCTCTTAATACTTATTCATAGTTGTGCTTTTATTGGTTGCTCGCCATGGCTTTTTCACTGAGCAACTTCTCATGCTGACATGGCAGAAGCTTTTCTATGGGTTTCTAACCATCTCGTAACCCCTATATAAGCTTGTCAATATTGAGATAATGGGGCAAAGCTATTGGGTAATAGTTGAAATAGTAATGCTCACTTTTTTAGAAATTCAACCTTCAAGTTGAATATGTGGTTCTCTATGTATTCAATGTGGGGTTGAGCAACAAGGATAAGATGATCATCTTTTGATTTCTGAATATGCACCGATATTTTGCTTTATTTTGTTAGACACACTACGGGAAATTTTGGAAATTTTCTCTCCTATGATGATGTTGATTCATGTGGAGTCGTGTGCCAATTGGTGGTAGGCCTAGGTCAGTTGGCCATCTCTGATAGGACCCACTCAACAAGATCCCTTTTGTGGATATTTTTGCAATGTGGGTATTTTCTGTTTTCCGATTGGCTATTTTTTTCCAAAATTTATAATAATTAATCTATAGATCAGAAAAATAAAAGAAAATATATTTTAGAATCATGAAGTTTTTTTTTCTATCCAATGATATCATACCCATCACCTAATCCCAACACAATGTATATGGGATGTTTAATGATTTTTCTAATATGTTTGAAATTGTAAAATTCTATCTAATAATCTATGATTTGCTAAAATAAAATAAAATATGATATGAATTGATAAAAATATAATCTATAATATTGTATGGTTTTGATAACCTAATACAATGGTAACAAAAGGCATCTTTTAGGGTTTATGTTATTATTATGAACTTAACCCTGATTGCATATCTCCATTTTATAGGTGGCTTGGAACCCTAGTTTGGATATAGGGATTAGCTTGGATCTTGGTAGATTGGAAATCATATATGTTGCATTCTACTATTGATATTAAGCAATTGATCTATGTTTTCTCTCTCTTGGTTTTTAAGAACTCAAAATGCTATTCTATATAATGGAGTTATTTCTTTGAATTGTTCCTATTTAAAAGATCTATACTAGTTTATCTTTCATCTTTGAAGTTGTCGGATCTTCTTTTTTGGGTCCTCTAAACCAACATTATAATTAATAGATGTTCTCATCCTTTGTCTTTGAAATGAACTTGCTTATTATTATATTCATCATATGGTGACTACTAGATCAAGGTAATATGTGGATTTTTGTGTGGATGTGTAAATTCCTACACTTGATATGCAGATGTGGTAATTCCTACAAGTGAAATTGTTAGAGCAGATGTATATCTTGTCTTGCTAAAAGTAGATGTATATTTATTCCTACTCACCCCATATTCATGGAATATGTGCTATTTCCTACCAACATGTTTATATTTTTCTAGTATAGTTACATGTAAAACACATGGACGCCTTGCACATAGTTGTCATCCTCTTATTTGATGCTTGACTAAACTTATTTCTTCCCTCTACATTTTGTGCATGTACAATAGACTAAGCTTATTTATAGTAGTGGTACATATGTACTATCATAATATTTGGGTGTGCCTTTCCACCTGAGTTTGGCTTGAGATTTTATGGCTGTCAACCCTCCTAAAGTAATATTAGTTTGATTGTTTTAACATTCACTCTTTATGTTTGTGATATTGATTAAGTCAAGAAACTTCTTTATTGTTATCTTAATAAAATGTTCTATTTGATATCCACTTTGATGCTCTATTTCCCTTTTGATTTTGGAAGCCTTGATAATTTTATTGATGTCCTTGTTCCATCATATTTCTCAATCCTTGTTTATATGCTCATACTAGCTTTTATGCTAACAAGTTCCATTTTGTCTTCTCTTGTGGGCTATGCTTCCAACCCCCATGTGAGGGACATGGAGGACTTGACATGCAAATATGGACCTTGCTTAGAGGATTTGATTCTTGGGAGATAGATTTGAGATATTTTGGACTTCCCTCCACCTAGTGAAAAAGTTTTTTCTTACATGTAAACCCCAAGTGGGAGATTAATATTTAATCTTGTAAAATTGAATATAGTCATGACATATTATTGCACTGCTAAATTTGTATGTCATTCATTTCAGAAATGAAAAAGAGACACCTATTGCAACATACTTGTCAGTGTGTTTGG
This sequence comes from Alisma plantago-aquatica, assembly GCA_963693085.1. NCBI lineage: Eukaryota > Viridiplantae > Streptophyta > Magnoliopsida > Alismatales > Alismataceae > Alisma > Alisma plantago-aquatica. The sequence goes on along the minus strand of OY856412.1, from coordinate 653,447,783 downwards.
ATTAGATGGCTTTATTCCTCAAATTAGTGATGAGTGGATCCCCTCTTGGGTCCCACTCCTTACAAATATAATGTACATGGAATACATAAGATATTAGGCATCAATATACAAAAATGGATTGTTGGTGGATTATTACATTGCTACTAGTCTAGTTTATTTTGGTGTTTGTTTGAGTGTGTGTGTATCACAGTCTTTTTTTGAATATATTAATACCTATAATAACATACCAACATGATTTCACCAAAATAAAAACATGCCAAGATGATAGTAATGGGCTCAAAACCTACATCTAGGTCAGTAACATCCCAAATTTAATTTAAATAAGATGAGGGTTTAATAATAATTTTTTCCACTAATTCATTACAAATCTTGGACCTTGATGTAATTTATCCAAATAATAAATGCTTCATCTAAAACAAGATATGAAGAGAGAGAACAAAATGTATTTCTTCTTCCTTAAATGATTTCAATACATATAAAGAAACTACTTTCACTCTTCTCTCTCTCCTCTGAATAACATCATCATCGTTAATAGTTTCTCCCAAAATGAAAAACCCTAATTAATCTAATTCATTTATTTTTTTGTATAAGAAATGAACCTAAATGATATGGGATAACCTTTTTGGTTAAAATAGGGAATTGAATATGACCCTAATTAATGAATGTTGATGGCAATAGTGATAAGTACAAGATATCAAGAAAATGAACTTAATTAGGGTAAACTATTATAATTCAGATGAAATAATGTGATGTAACTATAAGGGAATTAAGGTAATGATAAATAGATCATAAATCACAAATATTGATACTTCAGGTGATGTTTAATAATTAATACAAAAATAATTAAGTTAAACCCTAATTGTATCGAAACTCATTTAGGGTAGTCTCAAAAGTTAAATCTAAGTCAGGTATCACGATCTACATGTTTTAATTGGTTTATGTGCAAAGTTTCATCTCAATCGGATACCTATAATTATATGAAATGATAAATGAAAGATAAAGGCAATTATTTAAATCTTTCCATGGAACTTAGATTTTTCAATTGCTTTAACCGATGTTTGGTTGGTTTTGATGCATCACGCGGACACATCTAGAGGCTGACTAGGACTCTCAGACCCCATCAGCATTTCTCTCTTGCCCGACTCCCTGAGCCAGTGGGAGTCTGCAGATTTCCTTTTCAGTTCTCTCCCCCTCCCTGCTAATCCTCCATGCAAGGTAATCACCACATTACAAACTCTGGTCCTACCTGACCACCTGATCATAAATACGATGGAACTCTTTCACTTGAGTTACTAGTCCACAAGAGCTTTCCCTATCCTCACCTTTTTCTACTCCCATGAGAGATCTAGGCTCTCCCAGACACTAAAACCTATAAAAGAGGTCTTCCTCGTGATCCTGAGATGTGAAAAAAGAGAACCCTAGCCATAGTGATTTACTGATCTCATCCAAGCACTACCTCTAAAGTCAGATGCTATTAATGACCTAGATGGAGTATGTCGTCAGATCCCATGACTTCAAGACAGATTGTGGCTTTTGTGAATCCTTCATCAAGTTTCTAGGAAACTTTAAAGATTGCTAACTGTTGGGTTTTAGGGAAGGCAGAGAAGGCAGCGGAAAAAAAAATTTCTCCCCTAAACTCGGAACAAGGAAACGCGTCAATGTCTATATAATAGGAAAGGGATGGTTTGTGGAATCATACCTTGTCCCGAGGCTTGCTCGGCGACAATACCTCACGCCTTGCGCGGTCTTCAACTCCGATCTTGGACAGTGTCTGTGCAACTCCTGGTCACTTCGGGACTGACGACTCCTCCTCTCACCGAAACTGTCGGGGTTGACAGTTGTCCTCCTGAGCGGTAGAAACCTCCCACCTCGAAAGTAGTCCACACAGACCACCTGGAACTCCACACTCCTTGTCCCACAAAGAGTTGGAAGGAGTCGCACCCTCCTGTTGACGTACTAGTCGCCAACACACTCTCCTGCTTCCAGTTGCAACTGCAGTTGTCTTTCCCTTGTTGTGCCTCCCTTTGTGGGTAGAACTTGCTCGGGCTCTCTCTCGGTTACCAAAACCCGAGAGAATGACAACTTTCCAAAGCAACTGGTTGCACTGAGTTGTTTTTTGAGAAGCCCCCAATACCCCTATATATATATGAGGGTCATGGGACAGGGTTCTCTATCCCGGGCAATGCGGGACTAAAAGCAGGAGTAGAAGGGTTCGAGATTTTCCACAAAAGCAACCAACCCGCAACCTGAATCGATCGTTTCACAAGTGAAATGGTCGGTTGGGGACCTGAACTGGTCAGTTCACAAGTGAACCGATCGGTTGGGACACCTCAACCGATCGGTTCACAGGTGAACCGGTTGGTTGGTGGTCCTAGTCGGTTCCTGGTTGACTTTCCTTCTTTTGTTTCTAATTGGTATCGAATACCAATCCTATTTCCCAATCAAATTGGGCAATTGAAACGAAAGGAAAATTCTCACCAATCCTATTTTCCCAAGTTGCTCGGCTGCACCAGTTGAATCGATCATTTCAACACTTGAAGCAATCAGTTCACCCTGGACTTGAGCCGACTGGTTCACCAACCTCAGCTGACCGGTTCATCACATGAACCGATCGGTTGGGAGTGCAGGTTGTGCAGAATCAGTCAATTGCAATTTCAATCAATCTGATACTCCAATCAATGTGTCCAACACCTTGAACATTATGATATTGAGCCATCAATTGATTAAGTGTTTAATTGAACTACTAAACTCCTTTAGTAATCAATCTAAACATTGCTTGTGGACAAAACTCCTCTTCCAGGTTAAATCCTATGTGTGTGACCCTGCAGGTCCATTTCACATTGGCAGTGAAAGTCCATAACATTTATGGCTTCACAAGCAAAGAGTGGTGCCTAGTCACACATCAGTGCTACCCAAGTGAAAGTAGAAAGTTGGAGAACAACTTTCAATCCTACAATCCGTGAATGGTGTTACAGTGAATGTATAATTCCTTTGTCACTGATATCCCGAATGAACTCGAGGCATGGAACAGTCATCCTGTCAACGTTCATTCACTTTCTTGATCTCAGAGTAGATTGAACGAGATATGTATGACATCAATATCACATACCGATTCACACATGTGTGTGCACGGCTATCTCAATCCTACTCATCAAGTGGCCTTGGATATCAAACTCCCTCAGGAGGGACAAATCCCATATCTATCACTCACCCCTCAAAAGCCCCATGTGTCAAAGCCACCCAATCATCACCTTTATAACAACCCATGTTTTAGGACTACGTTTGATGATGTCAAAGTGTGCCCAACGATATGTGTTGAGTGTAGTGATTTCAGGTCAAAGAATCACACTCACCACCATCACTGTGAGTACTGACTGTGACTACCATGTCATGGTTCCATGTTTCAAACTCACGGCGGGTCTGTCTGGTACACTTGTTCTCTAACAAGTACCTATGTGTTTGTTTTGATATCTCTATATCATGACTAATGAGATTCTGTCATCAACCAACACCACAATCTAGTCTTGTGTGTCATTGTTGTCTATCCACCTTCCACAATGACATCTGACTAGGGACATAACAAGAATGTACAAACTTTTAGCATATGTATGATCTCATCATTCAGGTCCTTAACTTGAAAGCATACGTCATTGAGTACTGTCATTCTCTAGACATTCAATCTGTTCTATCACTATCTCATATGACTGAACCAGAAAGAATTGGAAGCTTGCCTTTGATGTTCATCAAATCAATCTTAATGTATCCCACCAATCATCCCATGATTGGCTCTCAGGGCATACATACCAACAGACTCCCACTTGCACTGCGAGCCAATCACCCTTGAATCATATTCATAGTGATCTTCAAAGCCCACATGTTACTGTGCTCTAGTGCAAACATAGTGAGTTATGGCAACACCTTGCCAAAGTCAGTATAAATTGCATGTCTCTCATCTCTTCACTATACGTCACACGTATGAGATGGAGTTGCCGTAATATGTGATCTAGTATTCCTTTGCTAACCTTTATCCACATTGCATGATCAAGGATTCCAGACTTGTCATCAATGAGCGGAATATCTATAAGTTCATCTCATGAACTTCCAGATCTATATAGTATCCACTGTTGTTCTCTAACACATAGATACTCAGCATTTCCTTTTAAATGGTTTTATTGGAACATTTCCCATTATCAACAAACTTTCACTTATTATATCCCATATATATTTTGCGATTAATTTTTTTTGTCCTTTTCGAAAGTTTGCATCAATGTAACTCTTTACATCAAACTCTTCCTTATTTCCATAGAACTAGTACTTCACAAGTACTTATCAAGTTCTCATGGTATTCTAGTAACCCTTACTGGAAATAGACAGACATCCACTCGTCATGTCCCACATACGAGTTATCAGGATGAGCACTTCATATTGCCATGTCCTACATACAAGATGATGAATGCATTTTGTTCTTGCCATGTCGATACATGCAAGATAATGGGATGATTACATACATGATAGATCCATATCTATTCATAGTGTTCTCATTCTTCATAAGAATTGGACACTTGGCCTTGGGATACTAACTCCTTGTAACATGGACAAGTTTTCTCCCACTGAATCTATGCATACTAAACCCTTCAGTACAGATTGCCAATGTATGCTTTCTCTTTTCAGGACAAGAGGTTTTCGAGAACTATCTCTATAGATCTCTATTCCTATCACATAGGAAACATCTCTTTCTTCCTTAAAGATAATTTCCACTTTTGGATTTCCATTCTAGAACATTTCCATTTCACATCAGCATGTGGAATGTGAACACGCTCCCACTAAATCACAGATCCCTTCTTTATCTTTGACATATCAGTCAAACCCTTTGACTATATCATCAAAGTAAAGATCCAATTCTGAGTTGCTTGTACTCAATCAATCACATTGATTAGTCCATTGTAACTTATAAACTTCATTTGCATTAGTGGATTCATAAACCTTATAGGTTGTGTCACGTACACATCCTTGTTTTATTCCTCACAGGAATGCGGTTTTAGTATCCATATGCCAAATGCCTTAGTCATTAAGTTGCAATCAACAAGCATCATCCTTCTCAAAATGTTATCCACGTGTCTTAACACTTAAGATTCATTTGTACCTATGGATTTCATCCAATGGGTGCTACCATCAAGGTCATACCTTATGGTTCACATGGATGTCATTTAGGATGTAATGGTCATAAACCATAACTCAAAATTCAGTTCCTCATATTCATCTAGATAGTTGACTCATCACATGAACAACTCATCATATAGATAATTGAGGTGTATCTGTCACGGATATAAGAACTCACAACTCCTTGTGATTCTCAATGTCCTTTATTAGTGTGGGGTATTCTTTCATTAAGAAGAATTCAGTTATTTGATAATCATTCTCTAACTCCTTAGAGTATGATTCCTTCTTGATTTAGACATCACCATGCCTTAATCATGAGTTCACTATGATACACTATCATAATCCCTCAAAAGGATCTCAAACATTTGGTCCAAGTATTTCATTCATTGATCTCATCAAGAATTAACACTTTACCAAATTTGCACTTCATCTATGATAATCTTGAACACTTCAAGATATTCATATTGGTATTTCTCTAAACACCTTTTGAAGTATTAGCATTTGTTCCAATAGGTATGTAAATACATCACATGTATTATACCTAATAGGATCATCATTCTCCCACTACCATTAGTGAAGATTGATTAATCATGTCCAAGATATTCATGTCTCTTACTGGTTCTCCAACCAAAAGAGTCTAGATTTATCCATCATATGGAAACTAGAAATGAAATTCTCATGATTGATGCTAATTTGATTGTTTGAGTTATCAATAACTTTAGGTATCATTTTATCTTATGCATACCATGTATCACAAGATAAACAAGGCATTGCCACAAAGACCATATCTTTAAGATTGAAACATCAACTTTATTAATTGCCATCATTGTCATACAATATGCAAAAATAAAGTGTTTCTATCTATTGGCAATATATGAAATAGCAGTTCTCAACTCTATTTCGTTCCCTTTAGGCTGAAATAAACTGAAAGATACTCCTATCTATGGCAGCAACATTTGCTCCAATGATGGGTACTTCTTTCTTGGTCCTTTCGCAAAGGCCATCACTTCTTTGCGGACCTTGCACATCATATATGATAGATCCATATCTTGGTATCATATACCTCAGCAGTTTATTTCATGATACCTTATCCCCTGTTTGGTTCGGGGCTGGCTTTATGCATGCCTGCCTGGCTTGGATGGGTTTAGGCCTGTTGGAGTCTGATTCTGTTTAGCAAACCAGTCTAATTCTGTTTGGCAAACCAGTCTCATTCTGGGGGGCTGGACTCGTTTCAGACTCATTTCAAGCTGATTCTGTTTGGCTGTGCAGGCTGGGTTTAGTCTGATTCTGTTTGGCAACTGTAGGCAGGATTAGCTGAATCTGTCCTATTCTCGCAGAACTGTTGTTAAAAATGTGGCCTTGTGACGTCGTTTAAACAGAAGTTTAAAAAAAAGTAACTAAAAAATAACTTAATTGTTATCTATATCACTTTGGTTTAAGAACTCTCATTTTGTTGTTGAGATGTGAGTCAGGCGTGTTACCCTTTTGTGGGGTGTTTATGTGGGTATTTTGGTTGTTTTATTGAGGTTGAATATGTCTAACATGCTATGTTTAATACCCCAAGATATGAGGTAACTTGATAACCCCGTCAGACCAAGAAACAAGTTTTTAGCCGATATACATTTTGAATATGAGTGGCTAGTCAGCTATCATGATACATGTTCTACTTTATATGTGTTCCTTGTAGAAGTACACGTATACTTCTATGCTTATGCTAACTATATGATGAAGCACATCAAGGGTTGTGATTAACCCGAGATAAATGCAACCACATATTTGTAACCAATTAGGATAAGCTCCTCTAAAAAAAACAGACATCAAGAACAACAAAATCATAAAAACTATAATGATGTATTGTGGGGCATCATTAAAAGTAATCCAACTAAATTAAAAAAATCAAGATTTAACTAGTCAAACATGAACATCATTTTTGAAGTAAAACAGATTCAGCTACATTCGATAAATATAAATTGTCTTAGTGGGCAGGCACCCATAACAAGCCTGAAATGCTATATAAGCAAAATAAAGACAATACACAAAATAGAAAACTAATCCAACTTATGGAAGACACTAATAATTCTTTGTTGATGCAACAGATTCAACATAACTTGATGAAGAAGAGTCCTCCACTTCACGGTCTTCCTCATAAGACACATGCACTTCATTTTGTTCCCCAATAGGGACATTCACTTCATTTTCTTCATCAGTAGAGGAGATTAAGATTGGCCGATTTTGTGTTCCTATAGGTGGTTGGTGGCAGTCTCTCACAAACATGACATCAGCCGAGTCTGAAGTTGATGATATATAATTCTCTGGTCTCAGGTAAATATACCTAAGCAATTCTGAGTTGTCCCCATCGCCATGAATCCACAAATAAAAGGTTGTAGGGTGACTGTCGTCTTCGGGTTTTGGTTGTAGGGTGACAGCCCATTCAGGTTTGGCTTTTAGTTTCTCCAACATTTCAGCCCAACCTTTATCCATGATTAAATATTTTCCTTTCTTATTCCATATTCGTTCTTCAGGTGTAGACCACCTGATCTGTACATCAAAGTTTATTCTGCCTACCTCCACAATAGCATAGCCAGGAGTTATTTTAAACGGCTCACACATCCAGGATAGGGGAAGGGAGACGCATCTCATAAACTCACTGTTTGATAGATCATACTCCTTTACAGGAAAACGATATCCCATGTTACCTGTAATAAATAAGAACAACAAGAAGATAAGAAGAAGAACAGAAGAATAACTCTTATGTTCACCTAAGTTCACTACTATCATGTATTAGGTTTATTATCATTCTATGATTTTGCCTCCATCCAAGCCTCTGTCGTATACACTCCATCAACACACCTTCCCAAATCATATTGGGTTCTCATCCTACCTCTGAGAACCATATCATGCTCCGAACACCACACAAAATGAGGAGGCGTTGAATGACTAAGCATATTAGTTAATATGTAAGTTCCAAACAACAAAGCATGGCATATTCGTTTTCAAGAAACAATCGACAACACTTAACACGGGAACTTCCAAACAACAAAAATAAAATGGAAAACCGATGACGCGAATGAAAGGTATGGCCGCCATTCGACGTTACAGCATCATCGGGGGTGAAGGAGTGTCCAACAGAAGCCTACATTGTTCCTCCAGTTCTTCTACGTAGCGTTCTAGATACTCATGCTCATACTTTTTGTTGGTGTAAACATCATGGTGGTTGTGATGAATTTCAACAAAATCTTTCAAGTTTATTGTCTGACCCCACAATGACTTGCACTCAAGCGTGAGTAACGCAATCTCAGCTTTCAGAGAATCAATTGTAGGCTTGAGATCGATTGCCCAACGAAAGTATCTGCAGCGATCTTTTTCCTTAAAAATATTATGAAGTTTACGTAAATGACAACGAATGTGTAACATACACAGTGGCTACATAATATGTGTGTTTGTACAAGCGCACCTCGCGAGAAGGACATATGTAATACATTTCACCTGGTCTTTCACTGAGAATTCCAAAGTCATACAACCCTGCATCGTCAATGTTAAGTCGCAAGCCTGCCTCTAACCCACAGTCACACCGCACAACTTCAGTTGTATTAATAGACATCTACACTATGCATTTGAATCAGTCAAACGATTTATGGTAATGAAGTTAGATTGAAAATCAAAACAATAACATACAAGATAGGCCCCATTGTTTGTTCAATCTATTACATATAAACTTATCTTATGAATGTTGGACAGACATCAATGATGTTATACATCAATGATGTTATACATCTATGATGTATTGTAACCATCCTCATTGGAAGTGTTGTCGTCGCTAGTTATGTGAAGACGTTGGCGAAGATATTGGGACCGCAATCGTAGATCTGTAATTTCTACTTGTAGCCTATTAGTGTCTGCTCTGCTGGAACAGACAAAGTCACACTGGGAAGACCATAGCTGACGTTCACTGCGTGCATATGCAAGTTGTGAAAGCATTTCAGCCCTAACGGCGGTTAGTGTGGCAATTGTGGGTACAACCCGTTGCGCGGGCAACCTCATATGACATCTATTTTGATTTTGAACCCTACCGCACGTAAAATATGGCATGTGTGGGTTGTTGTCTTCAAAACGTCCGTTTTGTGCATCCTTGGCATCCATATATACGCGTACAGTGGATTGAAGGCCGCATTGACAACGAGGCATTCCGTTCTCCATTTGAAGACAACCTATATTGACACAATGTGACGATTCTGATCAGGTTCCAAATAAACAATTCGGGAATCAATCTATTACAGATACTCTACTACCGAGTTTCCCAAATGAGATTAGCAATGGATTCACGTAACACTTCGCCCTCCCTTGAATCGTCCTGAGTTGAACCTTGCCCTGAACTCGGGGGAACACTGGCTGGGGGAATGGCAGACGATGAATTCTCATCTGGGAGGTCATCCATTATGGTGTCACCGTCATTTTGCCGTCGGATGAAATTGTGTAGGATACAACTAGCAAGTACGATGTGACACTATGAATGAATAGGATATGTCGGCCCCTTCTTAAGGTACGCAAACCGTCTCTTCATCGCCCCAAATGCTCTTTCTACAATATTACGTAGTTGAGCATGTCTGTGGTTGAACATCTCTTTCTTGCTGGTGTAGGAATGTATGTTTCCTCGGTACTCAGCAATATGGTATGTTGTGTTGCGATAGGGTGCAACAAATTCACGAGTGTTGGCATACCCTGCACCTACCAGGTAAAACTTCCCCGACGGAACTGTAAACCCGCTATGGGTCTTTACCGATTGCATGACCCTTTGGTCGGCAGCCGACCCCTCCCACCCAGTGAGGACATATGCAAACTCCATGGAGAAGTCTACTACAGCCATGACATTGAGAGAGACATTCCCTTTTCTGTCACGGTATCGATTTTGTTTGTCTCTGCTGACCAAGACAGGGATGTGTGTTCCGTCAATAGCCCCTATGGAATTCTATAAAAAAAAATAATGTGTAAACATACATAATGTTTGAAAATTAATTAAATTTATTAGGGGGGTAACTATTACCTTGAAGTATGGGTAGAACCTTGCGTTATGTAAAATGCGAGTATGTGTTGTCGTGCATGTAGTTGCGGTTAGCATGACAATGTAGTCATGGGTCAACGCACAAACAGCGTCCAAGACTTCGTTGAACTTTCTGCTAATGGTCTCACCGGAGTGAATGTAGTCCTCCGCCAAAGCACAATTTGTGTGTCCATGGCCAACCATCTGCAAGAAATAGCATACTGCCTCAACTGAGGTGATGCCTCTAGTACCTCGCAACAAGCCACGACTCTCAAGCTTGTCGACAAAGGTCATTATAGTTTGTGGACGCATCCGGTATAGGTCATAAGCCCTTTGTTCGTGACCGGTCAATATTTCTAAGACCTTTATGTGGCCACTCCTGATGCTAACTGACCTAGGGATACGAGGTGGTGTGGAGGCATCAACGTCTACTGCGTCCATGATTGAGTTTGCAATAGAGTCAGCAATTAAATCACCAACGTGAATCACTGGCCACAACAAGGTATCTAATAAAAGGTTGTTGAGCATGTCATGTGTTTGCGGTTGGTCATTGGCAGACATGATGCCTACATGTACAATGAAAACAACAACATAATAATTGCTACAACATAAGACAATCCAATTAACGTGCGAAAAATAAATTATTACAACACTCAATCAAATGAAATTGTACGGATATGTAATGTGTGTGCGGAAAGTAAATTATTACAACAATCAATCAAATGTAAATGTTTGGATGGAAAATAATTAACATCAAATGCATACGAAATAAACCGTGCAATTATGTTCCCGATGGGCCAGCATCACTGGATGAAGGAAACCACATCGGTGGCATGCCTGGGAAGTTGGGTGGCGGGATAAATGGTGGCTGAGACGATGTGCCTGGGAAGTTGGGTGAAGAGGAAGACGACATAAATGGTGGGTGAGATGATGTGGTATTGGAATTGGGTGAAGGGAATGGTTGCGGAGATGGGAAATAAAATGAAGGCATTGGAGGTACAGATGTGCCAAAACCTAATTGTGACCTTTCCCAATGGTCGTTTAACCACAAGGTTACCTTTGCAGGGGTGTTTTTGAGGCTAAGGTAGATGTTGCGGTTTGTAGAGTTCTTGATGGCATTCACAAGTGTAGTAAAAATAGCGGTGGGGCATCGGGGAAATTGTGCCTAACTCGTCTTGTAAAATGTTTGCCAACTCTTCTTTTTCATAGGCTTTGGTCAACATGGATGTGCCTAACTCGTGAACCTGTGTGTACACCTGTGTGAACTCAGTCAGAACTTCATTGGAAAGACTACATCGCTCTTGCGGCATTGATTGTCGTTTCCTACGTGTATGGGTAGAAGGACTCCTACCCCCAACTGACGGGTCATATGTTCCCCCAGCCCACGCGCTTTCACCCTCACTTTGCACGGCAGGTGCGGGTACGCTACGCTCTTCTGTTTCTGATTCTGTTTACATGGGTGTATCAGTTGCGCCTAAGTCACCACTTACATCATCCTCAGACGCAACATCTGCAGGAATCTGACAGTCCGCCGAAGACATTGCATGGTGTCCTCTAGCAATGTTCCTCCCTGCCATTAGCTCTATGTCGTAGTAGTGGGGAAACGGGCGCCTGAGCAACCTAGTCAGGTCCCTGTCTGCCTACGCTTTCAAAAATATGTGTATTAGGATAATCATGTTTACATGTACGGTCACAATTTGGTAGGATAAAATTTCTGAATAGTGTGCTTACCGCAATGGCCTCTTTCCACTCAGGGGTGTCCGGTACAATGGGCTTGTGCCTTTCTTCATCCCATCCAACGCCACTCTTGTTGGTCAAACCCTTCAAATGGACGTAGTCCTTTTTAAGGTTCTTCCAACGACATCTTATCTGGTCTAACTTAAACACGTCGCCAACCCTATTATTGACATCAGAAGTTATTTCCCTCCAAGAGTCCCTAGTAAAATTACCATAAATACACCTGCCTAGGTCATATTGTCTGTGCAATGTTGTCACCACAGCGGCATCAGACTCTCTTGTCCATACAATACGGTGGTTAGGGTCGACGGGAGACATACTAGCATAGTTGCTGCAATAATTGATGACAGCGACCGATAACTAAACTGAAAATAAATATAAAACAACAACCATGATGAAATAATTATAAAGATCAAATTCATTGTGTGCCTAAGTAATAAAAAAATATGTGGATTAGGAAAATCCTTTATAGATGTGCATCATAAATTTATTAGGCTAAAATTTGTGATTTGTGTACATACCGCAAGGACATGGTTCCACTCAGGGGTGTCAGGCAGTGTGGGAATGTGCATATCATCATCCCATCCAACCCCAATCACTTATTTTTAGATTCTTCCAACGACTTCTTATATGTGTTGTGTTATACACGTTGCCCACCCTATTATAAGTTACTTATTAACTAAAATGATAATAAATTTTCAATCTACCAGTATAGTAATGACAACAAATTACTATAACTCAGCAACATCATGTGACACAAAAGATGCATCACACTAACAATAAACTAACCTAGACTGAAAAAAATCTAGCAAGGTATATTCAGAATTACCTGCCACATACAATCCTCCAAAAGGAAATGCAAGTAGTTTAATAAATGGAGAGAAAGACTATTCAGAATTACCTGCCACATAGAATCCTCTAAAAGGAAATGCAAGTAGTTAATAAATGGAGAGAAAGACTATTCAGATCTACCCATAATAATATATAAAGTTGTTTTGTGCATACTAGACATTGGAAATTAGCAAAGTTAGACAAGTATTGAATCATATTTAAGGTTTCAGATATGGTAATGCATATCAATGATTCAAACTATAAATTTTTAATCTAAACAGTAACATGAGATTCTTGAATATGGAATGATGAGGTGAAAACAAAACGATATATATGAAGGGTAACTAAGTAAAGTTGATATAGCAACAGCTCGAGACCACAAGAACTCTGCTAAACAAGAACTCTGCTACTCTTATTTTGTAAATATATCAACAACTCGAGACCACAACATAAACATTTTTTTAGGCCTGCTGGCTTTATGCAAGCCTGCCTGGCTTTATGCCAAAAGAGAGGGGCAGGTTAATAGAGGGAAATAAAAAGAATAAAAGGGGACAGAGGGGTTTTTCATGCATATCTTTCATAAATCCTGTAAAATTATATGAATATAAAATTATAATGGAACTAAATTAAAAGTTTGGCTTTAGTATTAAGATCACAAAGAAAATATATAAAGTTGTTTTGTGCATACTAGACTAAGAAATTAGCAAAGTCAGACAAGTATTGAATCATATTTTTCAGATATGGTAATGCATATCAATGATTCAAACTATAACGATGAGTAACATGAGATTCTTGAATATGGAATGATTCAAACATGAAATTTTTAATCTAAACAGTAACATGACATTCTTGAATATGGAATGATGAGGTGGAAACAAAACGATATATATGAAGGGTAACTAAGTAAAGTTGATATAGCAACAGCTCGAGACCACAAGAACTCTGCTAAACAAGAACTCTGCTACTCTTATTTTGTAAATATATCAACAACTCGAGACCACAAGATAAACATTTGTATGCCTGGTGGCTTTATGCAAGCCTGCCTGGCTTTATGCCAAAAGAGAGGGGCTAGGTAATAGAGGGAAATAAAAAGAATAAAAGGGGACAGGGGTTTTTCATGCATATCTTTCATAAATCCTGTAAAATTATATGAATATCAAATTATAATGGAACTAAATTAAAAGTTTGGCTTTAGTATTAAGATCACAAAGAAAATATATAAAGTTGTTTTGTGCATACTAGACTAAGAAATTAGCAAATTCAGACAAGTATTGAATCATATTTTTCAGATATGGTAATGCATATCAATGATTCAAACTATAACGATGAGTAACATGAGATTCTTGAATATGGAATGATTCAAACATGAAATTTTTAATCTAAACAGTAACATGACATTCTTGAATATGGAATGATGAGGTGGAAACAAAACGATATATATGAAGGGTAACTAAGTAAAGTTGATATAGCAACAGCTCGAGACCACAAGAACTCTGCTAAACAAGAACTCTGCTACTCTTATTTTGTAAATATATCAACAACTCGAGACCACAAGATAAACATTTTTACGCCTGGTGGCTTTATGCAATCCTGCCTGGCTTTATGCCAAAAGAGAGGGGCTAGGTAATAGAGGGAAATAAAAAGAATAAAAGGGGACAGGGGTTTTTCATGCATATCTTTCATAAATCCTGTAAAATTATATGAATATAAAATTATAATGGAACTAAATTAAAAGTTTGGCTTTAGTATTAAGATCACAAAGAAAATATATAAAGTTGTTTTGTGCATACTAGACTAAGAAATTAGCAAAGTCAGACAAGTATTGAATCATATTTTTCAGATATGGTAATGCATATCAATGATTCAAACTATAACGACGAGTAACATGAGATTCTTGAATATGGAATGATTCAAACATGAAATTTTTAATCTAAACAATAAGATTACATTCTTGAATATGGAATGATGAGGTGGAAACAAAACGATATATATGAAGGGTAACTAAGTAAAGTTGATATAGCAACAGCTCGAGACCACAAGAACTCTGCTAAACAAGAACTCTGCTACTGATAAACTCAACTGAAATGATAAACTAGCATCAAAAGCAACAACATTCACAAAATATATGCTTTTAACTAGCAAAATGAGTCAACTAATTCGTAATGAACATCATATAAACCCAATCTAACAACTAATAAACTCAACCGAAATGACAATAACATCATATTAAACCGTTTACATGTTTCAATAAACAACGATTTCACAAATGTTTGGTATTTATTCGACATTGTGCCCAAACTGAAATAACCCTAGACCCTATCCAGAGACCAACATGAGCAGAATGTCCCCTTGGAGTGACGACGGAAGCGGCAGAACCTGGGCACAAGCGTCGACCTGGGCAGTGCCGACACACTACGAGTGAGCGACAACGATCTTCTGTGAAGCACCTCGCAACACTTCAACGAAGAGGCTAGTGTAGAAGTCAAGCACCTCGTAGCACCACACCCCCACTTTAAACGCACAACAGTGACTAGGGTTTCGGATTCCTCTTCTGTGCCGCCTATGCCTTCCTCTGTAGACGACATGACCATGCATGGCAGACCTGACGAATTGAGATAAGCACCGGAACCTTGCTTTTGACCTAGCTCGGCGGTGGCAGGCGGCAGGAAGCAGCTACGCCCATGCGGCCGCTTGACCGGTGGCAGATCGAGGCAGCCTAGTCGCATTTAATTCACGGGCGAGCATGCCAGAAGGTAGCCAACAGTGTCGAAGCTTGCTGCGTCGGGAGCAGATAAGGGGGGAAAGCTGCTTCGCCAGGAAGAGGGAGGGAAACATGCGTCGCGAGGGACGCCGAGAGACGCGAGTTGGGGTAGGATCTCAAACCGGGTTTGAGATTCCAAACCTGCCTCTACTTGTACTGCGTCAAGCTCGAAAATGGGACTGATTAAACCCAAAATGGGGTCCAAACCAGTCTCATTGCCAAACGGAAACCCAGCCCGAGCCGGACTGGTTTGGTCCTACGTGTCGCTACGTGACATCGCCCAAACCCGGTTCACGCCCGAACCAAACAGGGGCTTAGGTGGAGATCTCCATCCCCTCCTTCATCTTCTTTTGTTCTTCCAGATATAGAGGGCAATTCCCTCATACACCCTTTCCCCATGTGCCTTGAGGCTGAAGACGGCTTGGATTGCTGGCTAGCATCAGAACACTTCTTTGCTTTGCCCTTGTCCTTGCCCTTAAGAATTACCTTTTTTTTGATCACATCAAAGATTATGGTTAGTCTTTCTTCATCTTTGCCTCTACTATCCTCAACATGTCCAACAACTCTGTCAACGCTTGTCAAAATTGTTCATGTTGTAGCTTACCATGAATTGTATGATTCTCGCAACATTTACAGTATCATACCAATAGCCAACTCTTGGCTCAGAGGGAATCCTTCTTAGTCAGGTTTTCCACATACCCAATCATATTGAGTGCGTGAATACCTTACTGGATCTCCTTCTGTCATGACATACTAGGATAGTGTCCTTGAGACATCATATGTCTCATGTTGTCTCTGCAACTCATAGTTCAGAGAACACAACATCAAGCACTCCTCATCAATGTCTTCCTCGGTATGCTTCCATCAGCATACTTTCAGCCATTGATATAGTGGGATCGAGTTCATCTGGTTCTGGTATAACTAGGACTTAGAGATTTTGCTCTTTGATTGAGAACACTTCTCATCGTCCTAACCAATCATCGAATTATTCCCATTTAATTTGTTGGTCTCAAAGACCGAGCGCAAATAAAATGATTTGTTGATTAACCATTTATTTTAACAAAAGGAAATATATGCAATTTTAGTCCAAAACTCCTTTTTGACTTGTTTGATTGATTTGAAAAGTTGACGATAAAATTAGGCCTTTAATTAATTATCGATCCCACTGTTTTACTTCAAATTGATAGCCCTCACCATCAATTTGGAAGATTGCAGCGTACAACCTTCTAGTGGGCAAGATCCATATTTCATCAAGTCATGAGTCAGCTTTGGCTGATCGCCCACAATCTTGACTATTTAGGTAGGCCATCATGCCAATTGCATCATATGCAACTCTTGATGAATGAACATGCGCAACACCTTTCCATGAACATTCCTTGCCTCAGGGTTTAGAAGCTCTAAGAATCACCAGTTAAGTCTAACCCAAAAGCCGACACGGTAAACATGCACCCTGCTTTGGCAGAACCTACATGTCTACCCTTCACACTTTCACAAGATAGACGGCAAATCACGCTTTGGCGTAACCTACGCTTGGTCGATCGAGTTTTTCATGTGTGCCGCTAATGGAAGGCATATAATACTTAATATTTTAATGAGGGATTTGGTTTTTATATACATATACATATCCAATCACCACAATATATAGTACGTATCATATACATGCTATATCCCACAGAAAACATGCAAAACGATAAAAGCGATGATTATGGCCATCCTAATGTGATTCCTCGAGCTAAGAGGAATCACGGTCATCTAGGTCTACATCACATGCAACCTGTACAAGATGATTTATGTGCTTTACCTTTCTGGGTTTGATCAATTCATCACATGAATGATCGGCTCGCCATCAGGCCGGTCGGCTGGGTGCCACCAGCCGATCGGTTGGCTCCTCCAACCGATCAGTTTGCCTGGTCGTCGTACATCTCATCATGGCCGCCACCCGCTCGTCTCGCTCCTCGAACCGGTCATCAACCGATCGGCTCACTCCTTGAATCGATCGTCTGGAACATCAACTGATCGGTTCACTCCTTGAACCGATCGTCTCAGCTGTCGTCAGGATGTCCTCCGTTCTTTGACATAACAGGAAATAAAATTCTATCCTATTTTACATTGTCAAAAGAGAAACCTCGAGTTACATTCGAGGGGAGCAAAGGTAGGAAAGAAATCTCGAATTATTTCGAGTTACATCAGGAATAGGAGAAGGAAGATCGGTGTGCAGACCAAGATGCAAGCAACCACATACAACCATACACATATAGGGTTTATTGGCCATAACCACGCTATACATCCACCACAAACCTCATTTAAGGGCGACGTGTATCGAGTGCATTAATAATACATATCATATATGTAAATTGGGATTTGTGGATTTAGGATTGGACATGCATAAAGCTAATATTATTCACATCGTATGCAATAAAGGCGACAAACCAAAATCGATCATATCGATAATCCCTAAAGTATAGAGCAATTGACGTAGCTCTGATACCACTGTTAGGTTTTAGGGGAGGCAGAGAAGGCAGCGGAAACAAAAATTTCTCCCCCAAACCCAGAACAAGGAAACGCGTCAACGTCTATATAATAGGAAAGGGATGGTTTGTGGAATCATACCTTGTCACGAGGCTTGCTCGGTGACAATACCTCGCGCCTTGCGTGGTCTTCAACTCCGGTCTTGGACGGTGTCTGTGCAGCTCCTGGTCACTCCGGGACTGACGACTCCTCCTCTCACCGGAACTGTCGGGGTTGACAGTTGTCCTCCTGAGCGGCAGAAACCTCCCGCCTCTGAAGTAGTCCATACGGACCACCTGGAACTCCACTCCTTGTCCCACAAGGAGTTGGAAGGATTCGCACCCTCCTTTTGACGTACTAGTCACCAACACACTCTCCTACTGCCAGTTGCAACTGCAGTTGTCTTTCCCTTGTTGCGCCTCCCTTTGCGGGTAACACTTGCTCAGGCTCTCTCTCGGTTACCAAAAATAGAGAGAACAACAACTTTCCAGAGCAACTGGTTGCACTGAGTTGTTCTTTGAGAAGCCCCCAATACCCATATATATATAGGAGGGTCATGGGACAGGGTTCTCTATCCCGGGCAATGCGAGACTAAAAGCAGGAGTAGAAGGGTTCGAGATTTTCCACAAAAGCAACCAACTCGCAACCTGAACCGATCGTTTCACAAGTGAAATGGTCGGTTGGGACACCTCAACCGGTCGGTTCACAGGTGAACCGGTCAGTTGGTGGTCCTGGTCGGTTCCCGATTGACTTTCCTTATATTGTTTCTAATTGGTATCGAATACCAATCCTATTTCCCAATCAAATTGGGTAATTGAAATGAAAGGAAAATTCTCACCAATCCTATTTTCCCAAGTTGCTCAGTTGCACCAGTTGAATCGATCGTTTCAACACTTGAAGCAATCTGTTCACCTTGGACTTGAGCCGATCGGCTCAACACTTGAGCCGAACGGTTCACCAACCTCAGTTGAATGGTTCATCACATGAACCGATCGGTTGGGAGTGCAGGTTGTGTAGAATCAGTCAATTGTGATTTCAATCAATCTGATACTCAAATCAATGTGTCAAACACCTTGAACATTATGATATTGAGCCATCAATTGATTGAGTGTTTAATTGAACTACCAAACTCCTTTAGTAATCAATCTAAACATTGCTTGTGGATAAAACTCCTCTTCCAGGTTAAATCCTATGTGTGTGACCCTGCAGGTCCATTTCACGTTGGCAGTGAAAGTCCATAACATTTATTGCTTCACAAGAAAAGAGCAGTGCCTAGTCACACATCAGTGCTACCCAAGTGAAAGTAGAAAGTTGGAGAACAACTTTCAATCCTACAATCCGTGAATGGTGTTACAGCGAATGTATAATTCCTTTGTCACTGATATCCCGAATGAACTCGAGGCATGGAACAGTCATCCTGTTAACGTTCATTCACTTTCTTGATCTCAGAGTAGATTGAACGAGATATGTATGACATCAATATCACATACTGATTCACACATGCGTGCGCATGCCTATCTCAATCCTACTCATCAAGTGGCCTTAGATATCAAACTCCCTCAGGAGGGACAAATCCCATATCTATCACTCACCCCTCAAAAGCCCCATGTGTCAAAGCCACCCAATCATCACCTTTATAACAACCCATGTTTCAGGACTGCGTTTGATGATGTCAAAGTGTGCCCAACGACATGTGTTGAGTGTAGTTATTTCAGGTCAAAGAATCACACTCACCACCATCACTGTGAGTATTGACTGTGACTACCATGTCATGGTTCCATGTGTCAAACTCACGGCGGGTCTGTCTGGTACACTTGTTCTCTAACAAGTACCTATGTGTTTGGTTTGATATCTCTATATCATGACTAATGAGATTCTGTCATCAACCAACACCACAATCTGGTCTTGTGTGTCATTGTTGTCTATCCACCTTCCACAATGCCATCTGACTAGGGACATAACAAGAATGTACAAACTCTTAGCATATGTATGATCTCATCATTCAGGTCCTTAACCTGAAAGCATACATCATTGAGTATTGTCATTCTCTAAACATTCAATTTGTTCTTATCACTATCTCATATGACTGAACCAGAAAGAATTGGAAGCTTGCCTTTGATGTTCATCAAATCAATATTAATGTATCCCACCAATCATCCCATGATTGGCTCTCAGGGCATACATACCAACACTAACCATCCTCGAAACTATAAAATAATGAATCCCCTTTTATTTTTGTGAGTTATTTTTGCCCATATCAATTTTAGTTTTTGATTCTGCATGAAGCGCTTCTCCTTGATCTCACAAACTCAACCTACTTCTAGACTTTTGTTTTTCTTAACCTAAGGCCCATCCTTGACCTTTTCTTCATGGATCAGCCATAGTGGAGTGATGCTTTTGATCTATGGACCACCTCATGTCTCGAGACAGGGGACATTGAGGCCATGGGGACTTGACAAAGGTGATGATAGGGTTCCCTGGAATAATATCCTACCAATATGAAGGTTCCCATCGTGAATTTTTCTTCAGGTTTTGAGATTTTAATATTTTTGTTCTTCATGGATTGATGAAGATGTTGATGGTTTAAAGTACTAGTGTGACCATGTATATGATTCTTATGTCACACGCAATTCATGGGCTAAATTAGAATCCGCACATTGTCTTTTATCAGTTGAAGTATTTACTCTGTGTGAGCCTAGACCATGTGGCCGTCTATGGTCGTCCAAGGTAGTGCATGCCCGGTCACTGTAGTTGAGTTTGGATAATGTGTACACGTGGTTTATCGTTATTTTTTATTGGTGAGTTCTTCCAAAATTGACAGTCATTAAATCAAGGTTCAGAAAATTATGTGTAAATATGTTTTGGAGAGGATTTTCAATATCTAGGTTATGGATTAAGTTTTAAAGCCTAGTTTTACTCCAATTTTCCCTAAATAATTAAAGAACCCCAAAACCCTAGAAATTAGGTTGAATATCAAATGTTAAAGAATATTAATGTATTTAACATGCTAATTAGAGTTTATCAACCCCATGGAGGCGATTATGATTTCTTCAACCTAAAAGAAACAACTAGGATTTTCTCTAATAGAGAGGTAAGTGCTCCATGCATTTTGAACATAATTATTGGTTGATTTTAAGTATATATATAATGAATGCTATGAATGTATTATCTACTATTCCAATTTTCAAAAGCCAACAAATTTATAATGAATTGAATGTCATGTTTTATTGTTAATAGTTATTGTATCACCTTTCATGAACACTAATATTAAAGTCAAGTTTAAGATTTAAGAGAAAAGTAAGAGTTTTCAAGAGAAAGGTAATGAAAAAACATAACTTATATAAGATCCTCACCAAGAGGCACTGTTGAGAAAAATCTAAGAGGCACTTCGATGCATAAGATAAGAGACACTTTGGTGCAGCCCAAAAGGCAATTTGGTGCATAAAAGAAGAGGAATTTTGGTGAAATACCTGAGGATTCTTATATAAGTCAAGGTAAAAGAAATGATCAAAAAGTAATTGTGTCATTTTCAATGTTCAATGTTCAAAGTTTGTTTTTAGTTTTCATGCTTTGTTTATGATATAATATGTTCAATTCCACTTACCAATTTGTTTGATGCATGGCTGAGGACACGATGCCTGTTGGAAAGGAGCAACGTCAAGGATAGAGCCATATGAAGATCATTATAAGAAGTATCTCAAAGTTTTCATAAGGATGTGCCTAGTGGGGTGCCATATATCTAGATGATACAATCATTTAGATTTGAGTCTCGTTCATGTTCTAGATCATGTTTAGAGATTGTATCATGTAATAAATAACTCAATTGTATGATATTTCCTTTGAATAATGTATGAATCAAATTTCATTACTAGTGCATGGTGATTGTTTACTTTATATTAAAATGTTTATTACTCTTATGAGAACCCCTTGAGATAAAGTCCCCCATGTTATGGAAAGCATGGGAGTTTCTTCAGCTGATACATGTATGCTTAAAGGGGGTGTTACAATAATGGTATCAAAGCAAATAAGTAGATGGCCACTTGGAAAATATGATTTATATATAGTTATCCTTAAGATGAAGATATGAGATTAGGGTATATGAATGGACTTCGAGAAAGAGTATCAAAACCTACAATAACTAATAGTTTGCACACAAGAGAAGAAATATATGTTAAGGATAGGTGTATATCTTGTTTACATGTTAAGTATTTACCTAATCTTAGCTAGTGTCATATCCTTTCTGATCTTAGTGGTTAATACAGACCGTGTGAAAAATGTAGAGGGATGTCATAAGCATAAGACTTATTATGCATATTTCCTCTTCATAATAGTATGTCTGGAATGGGACATGTGTGCTACTACGTTGGTGAAGGGTAGCATAATATGATCTCTCATCGTTGGGAAATGTGTCTGATCAACATATACTTGGGGATGTCAAAAAGATGGGTAGTAAAAAGGACCTAAAATAGGTATTTATCTAGAACTAATGTTAGAAAGTTACCTCTAGGTAACAGATAGATCACTTAGTGAAATAATTGTCTTCGATGGACCCAAAGTAGATCTTCAAGGAAAAATCCAAGATTTAGTATGAATAATTATGAACCCTAATGAATTTGGGAAAGATGTTACACTAAGGAAGGGATAAGTAAAACCCTAAGGTGGGTAGTCTTATGAAATTTTGAGGACGAAATTTATTTAAGGTGGGTAGAATTGTCACATCCCAAATTTAATTCAAATAAGATGAGGGTTTTAATAACAAATTTAACAATAATTAATTTAAAATATTAGACCTTGATGTAATTTATCCAAAATAAGATATGAAGAGAGAGAAAAAAATGTACTTCTTATTCCTTAAATGATTTCAATGCATACTAAGAAACTACTTTCACTCTTTTGTCTCTCCTCTGAATAACACCATCATCATTAATATTTTCTCCAAAAATGAAAACCCCTAACTAATTTAATTCATATTTTCTCCATTAAGAAATGAACCTAAATCATATGTGATAACCTTTTTGGTTAAAAATAGGGAATTGAATGTGACCCTAACTAATGAATGTTGATTGTGACATTGATAAGTATAATTTAATAGAGAAAATGAAATTAATTAAGGTAAGCTATTGTAATTCAAATAAAATAATGTGATATAACTTTAAGGGAATTAGGACAATGTTAAATAGACCATAAATCCCAATTACTCATACTTAAGTTGATGTTTAATAAATTATAATTTAGATAACTAAGTTAAATCCTAATTGTATAGAAACTCTTTCTACTCTCAGAAGTTAAATCTAAGTTAGGAATCATGATATTCACTTTCTAATTGGTCTATATGCAAAGTTTCATCTCAATTGGGTACCTACAATTATCCCAAATGATAAATGCAGGGTAAAGGTGATTATTTAAATCTTTTCATGGAACTTAGATTTCCAAATTGCTGAAACCTATGTCTATTTGGTTTTGATGTGTCACACAGACACGACTAGAGTTCGGTTAGGACTCTCAGACCTTGCAAATATTTCTCTCTCGATTGACTACCTGAGCCAAAGGGATTCCATAAATTTCTTTTTGGTTCTCTTTCCCTCCCTGCTAATCCTCGGTGTTAGGTAATCACCCCATTACAAGCTCTGATCCTACCAGAACCACCTGATCCCAAATTTTATGGGACTCTATGACCTGAGTTACCAGTCCACAAATGTTTTCTCTCATTCCTTGGTTCAACTTCCATGAGAGATCCAGGCTCTATCTAACACTAAAACCTATAAAAGAGGCCTCCCCCGTGATCCTGAGATATGCAAGAAGAGAGCCCTAGCCCCAATGTTATGCTGATTTCATCCAAGCACTTTCTCCAAACTCATCCCCCATTAATGGCCAACATGGACTATGTCTTTGGATCCCAAGCCTTCAGGGAAGATTTTGGCTTTTAGGAACCCTTCAGTGGGTTTCCAGGAAACTTTAAAGATTGGCAATCATCTCCAAACTGTAGGATAGCAAATCCCCCTTCTATTTTTGCAAGTTATTTGTACCCAGATCCATTTTGGTCTTTCATATCATTACAATAAATGAGTTATACATGAATCACTTCTCCTTGATATCACAAACTCATCCTACTTCTACACATTTTCTTTTCTTAGCCTAAGGCCCATCCTTGACCTCCACTTCATGGATCAACCATGGCAGAGTGGTGTTTTGATCTCCAGACCACCTCAGGTCTCGAGATAGGGGTCATTGAGGCCATGGGGAGTTAAAAAAGGTGATGGAAGGGTTCCTAGTCATAATCTCCTGCTATTAAGAAGGTTTTTATTGTGATTTTTTCTTCTGGTTATGAGATTTGAAGATTTCTATTCTTTGTGGATTTATGAAGATGTCGATGGCTTAAAGTACCAGTGTGCCCACGTATATGATTCTTATGTCACACGTGATTCATGGGCCAAATTGGAATCTACATATTCTTTTATTTTGATCGATTCATTTAATCTATGTGAGCTTGGGCCATGTGGCTATCTATGGTTGGCCACGGTAGCGCAGGCCCGACCTCTAGAGTTGAATCTGGATAATATGTACATGTGGATTTATTTTGATTGCTAATTGGTTAATTTTTCCAAAATGCATAGTATTTAAACTAGTGTTTAGAAAATTATGTGAAAATATATTTTGGAAAGGATTTTTCGAGATTTAAGTTATGAATTTAGTTTTAAAGCCTAATTTGAATCTAATTCTCCCTGAATAATTAAAAACCTCAAACCCTATAAATTAGGTTGAATATAAAGTATTAATGAATATTAATGGATTTTACAAGTGAATTAGGGTTTATCAAACCCAAGGAAGTGATTATGATTGCTTCAACCAAAAAGAATGAACTAGGATATTCTCTAAGAGAGAGGTAAGTGGTCCATGCACTTTGAGCATAATTATTGGTTGGTTTTAAGTATATATATACAATGAATGTTATGAATGCATTCTTTACTATATCAATTGTCAAGAGTCAATGAATTTATAATGAATTGAGTGTCACGTTCTATTGTCGATCATTGTTGTGTCATCTTTCATCAACATTAAGGGTAAAGTCAAGATTAAGATCTAAGACCAAAGTAAGAGTTTTCAAGAGAAATATAATGATAAAATATAACTTATATAGTAACATACTAAAATTTGTCCACCAGATTTATTTTGAGCTATTTTCCTCTGTCTTGAACTTATTTGGAATGTTGCCCATCATTCCAATTTTCAATTAGTCATTTGATTAAATTGTCAAGTTCTTTGATAGTGATTAATTTTCAATTGAATTTCCTTTATCTAATTGTATTTACTCTCCTCGCTTGAGAGATATTTACCCATTTGTTCCTCATTACAAGTTTCATCCTATCATATTACCATATATATTGACACTCCATAGTCCTTATGGTAAATTAAAGAGTTATTTCTCTCTGTTTGAAAAATATCTGCAATCCTGTCCCTCATTTGGGTATCAATTGTCATATTCAAACCCCTTTAGTCAATATTGATGTTTTCGAGCCTAAAAGTCTAAATTTGACATTGAACCCATGTATTACTCATAATTTGACAACTATTGATCTGGAATCAATGAGAAATATTAATCATATAAAAAGAAAGTGATTTTCAAATCAATTATAAGATGAATTGAGTTAAATATGTTATAACTCACAAATTGATGATATCAATGTTTTTAAAGCTAAGTAAAATAGATAATAAACCCATAGCTAAAATTATGTAGTAATCAGCCTTGCAGTTTAGGAATTGACCTTGAAAATTATGTATATAAACTATTAATAGGCTTTAAATATGACCCTTCCTAATACCAATTCAATTCAACCACAAGTGTTGGTCAATCTTGCATGTGTTTCCTATTATGTGTACAAATGGCCCGGTAGCCATTTTCTCCCCTTCTTCCCCTCATCATCACCTAGCACACCCTAGCAACCCAGCTGATATAAACACCCTCTTGCACCATATGACAAACCAAGATGGATCAACTGAATCACCATGATGCCCTAAAACCCCGACGATCTCCCTCCCTTCCTCGGCGTTGCCTACACTCACTCATGATCTATAGCCTGCAAATGAAGCACCAACCTGCAAGTCATGACCACCACCTCCAACCTCCTAGGACTTCAATCGGCACCAACATTCCATCACCATGCACACATCAGCCATAGAGAGAACCACGAAGACCTACAACATGATCACAAGGTTAGATCTTATGACAGTCCTTCTTTCCCTCCTCATCATCACCAACACCATGTGACAACAAGCGCCACTATCTCTCCAGCAACCTATGCCTACCACTAGTTAAAATTTTCTACCACAAAGACCTATGACCACATCTTCATGTGCCTCCCATCACCTTCACTAGTGGCTACCCTAGATCCCTTGCCACCTCCTCCTTCATCAGCAAGTAATGTGAAGATATGTGAACTCCTCAAATTTGTATCATCTATGAACCCGAACCTGAAGGATAGACCAATGTAGATCATGAAATCCATCACATTTGCAATTAGGATGATGCTCGTAACCTGAAACCATCATAGACCTACCTCCCAATTGATTTGGACCCTAGTATTTAGACTCCCCTACACCTAAACATGATGACCACCCTTCTTTAGTTTCTAGCAAAATAACCACAAGCACTTGTTGAGTGTGGCTACTTCCATAGAGTTTTTTGAGAGTGGGGTCAACTTTGACATCATAGGGGAATCCCAACAACCACAGTAGACTACTCCTCCTTATATCCGACTCTGTAGACCCTTATTCACCACCTATAGAACATCTTAACCCTTTTGAGGACCTTGATTCTCTCTACAATTTTTGCAGCATGATCAGACAGATGATTGTGACATATACTCACCTCCAAGAAGTTTAGATCTTAACTATAGAAGAGTGGCTCTAAATTACAATAGTTAATCTTTAGAATAGCTGAATCAAATGAGGAGGCTGAAGAGGCATGTGATCTAGACATGTGTACCAAATCAAGCAAGGTTTGACCAGGAGAATGTTGGAAAATAGGCACATAATAAGGTAGTATAAACAAAAAAATTATCTATATGTATTCCGATAATAGCAAGATCGCGTCAACTACTATGAAATAAGAAAGACGGTTTAACAATCTTATACCTGATCCTAGAGCAAGTCCAACGACTACAACTCATTGCAATGCAACTATCTTCTAGTTGCTCTTGGATGATGTTTGTGCAGCTCCTGATCTTCACCACAGATGACAGACTAGACAACTTTTGTAATGACTCCTGCGGTCTCACCATGGACTACAAACTGATGTTTCCCTCCTAGTAGCATCCAAAAGACTCTTGCCTCTAGACAGACCAACTAGAACTCCTGTCATTCGAGTAAAATGGTCAGGAAGGATTTGTCTCTCCCATTAGCATACTAGTCACCAACTTGCTCCCCCATGATAGTGATACTTAGTTGTTCTCTCCCTCTCTATCCCTCTCTAGTCGGTAGGACTTGCTTAGGCTCCCTATTGGTTACCACAATCAGAGAGGACAACAATTGTCAGAGCAACTGATTGTCAATTGTGTGTGTTGGGAAGCCCCCAATACCCTTCTATTTATAGGTGGGGTTAGGGTCAGGGTTTCCAATTGAACTGGGGTGGAAGGGACCGGAAGATCATGAATTTTCACAACGTGTGAGATCCAAAATGGTCAGTACACAACCAAAATGGTCATATCACATGTGAGATGATTGGTTCATGGCCTAGACTGGTCATTTCACATGTTTCATAATCACACATGAATTTGGCAAAATCATTTCTAATTAATGCAAACATTAATTCATATACCAATCAGATTGAACAAGTGAAACGAGTAATCTTTCCCACAAATTCAGGAAAATCACTAGAACCTTCTGTCGATACAACCAACGCAATTGGTTCACCCAATGAACCGATCGGTTGGTGCCTTATTCATGTGAAACTCCATCTATTTCAGTTCCAATCAATCTGACACTCCAAACGGTCATCTCAGTGGGTGAGTCAATCGTCTGGCAGACAGCTGATTTGTCACATGAATTGAGTGCATAAACACTCCAATAATCAATCATTCATCATTCCTTATTAAACTCCTCTTCTAGTTGAGTTTCTATGTGTGTGACCCTATATGTCCCATATCACATTGATGGTGGATGTCCATAACTAACTTATGACATCACAAGCAAAGAGTGGTGCTTAGTCACACATCAATGCTACCCAGTGAATGGAAAGTTGGAGAACAACTTCAACCTACAATCTGTAATAAGGTGTTATAGTGATTGTATAATTATTTTGTCACTAATATTTGGAATGAATTTGAGGCATGGAATCTTCATATTCTCAACACTCAGTCCATATTCCCTGAACCAAGAGCAGACTGTATGAGATATATGTGACCTCAATATCATATATTGAATCACATGAGCATGCACATGGGTTTCTCAGTCTCACTTATCAAGTGGCTGGGATATCAAATTCCAGAAATAGGGACAAATCCCATCTCTATCACTCACAGCCAGTCCCCATGTGTCATCGCCACCCAATCATCACCTTTATGACAACCCATGTTTCAGGATTGTGTTTGATGATGTCAAAGCATACCAAATGACATGTGATGAGTGTAGTGATTTCAGGTCTAAGAATCACAATCACCGCCTTCACTATGAAAGATGACTATGACCACCAATGATGGTTTCCATGTGTCACTCTCAAGGTGGGTCTATCTAATACACTTTTCTCTAACAAGTATCTGTGTGTTTGGTTTGATATGTCATATCATGACTAATTAGATTATGTCATCAACCAACCCACACTCTACTCTTTAGTGTTATTGGTGTCTATCTACCTTACATAGTAAAAACCGAATAGGGGCATAATAAGAGTGTACATACTCTTAGCATCCATTTGATCTCATTTTTGAAGACATACAACATTGAGTATTGTCATTCTTTAGACATTCATTTTTGTCTCCTCATTCTCATAACTAAGGAAACAAAATAAATTGGAAGATTTCCTTTATATATATATATATATATATATATATATATATATATATATATATATATATATATATATATCAAATCTTTTATATTATATGTCAATCATCATATGAATGGCTCTCTGGGCATACCTTACCAACAGACTCCCACTTGCATTTAGAGATAATCATCAATGAATATCATTCTCAGTGATCTAAATGTTGGGTTTTGTGGGACAGATTAGGCAGCGGAAAAAAAATTTATCTAACCACAAACCCATAACCAGTAGATCGCATCAACAGTTGTGCAATAGGAAAGATGGTTTAGCAAGATATACCTGGTCCTGAGGCTTGCTTAGTGGCAATACCTCGCAGCTAGTACAACCTTCAACCACCTTGTCTTCGATGGCATCTATGCAGCTCTTGGTCTTGACCCAGATTGCGGTTGACAATCGTCCTCCTGAGCGGCAGAAATCTCCCGCCTTTATAGTTAGTCCACACGAACCACCAGGAATTCTAGTCATCCTGATGGACAGACTAGAAGGAGTTGTCTCCCTTTATCATCATACTAGTCACAGACACACTCTCCCACCATGACTGGCCTAAATCATACATCCACAATTAGAGCAGATCTAGAGTAGTCGGACTTTTAAAGAAATAACCTGACTCACAGGCCCCCACAATGATAAACGGGGTCTGATGTAGCAATCGGGGTCGAACACAGGGATAAGGTTGGCAGTGTTAAGTGCACAGAATCTAATGCTTGTATTCTCCAGATAAAAGAGGTATAATAAATAGGTGTTCCCTAAGGAACGATGGCACTCAAATCAAAGTAAAACAAGAAAACAAAGATAACGAAAACAAATGAATATGAAAATAAGATGAAACAAGTATATGAAGAAAAACTCGGATCGGGTTTCACCTACTAAGACGTCTCTCCAACATGCAAAATCATCTCTCTCTCATATACTCTCATCAAGATTACAAGCAACCATCTATAGCGTCTATTCCACTCTCTCTCGAGATGAAGATAGATCTAAGTCTAAGGGTAGCCTCTCTCTCGAGATAACCACACGTAAACCACAAAGCATAACATATGATTTAAAGTTTTAGCATTCCAACACTCTCGTGCATTCATACTACTCCATAACACATGATAAAAGTGATATTACTCTCTCAAGATATCAACTATTAAACATCACAAGATGGTAGCTAAGCATACAAGTGAAGCATTAAAATAGGTGTATGGAGATAATCTTGATAAGAGTATATATATTCAACAAAGAGAGACAATATACATGTTGGGAGAGCCTTAAGTGCTACTCGCAACCCAAGTTAAGGTGTTTAGCTGCTCATGCTTACGGACAGCATAACGACATTATAGAAAGATAGATACATGAAGATCCACTAAGTGAGGAGGGAAGTACAGTAGAATGGAATGATAGATCTAGATAGAAAGAGAGGGAACATGATACAACATGGTACTTCTTCATATCTTGATCTAGCATGTCAATGGCATAGACAATCTTCTTCTCTTAGAGGAGTCTTCAGTCTTCCCTCTCCTCAGCTTCCACCTTTGGAGATCCAAGACTGGTGGATGGGATGGAATGGAATGAATCTGGGATGCAGTAGCACTTCATGGCCTTCTAGATCTGATCTATGATCTGATGATTTGACAAGGCGGGTGGGTGGCCTATTTATAGGAACACTCCACTAACTTAAGGCTAGACCGCGTTCGCAGTCTGGTTTGGGGAGGTGTGAGACTGTGGCCGCAGTCTTCTCTTTATTCCTTCTTTTATCGCGGTTGAACTCGGTCACAGTCTGCCATTGCTCGTGGTTTGGCAATGATCGCGGTCGAGGTCGACTCGTGCATTGCATTGGAGAGGTCGAGGTTGAGGTCTCCCCACTTGGTCACGGTATGCATGTCGCGGTTAAATTTGGTTGTGACCTGGACATGGCTCGCGATCTATATGTGGCTTGTGGTCTGTAGGGATCACGACCCTATTTGGATCGTGACCCCATTTGGATCGCGGCCTTCTTCGAGTCCCGGTCGAACTTGGTATCCGTGGTCTGTAGGTAGATCGTGATCCCTGGTTAGATGGGTACCTCTGTATTGATTGCGACCTCTGTTGTGGTCATAGTTAAGCAGTGATCACAGCTTTAGGCTGACCGTTGTCTGTCTTGAATGCATAAGGACCTCGATTTTAAAGCAGTTGAAGACCTCGACCGTCATTGTCGAACAAGGGGGTCGCGGTCGAGGTAACAACCACGACTTGGGTTGTAAATGTACCTGAAACCAAAGAAAGACGTGTAAGTGAAGTCTTCGACAAAAAGATGCTAAAATTATGGGGAAAGTTAGCAAAAGATATGCTAAAAGAGGTATAAAATATATACAAAAAGTATGTAAAATGAAGTGATATCAACTCCCCCAAACTTAGAATCAAGCATGTCCTTAGACTAAGTGTAGGTTCAAAAACTTAGAGAGAGAAAGAGAAAACTTATGTGATAATAAAATTTATAACTTAACATGACTGAAATATCTCATTCTTACATCAAGATTGTTGTGATATGTTCTCTAACCTTGGAATCTCATTCCTCCCATTCAACTAGAGTTTCATAACTTCATTTTCTTTCCATTGCCTTCAATTGTAAAAGGTTTATCCTTCTCAACTTATCACCCCTTCCCCTTAGGTAACAACCATACTAATACAAGATCTTTTTTACGGGTAGATTTCACACCATTTCTTTATTTTTAGTTGGCCCTATGCTAATGTGTTCGAGTAGGCTTAAGGCTTCAAGTGTTTTCCTCTTCCTTCTGAGCTCCTCACCCACAACTATTGTAAGAATAGTGTTGCCCTTTTTGGGCTTCTGACTTTAAGTCAGGTGGTTTCATGAGTTTCATTCAGGATTGGAGGTGGGTAAGCTTGGCTTCAAGATTCCACTTACGGGCACGACATATCTGTATTCATGAGTGCAGCAATACACTGGCTGTGTGGAAACTTTTGGCATCCTTTCCCCACAACTCTCATTATTATTATTTTTCTTTCTTTATGGATTTTTTTACATCTCCTTTCAGGCTTGGGTGAGAGGGATTTTTAAGTGGCCTTCTGGGCGGCCAAGCATCTTTTTAGATATGCTTTGAAAAGGGTAGTTGTTTCCCTTTCTACAGAGATAAGGATTTTTTGGTCAGAATCGTCAGGTGAGTGTGGTTGGTCAGGAGTATGGCTAGGTAAAGTTCTCTAGTCTTTGAGGGTTTCATGAGTTAAGATTGTCACATGGACAACGTCTTATTGCAAGAATGAGATAGAGCAGTATTGCTATGTTCTCATTTTATTCGTATATATATACATATATATATATATTTATATTTATATATATATATTGGTTTTTCTTTTATTTCTCTCTAGGAAGATGAAAGTAATACAACCTTTAGAAGGAAAGAAGGCTAGATTCTGAATATGTACATGTGAAATTTTATGAAAATTTTTGAAAATTTTTGGGAGGTAAAAAGATAATAAATGTACCTATCTAGCTTGTTTATGACCCCTCCCCCAAACTTATCCTACACCCCATCTCTAGGTGTCAAAATTTGAGTGATACATATAAACGGGCTTTCTTTATTCATACTTGTTGTTGTTGGAGGCCCACTCAGACTCGAGAAGCATGCCTACGTATACTCCTCTGAGTGTGTGGTACTATTCGTACTGCATGCCCTCCACTTTGGCATCCATACTGGCTAGAGCTATCATCCAAGATAGGCAAAAGAAGCCACAGTCATTTGATAGGGGCACCTACTGGGGGCTCCTGTGGAAGAACTGCATCTTCTTGAAGTCTTTGCCCACTGTGTGCCTATACCCTTTGCCATGGATTTTTATCATATCCACAATTGCCTCTGCACATGTGTTGGACTTTCCTTCTGTCAGAGTCTTTGCGATCATCATGTTAGTCTTTTTATTAAGTGTAAAGGTTGAATCTGAGCTATTGTAGAGGATTGCATCCCTTTTCACGATATTGACGACCAGCAGAGTCCAGTGATTGTCGTGAAGAATTGGCAGAAAGATTTAGTCTGGTAGGGACGTCGCTAGGCATTGTTACAGGCGCTCCTTTTCGCCTGATCGTTTGTCCTTGAAGATGTCATCTACCATAAGGAAGTATGCCATGTGAGCATTCGGCATGCTGTCACCTAGTAGCGCCTGGTAAACTGACATTGTGCTTACTGAAAGATATCCTCCTATTTTTAGCATTTCTCAGAGGTCATCTTTTAGCACACAAATGTCATCTCTCTAGGAGATGACATCTCTCGATGAAATATCTTCTTTCAAGGACCTCATAATGGTATTTAATTCTTCCAAAGATAGGCTAAGGCAACTCCATCTATCGAAATTCTTGAAAGAAGATGTAACTTCTCCCGTCAGTCCATTCGGTTTCACATCGATCGGGTCTTCTTCTTCAGCCTCTCCTTCTTCAGGTTGTTCTTTTGAAGGATTTTCTTCTGGAATTTCTTCTACTGGAGGCTGCTCTGGTTCTTTTTCTGACATGTTCTTTACATCTTCTTCTGTGCCTTGAATCCAGCCTTCTTTCCAAGCCACAACCCTGGCTGGCTCTGTTGGATCGACCCATATGGTCTTTAGTTTTTCCCTCCAAGTCACCTTTTCAGGAAGAGGGATATCTTTGTGAAGTCTCTGAGGCACAACTTATGAAGGCATCACCGAGTCACTGAAGAAGTGATGATCGTAGATGACCTCCGATGCATACACACCTCACAGTCCATCTAGGTCCTCATTATCTAGGTCTTCTAGGGGGATGCCCTTGTTGATGGTTTCCATCGTTCTCAGTATTATAAAGGTGCAATCCACTGAGCCAGCCTCTTCTTGAGGGACCTTCTTGTTGATGGAGAAGAACTTTCAGAAGCCCTGTAATTTTTCATTTGCTTCTTTGATTGCTCGTTGCAGATGTAGTGGTATCTTTAAGGCATATCTGGAGTCTTTCCTTTTATAGATGAGTGAGGTGTTGTCTAGTTCGGCTACACAGTAGTTGAGCACCATCGTCTTTTATTCATAGAGGTACACGACGATCAATGTCCAATGCCTTACATTCCTTATGGGAAGCACTACATATCTTGTTTCTCTTCTGCGTACTGCTGCCTTTAGCTCAGCAACATTTGCTGCCTCGTAGTCTTCTTTATAGAAGAGGATATCCATATGTATCGTTCCATTGAAAACTAGTTGCGGCTTGTCTGGGTGTAGAAATTTGTAACACCCCTGACCTGGGTTATGAGCTAACCCTAGAAGTTTTGCCTAAATATGTAATAATACACTTGTAAACACTCCCTGGTATGTAATTATGTCCCTCAGGGACATTTACTTTCATAATTTGCTCCTTTTGCATAAAGTTGTAGCATTATGTTGTATGCAGGGACCTATGTGCAAATAACCCAGTTTAAGGGTTGAACTTGCGAATTCACAAGATAAGATGTTCTTTTGATGTTGAGACATCATGGAGATGTCTATGATGAAGTTTGAGGGATTTTCCAAGCTTGGGCACCAAGGTGCAGCTGTGGAAGCAATCCCCAAGCTCAGAAACCCTAATTTGGGGTAAATTGCAATTTACCCAAATTGAGGGGTCCAACTTGTAATTTTCACCATCTAGAACATCTTTTATGACTCTTGTCATCATTTAGAGTAGAAATGATGAAAGGGATACATTATTTATAAATTAAATGAGAAAAATGATCTTTGTGATAGAAATCACCTAACATGGGTACAAAACCTTTACATGAATGTACCCTAGTTGAAGGTTGGATTCCTATACCCTTAGATCTTGAGTTTTCTTAAGAATTGCTTAAGAATTAATGGGCTTGGGCGTGCCTTTGATCAAGGAGGGACCTAGATGTGAGTTTTGGCTTTGAAAGGTCCTTATGTTAGAAATTAGCCTAAAACTATAAAAGGCTTTTCCTTTGCATATGAGCAAACGATCCTTCCCTGTTCCATTCACTTCCTTTCTTTCCCAAACGGCCAAGCCTTGCTCTGGAGCTCAGGAGAAACGACCAAGGGTGCAAGGTATGTTTGGATTTCCCTTCTTGCCCAATTCCATGGTTAGAATTCGAATTCAAGGTCATCCCCATGGCTAATTCTCGAAACCCTATCTTTCTAGCCGTCTCTTTTCATCCTTCCTTGGAGTTTCACCTTGGCCAACCTGTGGGAACTCAAGGACGCCATTAGAGCTTGGAGCTTGAAAGCTTGGAGCTCAAGAAGAAAGCTTTAGGCGGGTTTTATAACTCTAAACCTATGCTTTACTATGTGCATCTTTATATGCGATTTAATGATAGCTCTTAGTATTTCCCTACTTTTCCCTGCTATTTTGCAAGCAAACCCGTGGGATATCTGTACTGTTCTTGAGCTAGATGATGAAGGCGTGATTTCCAAGAAAAACCCACCGTTTTTCTTTTCCTTAAACGGTCCTAACAGTTTGCTCTCACGACCTTAAGACCGTGAGAGAGCCTCGCGGTCTCGAGACCGTGAGAGGGCTCGCGGTCTCAAGACCGATTGGCCTTGTTGACCGAGCGCGGACCGTATAAGAAACCTGTTCCTAGTTATATAGGCTAAATACCCTCAAAATTTGGGAGACTGACTCCAAAGGAATCGGGAGATATGACCTTTTTAAGTCACAACTTTAAATGAATTAATTGCTGATTTTTTCAAACGGTCTGAATTTGCCTTTTTGGGCAAACGGTCTCAAGACCGTGAGGTGGCTCACGACCTCAAGACCGTGAGGGAGCTCACGACCTCAAGACCGTGAGGGAGCTCACGACCTCAAGACCGTGAGGTGGCTCACGGCCTCAAGACCGTGAGGTGGCTCACGACCTCAAGACCGTGAGGTGGCTCACGACCTCAAGACCGTGAGGTGGCTCACGACCTCAAGACCGTGAGGAGATTCACGATCTCAAGCCCATGAGGAGGCTCACGGTCTTGGAGCTAGGAAGGGGCTCACGGACCTGAAGGGTCAAAGTGGGCAATCGGTTAACACTTTCAACCAATCTTAATTCAATTAATGACTCTATCTAACCTGATCTAGTCTAATGTTATCATCAACCATTAGTATGATGAAAGAAAGAGTACTCTAGAGAGAGAAAGTACCCTAGAGAGAGAAAGTAACTCTAATCACTTAATGGTGATGTTTTTGGCTATGTAAGCCTATGATGATTCAACCCAACCTGTTTTAGAGTGATGTTGACATCACCTAACCTTATGATGAGAGAGAAAGTACTTCTAGAGAGAGAAAGTACTTCTAGAGAGAGAAAGTACCCCTTTGAAACGGAAACTCAATTGAAGCATCCCCAATACACAGAAATGAGCATAATTAGGGTATGATCCACCTGTGTGAGATCATAGAAACCCTAATTATGATAAATGATGAATCTTTAACTAATCCAAGAGCATCAATGAAGGTGTTACTCAAACATGATGATGTTATGAGTTTAATTCACCTTGATGTGAATAGTAAACCCTAATTCAAGGGTAATGGCATGCTTTTGAGCAATAAACTCTATTTGATTTAAATTAAAGAGTTAACTCTTATGACAAGAGTAGGAAGTACATTCCTTATTGTTGCATTACCTTTATCAGATGTATTAACCATGCAGGTTCTGATATGAAAATAATCATATCCAGGTATGGATGTTGATGTTATATTCATTGAAGGCATGTTGTTGGCCTTATGAATAAGTAAAGTAATCTGATGCTTTGCTAGTGGCATCCTATACTGATAATGGGCTGTGAGAGCCATGAACACCATCAAGGTCATGCTTTAGAGATGACTTGTGATGAGGATAATGAGAAATGATGATTGATATGAGTTAGGCCTGTTACATTTAGTATTCTTCTTTTATAGCTGCTATGCTACTGTTATTGTTTGAAGAACAATGTATGATGTTAAAG
Organism: Alisma plantago-aquatica; assembly: GCA_963693085.1. Classification (NCBI taxonomy): domain Eukaryota; kingdom Viridiplantae; phylum Streptophyta; class Magnoliopsida; order Alismatales; family Alismataceae; genus Alisma; species Alisma plantago-aquatica. The sequence goes on along the minus strand of OY856412.1, from coordinate 653,410,832 downwards.
AATACTGAATGTACCTAACTAATCAAGAATAATGTAGAGCCCTGATCATAGATCCATCATTGTCAGAAATTAAGTGATGGTGAAACAGGTTTTCCATAGGGAACTCCTGGAGCACATACTTTTGAGTATGTGGGGTACATGGATGTGTAAAACCTTACATCCTAGTGTAGGAAAGTGATGTAGATGTGGAATCCATCCATCCTTCACTATAGTTCCATACCGTATCAGTGGTAGGTAAACATGAAACCTCCTGATGACGAAGAAAGCACAGATATCCGTATCAGTGGTAGGTAAATATGAAACCTCCTGATGACGAAGAGAGTACAGAACGCCACTGTGACTCTAGAATAGCGAAGGACCAGTTTACCCTGGTGAGCTATAGTAGTAGAGACACAAGATGTCCTACAAGTGATCCTCTTACTGACTGAGGAAGATGAAGGTCATGAGAATCCGGCTCTCTTAATGACCTATGTATGATACTGATGCGGCTTCTCAGCGATCAGTTGGAGTATGAGTGGTAAGCCTCATCTCCACAGGGCATAATGTTGTTTGTAAAACATAATCAACCATGTAGTATAACTTGTTAGAGATGACTCCAAGTTAGTTGATTGATGTTATATTGCAATAATGTTGATATTCTCCATATCTCCTAATTTGTAGAGATCTTGTTATATCTGCAACTGTTATAGAATGCTTTGAAGGCTTTACTGTTTAAAATAATTTTTGATGTTATAATAAAGCTTCTGGCGAAGAGTTATAACTCTCGCTGGGACAATTATGTATAATTGTCTCACCCCGTAGACTTCAACTTTTTAGGTGGACGTCGGAGACGAAGGAACCAGCCTACAGGTGATCAGTCTCAGTAGCAGCAACACCAGGGGCAGCAGTAATCTCAGGTGGATATTTGTCCTGCCATGTGGTGTAGTTAGAGTCAGTCCTATGTGTCCTCTGTACTCTCAGGTCTTGGAGTCTTATGTTATGTGATCTTGAGATTTTGTATCTTGATGTATATAATTACTCAAGAAGTAATTATCCTGAGATGTAAACAGTTACCTCTCTTTATGAAAGGAGTTTTTATGGATACAAGTTCTTATCTCGAAAAGTTTTAATTTCCCGTGATTTTTGTCTTCCGCTGATTACCGATTCGCTTCCGCTAAGTTTTATTCGTGTTTATGTCATGGTTTGGAGATCAGACCCCACAAAATTCTTCTAGGAGGGTGGCGTACAGCACCTTGAACAGTTATTTATGTACTCACACTTTTTATAAGAAGATCCCCTGGAAGTGATCCCTAGTCATATGTCTACCCTTGTTATTATACAGTATGTCAGACTCGGGTAGATCTTCATTGAGGATGTCTTCCAAGATGTGGACATCCATGTACGTAATCTATGATACTGCAGACATGTTCATCTCCTTCATTTTGCATGGCAGGTGAGGAGCTGCTCCAAGCATTTCTTTTGTAGCTACCGTACTTCGCTCCCTGGCGGTCTCGTTTGTAAAGAAAGTGGACAGCCCGCCATCCTCATCGCCAGATGTCCCTTCATGTGTCGAAGGTGCCAAAGGTTCTTCAATAGTCGGCATAGTGGTGCCCACTTTCTCTGGTTCTTTGAGTGTGGGTAAGGTTGTGGCCACTTGTTCTGCTACTTCTGAGTACGCTTCTACAATTGCGTTGTCTCTGATGTTGCTTTTCTCAGAAGTTTGGCCTAGTTTGGAAGCTGCCATCATTTCCAGAGTTGCCTCCATCTTTCCATCATAGAGGTAGTCGTTATGTTCATTGTATCTTTGGAATAGGAGGAACTTGTTGCTTTCTTCGAGACCGGCGCCCAGCTCAGCCAACATCTTCTCGAGCTCGCCGGCCCCTGTCACACTGAAATCTACAGTAACTTCTTCTCGATGAGCTATGGCTAGCTGCTCTACTTCTGTTAGCTTACATGTAGGCAGGGTCCATTGTTGTTCTACTTGTCTACCACTGCCTTTGTCAATTTCTTCTTGTCCTTCTTCAAGGCTGCTGTTGAGATTGAACTCCCTGACAATGTTGTGGTTTTCATTGCGTCTTTATTGTTGGGGGAGCTTGGTTGTTGTGGAGTGTCCTTCTTTTTCTGTTCAGCCACTGGTGTTGTCTTCACATTGGTACTTTTTTCTTTTGTCGCCTCTGCTCCCGTTCCGTTCCCTCCTGTGTTGTCGTCATCATTGGCGTTGTGGCTAGAGGGACTTGATGAGGAATGTGTTGGGATTACCAAATATTTTGCTTTCTTTTTCCTCTGTTGGTCCTCAATTTCTTCTCATTCTTTTTCGAGTTTCTGGCGGTCCTTTTTGAGGCGTTGGCATTCTTCTTCGAGGCTGGCCATTGCCTCATCGTAGTTGTGATGCATATGTTTGTTGTTAGCTTGAATGGTGTTCCTCTCCTTATTCAATTCCTCCATTTCTTCTTTCATTTCCTTCAACACTCCCATCATCATTTGTTGGTTGCTTAATGCTTCTTGTATGAGGTCGGGGAGTGCTTCAATTCTATTGTTGAGGACTTATACATGTGTTGTTAGTGCAGACAAAGAAGAAGTAACATTTGTATTTATTTTAGTGGTTTGATGCATGTGTTCTAAATGGCATCAAACCTAGTACCTAGTACACCCCCGAAAGAGGGTGTACGTTGTTGTTGTTGGTGCAGCTATTATTATATGTGTGTCGTTGATGTGCTTGGCACCATTGGTTGCGGAGGTGGTGGTGGTGGACCTTGTTTTGTCTCCTTCTTTTCTTGTGGGTCTATGTTGGCTCCACGGACTTTAAATTCTGGTGTAGCCTTGGGGTTCCTTCTTCTGGCTCATCCTGCGGTCCACTTTTGGGCTGCAGGCTAGCCATTGTGGCTTCTTCTTTTTCCACCTCTGGCTCCATTGTAGCTGCCTCCTCGTATGGCTTTACAGGTGTGGGCTCTTTATTCCCATCTTTCTCTTTTGGAAGGGTAGTCGAGGGGGTTGGTAGTTGTGTAGCTTTTGGCGTTGCGGTTGGCGTGGCCGGTGTATCTGGTATATGCTTCTTCTTTTATACTGCCAACTTCCGATGCTACTTTGTGCTCTTCTTCTCCTTTATTTTAGCATGGGCACTGCTTTCTCTGACTGTAGATGCTTGTTCCTTGTTAGCTTGCAGTGCCCTTGAGCACATCTTCTCTATATCATCATGGGTCGGCCGTAGTTTGTGGGTGTCATAAAATGTCATCTCTGGAAGAGGAAGGAGCTTCTTTGAGCCGCTCTGCTTATAGTAAAGTTTCTCCCCTTTCTGTGCCAAAATCTCAGTGTTGATGAGGGACTTGATATCAATTTTCAACTATCCCTCCATCTCCTTATACTTTAGGATCTCTCCTGCATCCATAAAGTATTGCATGATCTTTGTTATTTGACTACCCATGCAGTATCCAAAATTCCTTTTTGCTTCCCCTCCTACTGCCATAGATAAATGTTTGGTTAATATCTTTCCGATATTTACTGGTTTTCTGTTTATCATTTACCATATCAGTAACAAGTCCCCCTTGCTTGTTGTTCCCATCTCAGACCTTGTGCAAATGGTGTATGTCGTTATTTTCTGAATTGTACGAATGAAGCACAAGGTGATCAGGGAGGCCTTTGAGTTCTTCGAGTTGTGTTCTTCTTTTCCGGTCAGCTCTTCCCACATTTGATGGATGTTGTAGGTGATCACTTCCTTCTCTCCTGGGGCAGCAGAGTAGGCATTGGTTTCTTCCTTCTTCTTCATGAATATCTTATTCAGCACGGCCTCCATGACCATGTAAGGCTCACCTCCTAGGATTACTTCCAGCTTGTAATCTCCATCGCCCACCTTCCTTGTTTCACTACTCATGGGGATTTATTTTTAGGGAAGACATGAATTCTACAATTAACTTCTTGTAGGACTTGGCCTCGGATGTGCATGAGGTGCATAAATTTACATCTTCTAGGAATTTGACTACCCTATCGTAGATTCCCATCTTCTTGAAATCTTCTACGTTCATGTACCTAGTTGGGCAGAAGTCCTTGTTCTGATACATCCAGTCATAGGTAGACTGGTGTACGGAGTCTCTTGGCACAAATGGGGGTTCGCCAGACTCTGTTGATGTCTATCCAGTGACTTCTTTCTCTTGGTTGGCTTTCTCTATCTCCTTCTCCCTTGGTTTCTCAGCAACCACTGGTTTTGCCTTCTTCTTGCCTTTGGTCTCCTTGTGTGCAGCTTTCCTTTTCCTTGGATCTGGGTCTTTGATTCTTCTAGTTGATACTTGGAGGTCTCTGTTTGTTCTATTTGTTCTGTTTCTTGTGGAGAGTCTTCCGATGTCAGGTGACCCAAGATCCTCTGGTACTATTCAAGTTTTAGTTGCATCTCAACCCTTTTGGGTACCGGCAGGTATGCATCCTTCTTTAGTGCCGCTGTCAGACTTTCCACTATCTTCTCTACCTCCTTCAAAGATGTGGCATGTCTGTAGATGGTGTCACTGGTTGCGGGAGAAGACATTATGTACATTTTCACAAAGAATTAGTTTATAATTAATTTAACAGTGATTAATTTTTCTTGTAATTATCTATGAAAATGTGTTAAGTTCAAATATGTTTACAGGGACTGTGACCCGCGGTCTTGTTGGTGATTTAAGAGACATCGTGGTCGCGGTCTCTGAAAGAGGTTGCAGACTTGTGCAGGAGTTCGCAGTCGTGGCCACGGTCACAATATGATGATGTTAACTGAGAAGGCTGTGGTCTAGTGGACCGCGACTTTAGACAAAGTTTTTAAACACCGTGACCCACGGTATGAGCTTGATACTTATGAGTTGAGGAATCACCGCAACCAGGTTAGATCTATGTGTAGACTGTGATCATGGTTGTTGTTGATGCACATCGCGACTCGCAGTGTAACTGGTCCAACGATTCCACTTCCTTTCGTCAATTGTCAATTGGGGTAGGTGGGCATGGCGGAGGTCGAATGTCCCTGATTGTAGATGCGCTCGACGGCGGGTGGTTGCGCCGGTTATTATATGTTTAGGTTTCTTAATATCTGTTCAAAAGCACCACCTTAGGGATGGTGGGGATTTGATCGGCGAGAATGGTTGTCAGCAGCGCGATAGGTGGTAGATGACTAAATGAATGGGAAAAGGGGTGAGGGCGTGAGGCGAAACCTGTAATAATAGCGGTGGCAGTAAAGAAACGTGGAAACGGCGGGTGAAAAGGTCTAAATAGGGTTGGGCGGTTACCTTGGTTGACGGACGAAATGATGAAACGGAGAAGATCGGTGCGGCGTCAAGTCAACTGCGGCAGCGGAGGTCGGTCACAGTCAGGCGATTCGTCAGAGACGTAGGGTTTATCTCAGGCTCGAGAAAACAAGAAGTGAAAGGAACCCGTGAAATTGGGGTTTTAGCATATATATATAGGAGGGATGACTACAACCGCGGTCTGTTCAAAACACAATCATGACCCATGGTCTCTTTTCCTCATCGAAATCATCTGGTCGCGGTCTAGCAGAGTAAATATCAGTACTGCAAGTCACGATCTTTCTTGAAGCAAGGTGAACACCGCGACCGCGGTCTAGCCCGCGGTCAGAGCACTTGACCAAAACAAAACTTGTTTCTTCAATCAATACATCTTTCCAAAAGGGGTGAGGATAAGATATGTACAAAACTTACTAGAGAAGGAAACTAATCAAACTAAAAGGTAGTGAAAACAAGAGCTTAAAGAAACGACAAAAACTTGGGTTGCCTCCCAAGAAGTGCTCATTTTAAAGTCTCTAGCTCGACTTTATAATCATTCATTATGTGGTTCTCTCAGTTGGGTGTTGCAATTTCTCATTCCTTTCCTCTGGTGATTGATTGGGTTCCTCCAAACTAATTTCAGACCTTCAGACAAAAGCTTCATCTTCATAAAATCTTTTCACTTTGTGACCATTAACCTTGAAATTTCATGTTTTCTCCCCTGAAATCTCCATCATTCCCGATGGGTATATCTTTACTACAGAAAAGGGGCCTGACCATCTTGTTCTGAGTTTTCCTGGGAAAAGTTGGATGCTCGAATTAAACAGAAGAATTTTGTCACCCTCATTGACATCTTTGTTCTTTAGGTGGGCATCATGCCACACCTTAGTCCTTTGTTTATAATTTTTTGCATTTTTGTAAGCGTGTAGTCTCAGCTCTTCGAGTTCCTACATCTGTAGGAATCTCTTCTGTCCTACTTTCTCCAGATCCATGTTCAGGAACTTGATCGCCCAAAGGGATTTATGCTCGAGCTCAAGGGGTAGATGGCAGGATTTATCATAGATCAGTTTGTACGGTGTTGTTCCTATAGGTGTCTTATAAGTAGTCATGTAAGCCCAAAGAGCGTCGTCGAGCTTCATAGACTAGTCTTTCCTAGTACGGCTGACCTTTTTTCCAATATTCATTTTATCCGCCTATTGGATACTTCCACTTTCCCTGAGGTCTGGGGATGATAGGGTGTAGGAACCTTGTACTTTACCCCCATATTTCTTTAATAGCGCCTCAAATTGTTTTTCTTCAAAATGTGATCCTCCATCGCTTATAACAGTGTGAGGCACTCCAAAGCATGGGAATATGATTTTCTCAAACAGCTTGATCACCGATTTAGAGTCACAAGTCTGAGTTGCTACTGCCTCAACCCACTTGGACACATAGTTGACGGCTACAAGTATTTATTGGTATCATTTTGATGACGGGAAGGGACCATGTAGTCGATTCCCCATACATCGAAGATCACCACTTCCACCCATTCAGCCATAGGCATTTCACTTTGTTTGTTGATATTACCAGTGAGTTGGCATTTTTTACATGCCTTTACAAAAGAAGTCACATCCTTAAATAGGTTGGGCTAGTAAAACCTAGATTGGAGTACCTTCGTAGTAGTTCTCTTTCCACTATGGTGTCCTCCATAAGGTGAAGAGTGACATTCTTTCAGGATCGACGAAACTTCTTCCTCAGGTATACATCTCCGATACAAATTATCAGAACACTTTTTAAACAGCAATGGATCATCCCAATAATAGTTCTTGACGTCAGAGAAAACTTTTTTTCTTCTAGTTATACGTGATCTCAAGTGGCAGCTAGCCACGGGTCAAATAGTTACAAATATCAGCGAACCATGGTAACCTATGTTCCTCCAATTGAGCCATCAGTAAGCCTTCATCAGCTTAGTGGTCATTAACATACAATTGATTTTCCTCATCGAAAATGATTCTGGATTAGTGGACAGCTACCACATTCTCCTCTCCTTTCTTGTCTATAATTTCATGATCAAATTCCTACAACAGTAGAGCCCATCGTAGCAGCCTTGGCTTGGTATCTTTCTTCTGCATATGGTACCGTATAGCATCGTGGCCAGTATACACTTTCACCTTGGACCCTATAAGGTATGACTGGAATTTATCAAATGCAAAAACTATCGCCAACATTTCCTTTTCAGTGGTGGTATAATTTACTTGAGCTTCGTCCAATGTGTGACTGGCATAACATATAACATGATGCTTTTTGTCTTTCTTTTATCCTAGGATTGTGCCAATGGCATAATCACTAGCATCGCACATTATCTCAAAAGGAAGCTCCCAATCTGGGGCTTGTAGGATAGGTGCAGAAGTCAAAGCTTTCTTCAGGGTGTCAAAAGCTTCTAAGCATTTGTCATTGAAATCAAAAACTGCGTCCTTGATCGGCAAATTTGAAAGGGGTTTTGAGATTTTTGAGAAATCTTTGATGAACCTTCTATAGTATCCAACATGGCCTAGAAAACTTCTTACCCCAGTCACAGACTTCAGTGGCGGGAGTTTAGAGATAGCTTCTAATCCACTTTGATGCCTTTCTTAGAAATTTTATGTCCTAAGACAATACCGTTCTGGACCATAAAGTGGCACTTTTCCCAGTTTAAGACCAAGTGTTTCTCCTTGCATCTCTGAATTACTAAGGATAAGTTTCTTAGGCAGGTGTCAAAGTTGATCCCATATACTAAAAATTCATCCATAAAAACCTCTACTATATCCTCCAAAAAATCAAAAAACATAGTGATCATGCACCGTTGGAAAGTCGTTGGTGCATCACATAGCCCGAAAGGCATTCTTCTAAAGGCATATGTGCCATAGATGCATGTAAATGTCGTCTTCTCTTGATCATCAGGGTAGATTGGAACCTAATAAAATCCAGAATATCCATCCAAGAAATAGAAATAGTCGTGGTGGGCAAGTCTTTCCAAGACTTGGTCAATGAATGGCAGGGGAAAATGGTCTTTCTTCGTGGCTGAATTTAGTTTTCTATAATCTATGCACATCCTCCATCCCGTATTAGTTCTTGTGGCTATTTCATCACCATTATCTCCTTTCACTGCAGTCATCCCCCATTTCTTTGGCACTACATGAATGGGGCTTACCCAGCTTCTATCGCTTATCGGGTATATAATTCCTGCATCCCGTAGTTTCAATATTTCTTTCTTGACTACTTTTAGCATCTGGTTCAATTTTCTTTGAGGTTGAACCAGTGGCTTCACGGATTCTTCTAAATTTATCTGGTACATACAAAGGGTTGGTTTAAGTCCCTTAATGTCTTTGACATAGTATCGGATTGCCTTTTTGTGTTTCCTCAACTTTTTCAGGAGTCTCCCCCTGTTCTTTCGTTAGGTTTGTGTTAACGATGACGGGATTCCTTCCTTCATTGTCTAGGAATTCATATTTCAGTCCTTTGGGGAGTGGTTTCAATTCTGACTTTGGCTTGGGAGCCTCTTACTCTTCGCTCGACCGTTCCAGTGAAGCATATTTTACAATCTTAATCACTTCTACATCCTCACTAAGATCTTCTTCGCCTTAGTTCAGATAATCCAAAATTTCAACCACTTCTGGGTCTTTTACCATAGGATTTGGGTTGTTTAGGGCCCTCATCAGGATATCTACTATGGCCTTTTCCTCTTGAACCTCCTCACAGTATTGGTTGTAGTTGTCCATGAAGTAAACTAATTTGGAAAGAGATGGTCCCTTCATGGCATCCTTCACCTTGAAGTCTATGTGATCATTTCCAAACCAAAGAGTTATGATGCCTTTGGTGACATCTATCAAAGCCCTACCAGTTGCCAAAAATGGTCATCCAAATATCTTAGGACACTTTGGGTCCTCGACAGTGTCTATTACAATGATGTCACAAGGGATGAAGAATCGTCCCACACGGATCGGGACATCTTCTACTATACCAGCGGGTCTCTTGAATGTGTGATCTGCTAGTTCAATCCTCATGTTTGTTTTGACCATGTCGGTCAATCCCAGTCTTTGAGATAAACTGAGGGGTGTGAGGCTAATGCTAGCTCCCAAGTCTGCTAGACCTTTCCTTTAAATGTTGTCCCCAACACAAAAAAGGATGTTAAAAGCTCTGGGGTCTCTCTTCTTAGTAGGCAATTCAGCTTGAACAAAAGCGCTAGACATGTTCGCTAGATGTACTGTTTCAACATAGTTCCCCCTCCTTCTCTTTGTCATGAGATCTTTGAAAAACTTTGCATAGGTAGGCATTTCCTCCAAGGCATCAAGAAATGGAACATATATGTGCAACTTCTTCATTACTTCCATAAATTTTTTGTATCTTTTCTTTAGGTGTGCCTTGATGAGCTTGTATGGGAATGGGACCCTTGGTGCATACAGATTTTTCTTTGTGAAGATTTCCTCAACAGGATTTGGATCCCTGACTTCTCCACTTTTCTTTTTGCTTTTTTCAGCAAACTTTCCCTTATCATCAGACTTCTCAGAAGTAACTTCTTTCTCAGGTCATGGTTCCTCATCTTTTCCTTCCCCATTGTCGTTCCCAGTTCTAAAATTCTTTAGTGTCATCCTAGATTGGAGAGTAGCCATTTTAGCAGTCTCTGTATTCGATGGAATTTTTCCTGAGGGATTCTTTACCAACTCTGCCAGGTACGCAAATTGTTGGTCAATTTGACGTTGGTGTGTCTGCATATCTGCCATCTGAACTTGCATGGTTTTTAGGATGCCAAAATTAACTAGAGTACTTTGGGCTAGTTGATCGTTCACTATGGCTTGCCTCTTAACAAAATCAAATAATTGGGAAACTAAGTCTGGTTGGCTGTTATCCTTTCCTTGTCTTGATCCTTAGCCTTGGCTCGGTCCTGATCCTTGACAATTCTGATTCTTACCTTGTCCTGAGTAGTTGTTCTTGTTGGTTTGATAGTTGGTTGTCTGAGTATACTGAGTTTGTCTGCTTCTCTTTTCAAAACCCGGCGACAGTTTTTGTGAGTTGCTCAGTTGGTGCAAATTCTCAGTTGCATCCTTGTTTCCGTAGCTAAAACCAGGGTGGTATGGCCTCTTGAAATTGGCGTAGGAAACGTTCTGCATCTCTTCTTCACTTTCGCTTTCATCACTTTCCTCTAGCTTGGTGTAGATACAATTATCAACCCCATGTCCTCCTTCTCCACAAGTGACACACTTCATGACTTTCTTAGTATGTTTCTTACCTTTAACTCCAGTATCTTTCAGTTGTTTTACATCAGTTGCTATTTTCTAAATTTGTGTTGTTATGGTTTCTAAAGCCTTGGCTTATATAGATGGTCCTTCATCCCCTACCTTCCTCGTTGTCCCTCTCTCATTCCTATCATAGTCTACGCATGCTTGCAGTGCAGCCATGTTTTCTATTATCTTCATAGTTCTGCTTGGCTTCTTCCTGAGGAAATCACTATCAGTGGTTGTGTTTAATGAAGTCCATTCTGTATGAGTTAGCCCATTATAGAAAGTGGTCACTAGGAACCCCTTACGATAATTGTGGTGTGGGAAATTCCTAAGGTACTCCTGGAAATATTTGCATGCTTCGTGCAAGTTCTCTCCCGACTTCTGTGCAAAAGAGGTAATCTTCTGCATGTTATGAATTATCCTTTCTGTAGGATAAAATTTAGTAACTAAAGCATCTGCTAGGGGACTCCACCCATCTATAGATTGGTGAGGGAGATTGAGGTACCAAGATAGGGCCTTGTATTCCAGGGAGAAGTTGAAACCCTTGCAGTATATCACCTTTTGCGGGACTCCCCTCATCTTGATAGTGTCACAAATATTTTTAAAAGCATCAAGATGATGGTATGGGTTTTCTCTTGAGTTCCCATGAAAAGGTTTATTCTAGATCGTTGAGATGATGGATGGTTTTAACTCAAAATTTGCCGCATTGAAGTTTGGTATGATAATCGGACATCTAGACTCGTTGTCCCTTGTTGTTGCCAGTTCTCTAAGAGTTTTTCCTTCTTCGTCATCCTCATTGTCGCTATCCTGACCATCACTCTCTTGTTCATTGTCATGATGGTTATGGTGATGTCTTCATCGACGTCTGTGTCTTCGTTCTTCATCGCGTTGGTATTCTTCACGACAATCTTCATTCCTGTTGTCTTCTTCATGTCGACAGTCGTCATTGTAACATCCATCTTTGTCTTCATATGAGCCTGGTGTTAGTGGGTTGTGTTTATTCCTTGCATCCCATTCGTCCCCAGAGAGAGTAACATCTACGCGAGGCGGCATGGTTACTTGAGGTTATGGAGCAAAGTCTGTTTCTTCCTGGGTGCCTGAACAGAGCGCACAGTCGAGTTAGTAAACTGGACGTGTTAAAACGGACTATTCTACACAAATGCAGGGTAGCAGACTTAAAGTAACAGTGTGGTCAATCTTATTAGTAAGGTTGAGGCATGGGAGTATAATGAGTGGACTCAAGTTCTTAACAGTGTCATTTTGCCTTGTCCCCGGCAACGGTGCCAAAAAGCTTACCGGCCTAAATTGTACGTCCACAAGTGGAGCAGATCTAGAGTAATTGGACTTTTAAAGAAATAACCTGACTCTTAGGCCCCCACAACGATAAACGAGGACTGATGTAGCGATCGGGGTCAAACACATGGACAAGGTTGGTAGTGTTAAGTGCACAGAATCTAATGCTCGTATACTCCAGATAAAGGAGGTATAATAAAGAGGTGTTCCCTAAGGAATGATGGCACTCAAATCAAAGTAAAACAAGAAAACAAAGATAACGCAAACAAACAAATATGAAAATAAGATGAAACAAGTATATGAAGAAAAACTCGGATTGGGTTTTACTTACTAAGACGTCTCTCCAACATGCAACATAGTCTCTCTCTCTCTCATATAATCTCATCAAGATTACAAGCAACCATTTATAGTGTCTATTCCACTCTCTCTCGAGATGAGGATAGATCTAAGTCTAAGGGTAGCCTCTCTCTCGAGATAACCACACGTAAAACACAAAGCATAACATATGATTTAAAGCTTTAGCATTCCAACACTCTCGTGCTTTCGTACTACTCCATAACACAAGATAAAAGTGATATTACTCTCTCAAGATATCAACTATCAAACATCACAAGATGGTATCTAAGCATACAAGTGAAGCATTAAAATAGGTGTGGAGATAATCTTGATAAGAGTATATATTCAACAAAGAGAGAAAATATACATGTTGGGAGAGCCTTAGTGGCTACTCCCAACCCAAGTTAAGGTGTTTAGCCTCTCATGCTTGTGGACAGTATAATGGCACCATAGAAAGATAGATACATGAAGATCCATGAAGTGAGGAGGGAAGTACAGCATAATGGAATGATAGATCTAGATAGAAAGAGAGGGAATGTGATATGATATGGTACTTCTTCGGATCTAGATCTAGCACGTCTATGGTGAAAATGATATTCTTCTCTGGAAGAAGGAGTCTTCAGTCTTCTCTTTCCTCATCTTCTGCCTTTGGAGATCTAAGACTGGTGGATGGGATGGAATGGAATGAATTTGGGATAGAGCAGCACTTCGTGGCCTTCTAGATCTGATCTATGATCTGATGATTTGACAAGATGGGTGGGTGGCCTATTTATAGGCACACTCCACCGACTTAAGGCTAGACCGTGGTTGCGGTCTGGGTTGGGGAGGTGTGAGACCGCAGTCGCGGTCTGCTCTTTATTCCTTCTTTTGTCGCGGTTGAACTCAGTCACAGTCTGTCGTTGCTCGTGGTCTGGAAATGATCACGGTCGAGGTCGACTCATGCATTGCATTGGAGAGGTTGAGGTTGAGGTCTCCCCACTTGGTTGTGGTATGCATGTCATGGTTAAACTTGGTCACGACCTGGACGTGGCTCGCGGTCTATATGTGGCTCGCAGTCTGTAGGGATTGCAACCCCATTTGGATCACTGCCTTCTTCAATTTGCGGTCGAACTTGGCATATGCGCTCTGCAGGTAGACCATGATCCCTGGTTAGATTGGTACCCCTGTACTAATCGCGACCTCTGTTGTGGTCACAGTTAAGTAGTAATCGCGGCTTCAGGCTAACCTTGGTATGTCTTGAATGCAAAAGGACCTCAATCTTAAAGCAGTTGAAGGCCTCAACCGTCATTATCGAACGAGTGGGTCGCTGTCGAGGTAACAACCGTGACTTGGGCTATAAATGTACCTGAAACCAAAGAAAGATGTGTAAGTGAAGTCTTTGACAAAAAGATGCTAAAATTGTGGGGAAAGTTAGCAAAAGATATGCTAAAATAGGTATAAGATATATACAAAAAGTACATAAAATGAAGTGTTATCACACCACCATATGCTTTTCTGTAGTTGTCATTCCCTTGTTGTTCCTCCCTGGATGGGTAGAACTTGCTTGGGCTCTCTCGATTACCACAAAAAGAGAGGACAACAACTTTTCAGAGCAACTGATGTTTTGAGTTGTATGTTCTGAGAAGCCCCATGTACCCCTCTATTTATAGCAGAGGGCAGGGTTAGGGTTCCTAGTCTGTGCGGGAGTAGAAGGGTCTAGATTTTCCACAAACTAATTGCACTACGGTAGGCGAACCGATCAGTTCATAACTGAACCGATCATTTGGGTAGGTGATCTAATTGGTTCATAACTAAATCGGTCATTTGGGCAGGTGAGCCGATCGGTTCACCCAGTGAATTAGTCGTTTCAGTTCCCAAACTTTCCCGCAATTGACTTTCCTTATTCGTTTCTAATTAATGCAAAGATTAATTCTTGTCACAATCGAATTGAACAAATGAAATGAGGATCTTTTCTCACAAACTGGGAAACCCAATACTTGCTCATTTGGTCCATGTGAACTGATCGGTTCCCTAGAGTGAACCGGTCATCTCACTGATCATGAGCTGATTGGTTCACCCAATGAATCGGTCGGTTGGTGGTCCAGGTTGTGCAGAACTCAGTCAATGTAATTCTCAATCAATCTGACACTCTAATCAGTTGGTTCAACACTTGAATTTGATGATTTTGAGTCAAGTCTATTAATTGAATGTTTAATTGAGTACCTAAACACTTCCGTAATCAATCGAAACATCATTCATGGATTAACTCCTCTTCCAGGTTAATCCTATGTGTGTAACCCTATAGGTTCCATTTCACATTGGCAGTGAATGTCCATAACTAACTTATAACATCACAAGCAAAGAGTGGTGCCTAGTCGCACATCAGTGCTACCCAAGTGAAAAGGAAAGTTGGAGAACAACTTTGAACCTACAATCTGTTATTCATGTTACAGTGAATGTTTAGTTCCTTTGTAGCTGATATCAAGATTGAACTCAAGGTATGGACTTGTCATCCTCTACAAATGTTCAATCCAAGTTTCTTGATTCACAGTAGACTGTCTGAGATATATGTAAGCTCAATATCATATATTGACTTACATGTGCATGTCCATGCATTTCTCAATCTCACTCCTCAAGTGGATAGGATATCACACTCCCTTAGGAGAGACAAATTCTATATCTATCGCTCACAGTCAAGTCCTCATGTGTCAAAGTCACCCAATCATCACTATTATAACAACCCATGTTTCATGACTGCATTTGATGATGTCAAAGTGTACACAACCACATCTGATGAGTGCAGTCATTTTAGGTCTAAGAACCACAGTCACCACCAATACTATAACAGATGATCCTGACTAACCAAGTGTGGTTTCCATGCATCACTCTTACAGTGGGTCTGTCTGATACAATGTTCTCTAACATGTATCTATGTGCTTGGTTTGATATCATACTTCATGACTGATAAGATTTTGTCATCAACCAACACACACTCTAGTCTTTTGTGTTATTGATGTCTATGGTTATTTCCACAATAACAACCGACTAGGGATGATAGTGAGGATGTACATACTCTTAACATCTGTATGATCTCATTGTTTAAGTCACATACTTGAAGACATAGGTCATTGAGTTTTGTCATTCTCTAGACATCTATCATGTAATACTATTATCTCAAAAATAGTTAAAACATATAGACGGAAATTGCCTTTATTATTATCAAATCAAGTATCACATGCCTCATTGCAATCATCATATGATTGGCTCTTTGGGAATATTATACCAACAGACTCCCACTTGCACTTAGATCCAATCATCCACAAATCATATTCCAAGGATCTTAACATGTCCATCATGTTTCTACTACACAAGTGCTTTTATAGCGGGTACAACATTTTCTTCAAGTCAATATATTGCATGTTTCACATCCCTCTGTTACAACCCCAATTTTTGGGTTCTTTTGGTGAGAAATGTAATTTCTCCTATTAAAGATATTTGAACAAATAATGATATAATTTGTTTTGAATAAATGAATTTCATTTACAATAGCCTTGTTGGTTGTTTTGTGGGCTTTATTGGCTATTGGTCCCAATAACAAGGAAAAGACAAAACAAACTCCATTGTTTGAGTAAATAAGAAAATGGAGAAAAGAAAGATGTAGAAACCTCTAGCAGGCAAAGGAATGTTATCCAAAGATGGATTTCGTGCCTCTTGGGTTCCTTGAGCCCCAAGGAGTCCAAAGTTGCAAAGATAATGCAACAACAAAAGAAAAGATAAATTAATATTTCTTTATTAAGAAAGAAATTGAAAACAATGATAAAATGTGGAAAATAAGTGGAAAGAGGTATAATTGAGTTATCCTTGGTGGATTTTCATATCCAAAGGATTCCTAATGTTAAAAGGAATGACAATGAGGAAAATAAAAAGAAAGATAAAGAGAAATCCTTGAAAATAGATATTTTAATAAAGAAATAAACAAGATAACAAGAAATAATGGACATAGATGCATCTAGAAGGATAATGAGTGTCCACTAAAAATGATTTCAAAATATTAGAGTTTCTTGGGGTCCAAGGAGTCCCAATGGAGAAAAAGAAAGAGAAAATACCAATAATACAAAATAAGAGGATAATGTGATACATAATTAATGGATTTTGTGGCATTGTTAAAAATGAGGTTTTTTCTACTAAAGGAAAATATAATTTCGTGGCCAATGGATTAAAAGGCAAGTACAAAGAGAATAAAAGAGGTTATTTTTGAAATTCTAATATCTAAAGAATAAATAATATTAAAGAAATAATTAGGAGAGAGAAGCTTGATTCCTAATGAAGGAATTGGATTCCTACTGGGAAAAGGCCTTGGATCCTTGTGGATGAACATGATGGGGCGTGGATACCCTTCCCTATATAAGGGGTAGACCCTCTAGTTCGAGTTCAAGAAGGATCCCACACACCCCTCTCTTTCTTCTTCTTCTTTTTCGTGCAAACCCTAATCATGGGAGAGTATAGCAACCTTGGAAGCAAACAAAGGGTTGCGGAGTCACCACGATGAAGGTCCAATGTTCCCATGACAAACCGCGGAAAGTCGGCCATCTTTCCCTGCCCCCAACCATCGCACGATGCATGCATAAAGGCTACATATCGATTGTGAGTTGTAGGCCCAGTGCTTTCGCCCCCAACCATCTCGGCCATGGGTTGGGACTTGGGAGGGCATGGCGGAGGGTGGCAGAGGCAAGGCGTCGGTCGCCGGTGCCCTCGGACCTTGGAAGGTGGGAAGAGATGACCCCTACAGATAGCTACACCTGCCGCAGTGCTAGGGAACGTGAGGAAGAAGATGGGTCGGCTGTTGGACATTTTTTCACCTCCGTGGGCTGAAGCGCTGACAACTTAACCAAGGGCAGAAGCATCATTTGGTTATAATCTTGGTCGAGCTACATTGCATGACTTAGATGATGTGGCAGCCTCCTGTTGGCTCAAGTAAGTTTAATTTACAAAAATCATATCTCCTTATTAGTAGCTCAGATGAATGCGCATAAAATATTAAAAGTTGCTCAGAAAAACGAGGGGAATCCGTTAAAATATATATTTAGAAGCTAATTCCTCTTGAAATTCGAAAAGTAATGGAAGATGTCAACTTTAATGTATTAATGATCAAGAAACCCTATTTTGAGATAATTAATGTATTTAGTAGGTTTTAATGGATGATTAAAGTCGATATTAACCTATTAATTGTAAAAAGGTACATTAAGAACAAAAAGGATGAACTTTGCACGTAATTGGTTTAATTTAGAGTTTTATGTGCATAAATATGCTTTAATGGGCCTTGACACCCTAATATTAGTAAATGTGACTCTTAATGGCTTTAATTGTTCAATTTCATGATTAAAGTTGAGATATGATAATTCTAACCTATTTCGAGTATAAAAGTTCATGATTGTGGATAATACCCTTAATGTAGTAATTAGGGTTTTCTAATGGATAAAGGTAGAATTAATGACAAATAGAGTTCATATATGATTTAGACCATGATTAACTATGAATTGATGATAATTGAGCATAATGATCTTATCATGTATGAAAAGGATAAAAATGGTAGCTTTGGTGTAAAAGAGGCTTAATGGACTTAATTGATGGCTAATTGTGCCTTTAATCCAAAATTAAGGTTAAATGTTGTTAAAGTATAACCTTAATATCTTTTGTGAAGAATAGATGAGATAATTAGGGTTTATGAAGTAATAGTAAAAATGAAGTGAAACCCTAATTGCAATGGAAACCCTAAAAGTGGACTAGAAACCCTGGGAAGAGAGCTAGGTTTAATAGATCTTGATGGCATGACCAATAATAAGAAATTGTACGCATATTTCATGATCTCATTATGTGCTTGCTTGCCTATTTGGATTTCTTGATTGGTTGGATTATTTCTGTCTCAAATTATCCTGACAGGTATGTGGTTACGCTTATGGTTAATTGCTTTAGTTTGACGGTGATTTCTGGATGTTTTATCGGTTGCTTGAAAATAATTGCTCGGATGAATTTTATTTCATGCAACTATAAAGTGACTATGATTATCACTATAAATATAGATACATGACTGGCTCAGATCCTGGTCCTCCTCTATGGCTTTGCAAGTGCTAAAAGGAGTAACCTAGAGCAAGGTCTAGGCTATCATGAGTTAGATATTGGGCTACCCACGTGTAGTGCCATGAGACTCTTTAGCACACCATGAGTTAAGGAGTGGGCTACCTATGGGTAGTGACATGTGACTCAACCCTAGTTATTGATTCACCTATTAGGTAGGATCATGAGGGGTTTAATGGGGATCTACCATAAGGAAGGTAGCATCCAGGTCCATTGCAGGGACAACGCAGAGGTTAGGGTATGTATGGATTGAGCAGTTATGCTGAAAACGTAAAGTTGTTTGTTAAATCATAATTGTCTACAATATGTTGTTACAGTTAATTGCATGATTATTGTTTCCCCCACATACCAGCTTTATGTTGACCGACGTTTTGTTTGTCGGCGTTTTAGGTACAACTGAAAAGAACAAATAGTAAAGTGGCATATGTGAAATTAAATATGAATTAAAGTACAAAGGAGGATTAGTTAGAATAGATTCCAGATGTGGATAAAAGTAGAAATCTAAGTTTTTGAAAAAGGTATGCAATGTTAAAAAAATTACAACCTTTCAGTTTAGTTAGTAGAATTTGATATTTTTTAATGATTATTTGTCAAACCTTTGATCCGAAAAATTGGGATAACGGTTATGACCTCTTGGTCTTCCTTAAATGGGGGTTACTGGGAGGCGGGATCATTACATTTGGTATCATAGCTTAGGTTCCTCATTTAATCTTTAATAATTATTAAATTTTACAAACTCCGTAGAACCCAAGGGAGTTATTAGAGGATTTTCCGAAAGACATAGGTGTCTAGAAAAGGATCACATCTGGGGGCTGGCAAGATTTTCCTCTATACCGCTAGTTGGAATACAAGGACTCCCATATTAGTGTGACTGCCTGGCCAATGTCTCAAGTTTTGACTCGAAATAAGATACCTTTAGGACTCTCTCATCTTGTTCATCCCTTCTCAACTCAAATGATTTTAAGGACCTTAAGGATTAGGGTTTTCTCTCTTTTCCTCACCCTCTTGAGGTACGGGTAAGGTTGATAAGGTTTAATGAATCCTCCACCAAATTAATGAAAAGCATGTAAATAAGATGTCATGGACATAAGCTTAATAGTTAAGCACAAACTAAAGAATAGATATATGCTTAGGTCGTATGACATGAGTTGTCATTGCCCTCAGGAGAGACCTGAGGCTACACCTTCTTGTCAGGAGGATGAGTAGAGAGAGTTGGTCTTGGAGGTAGAGATCTCCATTATAAGTGGAGACCTAGCACATCCTCTGAGGATGATGTTAATCCTAACCCTAAGTGGTGGTTAGAGAGAGAGATGGCATGATGACATGATGTCATGATAGACCAAGTGTGTCGACATGCTTTTGGATGCCCATGTGAGGTTGGATGACCTAGTGCCTTTGGTGACCCAACCCTGGGAAGGGTCGTGCATGTTAGAATGAAGGATAGCTCCTTCAATGATGAGGTTAGTGAAGAACCTATAGAACCCTATGGGCTTATGCGAATAGAGCATAACATGCACCCAGAGTACGTCAGTAGTGCGGGCAGTAGGTTGAAACCCTGGCCAGGAGAGTATGTTGGATAGCCATGAGCAAACATAAGTTTGAGCATCGGCTTCACCCATGTAGGGGTATGCTTGTGAGCTTGATCCATCTTCATGGAGAGAGTACCTCTAATAGTGAGGCTGGTTGTAGGATAGCTCTCGAGAGAGAGAGAGAGAGAGAGAGAGAGAGAGAGCAGGACTCAAGCAAAAAGGTTGGAAGCCTAGACTCCGAGATATGAGGAACAGTTGGAGTTGAGGATGATGCGACCTAAGTGGATGATAGTGGTTTCCTCATGCTTGATCCCTGGACGCTGATGATATCTTGGTTTCCATTAGAGGAACCAAACCCTAGAGAGGGGATGAGTCTTCTGGTACCTATGTGCCCATGGTGTGGGTGTTTACCTTCTGAGATAGGAAGAAGAGTTCCTTAGACCCTGAAGAGGTTTAGTAATAGGTTGTGAGGCCTTGTACCTTGTTGGTTGTCCTTGAGGAGGACTCCACTCTGAAGTGTTGTTCGAGTAGAAGGATTACAGGAAGTGCATGGCATACCTTATACATGTTTGGTTCGTGGTTAAGAGGTTGAGCATGCAGTTGGACACCCAAAAAGTGAACCTAGGTTCCTAGGCCTAAGAGGGGAAGTGGTGTACCTGGTGCTCATGATGAGATTGGAGTTTTATAGATTTGAGCATGGCACTCCTCATGTTTAGAGGAAAGGGAAACCCCTTAAGTTTAAAGGTATGTTTGATGAATCCCTCACAACCAAGGTGGTGACATGAGAAGGTTTGTTTTTGGTCCAATGTTGAGGAATGAGAACAAGTATGACCTAGCATGGTTTAGTAGATGGTCTTCTTGTGCCTCAGTAGCTTGCTAGGGTTAAGCATGCTCATGTGGATGTAAACCCTAGACATAAGGACGTTTGTGACCTTTGTTACCAATATATAGTTTCCTCCCATCATGGGAGAGGGACCCTTTTATAGGGTGTATACCGGTGTCTGTGGTTTTGAGGTAACCTAAAGAACTCTCATAGGATCTTAAGAAGCTAAGTGAAAAGTACATAGTATGAGGATGAACCTGTAAACCCATAGATAACCATCTCTAAGTGCATATGGATGTGTTACCATGGGGGTAACCAGTATGGGGCCTGACCAAGGTAGGCATGTCGCCATGACACCTATGAAAGGATGAAAGTTAGCCCATGAATGTTTAGAGAGATGATGAAGGATTGGGTAAGGTTCTGAGTTGGACATGTACTATGTTAGAATCCTAAGTCTATCCTAGGGTCGGGTAGGGATAAGACTGATGGAAGTAGGAGTTGCCTAATTTCCTTATTGCACATGACCATAGGGTCGGGAGGTAACATCTATCATTGTCTGAGGGCCATGGGTTAGGAGATTGATCACCTTCATGAACTCATGGGACTCAAATGGCAGATGAATAGGGAACTCTCTGGATGCACAAGGGAAGAGGAATGACCTCAAAAGTGTCGGCACCCTACAAACCTAGAGGAGATGACCAAGGAATGTGTGTGGACCCAAGTAGGTTCGAGACCAATTTTCCATGGAAGTAACTTTGATATCAAGATGATTGTTATGTGGAGACAGATGAGGCACGTTTCAACTTAGATTTAAAGGTGTACTGGCAAGGTGGGATGTACCATCTCTACTCTTGGAACAGGAAGAACTCTGTATTTGGACTACAGCCAAATGCTTATTTCCTCTTGTTATGGGAGTGAGAGATAGGACAATACGCATGCCATACACCAAGGATAAATGGTGATGTGAGTTGGAACGTTGCCATGAGGTATGAGGACAGAGATGATAACATACCCTGGTAGAGTGAATGATACATGGATGGTTTACAAACACTAAGAGAAACAAGGTAGTCATCTTATGAGGATGTTTTTATCATGAGCTATGAGTTATATAAGGTTGAGTTCGAAAACCAAGAGAATAAGTTCAGAGTTTTCTTGATGAAGATAGACTTAGAGTTGAGATGATATAATAAGTGGAATAGATGGAGGTGTATGTCTTCAACATTACCTAACACCTAGGGATGTGAAGTGGTAATGGATACTCTGGTTGAGATGTAGCTACCTGGTACATCTAGAGACTAGATGAGGTTGTTAGGTTAACCCTAAGTTTGAAACAAAAAAAGATATGTTTGGCTGACACTCAGATGTAATGAGTTTGTTGATTAAGTTAGTAGTTGTTTGGTTAGCCAGCCTAGGCCTTGATGCAATAAAAGGATGGTTGTAGAACCTCAGATGCACTTCTTTGGAAAAGAATGTGATGGAACCCGACTAGAGTGGTTTAGGGTTTTTGAGGAATCATGACAGACAGGAGATCATGATCACTATACACCATGGTACTATGGAGATAGTAAGTGACAGTAGTACTTTGGATGCTTAAGATGAAGTTGCATGTGGCTTGTCGCCATGCAAGCCAGGAGGTGAAGGACAAACACTAGAAACCCAGTGTATTGTTATGGAGGATAAGGAGTCCCCGAGAGAGGAATGGGAGTTCATCACTATGGATGTTGTAGTAAGTCTCCCATAGACCAAGGAAGGTCAAGATGCAACATGGGTTATGGTAGATTGCCTTATCTATATGAGAAAGAAAGAGTACTATCAAGGGACGGGTCCAGTTGAACTACATATGAGAAAGAGATGGTTCAACTACACCATCATGTGAGTTCAAAAGTTCTTGAGTATAACCTAAAGATACACTTCCATAAGGTGGAAGTAGATGCATGAAGAACTTGATGTTAGTACAGTTTATCACCTTAACTAATGGTTAGTGTGATCCAGACTAGAGGGTCTGATGAGAGAATGTGTGCTCATTCAGGGTGATACAGGGAGACAGTTCTTGTCTTTGGTAAGATGTGATGATAACCACCATATCCATATTGGGTTGTAAAGAAGCTCTATAAGGGAGGTTATGTCGGTCACCACTTCATTAAGGTGATGTTGGTGGAGGGACCTCGCGAAGGTTAGAAAAAGGCCACAATGTGTGCAGATGAAGTCTCTTTGATCGTGCAATGGTTGAAAGGAGCCTAGGGACGACATGAATCGTAGGCTGATGCAAAGTAGACTGACATATAGTTCACTATGGGAGAATATGTGACATGAAAATATGACCCCTCTAATTTATAGCTAAGAGAGCTTAGTCCCCGATGCATGGGTTCTTTTGACATAGTTTGGTGGAGAAGGTTAAGTTTCCCCTTACCCATCAAGATAATGTGATATGTGATGAGTTCCATGTGTCCAATTTAGAGCACTATGTGAGGTACCCAGACCATGTGCGGAGCAATGAACCTAGTGAGCTCCAAGGGAGGCTGAAATGACCTGAGTCACCTATGAGGTTTATAGATGCCAAGGTGAAAGAACTCAGATAAAGGAATATGTGATGATAAAGGTTCTTTGGAAGTGCCATGGATAGGGCAAAGCCACATAAGGGCCAATGATGGACATGTAAAAGTCTTATCCTGAATTGTTTGTTTGCTTGATGGAATTTTGAGGGAAAAATTCATATAAGAGGGGAAGGATGTTACAACCCCAATGTTTGGGTTCTTTTGGTGAGAAATGTAATTTCTCCTATTAAAGATATTTGAACAAATAATGATATAATATGTTTTGAATAAATGGATTTCGTTTACAATAGCCTTGTTGGTTGTTTTGTGGGCTTTATTGGTTATTGGGCACAATAACAAGGAAAAGACAAAAGAAACTCCACTGCTTTAGTAAATAAGAAAATGGAGAAAAGAAAGATGTAGAAACATCTAGAAGGAAAAGAAATGGTATCCAAAGATGGATTTCATGCCTCTTGGGTTCCTTGAGTCCCAAGGAGTCTAAAGTTGTAAAGATAATGCAACAAGAAAAGAAAAGATAAATTAAATATTTCTTTATTAAGAAAGAAATTGAAAACAATGATAAAATGTGAAAAATAAGTGGAAAGAGGTATAATTGAGTTATCCTTGGTGGATTTTCGTATCCAAAGGATTTCTAATGTTAAAAGGAATGACAATGAGGAAAATAAAAATAAAGATAAAGAGAAATCCTTGAAAAGAGATATTTTAATAAAGAAATAAACAAGATAATGAGAAATAATGGACATAGATGCATCTAGAAGGATAATGAGTGTCCACTAAAAAGGATTTCAAAATATTAGAGTTTATTGGGGTCCAAGGAGCCCCAATGTAGAAAAAGAAAGAGAAAATACCAAAAATACGAAATAAGAGGATAATGTGATACATAATCAATGGATTTTGTGGCATTATTAAAAATGAGGTTTTTTCTACTAAAGGAAAATATAATTTCGTGGCCAATGGATTAAAAGGCAAGTACAAAGAGAATAAAAGAGGTGATTTTCGAAATTATAATATCTAAAGAATAAAGAATATTAAAGAAATAATTAGGAGAGAGAAGTTTACTTCCTAATAAAGGAAATGGATTCCTATTGGGAAAAGGCCTTGTATCCTTGTGGATGAACACGATAGGGCGTGGATACCCTTCCCTAAATAAGGGGTGGACCCTCTAGTTCAAGTTCAAGAAGGATCCCATGCACCCCTCTCTTTCTTCTTCTTCTTTTTCGTGCAAACCCTAATCATGGGAGAGTAGAGAAACCTTGGAAGAGAACAAAGGGTTGCGGAGTCACCACGATGAAGGTCCAATGTTCCCACGACAAACTGTGGAAGGTCGGCCATCTTTCCCTACCCCCAACCATTGCACGACACCTACATAAAGGCTACATCTCGGCTGCGAGTTGTAGGCCCAGTGCTTTCACCCCCAACCATCTCAGCCATGGGTTGGGACTTGGGAGGGCACGATGGAGGGTGGCAGAGGCAGGGCACCGGTCGTCGGTGCCCTCAAACCTTCGAAGGTGGGAAGAGACCCCCTGTAGACAGCTACACCCACTGTAGTGCTAGGGTGCACGAGGAAGAAGACAGGTCGGCTGTTGGATGTTTTTTCCCCTCCTCGGGTTGAAACGTTGACAATTTTACCAAGGGCAGAAGCGTCATTTGGTTATAATCTCGGTCGAGCTACGTTGCATGACTTAGATGACGTGGCTGCCTCCCGTTGGCTCAAGTAAGTTTAATTTGTAAAAATCGTATCTCCTTATTAGTAGCTCAGATGAATGCGCATAAAATATGAAAGTTGCTCAAAAAACCAAGGGGGGTCCATTAAAAGTATATTTGGAAGTTAATTCCTCTTGAAATTTGAAAAGTAATGGAAGATGTCAACTTTAATGTATTAGTGGTTAAGAAACCCTATTTTGAGATAATTAATGTATTTAGTAGGGTTTAATGGATGATTAAAGTTGATATTAACATATTAATTGTAAAAAGGCACATTAAGAACAAAAAGGATGAACTTTGTACATAATAGGTTTAATTTAGAGTTTTATGTGCATAAATATGCTTTAATGGGCCTTGAAACCCTAATATTAGTAAATGTGACTCTTAATGGCTTTAATTGTTCAATTTCATGATTAAAGTTGAGATATGCTCATTCTAACCTATTTTGAGTATAAAAGTTCATGATTGTGGATAAATACCCTTAATGTAGTAATTAGGGTTTTCTAATGGATAAAGGTAGAATTAATGACAAATAGAGTTCATATATGATTTAGACCACAATGAACTATGAATTGATGATAAATGAGCATAATGATCTTGTCATGTATTAAAAGGATAAAAATGGTAGCTTTGTTGTAAAAGAGGCTTAATGGACTTAATTGATGGCTAATTGTGCCTTTAATCTGAAATTAAGGTTAAATGTTGTAAAAGGATAAGCTTAATGTCTTTTTTGAAGAATAGATGAGATAATTAGGGTTTATGAAGTAATAGTAAAAATGAAGTGAAACCCTAATTACAATGGAAACCCTAAAAGTGGACTAGAAACCCTAGGAAGCGAGCTAGGTTTAATAAATCTTGATGGCATGACCAATAATAAGAAATTGTATGCATATTTTAGGATCTCATTATGTGCTTGTTTGCCTATTTGGATTTCTTGATTGGTGGGATTATTTCTGTCTCAAATTAGCCTGACAGGTATGTGGTTACGCTTATGGTTAATCGCTTTAGTTTCACGATGATTTCCGGATGTTTTATCGGTTGCTTGAAAATAACTGCTCGGATGACTTTTATTTCATGCAACTATAAAGTGACTATGATTATCACTATAAATATAGATGCATGACTGGCTCACATCCTGGTCCTCCTCTGTGGCTTTACAAGTGCTAAAAGGGGTAACCTAGAGCAAGGTCTAGGCTATCATGAGTTAGAAATTGGGCTACCCACGTGTAGTGCCATGAGACTCTTTAGCACACCATGAGTTAAGGAGTGGGCTACCTATGGGTAGTGCCATGTGACTCAACCCTAGAAATTGATTCACCTATTAGATAGGATCATGAGGGGTTTAATGGGGATCTACCATAAGGAAGGTAGCATCCAGGTCCACCGCAGGGATAGCGCAAAGGTTAGGGTATGTATGGATTGAGCAGTTATGCTGAAAACGTAAAGTTGTTTGTTAAATCATAATTGATTGTAATATGTTGTTACAGTTAATTGCATGATTATTGTTTCCCCCACATACTAGCTTTATGTTGACCGACATTTTGTTTGTTGGCGTTTTAGGTACAACTGAAAAGAACAAACAGTAAAGTGGCATATATGAAATTAAATATGAATTAAAGTACAAAGGAGGATTAGTTAGAATAGATTCCAGATGTGGATAAAAGTAGATATCCAAGTTTTTGAAACAGGTATGCAAAGTTAAAAAAATTTATAGCCTTTCAGTTTAGTTAGTAGAATTTGATAATTGTTATTGATTATTTGTTGAACCTTTGATCCGGAAAATTGGGATAACAACTCTGACCTCTTAGTCTCCCTTAAATGGGGGTTACTGGGAGGCGGGGTCATTACATTTGGTATCAGAGTGTAGGTTCCTCATTTAATCTTTAATAATTATTAAATTTTACAAACTTCATAGAACCCAAGAGAGTTATTAGAGGATTTTCCGAAAGATAGAGGTGTCTAGAAAAGGATCACATCCGGGGGCTGACAAGATTTTCATCTGCACCGCTAGTCAGAATACGAGGACTCCTGTATTAGTGTGACTGCCTGGCCAATGTCTCAGGATTTGACTCGAAATAAGATACCTTTAGGACTCTCTCATCTTGTTCATCCCTTCTCAACTCAAATGCTTTTAAGGACCTTAAGGATTAGGGTTTTCTCTCTTTTCCTCACCTTCTTGAGGTACAGGTAAGGTTGATAAGGTTTAAGGAATCCTCCACCAAATTAATGAAAAGCATGTAAATAAGATGTCATGGACATAAGCTTAATAGTTAAGCGCAAACTAAAGAATAGATACATGCTTAGGTCGTATGACATGAGTTATCATTGCCCTCAGGAGAGACCTGAGGCTAGACCTTCTTATCAGGAGGATGAGTAGAGAGAGTTGGTATTGGAGGTAGAGATCTCCATTATAAGTGGAGACCTGGAACATCCTCTGATGATGATGCTATCCCTAACCCTAAGTGGTGGTTAGAGAGAGAGATGGCATGATGACATGATGTCATGATAGACCAAGTGTGTGGACATGCTTTTGGATGCCCATGTGAGGTTGGATGGCTTAGTGCCTTTGGCAACCCAACCCTGGGAAGGGTCGTGCATGTTAGAGTGAAGGATAGCTCCTTCAATGATGTGGTTAGTGAAGAACCTATAGAACCCTATGGGCTTATGAAAATAGGGCATAACATGCACCCAGAGTACGTCAGTAGTGCGGGAAGTAGGTTGAAACCCTGGCCAGGAGAGTATGTTGGATAGCCATGAGAAAACATAAGTTTGAGCATAGGCTTCACCCATGTTGGGGTATGCTTGTGAGCTTGATCCATCTTCATGGAGACAGGACCTCTAATACTGAGGTTGGTTGTAGGATAGCTCTCGAGAGAGAGAGAGAGAAGTACTCAAGCAAGAAGGTTGGAAGCCTAGACTCTGTGATATGAGGAACAGTGGGAGTTGAGGATGATGCGACCTAAGTGGATGATAGTGGTTGCCTCATGCTTGATCCCTGGAGGCTGATGATATCTTAGTTGTCATTACAGGAACCAAACTCTAGAGAGAGGATGAGGCTTATGGTACCTATGTGCGCATGGTGTGGGTGTTTACCTTCTGAGATAGGAAGAAGAGTTCCTTAGACCCTGAAGAGGTTTAGTAACATGTTGTGAGGCCTTGTGCCTTGTTGGTTGTCCTTGAGGAGGACTCCACTCTGAAGTGTTGTTCGATTAGAAGGATGACAGGAAGTGCATGGCATACCTTGTACATGTTTGGTTCGTGGTTAAGAGGTTGAGCATGCAGTTGGACACCCAAAAAGTGAACCTAGTGTTCCTAGGCCTAAGAGGGGAAGTGGTGTACCTGGTGCTCATGATGAGATTGGAGTTTTATATATTCGAGCATGGCACTCCTCATGTTTAGAGGAAAGGGAAACCCCTTAAGTTTAAAGGTATGTTTGATGAATCCCTCACAGCCAAGGTGGTGACATTAGAAGGTTTGTTTTTGGTCCAATGTTGAGGAATGAGAACAAGTATGATCTAGCATGGTTTAGTAGATGGTCATATTGTACCTTAGTAGCTTTCTAGGGTTAAGCATGCTCATGTGGATGTAAACCCTAGACATAAGGACGTTTGTGACCTTTGTTACCAAGATATAGTTTCCTCCCATCATGGGAGAGGGACCCTTTTGTAGGGTGTATATCGGTGTCTGTGGTTTTGAGGTAACCTAAAGAGCTCTCATAGGATCTTGAGAAGCTAAGTGAAAAGTACATAGTATGAGGATGAACCTGTAAACCCATAGATAACCATCTCTAAGTGCATATGGATGTGTTACCATGGGGTTAACCAGTATGGGGCCTGACCAAGGTAGGCATGTCGCCATGACCCCTATGAAAGGATGAAAGTCAGCCCATGAATGTCGAGAGAGATGATGAAGGCTTGGATAAGGTTTTGAGTTGGACATGTACTATGTTAGAATCCTAAGTCTATCCTAGAGTCGGGTAGGGATAAGACCGATGGAAGTAGGAGTTGCCTAATTCCCTTGTTGCACATGACCATAGGGTCAGGAGGTAACAGCTATCACTGTCTGAGGGTCATGGGTTAGGAGATTGATTACCTTCATGAACTCATGGGACTCAAAGGATGGATGAGTAGGGCACTCACTGGATGCACAAGGGAAGAGGGATGACCCCAAAAGTGTCGGCACCCTATAGACCTAGAGGAGATGACCAAGGAATGTGTGTGGACCCAAGTAGGTTCAAGACCAGTTTTCCATGGAAGTAACTTTGATATCAAGATGATTGTGATGTAGAAAGAGATGAGGCACATTTCAACTTAGATTTGAAGTTGTACTGGAAAGGTGGGATGTACCATATCTACTCTTAGAATAGGAAGAACTCTGTATTTGGAATGCATCCAAATGCTTATTTCCTCTTATTATAGGAGTGAGAGATAGGATAATACGCATTCCATACACCAAGGATAAATGGTGATGTGAGTTGGAATGTTGCCATGAGGTATGAGGATAGAGATGATAACATACCCTGGTGGAGTGAGTGATACATGGATGGTTTATAAACACTAAGAGAAATAAGGTAGTCATCTTATGAGGATGTTTTTATCATGAGCTATGAGTTATACAAGGTTGAGTTCGAAAACCAAGAGAATAAGCTCAGAGTTTTCTTGATGAAGATAGACTTAGAGTTGAGATGAGATAATAAGTGGAATAGATGGAGGTGTATGTCTTCAACATTACCTAACACCTAGGGATGTGAAGTGGTATTGGATACTCTGGTTGAGATGTAGCTACCTATTATAGCTAGAGGCTAGATGAAGTTGTTAGGTTAACCCTAAGTTTGAAAAAAAAATGTTTGGCTGACACTCAGATGTAACGAGTGTGTTGATTAAGTTAGTAGTTGTTTGGTTAGACATCCTAAGTCTTGATGCAATAAAAGGATGGTTGTAGAACCTCAGATGCACTACTTTGGAAAAGAAGGTGATGGAAACTGACTAGATGGTTTAGGGTTTTAGAGGAATCAATCTTGAGGAATCATGGCATACATGAGATCGTGATCACCATACACCATGGTACTATGGAGATAGTAAGTGACATTAGTACTTTGGATGCTTAAGATGAAGTTGCATGTGGCTTGTCGCCATGCAAGCCAGGAGGTGAAGGATGAACACCAGAAACCCAGTGTATTGTTATGGAGGATAAGGAGTCCCCGAGAGAGGAATGGGAGTTTGTCACTATGGATGTTGTGGTAAGTCTCCCCTAGACCAAGGAAGGTCAAGATGCAATATGGGTTATGGTAGATCGCCTTATCTATATGAGAAAGAAAGAGTACTGTCAAGGGACGAGTCCAGTTGAACTACATATGAGAAAGAGATGGTTCAACTACACTGTTACAACCCCAACTTTTGGGTTCATTTGATGAGAAATGTGATTTCTCATAATAAAGATAAATGAACAAATAATGATGTCTTTTGATTGAATGCATAAATTTCGTTCACAATAGCCTTGATGATTGTGTTGTGGGCTTTATTGGCTATTGGGCCCAATAACAAGGAATTTCAATTAGTAAATGAATAATGGAGTTTTTGAGAAAAGAAAGGTGTGGAAATCTCTAGAAGGCAAAAGAACTTAATCCAAAAGTGGATTTTCGTGCCACATGGGTTCCTTGGGTTCTAAGGAGTCCAAAGTTGCATAGAAAATGCAATAAAAAAATAAAAGATCAATTAAGTATCTCCTTGTTAAGAAAGAAATTGAAAATAATGATAAACTGTAGAAAACATGTGGGAAAAGGTATAATTGAGTTATCTTGGTGGATTTTCGTATCCAAAAGATTCCTAATGTTAAAAGGAACTCCAAATAAGGAAAATAAAAGAGAGATAAAGAGAAATACTCAAAAAGAGATATTTTAATAAAGAAAAAGTAAAATAATAAGAAAAGGGATGAAAGATAAGGAAAGAGGTTAAGGAAATATTCCCAAGAGGGGATTTCGAGCCATTAAGGTTCCTTTAGGTTCAAGGAACTCAAAATAATAATTTAACAACAAAGGAAAGAGAAAATAGGTGAAAAGTATATATAATTAAGAGTTATCTTGCACTTAAAGAAAAGGCACGTTTTCTTTTAGATAATGAGCCCAATTTTGGAAGAGAGGTAGATAAAGTTATTATTAACTTTCCCTCCAAATTTGGGAGCATTTGGATAGACAGTTTAGAAGATATGATTTTTGCAAGTCTTATTAAAGTGGAAAGATAACTATGCAATTGTATAATGTCGCATATATTTCCTTTTCCTAAAAAGAATAGACTTTGTCACATGCAACAGCAGCCTTTGGATCCCTGATCCAACGATGTGCGAGCATCACCTAGATCAGGAAAGGAAGCAGAGAAACGAGATATTTGATCTCAGTTTTCTCGCAAACCCGACCATGTGCAAAGTTGGAAAGGGCAGAGACGGCCCCAGGGGATGATTCCGAGCCAGACTATCCTAAGTTTTAGGTAGTTTAGGAGGCTCTAGAAGAAACGCCCAAACCGCAGGGAACCCTGGCGGCGACTAAGGATCAAGAACCCTAGTTTGGATCTCCCACATATATATAGGGCTGCCATTGGCTTCGGCCAGGTCCTGCGAACACGAACAACACGGTTCTGGCCCCGATTTACCTCTATCCCTCTTGATTGTCCTTTCTCTGGAAGCAACCCTGCCGCAGTGCCTCCGTGAGCAGAGCTGGAAGACGAAGAAGGAGGAGGGGAGCGGGAGCCGTAGGATTGGAGTCTATTGTGGGCTCGCGGGGGGGACAGAGGGCTGAGATCTGCTCTGCAGTTCAGAGTAGTGTGAGTGGGCATAGTGGTTAAGCGCCGCACGATCTGTGTGCCGTCAGTGCAACCGTGATCAAACGGCTGGCTTTTTTTCAACTTAAGGTAATAACTCGCCTCTCTGGGCAATATTCAAAAAAGTACTGCATCTTGTATAAATCGCTAAAAATAGGTTCTTTGGCCGAAAAATAAAAATAAATAATGCTTTTTTATCATAAAAATTCAAGGAATACAATAAAAATATAATCGAAGTTTGATTCTGATTTCATTTTAAAAAGTGTATAAAGTTAACATCATTAATGGTTTAATTAATGAAAAAACCCTAGAATTGATGATAGTTGAGTATAGTGATGTTCTTTGATTGTTTTGAGCAAGTATTAACCGAGTGATAATAAAAAGGATGATTTAGATCTAAAAGAATTATCTTTGTGCATAATTGGCTTAATTTAGGGTTTCATATACCTAAGTTTGTTTTAATGGGCCTTGAAACCCTAATGTTGGTAATTGGGACTACTAATGGCTTTATTATTCGATTTCATGTATAGAACTGAGTTTTCATGGTTATAAGCTATTTCGAGCATTAAAGTTCATAATTGTGGTTAAATACCCTTAATGTGGAAATTAGGGTTTCCTAGTGGATTAAAGGTAGAATTAATGATAAATAACGTTGATATGAGTATTAGAGAATAATGAACTTCAAATTGATGATAAACGAGCATAATGACTTTTTCATAGATTAAAAGGATAAAAATGGTAGCTTTAATGAAAAGAGGCTTAATGGACTTATATAATGGTTGATTATGCCTTAAATCCAAAACTGAGGATTAGATGTGGAAATAATTAGGGTTTGTGATCAATTGCGTTAAATTAGGGTTTAAAATAGTAAAAGATGAAGGGAAACCCTAATTGCAATAGAAACCCTAAAAGTGAATTAGAAACCCTAGGAAGCGAGTTATGTTTAATGGATCTTGATGACATGAATAATAAAAAGAGAATTACATGATTATTTCAGGATCTTGTTGAAAATGCTTGCTTGCTTGGATTCTTACTTGCATGGATATTTCTGTTCAAATCGTCAGATCAGGTATGTGGTTAATTATGGATAACCACCTTAGTTTCCCGAGGATTTTCCGGATGGTTAATCGCATTGAATGCAAATTATCTATTGGATGTTCATACTTGCAAATCATAAAGTCACTATGATTATCACATTAAAAATAGAAGTATGTATTCTCGCACCTACATGCCACCCTGATGGATGATGCCAAAGGTCAAGCCCAGATGGGTAGACCAATGGACACCTTGAGTGGTGACCCCAGGCACCAAGCTCAGGAATGAGAAGGTGGCCTATGATATTGCATGACTAGTGGGCACCATGAGTGGTGACCCCCAGGCACCAAGCTCGGGATTGAGAAGGTGGCCTTAAGTCATTGGAAAAGGAAACCCTAAGGTGGGTATGCCAGGGTTAGGGCAAAAGCGGTGGAGAATGTCATACTGAAAAGTGTAAATTGGCATGTTAATTAACTTGCTTGTGATAATTAGATTGTTATCCTTATTTGCAAGATTTTTGGTTGTTCCCACATACCAGTATATTTTGATATACTAATTGACGTTTTGTTTGTCGGCATTTTAGGAACAACAATTGAAAGAACAAACAGTAAAGTGACACATTGTGGAAAAAGAAATAAAGTACAAGGAGGATTAGATAGAATAATTAAAGACCAGGATAGATAGATTTCCAAGGTTTTCAAAGGTAAGTAAAGTTTTAATTTTATACCAAATTCTAGTTAGTTATTAGAATTTCATAATTGTTATTGATTATTTGTCGAACCTTTGATCCTGAAAATTGTATAACGGCTCTGACCTTCGGGTCTCCCTTATTTGGGGGTTATCGGGAGGCGGGGTCGTTACAATTGGTATCAGAGCATAGGTTCCTCACTTAATCTTTAATAATTATTAAATTTTACAAATTCCGTAGAACCCAAGGGAGTTATTAGAGGATTATCCAAAAGACAGAGGTGTCTAGAAAAGGATCACGACCGGGGGCTGGCAATATTTTCCTCCGCACCGCTAGTCGGAATACGAGGACTCTCGGATCCCTGTGACTGCTTGGCCAAAGTCTTAGGGTATGATTCGAAATAAGATACCTTTAGGACTCTCTCATCTTGTTCATCCCTTCTCAACTTGAATTCTGTTAAGGACCTTAAGGATTAGGGTTTCCTCTCTTCTCCTCACCCTCTTGAGGTATGTGTAATGCTAATAAGGATTAAGGAATCCTCCACCAAATTAATAAAAAACATGTAAATAAGATGTCATGGACATAAGCTTAATAGAGTAAGTGTTAAAGAATAGATACATGCTTAGGTCGTATGACATAAGTTGTCATTGCCCTCAGGAGAGACCTGAGGCTAGACCTTATTGTCAGGAGGATGAGTAAAGAAAGTTAGTCTTGGAGGTAGAGATCTCCATTAAAAGTAGAGACCTAGCACATCCTTTGAGGATGATGTTAACCCTAACCCTAAGTGAAGGTTAGAGAAAGAGATGACATGATGAGTTAGATGTCATGGTTGACCAGGTGTTTGGTTAGACATGCCTTGGATGTCATATGAGCCATGAGAGGTTAGATGGCCTAGTACCTTTGGCGACCCAACCCTGGAGAGGGTCGTGCATGCTAGAGCGAAGGATAGCTCCTTCATGGATGAAGTTAGAGAAGAACCTATAAAACCCTATGGGCTTGGGCAAGTAGGGTATAGCTTGCACCCAGAGTGCGTCAGTAGTGTCGACAGTAGGATGAAACCCTGGTTAAGAGATCATGATGGATGACCTATGAAGTAAGCGTAAAGGGCTATGGATGATCTTGAGCAAACAAAAGTTTGAGCATAGGCTTCACCCACGTAGGGGTATGCTTGTGAGCTTGATCCTTCATGGAGATAGGACCTCTAGTAATAAGGTTGGATGTGGAGTTAGCTCTAGAAAGAGAAAGTAGGACCCCAACAAGGAGGTTGGAAGCCTAAAACCCTGAGATATGAGGAACAGTGGGGAGTTGAGGATGATGCGACCTAAGTGGATGATAGTGGTTGCCTTATGCTTGACCTCTGGAGGCTGATGATACCTTGGTTTCCTTTAGAGGAACCAAAACCTAGAGAGAGGATGAGTCCGCTGGTACCTCTATGCCTATGGTATATGTGTTTACCTCCTGAGATAGGGAGAAGAGTTTCTTAGACTTGGAGAGGTTTAGTAGCAGAATGTGAGGCCTTATACCTAGTTGGTTGTCCTGGAAGAGGACTCAACTCAGAAGTGTTGCTCGAGTAGAAGGATCATGGAAGTACATGACATATCTTGGACATGCTTGATTCATGGTTA
Organism: Alisma plantago-aquatica; assembly: GCA_963693085.1. NCBI lineage: Eukaryota > Viridiplantae > Streptophyta > Magnoliopsida > Alismatales > Alismataceae > Alisma > Alisma plantago-aquatica. Next base: position 653,375,865 of record OY856412.1, on the reverse strand, counting down.
AGGGATTGAGCATGCAGTTGGACACCCGAAGGTGAACCTGGGGTTCCTAGGTCTAAGAGGGGAAGCAGTGTATCTGATGCTCATGATGAGGTTTGAGTCTCTATATTTTCGAGCATGATACTCCTCATGTGTAGAGGTAAAGGAAACCCCTTAAGTTAAAGGTATGTTTGATGAACCCCTCACAACTATGTTGGTCTAATGTTGAGGATGAGAACAAGTATGACCTAGCATGGTTTTGTAAGTGTCTTCTTGTACCTTAGTAGCTTGCTAGGGCTAAGCATGCTCATGTGGATGCATGCCCTAAACATAAGGACGTTTTTTACCACTTTTATCAAGTTGTAGTTTTCTCCCATCCTGGGAGAGGGACCCTTTTGTAGGGTGTATACCAGTTTTGTTGGTTTTTGCGGTAACCTAAAGAGGTCTCCTAGGATCTTGAGAAGCTAAGTGAAAAGTACATGGTATGAGAATGAACATGTAGATCCATAGATAACCATCTCTAAGTGCATGTGGATGTGTTACCATGGAGGTAACCGGTATGGGGCCTGACCAAGGTAGGCAGGTTGCCATGACCCCTATGAAGGGATGAAAGTCAGTCATGAATGCAGAAAGAGATGATGAAGGATTGGGTAAGGTTCTAAGTTGAACATGTACTATGTTAGAATCCTAAGTCCATCCAAGGGTCAGGTAGGGATAAGACCGATGGAAGAAGGAGTTGCCTAATTCCCTAGTTGCACATGATCATAGGGTCGGGAGGTAACAGCTATCATTGTCTAAGGGCCATGGGTTAGGTGATTGATCACCTTCATGAACTCATGGGACCCAAAGGGCAGATGAGTAGGGCACTCTCTTGATGCATGAGGGAAGAGGGATGACCCCAAAAGTGTCGGCACCCTATAGACCTAGAGGAGATGACCAAGGGATGTGTGTAAACCTCAGTAGGTTCAAGACCAGTTTTCCATGGAAGTAACCTTGACATCGAGATGATTGTGAGGCATAGGTGGCACGTCTCAACTTGGATTTAAAGGTGTACTGGCAAGGTGGTATGTACCATCTCTACTCCTGGAATGGGAAGAACTCTGTATTTGGACGGCTGCCAAATGCTTATTTCTTCTAGGAGTGAGAGATAGGACAGTACGCATGCCATACACCAAGGGTAAAGATGATGTGAGTTGGAACGTTGCTATGAGGTATGAGGACAGAGATGATAATGTACCCTAGTGGAGCGAATGATACATGGATGGTTTACAAACACTAAGAGTATTAAGGAAATCATCTTGTGAGGATGTTTTATCTTGAACTAGGTGGTTTTTTTTTTTGCAAGTGTTACAAGGAATCACAAGGTGGAGCCTGATAACTAAGAGGATGAGCTCAGAGTGTTCTTGATGAAGATGGACTTAGAGTTTGAGATGAGATTATAAGTAGAATACATGGAGGTGTATGTCTTCAACATTATCTAACTCCTAAGGATAAGAAGTGGTAATGAATGCTCTGGTTGAGATATAGCTACCTAGTTAGCTGGAAGCTAGAAGAAGTTGAAGTTGTTCGACTAACCCTATGTTTGGAAAGAATATGTGTTTTGGCTAACACAGAGATGTAACAAGATATGTTAAACAAGTTAATGGTTGTTTGGTTAGCCAGTTTAGTCCTTGATGTAGTAAAAGGATGGTGATAGAACCTCAGATACACTCCCTTGGATAGGAAGGTAATAAAACCCTCTTGAGAGTGGTTTAGGGTTTCCGAGGTATCAAGCTTGAGGAATCATAACAATACAGGAGGTCACGATATACCTTGGTACTACAAAGATAGTAAGTGATGATAGCACTCTGGATGCTTAAAACAAAGTTGCATGTAGCATGTGGCCATGCAAGCTAGGAGGTGAAGGACGAACACCAGTAACCCAGTGTATCGATATAGAGGATAAAAGAGTCCCTGAGAGGGAATGGGAGTTCATCACTATGGATGTTGTGGTAAGTCTCCCTTTGACCCAGAAGGTCAAGATGCAATATGGGTTATGGTAGATCGCCTTACCTAGATAACATGAGAAAGAAAGGATTATTGTCAAGAGATAGATTTTGTTGAACTACATAAGAGAGAGAGATGGTTCGACTACACCATGATACGAGTTCAAAAGTTTTTGAGAATAACCTAAAGGTTCACTCCCGTGAGGTGGAAGAAGATACTTGAAGAACTCGACATTAGAACAGTTTAGCACCCCATACTAATGGTTAGTATGATCCAGACTAGAGGGTCTGATGAGAGCATGTGTGCTCATTAAGGGTGATACAAAGAGACAGTTCTTGTGATGTGTTGTTAGCCACCATAGCCTTTATTGGGATGCAAGAAGTTCTATAAGGAGGTTGTGTCAGTCACCACTTCATTATGATGATGTTGGTGAAGGAGGCCTCGCAAAGGTCAGCAAAGAACCACAGTGTGTGCAGACGAAGTCGCTTTGATCATGCAATGGCTGAGAGAGAGCCCAGTGGTGACAGGGGTCACGAGCTGATGCAAAGCAGACTGACATGCAGTTCACTGTGGGAGAATATGTGATGTGAAAATCCGACCCCTCTAAGCTACGGCTGAGAAAACCGAGTCCCCGATATATGGGTCCATTTGAGATGGATTGGTGGAGATGGTTGTGGTTAGCCTTGCCCCTCAGGATAACATGATGTGAAATGTGTTCCACGAGTCCGATCTAGAGCACTATGTGAGGTACCCAAGCCATGTGCTGAACCCTGAACCTATTCATCTTTTGAGAGGTTGAAATGTCCTGAGTCACCTATGAGGGTATGATATACCAAGGTCAGAAAGTACTCAGATGAAAGAATATGAGATGATGAAAGTTCTTGGGAAGCACCATGGAAAGGGTGAAGCCACATGGGAGCCCTGATGGACATAGGAAAGACTTATCCTGATTTGTTTGCTTGATGGAATTTTGAGGACAAAATTCTTATAAGAGGGGAAGGATGTTACAACCCCAATTTTTGGGTTCATTTGATGAGAAATGTGATTTATCATAATAAAGATAAATGAACAAATAATGATGTCTTTTGATTGAATGCATGAATTTCATTCACAATAGCCTTGATGATTGTGTTGTGGGCTTTATTGGCTATTGGGCCCAATAACAAGGAATTTCAATTAGTAAATGAATAATGGAGTTTTTGAGAAAAGAAAGGTGTGGAAACCTCTAGAAGGCAAAAGAACTTAATCCAAAAGTGGATTTCCATGCCACATGGGTTCCTTGGGTTCCAAGGAGTCCAAAGTTGCATAGAAAATGCAATAAAAAAATAAAAGATCAATTAAGTATCTCCTTGTTAAGAAAGAAATTGAAAATAATGATAAAATGTAGAAAACATGTGGAAAAAGGTATAATTGAGTTATCTTGGTGGATTTTCGTACCCAAAAGATTCCTAATGTTAAAAGGAACTCCAAATAAGGAAAATAAAAGAGAGATAAAGAGAAATACTCAAAAAGAGATATTTTAATAAAGAAAAAGTAAAATAATAAGAAAAGGGATGAAAGATAAGGAAAGAGGTTAAGGAAATATTCCCAAGAGGGGATTTCGAGCCATTAAGGTTCCTTGAGGTTCAAGGAACTCAAAATAATAATTTAACAGCAAAGGAAAGAGAAAATAGGTGAAAAGTATATATAATTAAGAGATATCTTGCACTTAAAGAAAAGGCACGTTTTCTTTTAGATAATGAGCCCAATTTTGTAAGAGAGGTAGATAAAGTTATTATTAACTTTCCCTCCAAATTTGGAAGCATTTGGATAGACAATTTGGAAGATATGATTTTTGCAAGTCTTATTAAAGTGGAAAGATAACAATGCAATTGTATAATGTCGCATATATTTCCTTTTCCTAAAAAGAATAGACTTTGTCGCGTGCAACATCAGCCTTTGGATCCCTGATCCAATGATGCACGAGCATCACCTAGATCAGCAAAGGAAGTAGAGAAACGAGATCTTTGATCTCAGTTTTCTCGCAAACCCGACCATGTGCAAAGTTGGAAAGGACAGAGACGGCCCTAGGGGATGATTCCGAGCCAGACTATCCTAAGTTTTAGGTAGTTTAGGAGGCTCTAGAAGAAACGCCCAAACCGTAGGGAACCCTGGCGGCGACGAAGGATCAAGAACCCTAGTTTGGATCTCCCACCTATATATAGGACTGCCCTTGGCTTCGGCCAGGTCATGCGAACACGAACAACACGGTTCTGGCCCCGATTTACCTCTATCCCTCTTGATTGTCCTTTCTCCGGCAGCAACCCTACCGCAGTGCCGCCGTGAGCAGAGCTGGAAGATGAAGAAGGAGGAGGGGAGCGGGAGCCGTAGGATTGGAGTCTACTGTGGGCTCGCGGGGGGACAGAGGGCTGAGACCTGCTCTGCAGTTCAGAGTAGTGCGAGTGGGCGTAGTGGTTAAGCGTCGCACGATCTGTGTGTCGTCGGTGCAACCGTGATCGAACGGCTGGCTTTTTTTCGACTTAAGGTAATAACTCGCCTCTCTGGGCAATACTCAAAAAAGTACTGCATCTTGTATAAATCGCTAAAATTAGGTTCTTTGGCCGAAAAATAAAAATAAATAGTGCTTTTTTATTAGAATAATTCAAGGAATACAATAAAAATATGATTGAAGCCTGATTCTGATTTCATTTCAAAAAGTGTATAAAGTTAACATCATTAATGGTTTAATTAATGAAAACCCCTAGAATTGATGATAGTTGAGTATAGTGATGTTCTCTGATTGTTTTGAGCAAGTATTAACCTGGTGATAATAAAAAGGATGATTTAGATCTAAAAGAATTATCTTTGTGCATAATTGGCTTAATTTAGGGTTTCATATACCTAAGTTTGTTTTAATGGGCCTTGAAACCCTAATGTTGGTAATTGGGACTACTAATGGCTTTATTATTCGATTTCATGTATAGAATTGAGTTTTCATGGTTATAAGCTATTTCGAGCATTAAAGTTCATAATTGTGATTAAATACCCTTAATGTGGAAATTAGGGTTTCCTAGTGGATTAAAGGTAGAATTAATGATAAATAACGTTCATATGAGTATTAGAGAATAATGAACTTCGAATTGATGATAAACGAGCATAATGACTTTTTCATAGATTAAAAGGATAAAAATGGTAGCTTTAATGAAAAGAGGCTTAATGGACTTATATAATGGTTGATTATGCCTTCAATCCAAAACTGAGGATTAGATGTGAAAATAATTAGGGTTTGTAATCAATTGCGTTAAATTAGGGTTTAAAATAGTAAAGATGAAGGGAAACCCTAATTGCAATAGAAACCCTAAAAGTGAATTAGAAACCCTAGGAAGCGAGCTAGGTTTAATGGATCTTGATGACATGAATAATAAAAAGAGAATTACATGATTATTTCAGGATCTTGTTGAAAATGCTTGCTTGCTTGGATTCTTACTTGCATGGATATTTCTGTTCAAATCGTCAGATCAGGTATGTGGTTAATTATGGATAACCGCCTTAGTTTCCCGAGGATTTTCCGGATGGTTAATCACATTGAATGCAAATTATCTATTGGATGTTCATACTTGCAAATCATAAAGTCACTATGATTATCACATTAAAAATAGAAGTATGTATTCTCGCACCTACATGCCACCCTAATGGATGATGCCAAAGGTCAGGCCCAGATGGGTAGACCAATGGACACCTTGAGTGGTGACCCCAGGCACCAAGCTCGGGAATGAGAAGGTGGCCTATGATATTGCATGACTAGTGGGCACCATGAGTGGTGATCCCCAGGCACCAAGCTCGGGATTGAGAAGGTGGCCTTAAGTCATTGGTAAAGGAAACCCTAAGGTGGGTATGCCAGGGTTAGGGCAAAAGCGGTGGAGAATGTCATACTAAAAAGTGTAAATTGGCCTGTTAATTAACTTGCTTGTGATAATTAGATTGTTATCCTTATTTGCAAGATTTTTGGTTGTTCCCACATACCAGTATATTTCGATATACTGACCGACGTTTTGTTTGTTGGAATTTTAGGAACAATAATTGAAAGAACAAACAGTAAAGTGACACATTGTGGAAAAACAAATAAAGTACAAGGAGGATTAGATAGAATAATTCAAGACCAGGATAGATAGATTTCCAAGGTTTTCAAAGGTAAGTAAAGTTTTAATTTTATACCAAATTCTAGTTCGTTAGTAGAATTTCATAATTGTTATTGATTATTTGTCGAACCTTTGATCCTAAAAATTGTATAACGGCTCTGACCTTCGGGTCTCCCTTAATTGGGGGTTACCGGGAGGCGGGGTCGTTACATACACCATGATGTGAGTTCAAAAGTTCTTGAGTATAACCTAAAGATACACTTCCATAAGGTGGAAGTAGATGCATGAAGAACTTGATGTTAGTACAGTTTATCACCTTAACTAATGGTTAGTGTGATCCAAACTAGAGGGTCTGATGAGAGCATGTGTGCTCATTCAGGGTGATATAGGGAGACAGTTCTTATCTTTAGTAAGATGTGATGATAACCACCATAGCCATATCGGGTTGTAAAGAAGCTCTGTAAGGGAGGTTGTATCAGTCACCACTTCATTAAGGTGATGTTGGTGGAGGGACCTCGTGAAGGTTAGAAAAAGGCCACAATGTGTGCAGATGAAGTCACTTTGATCGTGTAATGGCTGAAAGGATCTCAGGGATGACATGAGTCGTAGGATGATGCAAAGTAGACTGACATATAGTTCACTGTGGGAGAATATGTGACATGAAAATCCGACCCCTCTAAGTTATAGTTAAGAGAGATGAGTCCGCGATGCATGGGCTCTTTTGACATAGTTTGGTGGAGAAGGTTAAGTTTTCCCTTACCCCTCAGGATAATGTGATGTGTGATGAGTTCCATGTGTCCAATTTAGAGCACTATGTGAGGTACCTGGACCATGTGTGGAGCAATGAACCTAGTGATCCCCAAGGGAGGCTGAAATGACCTGAGTCACCTATGAGGTTTATAGATGCCAAGGTGAAAGAACTCAGAGAAAGGAATATGTGATGATAAAGGTTCTTTGGAAGAACCATGGATAGGGAAAAGCCACATAAGGGCCAATAATGGACATGTAAAAGTCTTATCTTGAATTGTTTGTTTGCTTGATGGAATTTTGAGGGGAAAATTCCTATAAGAGGGGAAGGATGTTACAACCCCAATTTTTGGGTTCTTTTAGTGAGAAATGTAATTTCTCCTATTAAATATATTTGAAAAAATAATGATATAATTTGTTTTGAATAAATGGATTTCGTTTACAATAGCCTTGTTGATTGTTTTGTGGGATTTATTAGCTATTGGGCCCAATAACAAGGAAAAGACAAAAGAAACTCCATTGTTTGAGTAAATAAGAAAATGGAGAAAAGAAAGATGTAGAAACCTCTAGAAGGCAAAGGAATGTTATCCAAAGATGGATTTTGTGCCTCTTGGGTTCCTTGAGTCCCAAGGAGTCCAAAGTTGCAAAGATAATGCAACAAGAAAATAAAAGATAAATTAAATATTTCTTTATTAAGAAAGAAATTGAAAACAATGATAAAATGTGGAAAATAAGTGGAAAGAGGTATAATTGAGTTATCCTTGGTGGATTTTCGTATCCAAAGGATTTCTAATGTTAAAAGGAATGATAATGAGGAAAATAAAAATAAACATAAAGAGAAATCCTTGAAAAGAGATATTTTAATAAAGAAATAAACAAGATAATAAGAAATAATGGACGTAGATGCATCTAGAAGGATAATGAGTGTCCACTAAAAAGGATTTCAAAATATTAGAGTTTCTTGGGGTCCAAGGAGCCCCAATGGAGAAAAAGAAGAGAAAATACCAATAATACAAAATAAGAGGATAATGTGATACATAATTAATGGATTTTGTGGCATTGTTAAAAATGAGGTTTTTTCTACTAAAGGAAAATATAATTTCGTGGCCAATGGATTAAAAGGCAAGTACAAAGAGAATAAAAGAGGTTATTTTTCGAAATTCTAATATCTAAAGAATAAAGAATATTAAAGAAATAATTAGGAGAGAGAAGCTTGCTTCCTAATGAAGGAATTGGATTCCTATTGGAAAAAGGCCATGTATCCTTGTGGATGAACACGATAGGGCATGGATACCCTTCCTTATATAAGGGGTAGACCCTCTGGTTCGAGTTCAAGAAGGATCCCACGCACCCCTCTCTTTCTTCTTCTTCTTTTTCATGCAAACCCTAATCATGGGAGAGTAGAGCAACCTTGGAAGCAAACGAAGGGATGTGGAGTCGCCACGATGAAGGTCCAATGTTCCCATGACAAACCGCAGAAGGTCGGCCATCTTTCCCTACCCCCAACCATCGCACGACACCTGCATAAAGGCTACATCTCGGCTGCGAGTTGCAGGCCCAGTGCTTTCGCCCCCAACCATCTCAGCCATGGGTTGGGACTTGGGAGAGCACGACGGAGGGTGGCATAGGTAGGGTGTCGGTCGTCGGTGCCCTCGAACCTTGGAAGGTGGGAAGAGACCCCCCTACAGACAGCTACACCTGTCATAGTGTTAGGGTGTGCGAAGAAGAAGACAGGTCGGTCGTTGGACAATTTTTCCCCTCCGCGGGTTGAAGCGCTGACTACTTAACCAAGGGCAAAAGAGTCATTTGGTTATAATCTCAGTCGAGCTACGTTGCATGACTTAGATGACGTGGCAGCCTCCCGTTGGCTCAAGTAAGTTTAATTTGCGAAAATCATATCTCCTTATTAGTAGCTCAGATGAATGCGCATAAAATATGAAAGTTGATTAAAAAACAAGGGGAATCTATTAAAAATATATTTTGAAGCTAATTCCTCTTGCAATTCGAAAAGTAATGGAAGATGTCAACTTTAATGTATTAATTATTAAGAAACCCTATTTTGAGATAATTAATGTATTTAGTTGGATTTAATGGATGATTAAAGTTGATATTAACATGTTAATTGTAAAAAGGTACATTAAGAACAAAAAGGATGAACTTTGCACGTAATTGGTTTAATTTAGAGTTTTATGTGCATAAATATGATTTAATGGGCCTTGAAACCCTAATATTAGTAAATGTGACTCTTAATGGATTTAATTATTCAATTTCATGATTAAAGTTGAGATATGATAATTCTAACCTATTTTGAGTATAAAAGTTCCTGATTGTGGATAAATACCCTTAATGTAGTAATTAGGGTTTTCTAATGGATAAAGGTAGAATTAATGACAAATAGAGTTCATCTATGATTTAGACCATAATGAACTATGAATTGATGATAAATGAGCATAATGATATTGTCATGTATTAAAAGGATAAAAATGGTAGCTTTGATGTAAAAGAGGCTTAATGGACTTAATTGATGGCTAATTGTACCTTTAATCTAAAATTAAGGTTAAATGTTGTTAAAGGATAACCTTAATATCTTTTGTGAAGAATAGATGCGATAATTAGGGTTTATGAAGTAATAGTAAAAATGAGGTGAAACCCTAATTGCAATGGAAACCCTAAAAGTGGACTAGAAACCCTAGGAAGCGAGCTAGGTTTAATAGATCTTGATGGCATGACCAATAATAAGAAATTGTATGCATATTTCAGGATCTCATTATGTGCTTTCTTGCCTATTTGGATTTCTTGATTGGTTGGATTATTTATGTCTCAAATCAGCCTGACAGGTATGTGGTTATGCTTATGGTTAATCGCTTTAGTTTCACGACGATTTTCGGATATTTTATCGGTTGCTTGAAAATAACTGCTCGGATGACTTTTATTTCATGCAACTATAAAGTGACTATGATTATCACTATAAATATAGATAAATTACTGGCTCATATCTTGGTCCTCCTCTGTGGCTTTGCAAGTGCTAAAAGGGGTAACCTAGAGCAAGGTAGGCTATCATGAGTTAGAAATTGGGATACCCACATGTAGTGCCATGAGACTCTTTAGCACACCATGAGTTAAGGAGTGGGCTACCTATGGGTAGTGCCATGTGACTCAACCCTAGAAATTGATTCACCTATTAGGTAGGATCATGGGGGGTTTAATGGGGATCTACCATAAGGAAGGTAGCATCCATGTCCACTGCAGGGACAGCGCAGAGGTTAGGGTATGTATGGATTGAGCAGTTATGCTGAAAATGTAAAGTTGTTTGTTAAATCATAATTTACTATAATATGTTGTTATAGTTAATTGCACGGTTATTGTTTCCCCCACATACCAGCTTTATGTTGACCGACATTTTGTTTGTCAGTGTTTTAGGTACAACTGAAAAGAACAAATAGTAAAGTGGCATATGTGAAATTAAATATGAATTAAAGTACAAAGGAGGATTAGTTAGAATAGATTCCAGATGTGGATAAAAGTAGATATCCAAGTTTTTGAAAATGGTATGCAAAGTTAAAAAAATTACAGTCTTTCAGTTTAGTTAGTAGAATTTGATAATTGTTATTGATTATTTGTCGAACCTTTGATCCGGAAAATTGGGATAACAGCTCTGACCTCTTGGTCTCCCTTAAATGGGGGTTACTGGGAGGCGGGGTTATTACACCCTCATTGTACAGCAGATCGTATCAGATGGAAGTGTCATAGTATGCTATCTGAAATTCCTTTGCCTAACCAGTAGATGAGTCACCAATGGTCGGAACCTCCCATAAGTTCATGCATATGAACTTCTAGATCCAAATTGTATCCTTTACAATGTTTGTAACACTAAGGTACTCGGCTTCTGATTGTAGAATTAATCAATTGTCTTATGTTTGAACATTTCCAACTAACGATTCTTATTCCAAGGTCAAACACAAATTTTTCATTTCAGAAGCTTGAATCGGTGTAACTCTTTACACCGAACTCTTCCTTATTACCATAATTAAAGAACTAATCCTTTTAGTACTTCACAGTACATAAAGATGCCCTTTATGGTATTCCGGTAACTCTTACTGGAGTTTGACAGATATTCATTCGTCATGTCCAATACATACAAAATAACTGGATTTCATATCTTATCATGTCCAATACATACAAGATGATGAGTTTGTATATTCTTGTCATGTCCAATACATACAAGATAATTAGTTCATATTTTCTTGTCATGTCCAATACTTACAAGATAACAAGATGAGTTCATACATGATAGATCCAATCTATCCATGTGTTCCTTATTCTTTATAAGAATTGGGACACTTGGCTCTTGAGAGACTAACTCCATGGAACATGGACAAGTTTTCTCTCATCATGTTGAACCCTTTTAACATCTTGCCAATGTATGTTCTATTTCATAGGTCAAGAAGCCCTCTTGATCTGTCTCTGTAGATCTTGATTACTATCATATAGGATGCTTCTTTAAAACTTTAGAATGCACTTTGTTGCCAAGTTTTAATGTTTGCAGTATAAGGATGTTATTCCCCATCAATATGTGGAATATACATATGCTCCCACTAAATTCTTGTAATCACACATTACTTCTTGATTTTGACTCAAATCAAACTCTTTGACTATCTTTTCAAATAGAAGATCCCAGTTTTGAGGTGCCCTCTTCAATCCAAAGATTGATCTATGCAGTTTCATGGACTGTATTTCCATTAAGCTATAATAGAAAGCATTATCCTGGTGGATTTATCCTTGGTAAATGTTGAAAGATTTCATCATGTTCAACACCTTGAATTTGTTAAAAACTCTTTGCAACCAAATTACCCTCCATGTAAATCTTCTTCTAGAAGACCCAAAAGTGCCCTATGGGTTTTACCCCTTCAGGTGGATCAACCAAGGTCATACTTTGTTGATGTACATGGAGTCCATCTTGGAATTCGTGGCTTCAAGCCATATCTCAGTTTCTGGCTCTCATTAGCTTCTAGGTAGATTGTTGACTCATCATATGATCAACTCACTTCCTTCTCATCCATAAGACATCATATATCATTCAAGATCTAGGCATGTTCTACCAGAACCATGAGTTCTGTGTATTACTTAAGGAACTTTAAGATTCCACAACATTTTGTGATTCTCTTTATTCCCATTGCACCTATTTAAGTTCAATGTTTTTCTTGATTGTCTCAAACATTTTGAGTTCTACTTTTCTCTCCCACTGATTTCTTTAGAACTAGGTTCTCCTATAGGAATGAAGTTATCCAAAACACATTTGTTGTTGGATTTGGATATCAAATTAGTATTCAACAAAGTAACATTTATGTGATTTGTGGACAAAACCTTTAAGAAACAATTTTCTTATTTAGGCTTTCAATCCTAATCTTTATAAAGACATATCGGGACACTTCCCATTCTATATCTCATATGGTGTCTTTTGAACTAATGGTACATTTTTTTAGTGTTAAGCATGTGCCCAAAAGGAAATTTGAAGTTTAGCTGGTATTCACACTTTGACTTATCAAGGTGTGATTCCTTCTATCTGATACACTTCTCATGATACACTATCATTGTATTTCAGGTGGAGTCCATCATGATACATCATCATGATCTTCCAGAAGGTTCTCAAACTATTGGTTCAAAGTATTTCCATATCGATCATATCAAAATTTAATACTAATACCAAGTTTGTTATGTATTTTGTTTATAATCTCCTTGAACATTTCAAGAGATTCATGTTTGTATTTATTAAATACAAACTACCATATATACTGAGGTCATCAGTAAATATATTGAAGTACTATTGAATACATTTAGCATTTTTCCTAAAAGGTCTATATACATCAATATGTATAATCCTTAATAGAATAATCATTCTCCCACTACATCTAGTGAAGAACCTTTCTCATATTGCACAATGAATGAGATTAGCATGTCTCTATTAGTTCAATAACCAAAATGAGTCTAGATAACCATCATATGGATTCTAGAAATGCAATTCTCATTTAAGCATAACAGATGACTATGCTATAGGTATTCAAGTTTGAGTTATCATGTCATTCATTACATGTGTCACACACATTTGTCTCTTTAACTATCAAGTACAGTTGATGAGACATAGGCATTGCCATCAAAGATCATTTCTTTGAAATGAAATATCAGTTCATTGTACTCTTGTCCATACAAGAAGTATGACGATTTCGTTGATGGAAGATGTATAATAGCAATTCACTAATTCTATTATATGCCCATGAATGTCATATTGTAACTGTAAAGACCAAGTCTCTACTAAAAATCATGGCAAATAAAAACACCAATGGTGTGGCAGCGGAAGAAATAAAAACTTGACTTTATTCAAAATGTATTAAGAGTACATTATAAATTTCCATAAAGGAAGTACAACTTTATACAAAACATAGGATCTAGGTAGAGGAAGACTTAGACTAAGCCAACATTGTCTCCAAACAAAACAACTTAATATATAAAGGCAACTATGTCCATGCAAGCTATATGTTCCTTTTTTTCTTGTCCTATCCTTAGCCTTAGGTTCACCAAGCTTCCATGCGCACTCTGATCCTATCCTGGATGGTTGGGGTCATCCAGCAAGAGAAAGATAAAACAAGGTATGTGTCAATTAAGAGTAATAGGACAATTAAATGATCCAAAGCATTGCAATATAAAAGATTCTCTACACTAAGAGATTTCAAAAGAAATGAGGCAAGTATATGAATAAGAGAGAGTAAACTGCCATAATCAATCACCACAATAATAATCACATAACATGAATATATTAAGACACAAAGTCATCTCAATGTAGGGTGAGGCACCTACTGGACCTCACCAGTGGCAAGGGGACTAAAACCCCAGTGCTTAAAAAGTGGCAGGGGGACTAAAACCCCAGTGCCCGGCAGGAGGACTAAAACCTCAGTGCCCTATGGGTGGTTTGTACTCATGTACACTACATTGTCATTTGGCCTAAAATACATCATGCTTTAAAATAGTAAATCAATTGGCAATATTTGAAAAGTATAACTGAAGTTGCATCAAGCAGTTGGGAATAAAACCCACCAGTAAACTAAGGCAATTTAAGACATATGAAACGTTCCAATAAGGGCCAACATAGGCATTTTGATGATCAAGTGAGTAAGGAGCCAACAAGGCATAAGAAAAGATAATAAGGCTAGCAAATATAAATGGTGGGGTTGGATAAAAGTCGAACTGAGAGTAGGTGTATTGCACATTATCATCACATTTAAATTCCACAATTAAAATAGGATCCACATACCTGGTCTTCGTGATTAAAGCCCAACTCAATGGATATATTTGGTCTCCAAGCTTTAGCATTCATCCTAGGAACACATTATATACATTAGATAAAATAAAGTGAACAAGTGGGTACATTCCTATTATCCATTTTCATAGTGTATTTTATTCCGATTCTAGTTGCCTAAAGGCATATTAGGGATTTTAGTCTTAATAGTGTTAACATGCTACCCTTAGGTATTCGGTTTAGCTCTAACATAAATATTTAGCCACATAAGTCTAAATATGTCTTGCATTTTCTATTAAGTCCTTTGATTACCATCAGATATGTTCTCTACTATATTACTACTAAACGAGTTGCTAGTATTAGATTATAGACAGCAAACTTACTAATATATAAATAGAAGATTCGTACATACTAATATGATGGAGTTGCTCGTACGAGGTACTGAGAATAGAAGTAAAAATATACATATATTTGATTATTACTTGATGTATAAGGCCGGTGTAAGTAGTACGGATAGCGTTGTCATTTCATGTATCATCAGATTTTTAAATAATACGTCTTCACCACGCGGATACGTCCAAAATAGAATGTATTTTCGATACGTGTCTACCGCTCCCTGTATAAATTATAGTTCAAACTACAAAATGATAATTTGAAGAGGTATAAATATGTATACGTTCACTAGTGACTGGGAGCTTATAATCTACTGTCTCATTACCATTGAATTGATTTCCAGATTCCGATTGACTAGTGTGGACACGTGAACTTTGCTTAATTTATATACTAACTACTGAAATAAGCAACTGACCTGGAAATAGGTTATGTGATATTGATGTCGGATACAGTCTGTGATACCGTGTAGATCACACATTGATTTCCTTGCTTGAGTAGAACCAAAGCTGAAACCTCAACGCTGTATGATCTGGCTGTCGTCTTGTATGATATTAAGGGGGTACTTAAGGGTGGATTTGCCCCAATAGGCGAGGGAAGTAGGCCTCCTCGCAGCTGGTGTTTGTTGTATAAGTCTTTTCCGATCATAGTAATCACTGGCGGCAGTTGCCATGCTGGATAGATGTCAGTTGATGCAGGTTTTGTACATGGCCAACAGAAAAAGAGTAGAGTAGAGGGATTGATCAATGGTGAGGAGTAGTGGGGATGAGTTTCATACAAGGAAGGGACACCCGCAGCACTGTTGTCCAGCACTTAGAGCCAACCAACGGCATAGTTGAAATCTGGTTATGTAATTGCAGGTCTATGACGCCTCTGGAGTTGGTGGCTGGAAGCATGGTTGTTGGGTTTGCCAAATTGTGGCGTCGAGATCTTGGGTGATGGGAAGAAGATGAGAAACACGATGGATGCACTTCAGATTACATGTTGGCGTCATGTTGCTGCAGCGATGAGTGGAGATGCTCGGCTACTATTTCCTATCATGGCGGGTACCAATGATCGGAAGGGGAGACGAGGTTGTGACCACTGCAATGTCGGCGGACTCTCCGTCAGTGGTAGCAATACCGACTGGAGGTGGGGGCGGTGGTCGCTGTGAATAAGGACTCCATCGCCCGAAGCATGGTGGCCAAAGCAGGAAGTAGGGAGACCGGGACCTATAGGGTGGCGTCATTGCGGCGTCACCTGAGGTGGAGGTAGAGCTGCGAAAAGCTGGGACGAGGGGACCGGAGCCGTAGCCGTGTTGGAGCATGGGAGGAGGTAGGGCGGCGCAAAGCAGAGGAGAGGCATCGCTGGTGGCAGTAGGCTGAGTGGCGTCCAGCAGGGTGGCGCCTCAGGGGGGTGGCTGCGGACCAGGTGGTGGAGATGAGGAGAAGGAGGAAGAGAAGATTGGACGGCGGCTAGGGTTCTGCGTCCAAGGAGGGGAAGAGAGAAAGAAACGGCCGTCGACTGGAATTTCCCAAAGCTGCGAGTCGCGCAGACAGAACCAAAAGGAAGAGTCGCGTGTTAGGGTAAAGGGAGCGGAGAAGGGCATTAAAATGTAATAATGGCCAAGGCATTAATATAAGTGACAATCTAGAGATTTAATTGATAAATTGAAAGACCAAAGGATGTCCGATTGACATGAAATTTGCTACATAAGCTAATTAAGATGTGCCGAAGCCAATTTTATCACTAATTCCTCCTTTTAAGAATGTTTGATATTTTATTTATTTATTTGTTCATTAGTAACCAATTAAGGCATTAATGCTCCTATTAATCAAAGATACATAGATTTTGTATTTAAGTTGTTTCCTTTCATCCATACACTTTTATAGAAATCTAGAGTGACAAATTAAGGTCAATTTGTATCATTAGTCCCTAATTAATACATTCAGTGGGTTATTTGTGCAAACACCCCTCCATGAAGGTAAAATATAATTTTAACCTTGAATTGTGCTCAAAATGCACAAGGAGTCCAAAAGAGATACAAAATAATGAAATTTTATGAAAAAGGTCCAAATGGACTAGATGGCAAAGAAAAGCTCAAAAGTGGGTAAATTGTAGGGAAGATCCTGGATTTCAGTATGTTACAGTAACTATAATGGTAGCAACTCTTGCTCCGCACAGTTTCTAGCTTACTTCTTCTTAGGTCCTAAAGTAGAGATCTCTATCTCTCTTTCATCTTCCTGAGATCCTCTATAAAGAGGTTATTTCCCTTTCCAACTTACTCCTCTCCATATCTTGAGTGATGAAGATTTGGGCCTAAGCTTGTCTTTAGAACATTTCTTGACCTTGCTTTAGTCTATGGACTTCACTCCGCTGATCATTATCATAGGTTTTGTCCTTTCTTCATTTATGCTTTGGCATCAGCATGCCAAGCACTTCAGACAATGGTTTGGCCAAGTTTCTCAACATTTGATAAATTGGCTATATGATTCACACAACAATTTGTAGAATCATGTTTGGTCAACTATTGACCTATAAGAAATCATAGTTGATCTATATGCACAATCATATTGAGCATATGAGATTATACTTGATCTCCATCTGTCTGATTATACTCAAATATCGCTTTGAAGGCATTATACCTTTCACGCTTTACATGATTCTTAAGATGTATAACCATCTCAAGAATGTTCATGCTTCAAGCTATTTATGCAACTCATAGTTCATATAGCTCAGCATAAGGTTCTTGATGTCTTAGGCATCATTGGCATACTTCAAGTATGCATCCAATTTTAGCCTTAGGCGCATTTGGAGTGGTTCTACTGGCTCTAGTCTTTCAAGGACTTCCGAGTTTACACTCACTATTGAGAACACTTCTCAAAGGTCCCAAACCAGATTTAAATTTTATCCCATTTATGAACTGATCGCAATGATAATGTATTTGTGTCTGACATTTGGATTCTATAAAATAATTTTGCAACATTTCAAAACATTTTTTATTTGTTTGATTTGATAAAGTTGACGATATTAATTAGGTCTTTAATTAACTATCACTCCCATTATTTTGATCAAATTGATAGCCCTCACCATCAATTTAGAAGATTGCAGCGTACAACCTTCTAGTGAGCAAGATTCTGATTTCCTCTAAGTCATGGACCAGCTAGGGCTGTCACCCATAACTAGATTCTTTGAGGTAGGCAACTTTTGCCAATTGCATCTTATGCAACTCTTAATAGATGTCATGCACAACTCTCATTGTCATGTACATATCCATGCCTCAACGTGCTTGATCCGATCAAGGTCGCCTAGTTAAGTCCAACCCAAATGCCAACACAATGAATATGCACCCTACTAGGGCAGACCCACATATTCACCATCACACTTCCACGAGGTAGACGGTGCACCACGCTAGGGCGTGCCCACACTTAGTCAATCAAGTTTTTCATGTGTGTTGCTTTTGGAAGGCATCTTAAACTTAATGTTTATATTGAGGGGTTTGGTATTTATATACATATACATACCCAATCACCACATATATATAACGTATCATATATATGCTATATCCCATAAGAAAACATGTGAAGCGATAAAGTGATGATTATGGCCATCCTATTTGTAATTCCTTGAGCCATAAGGAATTACGATCATCTAGGTCTACATCACATGCATCAACCTATTGTTGATGAAGATATGTGATTGGGCCATTCTGGGTTGATCAACTCATTCTATGGTTGATCGGATCACCTCCTAGCCGGTCAGTTGGTTGTCACCAACTGATCGGCTGGCTCCTCCAAAAAATCAGTTTGTCGGGTTGTCATGCCCCTCGTCATGCCACCAACTGCTCGTCTCGCACCATCAACCGGTCATCTTGGTCCTCCAATCACTCATCTGGGCACCCATCATTTTTTGACATAATAGGAAATAAAACTATCCTACTTTTACATATCCCTTTGGGAAACCCTGAGTTATATTCGGGGGGAGTAAAGGTAGAAGAGAAGGCTCGAGTTATCTCTAATTACATCTGGAATAGAAGAGAGGACTCAGTACGCAGACCGAGATGCAAACAACCACAACCAACCAAGCACACACACAGGGGATTTTAGGCCATAACTACTCTACACATCCACCACCATTACCGTTTTAGGGCGACGTGTATCAATCGCATATATATATCATATCATATATGTATATAGGGATTTGTGGTGTTTAATTGGATATGCTCATTATCCAGTTAAAGTATTCACATCACATGCAATAAATAAATGGTGAAAAAACCAAAATTCAATCATATCGATTAATCCAAAAACATAGTATGTTGATGTGGCTCTTATACCATTGTTGGGTTTTGTGGGACAGAACAGGCAGCGGAAACAAAATTTTATCTAACCACAAATCAATAACCAGTAGATCGCATCAACAACTATGCAATAGGAAAGATGGTTTAGCAAGATATATATGGTCATGAGGCTTGCTCAGTGACAATACCTTGCAGCTAGTACGGCCTTCAACCACCTAGTCTTTGATGGCGTATGTGCAGCTCTTGGTCTTGACCCAGACTGCTGTTGACAGTCGTCCTCCTGAGAGGCAGAAATCTCCCGCCTCTATAGTTAGTCCACACAGACCACCAGGAACTCTAGTCATCATGATGGACAAACTAGAAGCAGTTGTCCCCTTCTGTAGGCGTACTAGTCACTGACACACTCCCACCACCAGTCACTTTTTCTGTAGTTGTCTTTCCCTCATTGTTCCTCCGTGGATGGGTAGAACTTTCTTGGGCTCTCTCAGTTACCACAACCAGAGAGGACAAAAACTTTGCAGAGCAACTGATGTTCTAAGTTGTGTGTTCTGAGAAGCCCCTTATACCCCTCTATTTATAGTAGAGGGTAGGTCAGGGTTCCCAGTCTGTGCGGGAGTAGAAGGGTCCAGATTTTCCACTAGCTGATTGCACTGCGGCAGGTGAACCGATCGGTTCACAACTGAACTGATAGTTTGGGCAGGTGAGCCGATCGGTTCATAAATGAGATGGTCATTTGGGTAGGTGAGTCGGTTTCGGTTCACCCAATGAACCGGTCGTTTCACTTCTTAGACTTTCCCACAATTGATTTTCCTTATTCATTTCTAATTAATGCAAAGGTTAATTCTTGTCCCAATCGAATTAAACGAGTAAAATGAGGATCTTTTCTCACAAATTGGGAAACCCAATACTTGCTCGTTTGGTCCATGTGAACTAATCGGTTCACTAGAGTGAACCGGTCATCTCACTGACCATGAGCCGACCAGTTCACCCAATGTACCAATCGGTTGGTGGTCTAGGTTGTGTAGAACTCAGTCAATGCAATACTCAATCAATCTGACACTCTAACCAGTTGGTTCAACACTTAAACTTGATGATTATGAGTTAAGTCTATTGATTGAATGTTTAATTGAGTATCTAAACACTTTAGTAATCAATCTAAACACCATTCATGGAAAAACTCCTCTTCCAGGTTAATCTTGTGTGTGTGACCCTATAGGTTCCATTTCACATTGGTAGTGAATGTCCATAACTAACTTATGACATCACAAGCAAAGAGTGGTGCCTAGTCACACATCAGTGCTACCCAAGTGAAAAGGAAAGTTGGAGAACAACTTTCAACCTACAATCTATTATTTGTGTTATAGTGACTATTTAATTCCTTTGTCATGGATATCCGGATTGAACTCAAGGCATGGACTTGTCATCCTCTACAAACGTTCAATCCATGTTTCTTGATTCAGAGTAGACTATCTGAGATATATGTAAGCTCAATATCATATATTGACTTACATGTGCATAGCCATGCATTTCTCAGTTTCACTCCTTGAGTGGCTAGGATATCACATTCCCTTAGGAGGGACAAATTTCATATCTATCTCTCACAGTCAAGTCCCCATGTGGCAAAGTCACCCAATCATCACCGTTATAACAACCCATATTTTAGGACTGCGTTTGATGATGTCAAAGTGTACCCAACCACATGTGATGAGTGTAGTGATTTCAAGTTTAAGAACCACAGTCACCACTAATACTATAAGAGATGATCTTGACTAACCAAGTGTGGTTTCCATGCATCACTCGTACAGTGGGTCTGTCTGATACACTATTCTCTAACATGTATCTATGTGCTTGTTTGATATTATATATCATGACAGATGAGATTATGTCATCGACCAACACACACTCTAGTCTTTTGTGTTATTGATGTCTATGGTTATTTCTACATTAACAACCGACTAGGGACGATAATGAGAATGTACATACCCTTAACATCAATATGATCTCATTGTTCAAGTCATGTACTTGAAGACATACGTCATTGAGTTTTGTCATTCTCTAGACATCTATCATGTAATACTATTATCTCAAAAATAGTTAAAACGTATGGATGGAAATTGCCTTTATTTTTATCAAATTAAGTATCACATGTCTCATTGCAATCATCATATGATTGGCTCTATGGGCATACTATACCAACACTAAACATGTCCACCATGTTTCTTCTACACAAGTACCAATCTAGTGTGTTAGCAACATTTTTCTACAGTCGGTATATTGCATGTTTCACATCTCTTTGCTGTTAACACATTTTGTATGCGATGAAACTGTCATAGTATGATCTCAGATATTCCTGCATAACTTGTATCTTCATTATTGCCATAATATTTCTACTATGTCATTAATGGTTGAAACATCTATAAGTTCATCATATGAACTTCTAGATTCATACTTTATCCATTCATGTGTTATCAACACCAGATCATATGGATTCTTCTATTATTAGTGGCTTATAGTTTGGAACTCTTCCAACTCAAAATTCTTTTCTCTTTAAAATTAAACATATTTTATATTGTGATCAAATTATGTCATTTCAAAAGCATGCGTTAGTGTAACCCTTAACACTCAACTCTTCCTTGTTGACAACATATCCTTAAGTAATTTCACAAGTATTAATGGATGTCTCAATGACATTTTCCGATGACCCTCATTGGAATATAACATTTCGTCATGTCTAGTACATATAAGATACATAGGATGATTATTATATGGCATACATGATAGATCCAATTGTTGGTGCATATGGCATCTTATTCATGTCTTTTCCATTCTTCATAATAATTGGAACATAGGAATCTAGAGAAACTAATCACATCTATATTGATAGATTTTGTCCCACAGAATCCTTCATGCTGAACTTTCAACATTAGCTAATATGTATTCATTTATGTTATGAAACTTTCAAGAACTATCTATGTGGATCTTGACCCATATCATATAGAATGTTTAACCTAATCCTTCATTTTTGAAGGTATTTTCCATGCCATATGTCAATACCCATAGTATTGGGATGTCATTCCTATCCATTGTGGAATATTCATATATGCTCCCTCTAAATCTTTTGTAATCACATATTTCATCTTTTATATTGACTCAAGTCAAACTCTTTGATTGTCTTGTCTAAATAAAAGATTCCATGTCAGATATGCTTACTTCAACTTATTTGTAGCTTATAGACTTTATTTGCATTAAGGGAATTATAAAACCTTCAGACTGTGTCACATACACATCCTTTCATTTACTCTCATTAAGGAATGTGATTTTAATTTCCATATGACAAATCATCAAGTCTTAACAAGTTATAATGATAAGCAAGCCAGTTGGTGAAGTGATTTCATCATGTTCAACACTTGAACTTGATTTGAAACCTCTACAACCTATTTGTCCTTCATTTTATCCATGTTGATTTTCTTCTTGAAAACCCAATTCACCTTATGGGTTTTATCCTCTAGGTGGTTCAACCAAGATCATATCTTGTTGATCTCATGTATACTATTTTGGACATAATGGCCTTAAGCCATTACTCAGACTATGGTCCCCCAATAGTTCTTAGTTGATGGTTGACTCATCTTATGACCAACTATCAACTTATTTGAGTTATAAGATTCAAAATATGTTAAATTCATATGTGTTGAACTATGATTTTTGTGTTACATAATGAACTTGAGATTCTACAACATCTTGTGATTCTCCATAGTTTCAGTTATACCTCTTATGGTTTAATGTTTCTTGTTGGTCTCAAACTTTTTGAGTTCTACTTTACTCCCATTGATTCTTTAGGAATTAAGCTATCCAATCAACAAAGACTTTGGTGTTGGATTGAGATAACTAGTGTTCAACAAACTATCATTTGATTAAATCTTTTCAAGAAACTATTTTCTTGTATAAGTTTCAATCTTTAAGACACATCAGGACATTAACATGCCATACCTCATATGTTTTCTTATTAAGCCATTTAGATTGTACTTTCATTTAGTGTTAAACATTTATCTTTAAGGAAATTTGAAGATTAGATTTAAATGTTAATCACATCACAAACCATCATGTTGTGATTCCTTGTTTCTGATGCATCATTATGTTCTAGATGGAGTCGAGTGTGATACACTATCATGGTCTATCTAGAAGGACCTCAAACTATTCCTTGTAGAGTATTTCATCATTGATCTCATCAAAGCATCTCAATACTTTTAAGGAAGTTTTTTTACTTCACATATGTAATCATCTTGAATACTTCAACAGAATTGTATTTTACGCATGCATATCACCATATCATCATTAAATACATTGAAGTATAAATAATAGCCTTTACAACTTGTTCTAGAAGATCTTCATACATCCATATGTACAAGGTCTAATAGAATACTTGTTCTCCACTACAATTAGCGATAAGTAGTATGTCATCTTGCTCATGTATAAGATTTGCATTTCTCTTATTAGTTCAATAACCAAAAGATTCTAGATGAACATCAATATGTTCTAGAAATGCATTTCTCACATGTGTGCTCTAGTTGATAGTGCAATTGATTGTTTGAGTAAACATATATAATCCTTTGGTATAAACATTCATCTTAAGATTCTTTTACTTATATTATCATTAGATGGTCAGGCATTGCCATATAAGATCACATCTTTAAAATAGAAATGGATTACTTTATTGATTTATCATCCTTGTCATACAAGATGTGTAGAGAAAATGTTTCTATCTATTGGCATAATGAAATAGCAGTTAAACTAACTCTATTACGTGCCTGTTGGGCTAAAATAAATTTAAATGTAGACTAAAGCTTCAACAACTCTTACTCCACCTTGTCCATCTTTGCCCTTTTATAAAGGCCTTTACTTCTTGTCAGATCTTGCACATCAATATGTCAGATCTTTATCTGGTATCTCATACCAAAATGAAGAAGATAATGTTTATACCTAAAGTGAAGGCTTCAACACTCTCCTTCTTCTTCAATTCATCTATCCAGAGTGGGCAATTCCTTTTCCAATGTCCAGGCTGGTGACAATTGTCTCTTTTCTTTATTCCTCCCTTTGCCTTGAGCTCCAAAGACTTGGGCTTCTATCTAGCTTCAAAACTCTTCTTCGATTTGCCTTTGCCTTTAGACTTTCCCTTTGTCTTGTTGACCATCTTCACATACTTGGTTTTGTCTTTCTTCATCTGTGCCTCAACTGTTCTCAACATGCCCAACAACTCTGTTAGTGATTTATCAAAGTCATTCATGTTGTAGTTCATGACAAACTGACTGTATGATTCTGGAAGAGACTGCAAAATCACATCAGTAGCCAACTCTTGACCCAAGGGTAATCCCAGTCTAGTAGGGTTCTCCACATACCCAATTAGCTTGAGTACATGAGGACCTACTGGATCTCCTTTTGTCATGTTGCACTTGAATAATGCCTTGGAGACATCGTATCTCTCTTATCTTGACTAATCTTGGAACATGTTCTTGAGATGTGTGACCATCTCAATAACATCCATATTCTCATGCTGCTTCTATAACTCAGAGTTCATGGATCATAGCATCAAACACTTAAAATCCATAACATCTTCAATATGCTTCTTGTAAGCATTGTTGTCAGCCTTTGGTACATTGGGAAGGGGTTCATCTAGTTCTGGTGTATCTAGGACACAGAACCTGCGCTCCTGTGTGAGAACGATTCTCAACGTCCTAAACCAGTCATGGAAGTTGTTCACATTTAGTTTGTCCTTTTCAAGGAGTGATTGTAGAGAAAAATGATTGTTGTTTGTTACCATTTGATTCTATAAAAGAATTTGCAATTTTGTCAAAAAAACTCATTTTGATTTACTTAAAACTTTTGTGATATTAATTAGGTCTTTTATTAATTATCATTCTCATTATTTTGATCAAATTGACAACCCTCAAGTATCAATTCAAAAAAATGGTTGCAAATCAATTTTCTAATGAGCAAGATCCAAAATGATTTGATTATCACCTGTCCAACGCTGCAATACATAATCAGCCATTAAGGTAGGCAATTTGTCAATTGCATCCTATGCAATTTTTTATAGATAATATGCACAACTCCTTGCCATAATTATCTCTAGGCCTAGACGCTCTAAGAATCACCAATTAAGTCTGATCCAAAAGCCGACACGATTATAATACACCCTACTTGGGTGGAACCTACATTATTACCATCACACTTCCACGAGATAGACGACGTACCACGATTGGGCGTAACTTATGCTTGGTCGATCAAGATTTCCATGTGTGCCTCTGATGGAAAGCATCTTAGACTTAATATATTTGATTAAAGGATTTATATATATCATATATATACATATATTGTATCAAATTACCACATATATAGTACATATCATATTCATGTTATATCCCACAACGTAAACATGCAACATTAGTGATGGTTATGGCCACATCTATTGTAATTCCTTAGAGCCATAAAGAATTACTACCACCTAGGTCATCATCACATCACATGGATGAACCTATTGTTGGTGTAGATATGTACTTTCCAATCTAGGTTGATCTAGTTCAACCCTTACTCACCTCTTGGCTAGTCAATTGGTCACCTGGAATGTTCACTTGGCCTCCTAGCCAACCAATGTCAAGACACCTTCCAGATGTTCAGTTGGTTCCACCAGCCAATCGGCTTGCTCCTTCATTCTATCCTTCATGGCCATCCATACAGTCAGACGGATCCACAAATTGGTCGTCTCGTCTAACGATGATTGTCTTCCTCATCATTGCAAGAAAAGAAACTATCCTATTACTATTAAACTTATTACATGGTAGAAGGAAAACGTGAGTTACATTTGAGGGGATAAAAGGTAGGAAATAATTAAGTTTACATTGAGAAGGGGGTAGAGATTCAGTACGTAGATCGAGATAAATGGGAATAAAATTAATCCATTCAACAACACACAGATATTTAGGTTATTAGCCATAACCATGATACACATCCACCATCAAAACTTCTTATAGGGTGACACATGTAAATTACATATTTTTACCATATATATAGTTTGGGATTATGTGGTGTTTGATCGGATATGCATATGAAAACATTTAAGTATCTGCATCGTATGTAATAAATAGACTATGAAAATCAAAATTTTGGTCATATTGATTATCTCAAAACATAGTAAATTGGCGTGGCTCTGATACCATTATTGGGAAATACAAGCACAAAATAAGGCAGCAGAAATAAAAAAAATATCTATCCATATTTAGATAACAGTAAGGTCGTGTCAATTACTATGAAATAGGAAAGATAGTTTAACGAGTTTATACTTGGTCCTAGAGCAAGTCTAGCGAGTACAACTCATTGCAGTACAACTAACTTCTAGTTGCTCTTAGATGGTCTCTATGCAGCTCTTGGTCTTCATCACATATGGCTAGGAATGTACATATCTCGGTCCAGACTGATGGACCGGACCGTACCGACTATTCAGTCTAGTCCGGTGCGGTCCTGGACCGACTTTAATTTCAGTTCGATCCTCAGTCCTCTATATACTAAAATTCTGATCCTAGGTCTGGTCCGGTCCAAAATCGGTCTAGATCAGTTTGGACCGATTGGATTGAATAACATAAAAGAATATCTTCCTATTATGACTTAAAGACAATAAATGTTTATATTATTGCTAAAGTTTATGAAGAGTTGTTAGGAATAGAGTGCATGATGATAAAATATATATTTTTGATGACCGAGAGAACCTACCTCGGGCAAAGCCGATATGGTAAACTCTTGAGGCATGAGAGGGTGTGGTCTGGTCACCCCCCTCCCATACCTAATCAACATGGATTGCCATTCGCAAAGTGCCTTCGGTGAGGTTCGAACCTGGGTCCTTCATTGGGACTTACCGAGCTCTTACCACCCGGGCTACTATGGCCAGACTATGATAAAATATTTAAATAATATGTTATACATAATGTATTAGAAATATTTTTACTCAGATATTGGAAGTAAATACTTTTTAAAATATGACATGAGAAGAAGTGATGTAGTTAAATAGATAGCTTAAGTTTCATATCACTGTTTTTTATAACTATTCATAACATTATATGTAAAGTTATTTTCGTACAAAAATAATTGTTTAAGAAAATATAATTACCTACCATAGCATGCTTATGAATAAATGTATGTTCATATAAAATGATAACAAGATTGTCACATCAAACATATGAAAGAACAAAAGTATCCAAATAGTTGTAATTTTGAATTTTCTCACTATAAGTAGTGAAAAAAAGTTACTAATTATGTCAATACATGATTCGTTCATATTTTTTAACTAGCATGAATTTTAGTCGGTCAAGTCTTGGTCTGGTCCATACATTTTGTGGTCCGACACTGGAGAGGACCGATTCTTGTTTGGTCTGGTCCTCGGTCCAATAATTTTGCTTATTTGAGTCTCGATCCAATTCAGTCTGGTCTGAGTCTGGACTGATGTACAACCCTATAGACGGCAGACTTGACAACTTCTACAACGGATCCTATAGTCTCGCCACAAACTGTAAACTGACATTTCCCTCCTAGCAATAGCCAAAAGACTCCTGCCTCTAGAGTAGTCTACACGGACCAACTAGAACTCTTGTCGTTCTAGTAGAACAGACAGGAAGGAGTTGTCTTTCCTATTGGCATAGTAGTCATCAAATTACTCTCCCACAACAATGATACTCACTTGTTATCTCCCTCACTATCCCTCCCTAGTCGGTAGGAGTGTACATATCTTGGTCCAGATCGATGGATAGGACTGGACCAACTATTTTGTCCGGTTCTGGACCGACTTTAATTTCGGTCCAATCCTCGGTCCTCTATTTTTCAAAATTCTGATCCTCGGTCTGGTCCACTCCATAACCGGTCCAGACCGGTGTGGACCGATTGGATGGAATAAAATAAAACAATCTCTTCCTATTATGACTTAAAGATAATAAATGTTTATATTAGTGCTAAAGTTTATGAAGAATTGTTAGTAATGGAGTGTGTGATGGTAAAATATTTAAATAATAAGTTATACATAACTTATTAGATATATTGTTACTCTGATATTGGAAGTAAATACTTGTCAGAATATGACATGAGAATAAGTTATATAGTTAAATAGATAGCTTAAGTTTCATATCGTTGTGTTTGATAACTCTTAATAATATTATATGTAAATTTATTTCTGTACAAAAATTAATTGTTCAAGAATACAATTACCTACCATAGCATGCTTATGAATAAATATAAAATGAGAACAAGGATCGTTACATCAAACATATGAAAGTACAAATGCATCCGAATAAACTATATTAGCTGGTGAATTTGAATTTTCTCACTAAAAGTAGTGAAAAAAATTACTAATCATGTCAATACACGATTCTTTCATATTTTTAACTATCATGAATTTTAGTCGGTCCAATCTTGGTCCAGTCCTGATCTGATGCATACATTTTCTGGTCCGGTGCTGGACCAGACCGGTTCTTGTTCGATCTGGTCCTCACTCCAAGAATTTTGCTTATTTGTGTCTCGGTCTAATTTGGGTTTGGACTAATGCACAACCCTACTAGTCACGTAGGACTTGCTTGGGATCTCTATTGGCTATCACAACTAGAGAGAACAATAATTGTCAGAGCAACTAATTCTCAATTGTGTATGTTGGGAAGCCCCCAATACCCTTCTACTTATAGACGGGGTTAGGGTCAGGGTTCCCAATTGAAGTGGGAGTGGAAGGGACCAGAAGATCGTGAATTTTTACAACATGTGAGATCCAAAATGGTCATTTTGCAACCAAAACGGCCATCTTACATGCGAGTTGATCGGTTCATGGCCTGAACCGGTCATTTTGCATGTTTCTTAATCGCAAATGAATTTTGCAAATCATTTCTAATTAATAGAAACATTAATTTTTGTACCAATTCAATTGAAAAAGTGAAACGAGTAATCTTTCTCACGAATTTGAAAAAATTGCTAGAACCTTCCGTCAGCACAACTGAGTCGATCAGTTCACCAGGTTAAATGATTTTCTCACTCACCTGGACTAACTGGTTCTCCCAGTAAGCTGATTAGTTGGTTTCTTATTTGTGCAAAACTCCAGCCAATTCAATTTCAATCAATATGATACTCCAAATAGTCGTCTCACTGGGTGAGTTGATTGTCTGGCAGTCCAGTCAGCTAATTTGTTGTGTGAATTGAGTACCTAAACACTTTAGTAATCAACTCATTCATCATTCATGATTAAATGTCTTCTATTTGAGTTCCTATGTGTGTGATCCTATAGGTCCCATATCACATTGGCAGTGAATGTCCATAACTAACTTATGACATCACAACCAAAGAGTGGTGCCTAGTCACACATCAGTGCTACCCAAGTGAATGGAAAGTTGGAGAACAACTTCAACCTACAATCTATTATAAGGTGTTACAGTGATTGTATAATTCCTTTGTCGTTGGTATTCAGAATGAACTCGAGGCATGGAATTGTCATCCTCTCAACACTCAATTCATATTCCTTGAACCAAGAGTGGACTGTATGAGATATATGTGACCTCAATATCATATATTGATTCACATGTGCATGCATTTCTCAGTCTCGCTTATCAAGTGGCCAGGATATCAAACTCCAATAAGAGGGAAAAATCCCATATATATCACTCACAGTCAGTCCCCATGTGTCACAGTCACCCAATCATCACCTTTATGGCAACCCATGTTTCAGGATTGTGTTTCATGATGTCAAAGTGTACCGAACGGCATGTGGTGAGTGTAGTGATTTCAGGTCTAAGAATCATAATCACCACCTTCACTATGAAATATGACTATGACCACCAATGATGGTTTCCATTTGTCACTCTCAAGGTGGGTCTGTCTGATACACTATTCTCTAATAAGTATATGTGTTTGGTTTGATATGCCATATCATGACTAATGAGATTTTGTCATCAACCAACCCACATTCTAGTCTTTAGTGTTACTGGTGTCTATCTATCTTCCACAGTAACAAATGAATAGGGACATAATAAGAGTGTACATACTCTTAACATCCATATGATCTCATTGTTCAAGTCATGTACTTGAAGACATAGGTCATTGAGTATTTTAATTTTTTGGACATTCATTGTGTCTCCTCATTATCTCATAATTGAGTGTAACAAAATAAATTGGAAGTTAGCCTTTAATATATGTTATTAATCAAATCCTTTGTATTATATGCCATGTCAATCATCATATGATTGGCTCTCTGGGCATAACTTACCAATAGAGACATCACATGTATGTAATCTCTTCCTACATTTCACTTATTCAGTAACATAAATGTGTAAACTAATAATAACTTGAACATTCAAGCTTAATCACCTAGGCTACTCAGATTAGTAGATGCATCATAGCTATGAGTATAATAATGGAGATATAGGTAAACCCCATTTCATGTATGTATTATAATATATAGGAAGATAAACATATAAAAGAAGAAATGTATAAAATATCAATGGGGAAACTAAAACCTAGGACATAAAATTATATCGATGCAATGTATAAATAGATTTATCACAAATAGTTCTGTAATATGGGAACATGTATATATTTGTATACTAATCCATCAGTAAGTATGTAGTCTATAAATTTTGATTATAAGAAACCCATTAGTTAAGGAATATTTGACCAATGATTTACTAATGATCACAAGGTGTAGATACTTTTATGTTAGTTTACCTACATGTACAATAAGGAGTACTTATGCATTCCCACATGGATGTATAAGGAACTTGAACCCTAGATGAATATATCTACATATATATGTTCTAATCTAGAGAAAGAGAATATAATAAAGTGATGGAAAAATGAACTATAAGAAGGATGTTTCAATATATAAATGAATATACTTCCTCGCAATCATCTTAAAAAGTAATAAATCTATCAATAGATTTACAAACATATTTGAAAAACTAGACTTGTATGTTTTGATGATTTGGAATATAAACCCTATTTTTTTTTCTAGTCTGGGCATCTTGATAAATATTATCTTATATGTTAATCATATTGAACCATAGTTACTAGATGTAATTCTATCACATTAGTGATAGTATAATATTTGAGGAACTAAATTGGAAAAAATGTGATATACTTAAGTGTATAGCGTTAATAACCTAGTTGGAAATTTAGAAATTATATCAATGAAGAAAATATGGATTGGTAATCTAATATGGAAAAACATAATCCTAAATAAGATAAATTGAACAACATTAATTCCATGTCAAAAAAAATCATTATTCTTTGTAGTTACCTCTTCATAAATTCTTGGAGCTAGATTGTGATTATGCGATCCATGGAGTCTTCAATAAATTGGGGTACTACATTCTCGATTTACTTATTCATTATTTTGTTTCCCTCTTGAATTTTATACATCATGTTTGGTGGTGAACTCTAAAATTTTTATAAGCTTTTCATGCCTTTTGAAAGTTTGCCACCCCAAATTCATTATTATTAAATATTGTAAATATAATGATGGCACAAAATTGACCTTGGAGTTTTGACTCCCTGGACTATGGTCCCTTTGGGCTTTGGCCCTTTAGAGCTTTATCTCCTAGAGGTTGGGTATGTCAGGTTGCCCTGTGCACAGGTTGTAATAGACTAGTGGTCCTCTGTATACTGGTTATAGGGTACTGTCTCATTCTTTCATAGATGATTGAACATATGGCATGGTAGTCATATAAAAAGAGATGATATGATATTTCTCAATATAATATTTAAAATCTAATGTTGCAAGTATTCTGATGATTTGATATCTTGAACCTTTTTGCATGGCCTTGTGGAAATTTCATCTTGAAACATAAACATTGAAATAATGTTATCCTTTGATAAATTCAGTCCACCAAATAGTCCCTACATAGTTTTGATATTACCTTGAATCATACTAGTTCATATAAGAATTTAGTACCAGCTTTGTTGACCCATACTTTTTCTTTTTAGGGTCCATGGGTGGTTTTGTTCTTCCAGGAACTCATGGACATGTGATACAAAGATGCATTAAAAGAGATGTGCATGAGTTGTCCTCAATCGAAGAGTAGATGGGAATCAATTCTTATTTTCAAAATTTAATCTTGTGTAAAGCTTCTACAACTCTGATGGAAAATCATGATTATACTTTTGATACATTTTGTAAATATAATTTATCATAAGGATCGAGTCCTTACATATATAAGATCCTCACCAAGAGGCTCTTACAAACAAAACTAAGAGGCACTTTGGTGCATTAGAGAAGAGGCACTTTGGTGCAAAACTAGAGGATTCTTATATAAGTTAATATAAAAGAAATGATCTAAAAGCAAATGTGTCATTTTTAATGTTCAATGTTTAAAGTTTATTTTTAGTTTACATGTTTTCATAAATATATGATATGTTAAATTCTAGTTACCAATTTTTTGATGCATGGTTGGGGGTGCGATGCCCGCAGGAAAGGAGCAACGTCAAGGATATATACATATGAAGATCAGGCTATGGAATAGATCAAAGTTTTCCCAAGGATGTTCTTTGTGGGGTTCCATATACCTACATGATACATTCATTTAGATTTGAGTTTCTTTCATGTTCTAAATAATGTTTAGATATTAGAATGTGTAATAAAGAACTAAACTGTATTAGATTACCTTTGAATAATGTATGAATCAAATTTTAATGTTAGTGCATGGTGATTGTTTACTTTATATTGCAGTGTTTATTATTCTTGTGACAACCCTCTAAGCTAAAGTCCCCCATGTTGTAGAAAACATGGGAGTTGCATCCATGGATACATGTATGCTTAAAGGGGGTGTTAAATTAATGGTATCATAGCAAATAAGTAGATGGTCACTAGCCAAATATAATTCATATATATCTATCCTTAAGATGAAGATATGAGATAAGGGTATATAAATGGACTTCAAGGAAGAGTATCAAATCCTAGAATAACTATAATTTGCACCAAAGATAAGAAAGACATGTTAGGGATAGGTGTATATCTAGTTTAGATCTTAAGTATGGACATAATCTTAGCTAGTGTCATAAACTTTCTTATCTTAGCAGTTGGTGTGCACCATGTAGAAATGTAGAGGGATGTCATAAGCATAATACTCATTGTGCATTTTCCCCCTTCATAATAGTATGTGTGGTATGCTACATGTGTATTATTAGGTTGGTGAAGGGTAGCATAATAGGATCTCTTGTCGTTGGGTATGTGCCTGATCAACATATACATGGGGATGTAAAGAATATGGGTAATACAAAGGGCCTAAAATAGGTAGTCATCTAGACCTAATGTTAGAAAGTTACCTCTAGGCCAATGATAGATCACTTAGTGAAGTGATTGGCTTCCATTTACCCTAAGTAGAGTTTAAAGGAGAAACCCAATATCTAATATGAAATACTATGAATCTTAATGAATTTGGGAAAAAGCTTACACTAAGTAAGGGATAAGTAAAACCCTAAGGTGGGTAGTATTATGAAACTTTGAGGACAAAATTTATTTGAAGTGGGTAGAATTGTAACATCCTAATTTAATTTAAATAAGATGAAGGTTTTAATAAAAGTTTTCCCACTAATTAATTTC
This sequence comes from Alisma plantago-aquatica, assembly GCA_963693085.1. Classification (NCBI taxonomy): domain Eukaryota; kingdom Viridiplantae; phylum Streptophyta; class Magnoliopsida; order Alismatales; family Alismataceae; genus Alisma; species Alisma plantago-aquatica. Next base: position 653,342,470 of record OY856412.1, on the reverse strand, counting down.
AAATCTTAGACCTTGATGTAATTTATCCAAAATAATATATGAAGAGAGAGAATAAAATGTATTTATTCTTCCTTAAATTATTTCAATGTATATAAAGAAACTAATTTCACTCTTTCATCTCTCCTCTAATTAACACCATCATCATTAATATTTTCTATCAAAATGCAAACCCCTATTTAATTCATATTTTTTCCATTAAGAAATGAACCTAAATGATATGGAATAACCTTTTTAGTTTAAAATAGGAAATTGAATGTGACCCTAACTAATAAATATTGATGGTGATATTGATAAGTATAATTCAATAGAGATAATGAACTTAATTAGGGTAAAGAATTATAATTTAGATAAAATAATGTGATATAACTTTATTGGAATTAAGATAATGAAAAATAGAGAATAAATTATAATTACTCGTACTTAGGTTGATGTTTAATAATTAAGATTAAGATAATTAAGTTAAACTCTAATAGCATAGAAACTATTTCATGGTAGTCTCATAAGTTTAATTTAAGTCAGGAATCATGATCTACACTTTTTAATGTGTCATGTAGACACAGTCAATGTCTGATTAGGACTATTAGACCTTGCAAGTATTTCTCTCTCGATCAACTCCCTGAGCTAACGGGAGTCCATAGATTTCCTTTTCAATTTTCTCTCCCTCCCTACTAATCCTTGGTGTAAGGTAATCACCCCATTACAATCTCTGATCCTACCCAAACCACCTAATCCCAAATTCAATGGGACTCTATGACCTGAGTTGCCTGTCCATAAGAGCTTTCCCTCTCCTCCCCTATTTCAACTTCCATGAGAAGGCTCTCCCGAGCACAAAAACCTATAAGAGATGCCTCCCCCGGGATCTTGAGATATGCAAGAAGAGAACCCTAACCTAGGTACTTCATTGATTTCATCCAAGCACTACCTCCAAGATCAGCCACCACTAATGACCAAAATGGATTATGGCATTGGATCCTAGGCCTTTAGGATAGATTCTGGCTTTTCAGAACCCTTCATCGAGTTTCCACAAAAGTTTGAAGACTGGTAATCATCCTCTAAACTACAGAATAGCAAATCCCCCTATTATTTTTGTGAGTTATTTCTACCCAAATCCATTTTAGTATTTTTTATCATGGTAGTATATGATTTCTACACAAAATGCTTCTCCTTAATCTCATGAACTCAACCTACTTCTATACTTCTGCTTTTCTTGGCCTAAGGCCTGTCCTTGACCTCTGGTTCATGGATCAGCTGTGGCAGAGTGATGTTTGATCTTCGGACCACCTCAAGTCTCAATACAGGGATCATTGAGGCCATGGAGATTTGATGAAGGGGATGACGGGGTTCCCTTGCATAATCTCCTACCGATATGAAGGTTTCTATTGTGAATTTTTCTTCATGTTCTGAGCTTTGAAGATTTTTTTTTCATAAATTGATGAAGATGTCGATGGTTTAAAGTACTAGTGTGTCTGTGTATATGATTCTTGTATTATGCGCATATCATGGGCAAAATTGGAATCCACACATTCTATTTTTAGCCAAAGTGTTTACTCTTTGTGATCCTGAGCCATGTGGTTGTCTAAGGTTGGCCATTGTAGCGCGGGCCCATCTGATGGAGTTGAGTTTGGATAATATGTACATGTGGACTTACTGTGATTTCTAATTGATCAGTTCTTCCAAAATTCACAGTATTAAACTAGTGTTCAAAAAATTATGTGCATATATGTTTTATAAAGGATTTTTCAAGATCTAGTATATGGATTAAGTTTTAAATTGTGATTTGTCTCCAATTCTGAATAATCAAATAACACCACCTCAAAATTAGGTTGAATATCAATAATTTATGAATGTTAATGGATTTAACAGGATAATTAGGATTTATCAACCCTAAGGAAGTGATTATGATTTCTTCAACCTAAAAGAAACACCTAAGGTCTTCTCTAAGAGAGAGGTAAGTGGTCCATGCACGTGAACATAATTATTGGTTGATATTAAGTATATATATATATATATATACAATGAATGTTATGAATGTATTATTTTTTGTTACAATTGTTAAGAGCCAACCAATTTATAATGAACTAAATGTCATATTTTATTGTGAATAATAATTGTATCATCTTTTATGAGCATTAATAGTAAAGTTAAGAATAAGATCTAAGAGCAAAGTAAGAGTTTTCAAGAGAAACATAATGATAAAAGATAACTTATATAAGATCCTCACCAAGAAGCTCTTCAAAGAAAAATTAAGAGGCACTTCAATGGATAAGAGAAGAGGCACTTTGGTACAACCCAAGAGGCACTTTGGTATATAAGAAAAGAGGCACTTTGGTGCAAAACCCTAGGATTATTATATAAGTCAAAATAAAAGACATGATCAAAAATTGATTGTGTCATCTTCAATGTTTCATTTTTAAAGCTTATTTTTAGTTTACATACTTTCTTTTAATATGTTCAGTTCCACTTAACAACTTTTTTGATGAATGGTAGGGGCGTGATGCCCATATAAAAGGAGAAACGTCAAGGATAGAGCCATATGAAGAGTATACTAAGGAGTAGCTCAGAGTTTATCCAAGGATGTGCCTAGTGGGGTACCATCTACATAGATGATACAATCATTTAGAATTGAGTTTCTTTCATGTTACATGTTTAGAGACTATATTGTGCAATCAAGATCTCAATTGTATTAGTTTGCATTTGAATAATGTATGAATCAAATTTCAATATTAGTGCATGGTGATTGTTTACTTTATAATGCAATGTTTACTATTTTTGTGGCAACCCTTTGAGATAAAGCCCCCCATGTTATGGAAAACATGGGAGTTTCTTCTGTTTGATATATGTATGATTAAAGTGGGTGTTATTGTAAGGCCCTTGAACTTGCTTAATAAGTTGAATAAGATTAATTACCATAATTGAATTCTTATAACCCTAATATAACCTTGTGATATGATTTGAAATCATAATACAAGCCTAAGTTTCAAATTTGGTCCAATTTGGTCACTGTTTGAGCAAGTTATGCAATTTTATGCACATTTTGGACTTTTCTACAATTTACCCAATTGAGAGATTTTATTTGCAATTTATCACTTTCATTATGTTCTTTGGATATTCTCTCATCATTCTTGAGGTTTTTGATCCATGGGGCACCTATTTAAACCTTGGTTTGAAGGTGTTTTCTCCAAGGGTATTTTAGGGTTTTCCCCTTCACGGATGAGCTACCTTTAGTAGCTATCAACTAATGAATTGTTTGATTGGCCGGGATATTTGAAAAAGGAAAGCTAATAAGGTCTATACACATGGTGGGGGAGCTGCTTGTGTGTGTGCTTGTATATTCTTAATAAATTAAGGCCACGGACACTTGGATAGATACTAGAATTTCAACTTTTTCTTTTTCTTTATCTTAAAGTGTCATATACTTATCCCCGAGCACCAAAATGAGCCATTTTCTCTCCACCACTTCCCTCCTTCTCCCAACCTCTTTCTCCCTCTGTTTATCTGCGAATTTTTCTGCCCAAGGAAGAAGAAAGTGGGAATCTTCTTGGAGAAAGGCTCTAAGGTTGAAATTGACTTCATTTTAGGGTTTCCAAGGTCATCTTCTAGGGATTCCGACCAAGGCAAGTTATTTTATTATTTCCTTCTCTGTTTCTCTTGCTATTCTCCTTCCTTAGACCTTACTCTAGGTCGGAACCTTGTTGTTCCATGGTGGAAATTGCTCTAAATATCTAAAACCCTACCTTTCTTGCTCTTTATGCTTAGGGTTTGCTCATTTGATGAAGAAAGGTGCTAGATGGACGAATTCATAACTTATTCTTGGATTTTCTACCCTACCTGCTCGAGACTTCTTCTGTGTGGGGTTTCATATTCTCATTAGAGGAAAGTTTTATAACCCGCTCCACGTTTATTTCTTACTATAAGCTTTCTAGATCATGTTCTTGCTTGAAAATGATGATTCATGCACTAAAAAGCTATACTTGACTTGGATTTCATTTTTATAATGTTCCCTGTTCTGATTTCAGTTATATATGAACCTTTTATCATGTGTATGTTATTCCTAAGGTATAATATGACTTGGATCAGGTTGGTTTGACAACCTATGGTGCTAAGCACCTATCAAACAATGGCCAATTTTAGGGTTTTAAGCTGATTTCTTCTATAAACCATGACCAGATGATGGTACCATTGCAACAACCCTATGGTGTTGTCTTCATAACAACTTATGGTCGTAATAAAGGGTGTCAAATGATAGCGACAACCTATAGTCACCCCCTTAGGTCAGGTTTTGGACCAATTAGAAGTTTAATGATCAACCATTAAGTACCCTACTGATGTTATCAATCAATGATGGCATTAGCTTAATATTTGATGCTGATTAATGAATATAGTGTTGATCTAAAAACCTATGGTGATTTAATGATCACTGGTGATGGTAGATCATGTCTCTGCAACCTATTTTAAGTTAATCATTGTAGTTGTAGCATCAATTAAGCCTTATACCAACGGTTTCTTGGGTCACTTGATGCAATGGTCGGACCTATATTGTAATTGATGGTTTTAACATATATACTTGACCCAATGGTCAAGATCTAATGTTTATTCCTCCAATAAAGTGAAATGATGGATAATGTAATATGATGTTCCTAATAATGTGATTTAGATGGTTTCCTTTATATGACCAACTTAAGGATCTTAGTTGTTGACAATGGATGGCTTGTTCTAAAAGAACAGTCGATTGTGGGTTTTACCCTACTTTCAATGGAACTTTTTGTGTTGTTAATCAAGGGATGCCTAAGGTTAGATGGTGACTCTTTCTAAAGAACAAATCAAGGACTTCATAGGTGGTTAATCCAAGGTGTTTACTTATGTAAACAGCCAAGGGTCTTACATTTTAAACATCCAATGGTTCTAGGTGACATTGTGGTATGGTGATACGAGTTGAATGATGATGGAACAAATGGAGGGTTACCCTTAATAAGGTAGTTTTACCTATTCACTCATATGAATAGGATGTATGATAACCATATTGTGTTGATATGTAACCCTAATGAGGTATATCTTGTTATACCTAGCTTTAATATAACTAAATGATGGTAATTGGGTATGAATAGTCCTTGAATGACTAATACAATCATGAAGTACTCTGTTATTATTGTTGTAACCCTAGTATGCTATAACCTGATGGTTACACCTTGATTTATGTGTTGGTTCATACTTGAGAATAGTATGGAATGTGATGGTTATGCTTCACCTTATGCATCCATGATCCAATGGGAATGTCGTGAGTTAGGGTTTGGGTATGAGTGATGATTAGTAACATTGATATAATTTATCATGTTGAACCTAACTCTAATGCAAATAGATAAATATGAGCATTCATGTTTAACATTCTTATATGATGGAATGATGGTAGAATAACATCCTTAACATGATCATAACCTTAATGTGTTCATTGGTGGTTATCATAGCCACATCGTTGATACTTTCTTATGCTAAACATGTGCAATATGAATATGATGAGTGTTAATCATATCTAGATTCCTTTCATGTTGATGTAATAAAGGAATGTTCTTAATGTTAATATAACCCTTCTATGATTGTTTATGAATATCTCCTAGCTCATTGATGCAATATTCTATCTATCTGGTGTATTATATATAAGTGATGTTGTTGAGCCTTATTATAAGGCATGGAAAGATAATGTTGATCTTGCGGGGAATAGTATGATGGTGTTAATGACCTTTGGGCATGGTTGAGCCTTGAATGAGGTATAATCCTCTTATGTTGATAAGTGTTGATACCATGTGATATTGTAAAAAATATTTATATCTTGTGATAGTATGATGACTAGTGTGGTCTCATGAATGGCAAGTGAATAGTACCATGTGATGATGAGATGAGAAATTATGTTTCACACGTTTATATCTTTTAAAAGTTGTGATATTTATATGCTTGCTAGATGTGAATTAGGATTTGTTTGTCCACTTGTTTGATGCAGCCTTAATTCACCCAATTGGCATAACTAATCAAGTGCAACTCTAATCAGGTAGTGCCATGTGCCGTAGAGCCATCTTCAATGTCAGAACTTGCTGGATGTTGAAATGAGTATTCCTAAGGGAAACTTGGAGCACATACTGTTGAGTATGTGGGGGTGGCAAGTTGAGGATATCTCCTTATCATCCACACTAAAGATTGTGGAGGTTGGCTATGGTCATGCCTCATACATCTGATGTGATTGAGAACGGTTGTGGTCGTGTCTCGATGATTATAATATGATGTAATTAGAGGACAATTGTGGTTGTACCTCAGTGATTGGGTTTGAATACCATGGTTTCTAGTGTGGTGACATGTACCCAGGTCGGACTAGTGGTTATCAGCTTGACTATATGTCGTTGTGGTGCCAGCTTTGACTAATATGTCACTGCCGTTTTACTCATACTGACCAAGAGGAAGAGATCTTAGGATACTGGCACTCCTAGATCTTGTACAGAACCGAATAGCCCTTCGCAGGGGTCAGTTGGACTTTGAATGGTACGATTCAAATTCTCCAGGGAATAATAAAAGATGTAATGCAGTCGTATAGCATATATGTTTAGGGTTATACACAACACTTCACATTGGATGATAACCCTTGTTTGTTCTCTTTACATAAAGATGATGCTTGGTGAAATTAAGAGATAGTAATTATACTTATGTGGTGGATATGTATAAGATTATAAATATATACATATTGTAGTCATGCTTATGTTGATATCTATACTGCTACTGCTGATTATAATTAGGATGCTAGCTATATCATGTTGTTAGTTATATTTAACATGCTAGCCATGCCTATATAATTAGAAATGTCTATACTGCTAATCATGCATATGCAAATACTCATGCTTATGTTGATAGCTCTTCTTATGATATTGATCTGTTCAAACTATAAGACATGCTAATGTTATTAGACATTCTTATGATGCTAGACTTATTCATGTTAATAGAGATAATATGCTACTAGACTTGCTTATGCTAGTTATGCATATCCTATTGAATCTCTCATATGGTTAATAATGAAAATGATGATAGTCAGCTTGATGATGATAATTGTTATCAGCTCCTTTATGTATTTTGTTAATCATCAGTGTTGTTGAGCCTATTTGTTGTATATGACTAAACTGCTTAAACTATCGTATTACCTAAAATGTTGTAATCAATAAGCGTTGTTGGAGGTTATATCTCTTGTTGGGACATGGGTCTCACCCTTGTGGTTCGCCACATTTTTTTTAGGTAATCAGAAGTGACGAAAACAAACATGTGGCAGCAAAGAGGAGCTATAGTAATGAATCTTTGATAAAGTTGATTATATGTCTAATGTGTCCTAGAGTCGTCCCTGTACTCTCAAGTTTGGGCAGGAAAAGTTTGTATATGGTGTTTTAAATGAATCAGAATTTTGTTAGCATATTAATGCTTGCTTGTGTGGCATATACGAATATTGTTCTCCTGTGTATATATGTTGTGACTAAGGCAATAGAACAATTTGTATCAAATTCTTGGCATAGTATGGATACAAGAAAGATGTTGGGCTCTTATGCAAATGTTTTTGAGTGGGTGTTGATGTTGAAATCAGTTTAAATTACCCATATTTTTGGGTATGTGATTAATTAGTGATTGATTGTGTTTTATGTTTTAAGTAATCTCGTTTAGTGTAACAGGTTCTCATAGGTTGGTATCAGAGCTTTAGGTTCACTGAGTCTACAGGGACACTAGGACTTAGGACTAGGATGATGTCAAAATTAGGAATATGGCATAAACATATGGTGTATACTGCCTAATCTTAGTACTTGGGTGCCCTGGCCCGGTATTCAATTATTGAAGAAAAGGTAAGTATGGAACTCTTAGATTGTTATCTTTCTGATTACTCTGATCAAGTAGTCATTTTGAGACAATCTAAAGAGCATAGTGAATAAGAAATCATGGTGTGAACATCTCAATCCTACCTTAAAGAAGATGAGAATTGCATCATTATCTCTCAAAACTTGAATGTTTAGTAACTATAAGAGAAAGATACAACACCATGAAATCTAAATCTGAATACAAATAAGGAAAAGAGGAGTTCTTGAAGATGTGATTCAAGAAGATAATAAAGTAAAAGATAGATAAGTTTATGCTTATAAAGTGAATCAAGGTATGAACTCCACATAAGATAGAGAGAAATCCTATAACAAGTACAAAATGAGAAGATGAATGGGAATAATAACAAAGAAATAAGGTGGGACCTGAGTTAATCTCATACCAACCTATGTGTGTAAGAAAGTGTTAATGAAAAATCAGCATGGCATGTGAAAGAAATTAAGATAGATGATCCATGTTTAATGAAGAAAATGTAGAATATGATGATTTACATGTTGATAAGTGGTTGAAAAACATAATAAAATAAGAGAACATACCCAAGTGGGATAAATAGTCATAAAGGAAGGAGTAATGAGAATATGTTAATCATGATGAATCCTATGCTAATGGCAAGGAACCCAAAATGAAAAAGGTAAAATGATACATAAGAACTTGTAACATGCATAATGAAAATAGAATTGGTTATTTTTTTGCTAGTGACTGTTGAACAATGTTGCTATGATGTAGAAAGTGTGTTTCCCTTTGTGTCTTTCCTTTCTAGGGCACAACTTTCAAGTGGATCATTGTAAGTTGGTATGTGTGGATTCGTTGTAAACATGAGTGTGGATAGCTTATTATAGCATAAGGTTGTTTGGACTATGGTTCTAAGTTCATAAAGTTTGTGATGATTTTTCTTTTGAGCCTTCCAATAATTAGGAAGACTCCTCTTATATGTTTTGAAATTTATTGTGTTGGCAAAAGTAGATGAGATAAGGATGTGAGTTACTTATAGCACATGAGATGGATACCAAGGTAATGAATCCTAGTATCCAAGATGTATTAACAGTATGAGAAATATGTGAAGATTGGAGATGTTTATTAAATGAACATTCCAAGTGTTCCTCTCCCTTAGAGAGAGAAAGAGAGTTGATGATGACCCTCTAAATGTTGTTTGAAAAAAAAAGTGATTCTATAATTTTGTGTATGGTTCAGTGATAGATGAGTAAGACCACTATCAATGATAGATGATTTGTTGGTTAATAGATATGTGGTATTGTGTTCCTTTAAGATAAACCTATGATCAAATATCAATGCATAAGAGTTATATTGGATGACATAATTGACATGACCATGATGAGTTTAGAGTTATGTCCTTTAGACTAACCAATGTACAAATAGAATTTAAGAATAGGAGGAACAGAGTGTTCCAGTCATGTCATACAAGTTATATCAAGATTTAAATGATGACATGGCAAAGTATTTCAAATATGGTCAAAAACATGATCAATATTTCTTCAAAAACCTTAGGTTTTCTGAAGCAGCAATAGCTATGAGAACAAGTTGAACAAGAGTGAGATGGGTTTGATTAAATTTGTTTATGGGATCATGATATATCTTCTAAGTAGGTTGTGTAAATCCTAGTCAGGTGAAGATAGTGTTGTTGTTTCACCCTTAACAAGGTTGACTAGCAATGATATTTCCTTGTATGGAATGACAGCTGCCAGCGTCAACATTTCTTTTGATGTTGAAAAAGAACTGACAAGTGTTCCATTGTCAGTTCTTTTTCAACATTGAACGTTACTACTAGAGTTGTACAAATGACACAAGAAGTTTCTACATTCCATATTGAGAATGTCTTCTTAGGTGGGGGGTTTTATGCTAACCCAAGAGGAGATATGTATGAATGATGTTACATCACCATGATATGCAAATAAACATGTGAATGTAATAGGATGAGGTGCAAATGAAGTACCCATCTTTGTTTACCTTGGATTTCGAGGGAGAAATCTCTGTTAGGGGTTTATAGTTGTAAGGCCCCTAAACTTGCTTAATAAGTTGAATAAGCTTCATTACCATAATTGAATGCTTAGAACCCTAATATAACCTTGTGATTTGATTTTAAATTATAATACAAGCCTAAGTTTCAAATTTGGTCCAATTTGGACACTGTTTGAGCAAGTTATGCAATTTTATGCACATTTTGGACTTTTCTACAATTTACCCAATTGAGAGGTTTTCTTTGCAATTTATCACTTTCATTATGTTCCTAATATATTCTCTCATCATTATTGAGGTTTTTGAGCCATGGTGCCTATTTAAACCTTGGTTTGAAAGTGTTTTCTCCAAGGGTATTTTAGGGTTTTCCCCTTCACGGATGAGCTACCTTTAGTAGCTATCAACTAATGAATTATTTGATTGGCTGGGAAATTCGACAAAGGAAAGCTAAGCATGACTATACACATGGTGGGGGAGCTGCTTGTGTGTGTTCTTATATATTCTTAATAAATTAAGGCCATGGACACTTGGATAGATACTAGAATTTCAACTTTTTCTTTTTCTTTATCTTAAAGTGTCATATACTTATCCCCAAGCACCAAAATGAGCCATTTTCTCTCCACCACTTCCCTCCTTCTCCCAACCTCATTCTCTCTCTATTCATCTGTGAATTTTTCTGCCCAAGGAAGAAGAAAGTAGGGATCTTCTTGGAGAAAGGCTCTAAGGTTGAAATAGACTTCATTTTAGGGTTTCCAAGGTCATTTTCTAGGGATTTCGACCAAGGCAAGTTATTTTATTATTTCCTTCTCCGTTTCTCTTGCTCTTCTCCATCCTTAGACCTTCCTCCAGGTCGGAACCTTGATTTTCCATGGTGTAAATTGCTCTAAAGCTCTAAAACCCTACCTTTCTTGCTCTTTATGCTTAGGGTTTGCTCATTTGCTGAAGAAAGGTGCTAGATGGATGAATTCATAACTTATTCTTGGATTTTCTACCCTACCTGCTCAAGACTTATTATGTGTGGGGTTTCATCTTCTCATTAGAGGCAAGTTTTATAACTTTCTCACGTTTATTGCTTACTATGAGCTTTCTAGATCATGTTCTTGCTTGAAAATGATGATTTATGCACTAAAAAGCTATGCTTGACTTGGATTTCGATTTTTACAATGTTCCCTGTTCTGATTTCAGTTATATATGAACATGTGATCATGTGTAAGTTATTCATAAGGTATAATATGACTTGGATCAGGTTGGTTTGACAACCTATGGTGCTAAGCACCTATCAAACAATGGCAAACTTTAGGGTTTTAAACTGATTTCTTCTATAAAGCATGACCTGATGATGGTACCATTGCAACAACCCTATGGTGTTGTCTTCATAAAAACTGATGGTCATGATCAAGGGTGTCAAATGATAGTGATAACCTATGGTAACCCCCTTAGGTCAGGTTTTGGACCAATTAGAAGTTTAATGATCAACCATTAAGTACCCTACTGATGTTATCAATCAATGATGGCATTAGCTCAATATTTGATGTCGATTAATGAATATAGTGTTGATCTAACAACCTATGGTGATTTAATGATCACTAATGATGGTGGATCAGGTCTCTACAACCTATGTTAAGTTAATCATTGTAGTTGTAGCATCAATTAAGCCTTAGACAAAAGGTTTTTTTTGGTCACTTGATGCAATGGTCAGACCTATACTGTAATTGATGGTTTTAAGATATGAACTTGACCCAATGGTCAAGCTCTAATGTTTATTCCTCCAATAAAGTGAAATGATGGATAATTTAATATGTTGGTCCTAACAATATGATTTGGATGGTTTCCTTTATATGGTCAACTTAAGGATCTTACTTGTTGACAATGGATGGCTTGTTCTAAAAGAACAGTCGATTGTGGGTTTTACCCTACTTTTAATGGAACTTTTTGTGTTGTTAATCAAGGGATGCCTAAGGTTAGATGGTGACTCTTTCTAAAGAATAAATCAAGGAGTTCATAGTTGGTTTATCCAATGTGTTTACTTATGTAAAGAACCAAGGGTCTTACCTTTTAAACATCCAATGGTTCTAGGTGACATTGTGGTATGGTGATACAGGTTGAATGATGATGGAACAAATGGAGGTTTACCCTTAATAAGGTAGTTTTACCTATTCACTCATATGAATAGGAGGGATGATAACCATATTGTGTTGATATGTAACCCTAATGAGGTATAGCTTGTTATACCTAGCTTTAATATAACTAAATGATGGTAATTGGGTATGAATAGCCCTTGAATGACTAATACAATCATGGAGTACTCTGTTACTGTTATTTAAACCCTAGTATGCTATAACCTGATGGTTACACCTTGATTTATGTTTTGGTTCATACTTGAGAATAATATGGAATGTGATGGTGATGCTTCACCTTATGCATCCATGATCCAATGGGGATGTCGTGAGTTAGGGTTTGGGTATGAGTGTTGATTAGTAACATTGATATAATTTATCATGTTGAACCTAACTCTAATGCAAATAGATAAATATGAGCATTCATGTTTAACATTCTTATATGATGGAATGATGGTAGAATAACATCCTTAACATGATCATAACCTTAATGTATTCATTGGTGGTTATCATAGCCACATGGTTGATACTTTCTTATGCTAAACATGTGCATTATGAATATGATGAGTGTTAATCATATCTAGATTCCTTGCATGTTGATGTAATAAAGGAATGTTCTTAATGTTAATATAACCTTGCTATGATTGTTTATGAATATCTCCTAGCTCATTAATGCAATATTGTGTTGATCTGGTGTATTATATGTAAGTGATGTTGTGGAGCCTTGTTATAAGGCATGGAAAGATAATGATGATCTTGCAGGGAATAGTATGATTGTCTTAATGACCTTTGGGCATGGTTGAGCCCTAAATGAGGTGTAATACTCTTATGTTGATAAGGGTTGATACCCTGTGATATTGTGAAATGGATTTATATCTTGTGATAGTATGATGACTAGTGTGGTCTCATGAATGACAAGTGAATAGTACCATGTGATGATGAGATGAGAAATTATGTTTCACACATTTTATATCTTTTAAAAGTTGTGATATTTATATGCTTGCTAGAATTGAATTAGGATTTTTATGTCCACTTGTTTGATGCATCCTTAATTCACCCAATTGACATAACTAATCAAGTGCAACTCTAATCATGTAGTACCCTATGCCGTAGATCCATCTTCAGTGTTAGAACTTGTTGGATGGTGAAACGAGTATTCCTAAGGGAAACTCAGAGTGCATACTGTTGAGTATGTGGGGGTGGCAAGTTGAGGATATATCCTTGTCATACACAATGCAGATTGTGAAGGTTGGCTATGGTCATGCCTCATACATTTGATGTGATTGAGAATGGTTGTGGTCGTGTCTCGGTGATTATAATATGATGTGATTAGAGGAGAATTGTGGTTGTACCTCAGTGATTGGGTTTGAATATCCTGGTTTCTAGTGCCATGACCTGTACCAAGGTCGGACTAGTGGTTATCAGCTTGACTATATGTCATTGTGGTGGCAGCTTTGACTAATATGTCACTGCCTTTTTACTCGTACTGACCGAGGGGAAGAGATCTTAGGATAATGGCACTCCTGGATCTTGTACGGAATTGAATAGCCCTTCGTAGGGGTCGGTTGTACTTTGAATGGTACGATTTAAATTCCCCAGGGCATAGTAAAAGATGTAATACAATTGTATAGCATATCTATTTAGGGTTATACACAACACTTCACATTGGATGATAACCCTTGTTTGTTCTCTTTACATAAAGATGATGCTTGGTGCAATTAAGAGATAGTAATTATACTTGTGTGGTGGATATGTATAAGATTGTAAATGTGTACATACAGTAGTCATGCTTATGTTGATATCTATACTGCTACTGCTGATTATAATTAGGATGCTAGCTATATCATGTTGTTAGTTATGTTTAACATGCTAGCCATGCCTCTATAATTAGAAATGTCTATACTGCTAATCATGCTTATGCAAATACTCGTGCTTATGTTGATAGCTCTTCTTATGATATTGATCTGTTCAAACTGTTAGACATGCTAATGTTATTAGACATTCTTATGATGCTAGACTTATTCATGTTAATAGAGATAATATGCTACTAGACTTGGTTATGCTAGTTATGCATATGCAATTTAATCTCTTATACGGTTAATAATGAAAATGATGATAGTCAGCTTGATGGTGATAATTGTTATCAGCTCCTTTATGTATGTTGTTAATCATCAATGTTGCTGGTCCTATTTATTGTATATGATTAAACTGCTTAAACTATCTCATTACCTAAAATGTTGTAATCAATAAGCATTGTTGGAGGTTATATCTCTTTTTGGGACATGGGTCTCACCCTTGTGGTTCGCCACATTTTTTTAGGTAATCGGAAGTGACGAAATCAAATATGTGGCAGAAAAGAGGAGATATAGTAATGAATCTTTGATAAAGTTTATTATATGTCTAGTGTGTCCTAGAGTCATCCTTGTACTCTCAGGTCCGAGTAGGAAAAGTTTGTATATGGTGTTTCAAATGAATCAAACTTTTGTTAGCATATTAATGCTTGCTTGTGTGGCATATACGAATATTGTTCTCCTGTATATATCTATTATGGCTAAGGCAATAGAATAATTTGTATCAAATTCTTGGCATAGTATGGATACAAGAAAGATGTTGGGCTCTTATGTAAATGTTTTTGAGTGGGTGTTGATGTTGAAATCGGTTTAAATTACCCATATTTTTGGGTATGTGATTAATTGGTGATTGATTGTGTTTTATGTTTTGAGTAATCTCATTTAGTGTAACAGGTTCTCACAAGTTATAATAATGGTATCAGAGCAAATAAGTAGATGGCCACTAGTCAAATATATTCATATATAGTTATCCTTAAGACAATGATATAAGATTATGATATATGAATAGACTTCACAGAAGAGTATCAAACCCTATCATAACTAGAGTTTGCACATGAGAGAATAAAGACATGTTAAGGATGGGTGTATATGAAGTTTATATCTTAAGTATTGACCTAATCATATCTAGTACCATATCCTTTCTTATCTCAATGGTTGGTGCGCACCATGTGAGAAATGTAGAGGGAGGTCATAAGCATAAGATTTTTTGTTCATCTTTCCCCTTCACAGTAGTACGTGTGGTATGGGACATGTGTACTATTAGGTTGGTGGAGGGTATCATAATAGGTTCTCTCATCATTGGGTATGTGCCTGATTAACATATACTTGGGTATGTTAAAAAGATGGGTAATACAAATGACCTAAAATAGGTAGTCATCTATACCTAATGTTAGCAAGTTACCTCTGGGTCATAGATAGATCACTTAGTTAAGTGATTGGCTTCCATAAACCATAATTGGAGTTTAGAGGAGAAACCCAAGATTTAATATGAAAAACTATGAATCCTAATGAATTTGCAAAAATTGCTACACTAGGTGTAGGTATGTTTTCCCAGAGAGCCAATTATATGATGATTGTAATGGAATATCTTGTAAATTATTTGATTAATAATAAAGGCATTCTTCTTATTTATTTTGTTCTATTCAATTATGAGATAATGATATAACATAATAAATGTCTAAAGAATGATATTACTAAATTATGTATGTCTTAGGGTTGAGGACATGAGCAATGAGATCATACGGATGTCAAGAGTAGATGGCTTCTTGTTATGTCCCTACTCAGATGTTATTATCAAAGACTGTTAGACAACAATAACACATAAGACTAGAATGGTGTTGGTTGACGACAAAATCTCATTAAGTCATGATATATGATATCAAGTTGAACACATAGATACTTATTAGAGAATAGTGTATCAGATAGACCCATCTTGAGAGTGATACATGGAAACCATAATTGGTAGTCGGAATCATCTCTTGTAGTGATGTTGGTGATTGTGGTTCTTAGACCTGAAATCACTACACTCATCACATGTTGTTTGGTGTACACATCATCAAACGTGACGTTGAATAAGGGTTGTCGTAAAGGTGATGATCAAATGCATTATAACACATGGGGAGTGAGTGTGAGTGATGTAGATGGGGTTTTCCCCTCTTACAAGAGATTGATATCCAGACCACTTGATGAGCGAGACTGAGAAGCGTATATCCATACTCATGTGAATAAATATATGATATGTGACCTCACATGCATCTCAATCAGTCTCCTCTAGTTTAAGGAACATGGATTGGATGCCTCAAGTTTAATCTACATGTTAGTGATAAAGGAAGTATACAATCACTATAATACCAAACACAAATTATAGATTGAAGTTGTTCTCCAATTTTCCAATTACTTGTTTAACAATGAAGTCTTGGTAGATACCAATCATTGCTTGAGATGTCATAAATTAGTTATGGACATTCACTGCCAACGTAACTTGGAACTTATAGGGTCACATAGGATACACTTAGAATTGGAGTTTATTCATGAGTATAATCTAAACTTTTTTAGTATAATCTAAACTTTTTTTAGTATAATCTAAACTTTTTTTAGTATAATCTAGACTAAAGAGTTAGGTATTCAATTTAAAAAACAATGGTTGAAAGTTGACTGGCTAGACTATGAACCAACCAGTTCAAGTGTTGAATCGATCAAATCAAAAGTCAGGTCAATTGAACCATCATTAGCAAATAGAACCATGAGACAACCGATAAGCAAGTGAATCCATCAGCCTAGGTCTAAGAACCGATCGATTGAGGTTGTGAATCGACCAGTTGGTTATCAATTTGATTAGATTAAGGATTAATGTTGATGTCATGTTGTGCATTAATTGAATATTCATTGCTAATTCAATTGTGATTGGAAACATAGTGAAACCACTGGTTCAAGGGTTGAACTGACCGTTTCTTCATTTGTAGGTTACAAAATTTAATGAAATTATATCCATGTTGACTCCTGCTCATACTAGAATTCCTGACCCTCCTATAAATAGAGGGGTATTCTAGGCTTTCTAGAGACACAAAAATAAGCTCTGACAATTATTGTCTTCTCTGGTTGTGGTAATCAAGGGAATTCGAGCAATTCCTACTCGTAAAAGGGAGGGATAGCAAGGGAGAGACAATTGGGAGAGCAAGTTGGTGCTAGCACACTAACAAGAAGGGAAAACTCATTCTTGTCCATTCATCTAGAATGATAGGAGTTCCCAATGGTCTGTGTGGTCTACTATAGAGGTGAGGAGGTTGTTGTCTGCCGCTCAGAGGACAAAGTCAACTACTATTAGTGGTTATCAACCAAGAGGGCGATGTTGACGTTGTCTAGGTGCAAATTTAAGAAAGGTGCATGCTACAATGAGGGAATTTTTTTTGGATTTAATCCAGGACCAAGTATAACCTTACAACCATCCTCCCCATTGCATAGTTATTGACGTGATCTACTGTTCAAAGAGGAACATGCCAATTACATTTTTTTTCGTTGTCTTATCTGTAGCCATATTTCCCTATAGTGGTATCACAGCCACACTAATTTACTATACTTTGTGATTTAATCGATATGATCTGATTTTGATTATCATCATTTATTTATTTCATATGATGTGAATACTTAAAAGTGATTAATGTGCATATTTGATTAACTACCTATGATCCCAACTAATATATATATATATATATATATGTATATGTATATATATATATATATGTATATGTATATATATATGTATATATATATATATATATAATTTACATGTGTCACCCTAAAAGTTAGTTTTGATGGTGGATGAGAAGCATGGTTATGGCCAATAATCCGAGAACTACGTGCGTGGTTTTGGTTGTTTATTCCTATTTATATCTTAGTTTGCATATGGAGCCTCTATCTTCTCTTCCATATGTAAAAGTATTATTCTCTCCTTCAATGCTCCCCTCGCATGTAACTTAAGGTTCCCTTATTACCATGTAATATGTTAAATAGCATTAGGATATTTTCTTTACTTGTTATGACGAAGAAGACGTTTAGCACCAGACAAATCACCTATTTTAGAAGACGAACCAATAAGCTAGAGGATCGAGGAGAACATATGATAGGAGGAGCCAAACTGACTGGTTGGTGGCCCAACCAAGTGACTGGAGTTGTCCAGATGTTGTTTAGACCAGGGGCTAGATGATTTATCTGACATACCAACCAACTGACCAGGAGGCGATTTAATCAATTCAAGTGTTGAACCGATCAAACTAGATTGGTTCGAGCAGTGATCTTCTTATACAACATGTTGATGCATATGATGTAGACCTTAGCTGGTAGTAATTCATTATGGATCCAAGAAATTACAATAGTATGGCCATAACCATCACTTGTGTTTATAATTGTGTGTCTTCATATTATGGGATATAGCATGTATATGATACATACTATAAGTATGTGGTGATTGTATGTATATATATATATATATATATATATATATATATATATATATATATATATATATATATATATATATATATAATCCCTCAATCAATTAATTAAAGGCCTAATTAAACATTGTAAAATATTATTCAAATCAAATCAAAAGTGTTTTGACAAATTGCAAATTTCTCTTATAGAATCAAATAGCAACCAATAACACATTTTCACTATGATCAATCCTTGAGAAGGACAAGTTAAATGGGAATGATTTCTGTAACATCCCTGACCTGAGTTATGTTTTAACCCTAGGTGTTTTTCTTAATAAAGTTTATTAGATTCTTGTACTTATCTTTTGAAAGGTAATTAAGGCTCTTGAGGAACTTATATTTCAAATTCAGTGCTTTTTGAATAATGTTGAAACATTGTTTTGTTAATTTTGGACTAAAGTGCAAATTACCCAAGTTGAGGGGTTAACTTGCAAATTGTACATGATAAAATGTTTCCTATGATGTTGAGACATCCTAAGAATGAATATGATGTAGTGATATGGTTTCCACAAGCTTGGGCACCAAGATAAAGCTTGTAGAGCAATCCTTGTGCATTAAAACCTAGTTTTGGTGTAATGTGCAATTTACCCAAAACCTAGGGCGCAATATGAAAAATACCACTTCTAGAGGGTCCCTCATGTTTATTTGCATCATGTATTGCAAATAAAATGAGAGGGGTGCCTCATTTGAATTATCTTGGAGGAGAGAGAATCTTGATATTAAAATAATCAAGATTTAAGTATATATGGAACTTTAATTTAATTTAATGCAAAAAGAAATAAATTAATTGAGGAGACCTTCAAAAAAAAGTTGAGGTATGAAATATAAAAGTGTTGGACGAGCTTTTGCCTTGCTATGGAACAAAAAGATCTTAGTTGAGTGGATGCCCACTCACATTAACATAATAAAAAGTATTATCCACTAAAAGTTGGATATTAGTATAAAATTCATTATGGTGCTTAATTTCTTTTCCATTAATTCTTGGATAATGAAGAGGTTTTGAAAGATAATGAAGGTGGCTTCGTGGCCAAGGAATTGAGTGGGAAGTGGTGGAAATAATTTCGGAAATTAAAGAAAATAATTTCTTTTTCTCTTTCCTTGAAAATCCTTATACATACCCTTTTTCCAGCCCACTTAAGGGCCTTTCTCGAAAATTCCTTTTCTCATTTTGCTTTGGCCGACCACGGGAGAGCTCAGGAGCAGGAGAAGGACGACTCTAACCTGTTGGTAAGCTTTTGATCATCTTCTACCTTGGATTCATGGTGAAAACTCAAAATCAATGCTTGATTCCTGGTTTTCTTCACTAGATTTCCAATCCTAGCCAACTTGTTCATCCAAAAGCTCAAGAACAGACCTTGGGCAGTTGCTGGAACTTCATCCACCATTAGATCCGTGGATCTTGGATCTTAGAGCTTGGAGATCAGATTTTGAGGCGGGTTTTATAACTCAAACCCTTAAACATTGATAATGCATTCCATTCTTCAATAATCGTTGATTATTTTCTTCTATTTGGTACTCTTTTGATTCATTGCTGAAATTCCCATGAAAAACGGTTGTTGTTCTTGGATGCACGAAGGAATATTATGATGACACCATCTTGTACACATTTCCCAAGAAAATCACTAGGCCAAACGGTTTCATAAAGTTACTCAAACGGTTTCAAACCGTTTAAGGGCAAACGGTTTCACCAAACCGAATGAGGGCAAACAGTTTCAAACCATTTGGGGGCATTGACCATGGTTGACCATTTGGAGATTTGTTTATAATGATGTTGGTTAATGACCCACTAATTATAATTGATTAGTTCCAATTGGTTCATGAGTTGAAGGACAATCAATCACCAAACCCTAACCGGGTTAAGTGATGTTTTCTAATTTGATTGAGTTAGAACCTTGGGTTGATTGACCCAAACAGTTTCATTACCATTTGGGAATCACCCAAATGGTCTGAAGACCGTTTGAGGGTCAACCAAGACCATTTTGAGGTCTAGGGTTGAGTATGGTTGGGTAATTGAAGATCCAAAGATACCAAACTGATTTGCAATCAAATGTTTTGATGATCAATCCAATGATCCAAATCCTAGTTGGATGTCATGGATTTTGATGTTGAGATGGGCAAGCTGTCTCAAGACCGTTTGGAGGTCATCCAAACGACCTCAAGACCATTTGAGGTTAGGTCATGTCCAATTTTGATGGCAATCCAATGGTTTCAAAGTAACTAGTTTCACAATGATTAACATTGAAGGATCATTGATTCCAAACCCTAATCCCATTGATTCTAAACCCGAATTGGTGATCAAATGAGGGTTAAATCAGTTGAAGGATGATATATTAAGCTCACTTTAAGTATGGTGTTAGGTTCAATGGATGAGTGGTTATATGAATTCAATCGATCAGGGGATCAACATTGGAAACCCTAAATCAACATGAGTGGTGGTGACCATATTTGGTCCATTCGGTTTTGAGGAGGTTTGGACCAAACATTCTCAAGACCGTTTGAGTCCAAATGGTCTCAAGACCGTTTGGGACCAAACGATCCCAAACCGGTTGAGGCTTAAACGGTTTCAAACATCCAACTTTGGCAATCGGTTTCAAGTACTACTTTGTCAAATGGTTTCAAAGACTAACTTTACCAAACGGTTTCAATGGTTTGTTCAAGACCGTTTGGAGGTGTAAACAGTCTTAGACCGTTTGGAGGTATTACAAGTAAGACTGTTTGAGGTCTGATTGGTCAAGACCATTTGGGGTCTAAGTGACCAAGATCATTTGGAAGATAATTAATCAAATCGTATGAACACTTAAAGTGGTTAAAGGTCAATTGTTTAATTGAACAATTATGTGATGTAAACCAAGGGTGATTATAATAATGGTACCTTTAATGAGATAGGGTGATTAGTACCCTTGAATAATTAATATCTAATGATCATGAAAGTAATGAAACAATAGAATTATGTGTCAATTCCTCATTCAAGTTGGGTGACTTAGTTTAATCAAATCTAAAGTAAGTATCATCCTATAGAGGATGAGAGAGAGAATTTCCTATATGAATGATAACCATGTAATGGTTAAGTCTTAACACTTTCAACATGGGTGAATGTCTAATTAGGGTATGATCCTTTATAGAGAAATCATGAAACCCTAATTATGAAGGTTAATGAATCATAACCTAATTGAGGGCATTGATAAGTGAAATCATAATACATGATGATGGTATGATCCTAATTTAGGGAAATGAAAATGAGAAACCCTAATTCAGTGTATTTTAATGATAAACCCTAATCTAGGGTGATGTAATGTGAATAGTAAACCCTAATTGTGGGTTATTGAATATAAACCCTAACCTAGGGTGATGCAATGTGAATAGTAAACCCTAATTCCAAATAAGGTGAAGGAATATGTGAAACCCTAATTCTGGGTTATACTATATAGCATGAAGCTCTAAGGTTGAATAATGGAACGATGAGTCATTAAGCCTAATTGAGCTAAGGGGATGATTAACCCTAATCGAAATGAAAAGGGAAACCCTAACCTTGGTAAGGGCATAGTGGTGTAACCTTTGAATAGTGATGTTATAATTGTTTTGCATTGTACTGATATGAAATTGATGTATCTGTTATCATCTGTACTAATCATGCAGGTTTTATGAGATAATGAACATAGTCAGGTATGAGCTATGATGCTTTAATTATTGAAAGTGCTTTATGAGCCTTGTGAGCAATGATATGCTATGTTGCCTAGTGAGAGGTAACCAAAGAGATTAATAGGATTTAAGAGCCATGTGAAATACATGCACTGTAATTATCATGTTTACACTGTCAGATGACTTGATGGCATTAAGTTACCTGTTAAAGTGGTAACAAGTGTTTTGGTGATCTAAGGGTTTGAACACCTATATTCTTGAATCATGATGATGAGATGATAAGAAACTGAGTTCCCAATGTTAATAAAGCCGTGAAATGAACTTGATGGAAATAGTACTCATTCTTTATAGCAATTGTTATAATGGCTTATGTTTGAAAACATGCCTGATGCTAAAAGAATATTGTAATGTACCTAAATAATCAAGTGAAATGATATCATGTAGAGCCCTGACCATAGATCCATCATCGTCAGTAGTTTAGTGATGGTGAAACAGGTTTACCTAAGGGAACTCCTGGAGAGCATACTTTTGAGTATGTTGGGGTTATGGACGTGAATATCCTTATGCCTTAATGGAGGAATTGATGTGAGATAAACATTAAATCTCTCAATCCTTCATTATATGTATATGCCGGGATGGATGTATCACTATTCTCCCGATGATGATGTTAATGTCGAATCGATGTGAGATAAATATGAAATCTCTCAATTGCGAAGAGAGTACAACATGCCATTGTAACTCTAATAGCGAAGTTGCCAGTATACCCTGAAAAGCTATTTGGCAGAGACACGAGATGTCCTGCAAGTTATTTCCTCACACTGACTGAGGAGGATGAGGTCATGGAAATCCGACTCTTCTATTGACCTATGTATGGTACCGATTTCGATGGTCGGTTGGAGTATGAGTGGTATACCTCATCTCCTCAGGGCATATGTATGTTTATAAAATGTAATCAGCCATGTAGCATATTTGCTTAGGGTTGAATTAAGAGAATCAATGGTTGATGATACATTGCCTATTATGTCTTATTTGGATAAATGCTATACATGTTCTTCATATTCCTTATTGAATAAATGACATACTGCTTTATCAAGACATAACTGAAATGAACTGTATGGAGAATACTGCTCTACATAGTTTAATCAATGATTTACCTGCTATTGAATATTTATGATTCTTCTGCTTAGTGTTATTCTATTATCTGCAATAATAATGTTTCTGGCGGAGAGTTATATCTCTCGCTGGGACAATTTTCAAATTGTCTCACCCCGTGGGATTCAACTTTTTAGGTAGACGCCGAGGAAAAGGTAGAAACCCTACAGTGGGTGAGCAGCAACAGCAAGGACAGCAGTGATCCTCAGGTGGAGACATTGTCTATCAAGTCATGTATATAGAGAGTCCTATGTGTCGTCTTTGTACTCTCAGGTCCTAGGAGTCAGTAGATGGTTTAATATCGATATGAGAATTTTGGCTTGATGCCTCGAGATTTTTGTACACTTCTTATGTACAGTTTAATAGGGCAGTTAATGCTTGTGACTCTCGAGATGAGATGATACAGAAATGTACTGATGAACCGAAATGTAAATAACTTACTTTGGTTCTTTATGAAAAAGTTTTAATTTTTAGTGATTTTCAGTAATTCCGCTGTTAATGATTGCTTCCGCATTAGTTAATCTTGTTTTTGTGAATCGTACGTCACAATTTCCATGACTGGTTCAAAGTTGTTGAGAATTTTTCTCACAGAAGAGAAAAAGTTCTATGTATAGGAGACACCAGGGCTAGATGAACCTACTCCCACTGCACCAAAGCCTAACAAGGATGCTTACAAGAAGCACGTTGAAAATGTCATTGATGTCAAATGCCTGATGTTGTGCTCAATGAACTATAAGTTGTAGAGGCAACATGAGAATATGGATGTTATTGAGATGGTAACATATCTTAAGAACATGTACCAAGATCAGGCAAGACAGTAGAGATATGATGTCTCCAAGGCGATGTTCAAGTATAACATGGCAGAAGGAGATCCAAAAGACCCTCATGTGCTTAAGTTGATTGAGTATGTGAAGAACCTTGATAGACTGAGATTTTTCTTGGGTTAATATTTGGCCACAATGTGATTTTGTTGTCAATATCAGAGTCATACAATCAATTTGTCATGAACTGCAACATGAATGATTTTGACAAGTCATTGACAGAGTTACTTGGCATGTTGAGAACAATTGAGGCAAAAATGAAGAAAGGCAAGCCCAAGTCTATGATGTCGATTGCCAGATCAAAGGGGAAGTTAAAGGGTAAAGGCAAAGCTAAGAAGAGTTCTAAAGCTGGCTAGAAACCTAAGTCTCTTGCACTCAAAGCAAAGGGAGGGGTGAATAAGGGAGGTAATTGTCACCACTGTCACCAGCATGGATATTGGATGGGCAATTGCCCTCTCTACCTGGAGGAACTAAAAAATAAGGAGGAGGGGATAGATATCTCCACTTTAGGTGGATATGTTATTGAGATAAATTTATCTACTTCTTCATCTTGGGTACTAGTTACCATATGTGGATCTACATATGCTTGAATATGCATGATTTGAAATGAAGTAAGCCTCTACAAAAGGGCAAGGTCAGATTGCAAGTCACAAATGGAGCAAGAGTTGGTGTCACTACAGTTGGAACCTATAATTTATCTCAGCTCACAGGGCATGTCATAGAGTTAGTGAACTACTATTTTATATCTACCAGTAATAAACATATTATATTTTTTCCACATCTTGTATGGATAAGGATGAATATGAATATCATATAAGGAAAGGGTTCTATTTCAAAAGATGAGATCTTTTATGGAAATGCCCCAATGTCTTATGATATTTATTCACTAGATCTAAAGACAAATGTTTAAAACATAAATATCAAAAGAATAAAACTTGATATCTCAAATAAATGAATACCTATAGCATTGTCATCTAGAGCATATAAATGAGAAATGCATTTCTAGAATCCATAATGATGGTTGTCTAGACTCTTTTGGTTAATGAACTAATAAATACATGCAAGTCTTATTTATTGAACAATATGGCAAAAGAACCTCTCACAAGATGTAATGGGAGAGAAAATATTCTATTAGGGATAGTACATATTGATTTACATAGACCGTTTAGAATAAATGTTAGAAGTGGTTACAAGTACCTCATTATATTTACTGATGATCTCAATAGATATGGTAATTTGTATTTAATGAAATACATGTATGAATCTCTTGAAATGTTCAAATAGATCATGAATGAAGTATGTAACCAACTTGGTAAAAAAGTATCAAGACATTTCTATATAATCAATGTTGAAATATTTTGAGCCAAGTGTTTGAAGACCCTATAGAGAGGCCATGATATTGTATCACAATGAAATCCACATAAAACATAATTATGTATCAAAAAGAAGGAACCACACCATGTTGGGTCATTGATGTGATTATCAATGAATCTCTCTATATATATAATCTTCAAAATTCCTATTGGGAACATGCTTTACACTAAAACAATGTACCATCTTAAAATGGTTTAAAAGAAAGCATATGAGATATGGCATGGGAAGTGTCACAATATGTCTTTTATAAAGATTAAGGATTGAAATCTTATGTAAGAAAATAGTTTCCTTGAAAAGCTTTGTCAACAAATCATATAAATGTCGTTGAAAATTACTTTATATTCCAATTTGACAAAAAAAGTGTTTGTTGCTAGGATGGTTGAATTACTTAAGAAGAACTTAATTCCAAAGGAATTAGTGGGAGAAAAATAGAACTTAAAAATTCAAGACAAATAAGAAAAAATTGAATCTAAAGGGTTACACTGTGAAAAATGAGAATCGTAAATAGTTGTGGAATCTCAAGTTCCTATTGTAACACAAAACCTTGTAGTTCTAGTAAAACAAACCTTGAGCTTTAAAGATTATAACTCAAGAAGGTGGTGTTGGTCATGGATGATGAATCAACAACCTACCTAGAAAGCTATGGAGGGACTAGAGTTTGACAAATGGCTTGAGGTCATGGGATAAAAAATGGAATCCATGTGCACTAAAAAGGTATGACCTTGATGGATCCATCTGAAGGGTAAAACCCATAGGGTGAAGTTGGGTCTTTAAAAGGAGACCAGCATGAATGGTAATGTACAAACCTATAAGAGCATATTGGTTGCAAAGGGTTTCAATCTGGTTTAAAGTGTTGAACATGATGGAATCTTTTCACCAGCTGCCATGGTTAAACCCATACGGATCATGTTTGGCTTTACATCTTAATATGACTATGAGATTTGGCAAAATGGATATTAAAACCACATTCCTTAATAGGAATATTGTTGAGGGTGTTTTCATGAAACAACATAAACATTTTATAAATACGTATAATGCAAATAAAGTCTATAAGCTATGAAGGTCAATCTATAGATTGAAGCAAGCAACTAAGAGTTGGAATCTTTGAATTGACAAGATAGTCAAAGAGTTTGACTTCTATCAAAATGAAGATGAAATCTATCATTACAAAAGATTTAGTGGGAGCATATTTATATTCCACATAATGATGGGGAATAACATCCTAATACCACAAATGTTAAAACCTAGCAAGGAAAGTACCTTCTCTATGAAGGGTTTAGGTGAAGCATCCTATGTGATAGGAATTGGGATCTACATAGATAGATCTGAAAGGCTTCTTAACCTAAGTAAGAGCACATACATTGACATGATGTTGAAGGAGTTCAACATGAATGACTCAATGAGAGAAACTATATCCATGATCTATGGAATTCGTCTATCAAAAATCCAGTGTTCCAGTTCTTATGAAGAATGGGAAAACACGAGTAGGATGCCATATACATTCACAATTGGATCTATCATGTATGAAATGTTATGTACTCATCCCATTGTCTCGAATGTATTGGACATGACAAGAAGATATTTGTCAGATCCTAGTGAAGGTCACTAGATTGCCATACAGAACACCCTTATGTACTTGAGAAGCACTAAAAGGATTAGTTCCTTATTATGGTGATAAGGAATAGTTGGATGTAAAGGGTAACACTAATGAAAACTTCCAAATTGACAAACATTAATGATCGCAATAGAAATTGTGCTTGACCATAAAATGAGAACTGTAAGCTGGAAAAGTTCCGAGCAAGAGACACTTGTTTAATTCTACAATAGAAACCAACTATCTTGGTGTTATGAACATGCAAATAATATTGCATGGATCAAGAAGCTCATTTGGATGAACTTATGCGAGGTTCCAACCGTTGATGACACAGTAAAAATATTGTGACAGCAATGGAGCTACATATTAAGCATGGAATCTCGGATCACATACTATGACAATTCCATTACATACGAAAAGAGGAGATGTGAAACTTGCAAAATACCAACTAGAGACAAATGTTGCTAACCCTCTAAATAAGTACTTGCACAGTAGAAACATGATGGACATGTTTAAGATCACTTGGAATAAGTTTTGTGGGTGCTTGGGTCTAAGTGCAAATGGGAGTATGTCAGTATGTATGTTGAGAAAGCCAATCATATGATGATTGTAATGGCATATCTTGTAAATGACTTGATTGATAATAAAGGAAATCTTCGATTTATTCTATTTTATTCAATTATGAGATAATGATATAACATGATAAATGTCTAAAGAATGACATTACTCTATGACATATGTCTTCGGGTTGAGGATCTAAGTAATGAGATCATATAGATGTTAGGAGAACATGCATTCTTGTTATGTCCCTAGTCAGATGTTATTGTGG
This sequence comes from Alisma plantago-aquatica, assembly GCA_963693085.1. Lineage (NCBI taxonomy): Eukaryota > Viridiplantae > Streptophyta > Magnoliopsida > Alismatales > Alismataceae > Alisma > Alisma plantago-aquatica. Next base: position 653,314,740 of record OY856412.1, on the reverse strand, counting down.
AGACTGTTAGACAACAATAACACATAAGACTAGAATGTGTGTTGGTTGATTATAAAATACTATTAAGTCATGATATATGATATCGAACCAAACACATAGACACTTGTTAAAGAACAATGTATCGAACAGACCCACCTTCAGACTGATGCATGGAAACCATAATTGGTATTTATGATCATCTCCCATAGTGATGGCGATGATTGTGGTTCTTAGACCTACAATCATTGCACTCATCACATATTGTTTGGTGTACTTTAACATCATCAAACGTTAACTTGAATAAGGGCTTCCATAAATGTTACAACCCCAATTTTTGGGATCATTTGGTGAGAATGTAATTTCTCATAATAAAGATAAATGAACAAATAATGATGTCTTTTGACAGAATGCATGAATTTCGTTTAAAATAGCCTTGTTGATTTATTTGTGGGCTTTATTGGCTATTGGGCCCAATAACAAGGAAAAGACAAAAGAAACTCCATTATTAATAAGAAATGGAGAAAAGAAAAATGTAGAAACCTCTAGAAGGTAATAGAGTGTAATCCAAAGGTGGTTTTCGTGCCTCTTGGGTTCCTTGGGTTCCTTAGGTTCCAAGGAGTCCAAAATTGCAAAGATAAAAGCAATAAGAAAAGAAAAGATCAATTAGATATTTCTTTATTAAAAAAAGAAATTGAAAATAATGATTAAATATGGAAAATAAGTATAATGGAGTTGTCCTTGATGGATTTTCGTATCTAAAGGATTCCTAATGATAAAAGGGATGCCAATGAGGAAAATAAAAAGAAAGATAAAGAGAAATCCTCGAAAAGAGATATTTTAATAAAGAAACGAATAAGATAATGAGAAATAATGGATATAAATGCATCTAGAAGGATAATGAGTATCCACTAAAAAGGATTTAGAAATATTAGAGTTTCTTGGGGACCAAGGAGCCCCAATGGAGAAAAGGAAAGAGAAAATATATATTTTAATGCATAAAATATGCCTTATAAGTCTTTGACTTGCATATGAAGAAATATGGGTTTTCCTTTCTCTTTTTGGACTCAAACTTCGTACATGGTAGATTAAGTCTTAATAGACTTTCACTTAAAATTTGAGTTAAAAAGGAACAAGGGTTTGGGAGATACGAATTTCCTACGAAATTGCTAAAAATTGGCTTTATTCAGAATTAGGAAAAGGATTTTCCTTTTTGATCAAACGCGGATAACACAGACCGTTGGATCTTAATCCAACCGCAATCGGTCATCGTATAAGTCCCACTGGGACTAGGACTCTGCGAGATTACAGAGGATTTTCCTCTCTGAATTTCTTGAGATCCATAGAGAGTGGTCATCTAATCGTAGTCCCATTGGACTCAGGAGACGAAATCGTAGGGAATCATCCCTGGTTTGCACATGTTTGGCCTTCGTTTTGGGAAGCCCCCAATTCCCACGAACCTGACCTTGACTCTATAAATAGGGGAGGGTTATGGAGGGAACCAACATCCCTTTTTACTAGTCCAATCGCTGTGGAAGAGACCAAGGATCATTTTCGTGCGATCAATTGCTCTTTTCGACCTGACCTTCACCCTCGTCGTCACCGCAAAACACGTCGGAGTCCGGTGAGTAGGGGACGACCTTGGCAAGGCTCAGGCAAGCAATTGAAGCCCTCTATGACTTCGACGAATGGAGATAGAGCTCCCTGGCCTATCAATGTGAGCAAAGGAGGATGAGAGCTCGAAGTCAACTCCTTAGTTGACCGTCGCGACAACCCTGTTCTCGAGCGAGGTTGAAGACAAAGGCGTGGGTTATTTACAATAATACCCCTCCACATCTCTTTTACTGGTAAGGACATTCTCATCCTTTACTCGTCTTAATCGCATGAGGCGCGTGGAATCCTGGTCGCTGGATCCTCAGTGGACCAGCGGACCACAGATCCAACGCTCCTCATTTTTCTGAATTAGTCAATAAAGCAATAAAAAGGGGTTTTCTTAATAAAATCATATCTTGAGCTAGAAAACTAAGATGAGGGAAGTCAATACATGAAAAATGATCAGAAAAATGCGAGGGATACATTAAAAATAGTTTGGGAACCTAAATCAGTATCTTTTTGCAAAAGTATCTAATGTGGGTAAAAAAAGGTATTAATTTGTGGGTATTAACCCTAATTGATGATCGAAAATAGATTTAATCTTGCAAGTGTGTAAATTTGAGCATTATTAATTGGTTTAATGATTAAGATAGATTTTAACATGTTTTGATGATGGAATTGCAAGTATTAGGGTTTTAAACCTAATATGTTGATTAAAACCCTTAGAAACCCTAAGTGAGGGAAAAATGGAAGAAAGGATATAATAATCCGAAAATTAGGGTTTTTGTGATCCAAATCTGATCTTAAGATCTTAATGGGAAACAAACTGAGATAATTATGGTTTGATGGATATTTTGATAAAAATAAAGTAAAAGTGGTAAAAAGGAAGTGAAACCCTAATTATGGTCAAAACCCTAAAAAGGGGCTAGTAACCCTAGGACGATTAGGCCTATTAGATTTGTATATCATGATCCATGATAGAAAATATTGGATGAATATTTTAGGATTGAAGTGTGCTTGCTTGAGTTACTTTGGATTACTTGATTGTTTGGATTAATTCTGCACTCAGGACAGCTTGACAAGTATATATGTGGTTAATTAATTATGGTTAATCCCATTAGTTTCCTGAGGGTTTTCCAGATGTTTCCTCACATTGAATGCAATCTAAACAGTTTGGATGTTCATACTGCAATTATAAAGTCACTATGGCTATCACATATATATATACATGTGAATTCTCACACCTACATGCCACCCTGATGGAAGATGCCATAAAGGTCAGGCCCAGGAGGGTAGACCCATGGGCACCATGAGAGGTGACCCCAAACACCAAGCTCGGGATGAGAAGGTGGTCTATTATACATGACTATGGAGCACCATGAGAGGTGACTCCCAGGCACCAAGCTCGGGATTAAGAAGGTGGCCTTAAGTCAATGGCAAAAGAGAAACCCTAGAGGGGTATGCTAGGGTTAGGGCAAAAGCGGTGGAGAATGACACATTGAAAATGTAAATTGTCTTGTTAAATAATTTGATTGTGATTATGAAAATGTTAGCCATATCTGTGAAATTTTGGATGTCCCCACATACCAGTATATTCCTGTATATTGATTGATGTTTTATTTTTCGGCGTTTTAGGTACAACCCTGAAATGAACAAATAGTAAAGTGACACATTGTGAAATTGAAAATAAAGTGCAAGGAGGATTAGAAAGATTAATTCAAGCTCTGGATAGATAGATTTCTAAAGTTTTTCAAAGGTAAGTAAAGTTTTAATTTTATACCATGTTTTCAGTTTTGTTGGTAAAATTTTATAATTGTTATTGATTATTTGTCGAACCTTTGATCCAGTTTATTGGGCTAACGGCTCTGATCTCTGGGTCTCCCTTAAGTGGGGGTTACCGAGAGATGGGGTCATTACAATTGGTATCAGAGCATATGTTCCTCATTTAATCTGTAATAATTATAAAATTTTACAAACTCTGTAGAACCCAAGGGAGTTATTAGAGGATTTTCCAAAAGACAGAGGTGTCTAGAAAAGGATCACGTCCGGGGGCTGGCAAGATTTTCCTCCGCACTGCTAGTCGAAATACGAGGACTCCCGGATTAGTGTGACTCCCTGGCCAATGTCTCGGGATTTGACTTGAAATAAGATACCTTTAGGACTCTCTCATCTTATTCATCCCTTCTCAACTTAAATGTTGTTAAGGACCTTAAGGATTAGGGTTTTCTCTCTTTTCCTCACCCTCTTGAGGTATGGGTAAGGTTGATAAGGTTTAAGGAATCCTCCACCAAATTAATAAAAAGTATGTAAATAAGATGTCATGGACATAAGCTTAATAGATTAAGCATAAAGGAATATATACATGCTTAGGTCATATGACATAAGTTGTCATGCCCTCAGGAGATACATGAGGCTATACCTTCTTGTCAGGAAGATAAGTAAAGAGAGAGTTAGTCTTGGAGGTAGAGATCTCCATTAAAAGTAGAGACCTGGCACATCCTCTGAGGATGATGTTAACCCTAACCCTAAGTGAAGGTTAGAAAGAGAGATGACATGAGGAATTAGATGTCAAGATACACCAGGCGTGAGGGTGGACGTGCTTTTGGATGCCCATATGAGCCATGAGAGGTTGGCTGACTGAGTACCTTTGGTAACCCAACCCTGGGAAGGGTCGTGCATGTTAGAGTGAAGGATAGATCCTTCATTGAGGAGGTTAGAGAAGAACCTATGGAACCCCATGAGCTTATATGAGCATGGCATAGTAGGTAACCAGAATACGTCAGCAGTGTGAGTAGTAGGTTGAAACCCTGACCAAGGGAGTATGTTGGATAGCTAATGAGATAAGCATAAAGGGTTATGTATAACCTTGAGCAAACATAAGCTTGAACGTAGGTATCACCCATGTAGGGGTATGGTTGTGAGCTTGATCCACCTTCATGGGGAGAGGACCTTTAGTAATAAGGTTTGTTGTGGAGTAGCTCTAGAGAGAGAGAAAGTAGGACCCAAGCAAGGAGGATGGAAGCTTAGATTCTAAGACATGAGGAACAGTGGGGAGAGAGGATGATGCTTCTAGAACCTATGTGCTTATGGTATATGAGTTTACCGGCTGAGATGAGACAAAGAGTGCCTTAGACCCTGAGGAGGTTTAAGTAGCAAGTTGTGAGGCCTTGTACCTGGTTGACTGTCCTTGAGGAGGACTAAACTATGAAGTGTTGCTTGAATAAAAGGAACATGGAAAGCGCATGACATACATTGGACATGCTTGGTTCGTGGTTAAAGGTTGAGTATGCAGTTGGACAGCTGTGGCATAAAGAAATGAACCTAGGGTTCCTAGGTATAAGAGGGGAAGTGGTGTACCTGATGCTCATGATGAGGTTTTAGTTTCAATTGTTTCAAGCATGGTACTCCTCATGGTTAGAGGAGAGGGAACCCCTTGAGTTTAAGGTATGTTTGATGAAACCCTCACAGCTAATTTGATGATGTGGGAAGGTATGGTCGTGATCCAATGTTGAGGAATGAGAACAAGTATGACCTAGCATGGTTTAGTAGGTGGTCTGCTTGTGCCTTAGTAGCTTGCCAAGGTTAAGCATACTCAGGTGGATGCAAACCCTAGTCATAAGGATGTTTGTGACCTTGTTGTCAAGAGTTGTAGTTTCCTCCCATCTTGGGAGAGGGACCCTTTGGTAGGGTGTATACCAATTTTGTGGGTTTTGAAGAAACCTAAAGAGGTCCCATAGGATCTTAAGAAGCTAAGTGAGAAGTACATGGTATGAGAATGAACATGTAAGACCCATAGATAACCATCTCTAAGTGCATGTGGATGTGTTACCATGGAGGTAACTGGTATGGGGCCTGACCAAGGTAGGCAGGTTGCCATGACCCCTATGAAAGGATGAAAGTCAGCCCATGAATGCAGGGAGAGAGGTGATGAAGGCTTGGGTAAGGTTCTAAGCTGGACATGTACTATAATAGAATCCTAAAGTCTATCCTAGGGTCAGGTAGGGATAATACTGATGGAAGTAGGAGTTTCCTAATTTCCTAGTTGCACATGACCAAAGGGTCGGGAGGTAACAACTATCATTGTCTGAGGGCCATGAGTTAGGAGATTAATCACCTTCATGAACTCATGCGACCCAAAGGGCAGATGAGTTGGGCACTCTCTGGATGCATGAGGGAAGAGGGATGACCCCAAAAGTGTCGGCACCCTATAGACCTAGAGGAGATGACCAAGGATTGTGTGTAAACCCCAGTAGGTTCGAGATCAGTTTTCCAGGGAAGTAATTTTTTTTGATATCATGATGTTTGTGATATAGAGACATAAGTTGCACGTTTCAACTTAGATTTGAAGGTGTACTGGCAAGGTGGGATGTACCATCTCTACTCTTGGAACAGGTTGAACTTTGTATTTGGACGACCTCCAAATGTTTATTTCCTCTTATTATGGGAGTCAGAGATAGGACAGTACGCTTGCCATACACCAAGGAGAAAGATGAGGTAAGTTGGAATGATGCTATGAGGTATGAGGACAGAAACGATAACATGTCCTTGTGGGGTGAACGAAACATGGATGGTTTACCAACACTAAGAGTATTAAGGTAGTCATCTTGTGAGGATGTTGTAACATGAGTTATGTGGAACTTGCATGTGATACAAGGTTGAGTTTGATAACCAAGAAGATGAGCTCAAATTTTCTTGATGAAGATAGACTTAGAGTTCGAGATGAAATGATAAGTGGAATACATGGAGGTGTATGTCTTCGACTCTACCTAACACCTAAGGATGTGAAGTGGTAATGGATGCTCCGGCTGAGATGCAGCTGCCTAGTATAGATGGAGGCTGGAAGAGGCTGAAAGAAGATAAGTTTGGCTAACACGCAGATGCAACAATATCAGCTGATCAAGTTAGTAGTTGTTTGGTTGGCCAGCCTAGGCCTTGATGCAATAAAAGGATGGTTGAAGAACCTCAAATGCACTTCTTTGGAAAGGAAGGTGATAAAACCCTAATGAGAGTGGTTTAGGGTTTCTGAGGAATCGATCTTGAAGAATCATGACATACAAGAGATCATGGTTTTAAGACCACCATACATCATGATACTACAAAGATAGTAAGTGATAGTAGCACTTTGGATGCTTGATGTGAAGTTGCATGTGGCATGTGGCCATGCAAGCCAGGGGTGAAGGACGAACACCAGTAACCCAGTGCCTTGACATAGAGGATAAAGAGTCCCTGAGAGGGAATGGGAGTTCACCACTATGGATGTTGTAGTAAGTCTCCCCTTGATCAAGAAAGATTAAGATGCAATATGGGTTATGGTAGATTGCCTTACCTAGATGACAAGAGAAAGAAAGAGTATTATCAAGGGACAGATCGGGTTGAACTACTTATAAGAGAGAGAGAGATGGTTCTGCTACTCCATGATGCGAGTTCAAAAGTTCTTGAGTAGGACCTAAAGGTTCACTTCCATTAGGGGGAAGTAGATACATGAAGAACTCGATGTCAGTACAGTTTATCACCCCATACTAATGGATAGTATGATCCAGACTAGAGGGTCTGATGACAGCATGTGTGCTCATTCAGGGTGATACATAGAGACAGTTCTTAAGATGTGATGTTAACCATCATAGCCTTTATCGAGATGCAAGAAGTTCTATAAGGAGGTTGTGTCGGTCACCACTTCATTAAGATGATGTTGGTGAAGGAGGCCTCGTGAAGGTTAGAAAAGAACCACAGTGTGTGCATATGAAGTCGCTTTGATCGTGCAATGGCTGAGGGGGAGGCAGAAGTGACATCAGTCATGAGTTGATGTGAAGCAGACTGACATGCAGTTCACTGTGGGAGAGTATGTGATGTGAAAATTCGACCCCTCTAAGATACAACTGAGAAGGCTGAGTCCCCGATGTATGGGTCTATTTGAGATGGATTGGTGGACATGGTTGTGTTTAGCCTTGCCCCCAGGATAACATGATGTGTAATGTGTTCCATGAGTCTGATCTAGAGCACTATGTGAGGTACCCAAGCCATGTGCTGAGCCCTGAACCTATTCAACTTTTGAGAGGTTGAAATGTCCTGAGTCACCTATGAGGGTATGATATACCAAGGTAAGAAAGAACTCAGATGGAAAAATATGAGATGATGAAGGTTCTTGGGAAGCACCATGGAAAGGGTGAAGCCACATGGAAGCCCTGATGGACATAAGAAAGGCTTATCCTGAATTGTTTGTTTGCTTGATGGAATTTTGAGGACAAAATTCTTATAAGAGGGGAAGGATGTTACAACCCCAATTTTTGGGATCATTTGGTGAGAAATGTAATTTCTCATAATAAAGATAAATGAACAAATAATGATGTCTTTTGATTAAATGCATGAATTTCGTTTAAAATATCCTTGTTGATTTATTTGTGGGATTTATTGGATATTGGGCCCAATAACAAGGAAAAGACAAAAGAAACTCCATTATTAATAAGAAATGGAGAAAAGAAAAATGTAGAAACCTCTAGAACGCAATACAGTGTAATCCAAAGGTGGTTTTCGTGCCTCTTGCACTATAAGAAAATTGGCTATTTGTGAAGGATGATTCCTTCACAAATGTACATTAATTCCTTCAATAAAAAATTCGGTTGAAGGCCATTCCTTCACAAAAAGTCCTACTCTAAAAGCCTCTTCACAAATACTTTGATGAGAGACTCTAGCCTTCACAAATACTATTTTGAAGGACTATTTGACCTTCACAAAAAAACTTCCCAGGCCTCCCAAATACATTTTTGAAGGCTAATTTCACAACTTTCAATGAGGTTCTAGGGCCTTCACAAATACATTTATTGAAGGATTATTTGACCTACACAAAAACAATTCCCAGGCCTCCCAAATACATTTGTGAAGGCTAATTTCACAACTTTCAATGAGGTTCTAGGGCCTTCATAAATATACTTATTTTATCATGAATTACAATTGTGATCTATGTTTTCCTATTTGTCAATGAGGTTTTAACTTTCTTATTTTTCATTAAGTAATATTTTTGTGGCTTCTATCATGCACAAAGAATATTTTAATAAACTAATTTAGTTAATAAGACACAAGAACCATAACAAATCACTCTTTTGAAACATTGCTTTTTATTTCACATAGAAAAATTGTTCATTACATAGGGGAGGACATCGGCCTTTTCCCCTTAATCGATACAAATTTCAATGTAAGTATATATCGACATTTTGACTTTATCACTCATTTAGCCAATGACCAACTTTGATAATGTTGAGAGGAAGCTTGGACATCAGGCCTTGTCCAGCATAGAGTTCATGCTCCACTACAATGTCAATGTGGTGGCATGCATCTGTTTTTCCTGTGTGACAAATGCTTGCAACTTGAAGTATAAGGGTGAAGAGGATTGCTGAAGAAGGTGTGAAATGGGCATTAACATTGAAAGGTCTTGTGCTTTCTTCACTGCGTAGATCAACTGGATTCTTTGTAGGTGTGTGGTCGTGCTATTTTTGGAAGATGCTATTTCCTCCAAAATGCTTAGCATCGGAGTCACGCCTGATCCTCCAGCAATTAGGACCAAACTGTCATAGTTGAAATGCCACCAAGTTATACGTAAGCTCAAAATAATCTATCAAATAAAAACCACATTATCATAGTTAACTTACTCATTTAGCATTTTTAAAATATGTTCATTAATTGATAGCTTTACACTTAGAATTCATAATTACAGTTCAAATAATCAAGTTTTATTGCATGTTCTGTACAAGATATACATACCTCAGTAAGAGATTTGTCGAAGGTCCATATGGACCTTCCATTGCGATGAGAAAAGACTTTCTATGACTATAACCTGAAGTCAGCAATGACGGAAGGTTATCATAAAGTGTGCTAGTCCACCAACCTTGGCACTTGATCGTGATGGACATAGTTTCACTGTTTGTTGCTGCGCTAGAAGTTATGTTGAAAGGGTGCCAATGAAACCTCGATATACTTGGCACCTTTATGAACATCATGCTAGTTGCAGTGTACCTCAAACCTCCAATCAGAGATATCAACTTCCAATGAATAAATTTGACAATGAAACCTTTTAAATCAGCATGCTCAATTACATACTTGGGTAATTTGCAAGAGTGAGCTGCACTGCTCTACATGGCAGCAGCTGAGCAGACATCAAGCAGGCTATGTGAAGAGAATTCCACTATGGCGTAAAAATTGAGTAGAAAAGGTTTTCAATATATCTTGAGGTGTTAAATCTTTCTCTTTATTAAGGCTGGCTTTAGCTGTGGTATCTTTTGGTAGAACACGAACATCTCTGCCCCTCCCTCTCCCTCTTCCACTGGCTCTAGCTGGTGCCATCTTAACTGCAGATACTTTGTTGCTTTGAGGTAGCTGAGAATAACTTTTCCAGTTCTGTAACAAATATTATTAGAAACATGTCAACCAATGGAAGATTATCAATAGCAATTCAGTAGGCTGAACAATCTATGAAGAGCTGCAAAGAACATCACAACACCACTATAGCTCAAAGCAATAAAAGAAACTGACCTTTATTATAGAATTAAAAAAGCATTGAACCAGGTACGCTAATAAATAGATAACCATTTTCAGAACTAGGGTGCTCATATGCAACTTTCTTCTTCTCCCGGATAACGTACTGCATCTTTCATGATTCTCTACGAATTGTTTGAATCTTTAAAGTCCAGTATGCATATCTAGGGTGCTCAACTGCTCGTTCCTCTATAGCTGCCAAGGCACAACTACAGTCTGATTCAAAAATGGCATTCTCAACTCTGTTATCTGTCGCATACTATATTGCCTCCCAGATTCCTATTAATCATTGATATCATCAGGAGCAGATTTCCAAGTTGAAACTAATAAGAATTATCATATATGACCAAAATCTGAAAAAGCAAAACAACCACAAAAATATCATGTATCATTACTGACTAACCAAGGAATTCTCTTTCAGCCCACAATCAATACCATTGTCACATCCGCTGCCAGGAACTCCTGCCAAATCAAGATTCCTTGTAACCATATCATTTCCTGGAACTCTGGCATTTTCACGGGCTGTTTTCTCAAGATTCTGTGTAGCCATATCATTTCCCGAGAGATGAGTCAAATTTTCATCTATGTCCATGTCTGAATCATCTGCTGTGAATGCCCCAAGGGAGTCTGAACATTCATTTACTCCCAAAACCATCTATGACATGTGAAGAAAACCAAACATGATGCTTGAACGTAATAATAACAATATTGTACTTTGGATTCTAATAAGGAATCAGACATAAGGTATAATTACCTATGCAACCTACAAGACTGAGGCGCATAAACACTCCATGATTTTTTTTCTATTTTGAATTTTTCTTGTACATACCAGACAGTTACTAGTAAACATGGGCACTTCGCAAGAGCTCCGGCACCCAAGTCATATATGTATAAGACAGCCACATCTTGAACCTGTTGGTCACCCCTACCCATGTCCAAATTGTTCAAGTGTGTCCTGTTGGCATCTGAATATCTCATGTGGTGCAATTTCCTTTTCAACCATATGAATTAAAATTATGGGTTTCCTTTTAGCTGCCTATAGCTAAAGGTTGTATAACACAGATTGTGTGAAAAAGCAATGCATCATAATCAATTTTTAGGGAACCCACTCAATACAGCATAAAACCAATATAGGTAGATCAATAATAAACATTTAATGGTAATGGTTTGTGTGAGATGAAGGTAAATGAATCAAAATTCATTCTGTTTGTACTGTTAGATTCCAAAAACACATCTTAAATTTTGTAATGATAGAACTGCCTTGCCTAGAGTCACACCTAACATGACCTGAATCAGTTCTAATTTGACTAAACTAGACCTAAAGTTTCCTGATTTGAACTTAATGAACACAATCAAGCCGAAATAAACTATCCCGACAATTCAAACCTAAATTAACCTAATTGATCCCTAAAATTGGGTCAGAAATTAAGCACCACAGAGTAAGGCCATTGTAGTAACTTGGAGCTCATGTTTCGACCGCTCTTATGTGTAGCCCATCTAGGCTAGCGCCTAACAGATACATGTAATCATTTTAACCCAAATGTGTCAGTCCTCACATAATACTTGGAAAGGTTACAATTTATTGATAGATTCTGTAACAAATACTTGAAATAAAAAAGTAGATTAGTGAAGACCAAAAAAGGGAAAACAATGGAGACTAACAGAGGCATTCTTTTTGTTGTTATACGGATGTCTACTACCAGGTAGTCCAGCAGAATTAGCAATATTGAGCAGATTGTGCACCTGTTCAGGCTTGCTTGCACCCATTCCACTATGTACATGATGAGAGCAGTCGTTCTCATCTATCTCCATTATTGATTCATCATGTATAGGGTCCTCGAGACATTTTGAAGCATCATTCACGGGCAACATCTATTACATGGGATGAATGAGATTACCATTATGCTTACGAGCAATGAGATATGAGTGCTGTGAGTGAAGTCTGAAACCAATAAGACTGACTGAGATGTTCCTTTTGTTGGTAAACTGACTTTTGCTGTCTGGTAATCCAACAGAATCAGCAATCCTAGAAGACTTATGCATCTGTTCAGGCTTGTCTGCACCCACTCCACTGTGTAGGTCATGAGAAGGCCGACTATCATATAACTCCTTAAGGGACTTTGAATCATCAATACCAGGTAACATCTAGTATACGAGATGAAAGTAACAAACGAAATACTCATAAACTGTGATCCATGGCAAGTAATTTAAATAAGATGAAAGGTATCACAACTTACAGACACGGGATCAACCGATACATTTCCATTACAACTTAACTTGAAAGCAATGTGAAGTTCATCCCTTCCATTATCATTTAATTTGAAAGGACCAACCTATGAAAAGTATCAATAGAAATAAAAAACAAGGAGAAAATGGGAAAGTTAATAGGCATGAATAAACATAGAACAATTTGTTCAAATAAGGAAAAAACATTCCATGCATTCAAAGATATTGCAACTTTATTCTCAGTACAACTAATGCATGTCGAACTAATAGAGTGCATTTTATTTTCTATTAGAGATGTACACTTTCTGAGTGAAGAATGAGTATTTGGAATAGGTTTTGCAAAAATGGTGTTTTTCCCAGAATTATCAATGGCAACAGGAGGTGTGGTCATGTTTAAGTTGAAATCCACAAAACTAACAATTTTGAAATGATAAATGTACAAATAATATTAACCGAGATAATAGGGACGATCCTCATGAAATTGATTAGTTCGAGGCATGTACTCAAGAAAGCAAACTTCTTTGTATAGATGCATTCAGTTCAAGGCACTACATGTCACTTAGGCAAGAGAATCGTAGACACACCCTTCCTTTTGCCCTCTCTAGTAACTATAATTTTGGCAATGAGTGTCTTTTCCTTATCACTTTGAAGAAGTGCTCAATTTTAACTATTGTGTATAATCATTTGGATGGAACTGTTTAAAATAAACTATAAAACCGCATAAAAAAGCAACCAATCCAACATGCTATTTCAAATTAGTGGGTGAGGGTGAATATAGTCGTGGTTACAAGAGGACATTGTACGTCAGTTGGGACCTCTGGTACAAATGAAAGAATAAAATCTAGGAACTATAAGGTTTATGAGTCATGACACCCATGTAACAAGTAATTTGTAAAATAATCAAATTTAGTGGTGGACTATTTGTCCCCCCCACACACATAGTGCCCTAGATTCCACCCCACCCTCAAGAAAGATTTTACAAGGTCATTTGCTTTCTCTAAATTTGATTATATCCCTCATAGTTTCATTAATAAAATTGCACAGATCTCATAAATTATTATCTACCAGAATATAAAAAGAGTAATTTCACATATCAAGAGCAACAGATGACTAAAATGTAAGGGAATTGGGATTAACTGATGCTTTCTTGTTCATGTGAATAATTTTGTTATCATGTGATCGTCTACTGTCGTCTTCATTATTACTGGAGTTCATCATGTCAAGCTTCTCTACTCCAGGAAAACTTTGGAAGTAATGAGAAGATTGATTTTTATCTGTCTCTATTCTCACTCTATCATCTGATTGCACATTATGGGATTTTGGTCCAACTTTGCTGAGCAACATCTATGACATAATGATAATGAGTCATGAATCATGACATAGGTGCATTACACAATCTAAAAATGCACCAGAACTTACAGTCACTGAATCAACAGATACAGCTCCAAGACGGTCCATATTGAACCCAATTTTAAGCTTGGCAAGTACATTTATAGTAAATTTGATTGGGCCGACCTGTGAAAAGAAAATGAAAACTTAATTACAACATCAGCTATATAGATATATAGAATTGTTTTAACATTATTTGAAAGTGGAAAAACTTACTCTGTAAAAGTGTATTTTTATTATCAGTGGTTGACATGTGCTCATTCACGATTGCCTCTACTTACATAGTATTAGATGAGACAGTTAAATGGTAAGTGTGTGCCTACTCTGTTGCCTTCTTGTTGATTACAAGATTGTGGCTATCTAGGACTGTTAATAGCCATGAATAAACCTTTTTATAACTATGCTCATCTGTCATATTCTCTAGTACAGTAGTACTATATTAATAGCCATAGATATATATGGATTCAATTGTCAGATAAATTTTGGGGGCACCTCATAGGTCAAGGGAAAATATAAAAGGAGGCAGAAAACATTAAATGTTGCAAATTGCAACATTTAGGCATGGCATCAAATTATTTTTGTCCTAATATTTGATTGCATATGAAATCACACACAAGTCTTCTCTTCTATATCATGTCATGATAGCAGTAGCAATTACATGGAAAGAACAGCTAGAAAACAAATTTAAAATGTGGATCTCATGGAATCCATGGAAGCTTCACATGTTGATAAACATCAATTAAAATGTCAAGAAAATACCAAATAATATGAAAAACTAAGAATGAACTATGTGAGTAAGTAAAAAAAAAAGAATGGTAAGAAGAAAAGTTTAGTATATGATAAAGAAGAAGAATACAAAGAATGAGGTGAATGAGTATTCTGATAGATTGACAATGGTTAACTACAAGGTGGAACATATGATCTAATGTCCTATGGATCTCAAACACATGTTCTAAATACTATCTATATCCATGGAATTGTGAGGCTTCATAACAATTCTTCAAGCATTATGAACGTCTTCTGTTGCAGTATCCCTTGCATGATTTTCTCCACTTGTACCACCATGAGCCGGAAATGCACCAGTACGAGTTGAAGTTGGAAAATATTGACGCTGACAAAGAATTTAAATCTTCAATCTAAGATGATCATAAATAACCACACATTTGATAATACATTTATATAAATACCTGTGATCCACTTGTACCACCGTGAGCGGGAAACGCACCAATAGGATGACCATTTGGGAAATATTGCTGCTTGAAAAGAATTTAATTTTTCAATAAAGTTGAACATGAATAGGAAAATATCAGTAATATATATATTTTATATTTATACCTGAGATCCACTCACACCACCTTGAGCGGGAAACAAAATAGTCGGAGGCCCATTTTGAAAAAAAATGTGGCTTCAAAAAAAATTGATAGCATGAGAAGGAGTTTATTTCAGATAAGCCGTTATAAAAAATGTATGTAATGTCATACATGTGCTTGAAATGCAAGCCCTGGCCCATTGATACCATTTGAGGTAGCTTGAGTAGAAAACACACCAGGAGAAGCCTCATTTGAAAACATTTGAGCCTTTAAAGCAAGATTCTCATTTTCAACTTCTGTTATTTATAAAAATTTAAAATTCTTTAAATTTGTGAATATGTACCTGTGCTCCAAAATTTGACGATGTTGTACCAACAGAAGATTGACATACTCCAGAAGGGGGCAGATTTGGAAACACACTCGTCGGGCCAAACTGTGTACTTCTAGCTGATTCCGCCTATTGAAAATATAGAAGAGAATAAAACAACTTTTATTTATGTTGCAATATTATATCAATAAATTTAATCTGATACTCAATTGTTGCCATCAAACAACCTGATTTTGTTGCACCCATGTTATAAATTGGGACCAAGATTTTTGCATATTTTTCATTTCTTGGGTAACCTCTTTTAATTTATCCTACAATGAAATATACTTTTAGAAGACAATAATGACAATATCATATGATACTTACAAATTTGTTAAATTACTTACATCTTTTGCAATACTTTCTTGCAATAACATTTCATACTGAATTTTGGCAGCTTTCCCAGTATTCCCTTCCGCGGCATGTCCGAGTCCAATACCACGAACCCTATTCTTTTTTACGGGGTTGACTACACGCAAGAAGGCACGACATGTCACCTCATCGATTTGTGTTGGATCAGTTACTTCACCATTTGTAACTTCATTTTCAACAATATCAGTTATCTCATCCTGCCATTATTTGAACAAAGTCAATGTACAAACTAGACAAGTTTTATTTGAAAATTTAATATATGATTGATTAAAATATTGAATAAATTACCACCAACGGGTTGTTCTCATAAACTTTCTTCAAAAATTCTTGTTGAGTTGACTCCCCTTCCGCAGTTTTCTTTCATAAATCAAATAATAGGATTATTACTACTAGCTAAACAATTTCTTATTTAGAACTCATTGGAAATAAATACAAAGTGAAAGGTGATACCATTTCCTCCCTATAACAACTCCATGGTTTGGATCATGCAGTATGATGTATTTGTTTTTTTGACATGTTAACCTTATTTGTGGCAGCAATTTTCTATACAAAAAAAATTTACTTACTAAACACTATACATGAAAGATAAATGATTATATATTAATTTGATATTACCTCAGACTTCTCAGAAGACCATTGTTTAACAAGATTGTCAAACTGACGAATATCGAATGATGCATTCTGCTCAACCTTTTTCCTCATCAAATCTGGA
Source organism: Alisma plantago-aquatica (assembly GCA_963693085.1). NCBI lineage: Eukaryota > Viridiplantae > Streptophyta > Magnoliopsida > Alismatales > Alismataceae > Alisma > Alisma plantago-aquatica. The sequence goes on along the minus strand of OY856412.1, from coordinate 653,298,269 downwards.
TTATCCTTATACTTTAGATAGTAATCTTTCTTAACCCGTGACTTCCAACTTTGTAAAGCTTTGTGAATGTGAGCATCTACATAGTTCCATGCATTTGGATGATCTCCCAAATCAAAGAATTTCTGGAAAATATTTGGAGATGTTAAAAAACAATAAAAAAGTCTTAAAATATACACTAAGTCTAGACTAAAAGAAATTTTGTAATTACTTAAGTATCTCAATGCATGATTTTCTATCTTCAAATGCTAGTTGTGGTTGCTCTCTCCATTGTAGATCTAAACTCCATATTTATGGTTTTCTAGCTAATATGCCACAGAAACTATTCAACTTTATACTGTTCTTTCCAACTACATTACCTGTTGCATTCCATTCCACCTTGTGTCGCTGCTCTCCTGGTTTTGGAATTAGATTAACCTCACTTGCAGGGCCCCTTCCATATCTATGATGGTCATGTTCATCCTCAAGTTCCTCATGCTCATATCCTACTTCAGTTGAAGGAGAGGAGACTGTAGGTGAAGTAGTAGTGGGTTGTGGCGGGGTTGTAGAAACTCTCATAGTTGACCTTGTGTTCCTCATCCTACATAAGATGAAAACATAACAATTGTAGCAATGCATAACAGGTTAGTCCAGCAGTTTATGGAATAAATGTACAATATTGTAAGCACATAATAATCCACAAAATAAAAAGGGACAAATGACAATGCAATATCTTTGCACCAATACATAATAATCCACAAAGAAAAATATTACATCAACACAAAATATTCCTCATCCTACATAAGATAAAAAAGGGACAAATGACAAGGCAATATCCTTGCACCAAAACATAATAATCCACAAAGAAAAATATTGCAAGCACGATCATTCACTAAGGTTTGCAACAACTAATCAAAACAACTTTATTCCTCGGGCTCCCTAGCAACAAATGATCCATGCATATCATTCCTTGACCAAGAGATATCATCACTTGTGTGGTTGTTACCACTATGAACTTGCGTCCCACTCATATAATCCTCAACGATAGGTACTTCAGAATAATTTCAAGGTGGAAGTTTCAAAACAGTGAACCAATTATCATCATCAGGATCTTTTACATAAAAGCATTGCATTGCTTGTGATGCAAGAGTGAATGGCTCATCTTGATTGTGTCTCCTTGAGAAATTGAGCTGTGTGAAACCATATTTGTCAATGCGCAAACCGTTAGAAGAACTTTCATCAAACCAAGCACACCAAAACAATGGTATTTTTATGTCTCGACCATAACATAGCTCAATGACCTCCTCCAATTGTCCATAATATGTAATTGTAGCCGTAATAGGATTTTTATCCCTCCCACTTGCATAACTAGATGTATCTGCCACCAAGTAGACCCCACTATTTTGTGTAGTAGAAGTACTATCAACATGTTTTGAGCGGAATCAGTATCCATTTACTGAATAGCCTTCATATGACATTCCATCTATAGAAGGACCCTGCGATATCCATCTCAACTCCTCACTAACATCCTTTGGATGATCCATTCGCATACGTATTACCTAATTTATCAACATAAAAATAAGAAGGGATTAAATACTCTTTCAAAATAAAATTTTGATTAATTTTATAAATTACTTACATGCTCTCTCAACCACCTAGCAAACTGTGTTGCATGTTTTTTTTTCTAAAGCACGTAGTGTGATATTTGGTTCAGCCTCTTGAAGCTTTATCATGTGTTCACTAGTTATTGGAAAAATTCAAAAGTTGTGGTTAGTCTATATTAGAAACAATTTAACATTGAAAAAAAAAATTTGATTACCTTCTGTAATCATCGAACATGTCAGTATTAAATAGTACATTTCGATGGGCTTGTTCTAAAGTTTGCACATCAAAGTGTTTCGGTACTCCCACTCTAATAGGAGAGTCATCAACATTACGAGGAGTACGAGTGAATTTTGTGTCAAAATGAGGTAGATATCTAGCACAAAATGTCAAACATTCTTCTGCCAAATAGCCTCTAGCAATAGAACCGGTAGGCTGAGCTTTATTTCGGACATAATTCTTGAGTTTCTTCAAGTACCTCTCAATGGGGTACATCCACCTATACCGTACAGAACCGGCAACTCTTGCTTCATAAGCTAAATGGATAGGCAAATGCATCATAATGGTAAAGAATGGTGGAGGAAAAACTCTCTCTAACTGGCATAGTGTGACAACAATGTCTTCTTCAAGCTTTTTAAATTCTTCTACATCAATAGCATCTGAGCAAAGTTTATTGAAAAATAAACATAGGCTTGCAATAGGTTTATAAACATCTAGGCCTATGCAGTTCCGCAAGGCAATATGAAGAAGTTGTTGCATTAAAACATGACAATCATGGCTCTTCAATGCCAATAGTTTTTTCTCTCTCATGTTGACACACCTAGATATGTTAGAAGAATATCCATCAGGAACCTTCAATGTTTGTAAAACAGATAGAAACTTCTCTTTCTCCATACTACTCATTGTGAAAGATGCTGGAGGTAAGTAATAATGGCTCCCTGAATTGACTGGCCACAAATCCCTTCGGATACCCCATTGTTTTAGATCTTGACGAGCTTGTAAGTTGTCCTTACTTTTCTTCGAGTCGCCCAACAAAGTGTTCAATATGTTCTCACAGACATTTTTTTTCTATGTGCATTACATCCAAATTATGTCTCAGCAACAAATATTTCCAATACGGGAATCGAAAAAAATGCTTATTTTATTCCATCCAGGCGGCAATGGCTGATGTCCATTTGTAGAGATTTTACGTTTATTAGTTTTTCCGAATGTGATGTTTGTGCAACCCTGAAATTGTTGTAGTATATCATCACCTGACCAGCGCCTAGGCGGTTGACGGAAATCTTATTCTCCATTGAAACTTTTTTTATCACGCCTATAAATATGATTGTTTTTCAAGAAACGTCGACGGAAACCATAACATTGTTTCTTGCCAAATTGAAGCCACTTGGATAAGGTGTCTACATTACAAGATGGGCAACCTAAATCCTTTTTCCCTTTGGTGCTCCAACCAGAAAGGTCAAATATGCCGGAAAATCATTTATGATCCATAAGATCATTGCCCGCATAGTGAAGTTTTTCTTGCTATAAGCATCATATACTTTAACTCCCTGCCCCCAAAGTTTTTGAAGCTCATCAATTAATGGCTCTAAGTAAATATCAATATCATTCCCAGCCATATGAGGACCTGGGATCAGCAAAGACATCATTATGTATGGCTCCTTTAGAAGAAGCCAAGGCGGGAGATTGAGAGGGGTTAATAGTACAGGCCATGTGCTATTTGAAGCACTCATAAGTCCAAACGGATTGAATTCGTCTGTAGCTAGAGCAAGTCTGACATTTCGTGGTTCAGCAGCAAAGTCTGGAAATTCTCTATCTATTGAGATCCATTCTTCCGTGTCAGAGGGATGATGAATATGACCATCATTTCCTTTTTCTTTAAATGGCCACATCATATCTTTTGCAACTGAAGGGCACATGTAAAGTCTCTCCAGACGAGGGATAATAGGAAAGTGATACATCACCTTTTCAGCTACCTTCTTGCCTTTTGTTTTATATGTCTTTTCATTCCATCTAGACTCACCACAAGTATCACACATGTATTTCTTTGATGAAACTTTACGAAAGAGCATGCAGTCATTTCGACAGACATCAATTTTAACTTTTTTGAGGCCAAGGTCTTTTACAACTTTATTTGCTTCATAATAAGTCTCAGGAAACATACTACCTTCTTTTGGAAAGGCTGAGATTATCAACTTCAGCAACTTTGTAAAAGAATTATTTGACCATCCAGACTCCTCCTTCAGATATAACAGAGGCACCAGAAAGGACAACTTGGAGTGAGTTTTACAACCTTCATACAGTGGTTGATCAGCTTCTTTGAGAAGCTTGAAAAAGTATTGGGCGTTAAGATTTGCAGGCTCCTCCTCAAGTTCAAACTCACTGGTATGACTTGTATCGCCCATTCCGAATATATCTCCCAACATTTGATGCATACTTCCAGATGTAGGTCTAGTAGACGTTGCACTTATTGTATTCCTCCCAATCATCTCCCCATGATATGTCCAGACATCATAGCTGCGGACAAATCCTTTTTGTAAAACATGTAAGAATACGTCATCCTCTGATTTAATGTATCTATTCGAGCATGTTTTACCAGGGCAAATTAAATTTCTCGGTCTGGGTGGTATTTGATGGGTACGTGCAAATTCAATGAATTTTTGTAAACCAGATTGGAATACTTCACTTTGCATCCTATTAGCAATATACATCCAATTTCTATCCCGTAAGAAATCCATCTGCATACAAATACACAAGAAGTTAACGGTCACATTACAACTAAAAAACAAAACTAAACAAGAGAAAAATAAAAGATAAAAGTTTAGATTGTAGTATCATTGATTCATAGATTGTGTATAAAAGCAAATTGTCTGACACCTTAATGAGTAGTTGTGTGTAATACTCATTTATAGAGTTATTAATGAGTAGCCCATTATAGAGTTATAAATTAGTAGCCCATTAATGAGTAGTTGTGTGTAATACTCATTTATAGAGTTATTAATGACACCTTAATGAGTAGTTGTGTGTAATACTCATTTATAGAGTTATTAATGAGTAGCCCATTTATAACAACTGATGATCATTGTCATATTCATTGCATCAAAAGCAGAACAAATCCTGAGATATTCGTACATATCAAAAGCAGAACAAATCTTGAGATATCCGTTGCATCGAAAGCAGAACAAATCCTGAGCAAGCCATACAAATATGCAGTCAATGTCAAACTAATTGGTAGATCTATAGGCTTTCTCATGAAGTATGAATGTTGGAAGTTACTTTGGAGACCAATTGGGAGAATGGAACCATTCGAACTAACAAATTAGTATTACATTGTGCAATATTCGAATAAAGGAAATCATCTAAACACCCTCAGTAGAGGGCCATGGCCATTATTTGGAGGATGTATGATGGTGTGGCCTTCGAACGGTTACTTCAAACCTATGAATGGAATTCCAGACCATATAGTCACCTAGATATGAGTGGTGGGACTGCCACCCCACTTCTACCATAGAGAAATTTTTGGACGAGTCAGACAAGCTGTTGGACAACTGATTCGAGTAGACGACCAATCAACAAATTGAAAAGGCACGGTTAACCATCGAGATCAATATGAAAAAGCCAATTCATCTGGCCATCCTCATCCATGGTAGAGAATACAAGATTGAGTATGAATCTTTGCCTAACCTGTGCCTGGAATGTGGTAAACTCAGTCATATGGCAAAAGACTATAAGAAACAAGATGAAGGAGAAGGAGACCAAGGAGGAACCTTGCCAATAGAATGCAAAGATGATGCAGGTGTGTGATGGATATAAGAGGAGGAGAAATGGCAGGTTTACTATGGCAAAAAGATACTGATGAGCTGACCAAAAATAAGTAGAAAAATGAACTCATTTCTCATATCAGTAGATTGCAAAAAGCCACAGAAAGAACTTTTTGTCCAAGGAAGGATAGTTCCTATGCCAACCTGGAACAAAAACTTGACCAATTTTTGCTAGAAGGGGAGGAAGATTGGAAATAACAGAGCCACATCAACTGGTTCAGTATGGTGATAGGAATAATAAGTTTTACCATGCTTTTATCAGAAATCAAAGAAGAATAAATCTCATTCCCACCCTCTGACACATGGATGGAAGTTGTTCTACTAGAGAGGATCTAAAAAAGACCATCAATGATCACTTCCAATTGATTTTCACTAGTGTGGTCTCACCATCCTAGGAAGACATGGACGTCCTCCTAGGATGCTTCACAAAGCTGAGGAATGAACAATTGAGGGACATGTCTACTGCACCAATATAATATGAGATATAGAGAAATCTTAAGGATCTCAATCCTTACAAGGCGGATGGCCCAAATGGCATTGATAATGCTTTCCTACTGGAAATTCTGAGAGATGGGAAACTGCCCAAAGAATACAAGGTGCGCCAATCAGACGCCCACTGCCGATAGAACCGTCCGTCGTCTGGCAATCATGGCCACTGGCGATAGAAATGTCAGGGAGATGGGCAAGCAGGATGAGGGGAGAAGTAGGGCTGTTTAGGATTGGGCCACTCCTGTGACAACGGAGAACGGATGACTGTCAGCGGAAGGTGCAGGGACGAGATGGTGAAGAGGAGGAAATCTGGCGGCTGAGCCTGCTGACGGTGGCGAAGGAAGTGGCGGTTGAGCCTGAGCTAAGGAAAGAACAATTGAGGGACATGTCTACTGCACCAATATAATACGAGATATAGAGAAATCTTAAGAATCTCAATCCTTACAAGGTGGATGGCCCAGATGGCATTGATAATGCTTTCCTACTGGAAATTGTTGCTTTGTCAGTGCAGGTCAGGGGAAGTCGAAGTAGACCTACCTCACAGTCGAAGTCGAAGCAGGGCAAGCTAACGCCGACGGCCGTTGCTTCCGCTGGGATGGGGGTCCTCACGCCGGCGACCATTGTGGAACGGGGGTCCTCTTCACGAGCAGGGCGAGATCACGTTGCGGCTGTTGCTTCCGCTGGGATGGGGGCGCTCTTGCAGGCAGTCGGCAGTCGAGGGGCGCCGTCACTCGGGGGCGAAGGCCGTCCGTCGAGGGGGGCGCTCTTGCAGGCAGTCGGCAGCCGAGGGGCGCCATCACTCGCGGGGGGAAGGTCGTCTGTCGTCGTCCGTAAGCGGCAAACAAGAAACGTGGGGGTGGGGGCGCAAGGGGAGGAACCATTTCCATTAATCCAACTTCTAATTACTAATTAGTGGGGCGGGAATTTTTGGTGGGAACCCTGGTGAGGGAATTTTTGGATTCTAGAAGGATTTTAGACCTTCACTAATTGTCTTTTCCATAAAAAAATCGGCTGAAGGAAATTAGTTCATTTGTGTAGGACGGTCCTTCACAAAAACTCAATATTTTTGAAGGGTTTTAGTCCTTCACAAATAACCTTCACTAAAAACCTGTTTTTTTGTAGTGTTGGGTTCCAAGGAGTCCAAAATTGCAAAGATAAAAGCGATAAGAAAAGAAAAGATCAATTAGATATTTCTTTATTAAAAAAAAGAAATTGAAAATAATGATTAAATATGGAAAATAAGTATAATGGAGTTGTCCTTGATGGATTTTCGTATCCAAAGGATTCCTAATGATAAAAGGGATGCCAACGAAAATAAAAAGAAAGATAAAGAGAAATCCTCAAAAAGAGATATTTTAATAAAGAAACGAATAAGATAATGAGAAATAATGGATATAAATGCATCTAGAAGGATAATGAGTATCCAATAAAAAGGATTTCGAAATATTAGAGTTTCTTGGGGACCAAGGAGCCCCAATGGAGAAAAGGAAAGAGAAAATATATATTTTAATGCATAAAATATGCCTTATAAGTCTTTGACTTGCATATGAAGAAATATGGGTTTTCCTTTCTCTTTTTGGACTCAAACTTCGTACAATGGTAGATTAAGTCTTAATAGACTTTTCCTTAAAATTTGAGTTAAAAAGGAGCAAGGATTTGGGAGATACAAATTTCCTAAGAAATTGCTAAAAATTGGATTTATTCAGAATTAGGAAAAGGATTTTCCTTTTTGATCAAACGCAGATAACACAGACCGTTGGATCTTAATCCAACGGAAATTAGTCATCATATAAGTCCCACTGGGACTAGGACTCTGCGATATTACAGAGGATTTTCCTCTCCGAATTTCTTGAGATCCATAAAGAGTGGTCATCTAATCGTAGTCCCATTGGACTCAGGAGACGAAATCGCAGGTAATCATCCCTGGTTTGCACATGTTTGGCCTTCGTTTTGGGAAACCCCCAATTCCCACAAACCTGACCTTGAATCTATAAATAGGGGAGGGTTATGGAGGGAACCATCATCCCTTTTTACTAGTCCAATCACTGCGGAAGAGACCAAGGATCGTTTTCATGAGATCAATTGCTCTTTTCGACCTGACCTTCACCCTCGTCGTCACCACAAAACACGCCAGAGTCCAGTGAGTAGGGGACGACCTTGGCAAGGCTCGGGCAAACAATTGAAGCCCTCGATGACTTTGACGAAGGGAGGCGGAGCTCCCTGGCCTATCAGCGTGAGCAAAGGAGGATGAGAGCTCGAAGTCAACTCCTTAGTTGATCGTCACGACAACCCTGTTCTCGCGCGATGTTGAAAACAAAGGTGTGGGTTATTTACAATAATACCCCTCCATGTCTCTTTTACTGGTAAGGACATTCTCATCCTTTACTCATCTTGATCGCATGAGGCGTGTGGAATCCTGGTCGCTGGATCCTCAGTGGACCAGCGGACCACGGATCCAACACTCCTCATTTTTCTGAATTAGTCAATAAAGCAATAAAAATGGGTTTTATTAATAAAATAATATCTTGAGCTAGAAAACTCAGATGAGGGAAGTCAATACATGAAAAATGATCAAAAAAAATGTGAGGGACACATTAAAAATAATTTGGGAACCTAAATCAGTATCTTTTTGCAAAAGTATCTAATGTGGGTAAAAAATTGTGGGTATTAACCCTAATTGATGATCGAAAATAGATTTAATCTTGCAAGCGTGTAAATTCGAGCATTATTAACTGGTTTAATGATTAAGATAGATTGTAACATGTTTTGATGATGGAATTGCAAGGATTAGGGTTTTAAACCTAATATGTTGATTAAAACCCTTAGAAACCCTAAGCGAGGGAAAAAAGGAAGAAAGGATATAATAATCCAAAAATTAGGGTTTTTGTGATCCAAATCTGATCTTAAGATCTTAATGGGAAACAAACTGAGATAATTAGGGTTTGATGGATATTTTGATAAAAACAAAGTAAAAGTGGTAAAAAGGAAGTGAAACCCTAATTATGGTCAAAACCCTAAAAAAGGGCCAGTAACCCTAGGACGATTAGGCCTATTAGATTTGTATATCATGATCCATGATAGAAAATATTGGATGAATATTTCAGGATTGAAGTGTGCTTACTTGAGTTACTTTGGATTACTTGATTGTTTGGATTAATTCTGCACTCAAGACAACTTGACAGGTATGTGGTTAATTATGGTTAATCACATTAGTTTCCGGAGGGTTTTCCAGATGTTTCCTCGCATTGAATGCAATCTAAACAATTTGGATGTTCATACTACAATTATAAAGTCACTATGGCTATCACATTTATATATACATGTGAATTCTCGCACCTACATGCCACCCTGATGGAAGATGCCATAAAGGTCAGGCCCAGGAGGGTAGACCCATGGGCACCATGAGAGGTGACCCCAGACACCAATCTCGGGATGAGAAGGTGGTCTATTATGCATGAATATGGAGCACAATGAGAGGTGACTCCCAGGCACCAAGCTCGGGATCGAGAAGGTGGCCTTAAGTCAATGGCAAAAGAGAAACCCTAGAGGGGTATGCCAGGGTTTGGGCAAAAGCGGTGGAGAATGACACATTAAAAATGTAAATTGTCTTGTTAAATAATTTGATTGTGATTATTAAATTGTTATCCATATCTGTGAAATTTTGGATGTCCCCACATAACAGTATATTCCTGTATACTGATCGATGTTTTATTTGTCGGCGTTTTAGGTACAACCCTGAAATGAACAAACAGTAAAGTGACACATTGTGAAATTAAGAAATAAAGTGCAAGGAGGATTAGATAGATTAATTCAAGCTTTGGATAGATAGATTTCCAAAGTTTTTCAAAGGTAAGTAAAGTTTTAATTTTATACAATGTTTTCAGTTTTGTTGGTAAAATTTGATAATTGTTATTGATTATTTTTCGAACCTTTGATCCAGTTTATTGGGCTAACGGCTCTGATCTCTGGGTCTCCCTTAAGTGGGGGTTACCGGGAGATGGGGTGGTTACAATTGGTATCAGAGCATAGGTTCCTCATTTAATCTGTAATAATTATAAAATTTTACAAACTCTGTAGAACCCAAGGGAATTATTAGAGGATTTTCCAAAAGACAGAGGTGTATAGAAAAGGATCACGTCTGGGGGCTGGCAAGATTTTCCTCCGCACCGCTAGTCGGAATACGAGGACTCCCGGATTAGTATGCCTATCTAGCCAATGTCTCAAGATTTGACTTGAAATAAGATATCTTTAGGACTCTCTCATCTTATTCATCCCTTCTCAACTTAAATGTTGTTAAGGACCTTAAGGATTAGGGTTTTCTATCTTTTCCTCACCCTCTTGAGGTATGGGTAAGGTTGATAAGGTTTAAGGAATCCTCCACCAAATTAATAAAAAGTAAGTAAATAAGATGTCATGGACATAAGCTTAATATATTAAGCGTAAAGGAATAGATACATGCTTAGGTCATATGACATAAGTTGTCATGCCCTCTGGAGAGACATGAGGCTAGACCTTATTATCAGGAGGATAAGTAAAGTGAGAGTTAGCCTTGGAGGTAGAGATCTCCATTAAAAGTAGAGACCTGGCACATCCTCTGAGGATGATGTTAACCCTAACCCTACGTGAAGGTTAGAAAGAGAGATGACATGAGGAGGTAGATGTCATGATAGACCAAGTGTGAGGGTGGATGTGCTTTTGGATGCCCATATGAGCCATGAAAGGTTGGATGACTGAGTACCTTTGGTGACCCAACCCTGGGAAGGGTCGTGCATGTTAGAATGAAGGATAGATCCTTCATTGAGGAGGTTAGAGAAGAACCTATGGAACCCCATGAGCTTATATGAGCATGGCATAGTAGGTACCCAGAATACGTCAGCAGTGCGAGTAGTAGGTTGAAACCCTGGCCAAGGGTGTATGTTGGATAGCTGATGAGATAAGCATAAAGGGTTATGTATAACCTTGAGCAAACATAAGCTTGAACATAGGTATCACCCATGTAGGGGTATGCTTGTGAGCTTGATCCACCTTCATGGGGAGATGACCTTTAGTAATAAGGTTGGTTGTGGAGTAGCTCTAGAGAGAGAGAGAAAGAAGGACCCAAGCAAGGAGGATGGAAGCTTATATTCCAAGACATGAGGAACAGCAGGGAGAGAGAATGATGCTTCTGGAACCTATGTGCTTATGGTATAGGAGTTTACCTGCTGAGATGAGACAAAGAGTGCCTTAGACCCTGAGGAGGTTTAAGTAGCAAGTTGTGAGGCCTTGTACCTGGTTGACTATCCTTGAGGAGGACTCAACTCTGAAGTGTTGCTCGAATAAAAGGAACATGGAAAGTGCATGACATACCTTGGACATGCTTGGTTTGTGGTTAAAGGTTGAGTATGCAGTTGGACATCTGTGGCATAAAGAAATGAACCTAGGGTTCCTAGGTATAAAAGGGGAAGTGGTGTACCTTATGCTCATGACGAGGTTTTAGTTTCAATTGTTTCAAGCATGGTACTCCTCATGGTTAAAGGAGAGGGAACCCCTTGAGTTTAAGGTATGTTTGATGAAACCCTCACAGCTAAGTTGATGATGTGGGAAGGTATGGTCGTGATCCAATGTTGAGGAATGAGAACAAGTATGACCTAGTATGGTTTAGTAGGTGGTCTGCTTGTGCCTTAGTAGCTTGCCAAGGTTAAGCATACTCAGGTGGATGCAAACCCTAGTCATAAGGATGTTTGTGACCTTATTGTTAAGAGTTGTAGTTTCCTCCCATCCTGGGAGAGGGACCCTTTGGTAGGGTGTATACCAATTTTGTGGGTTTTGAGGAAACCTAAAGAGGTCCCATAGGATCTTGAGAAGCTAAGTGAGAAGTACATGGTAGGAGAATGAACCTGTAAGACCCATAGATAATCATCTCTAAGTGCATGTGGATGTGTTACCATGGAGGTAACCGGTATGGGGCCTGACCAAGGTAGGCAGGTTGTCATGACCCCTATGAAAGGATGAAAGTCATCCCATGAATGCAGGGAGAGAGATGATGAAGGCTTGGGTAAGGTTCTAAGCTGGACATGTACTATAATAGAATCCTAAAGTCTATCCTAGGGTCAGGTAGGGATAATACTGATGGAAGTAGGAGTTGCCTAATTCCCTAGTTGCACATGACCATAGGGTCGGGAGGTAACAACTATCATTGTCTGAGGGCCATGAGTTAGGAGATTAATCACCTTCATGAACTCATGGGACACAAAGGGCAGATGAGAAGGGCACTCTCTAGATGCATGAGGGAAGAGGGATGACCCCAAAAGTGTTGGCACCCTATAGACCCATAGGAGATGACCAAGGATTGTGTGTAAACCCCAGTAGGTTCGAGACCAGTTTTCCAGGGAAGTAATTTTTTTTGATATCATTATGTTTGTGATATAGGGACATAAGTTGCACGTTTCAACTTAGATTTGAAGGTGTACTGGCAATGTGAGATGTACCATCTCTACTCTTGGAATAGGTTGAACTCTGTATTTGGACAGCCGCCAAATGCTTATTTCCTCTTATTATGCGAGTGAGAGATAGGACAATGCGCATGCCATACACCAAGGAGAAAGATGAGGTAAGTTGGAACGATTCTATGAGGTATGAGGACAGAAACGATAGCATGCCATGGATGGTTTACCAACACTAAGAGTATTAAGGTAGTCATATTGTGAGGATGTTGTAACATGAGTTATGTGGAACTTGCATGTGATACAAGGTTGAGTTTGATAACCAAGAAGATGAGCTCAGAGTTTCTTGATGAAGATAGACTTAGAGTTTGAGATGAAATGATAAGTGGAATACACGGAGGTGTATGTCTTTGACTCTACCTAACACCTAAGGATGTGAAGTGGTAATGGATGCTCTGGATGAGATGCAGTTGCCTAGTATAGATGGAGGCTAGAAGAGGCTGAAAGGAGATAAGTTTGGCTAACACTCAGATGCAACGATATCAGCTGATCAAGTTAGTAGTTGTTTGGTTGGCCAGTCTAGGCCTTGATGCAATAAAAGGATGGTTGAAGAACCTCAAATGCACTTCTTTGGAAAGGAAGGTGATAAAACCCCAATGAGAGTGGTTTAGGATTTCTGAGGAATCGATCTTGAAGAATCATGACATACAAGAGATTAAGGTTTTAAGACCACCATACATCATGATACTACAAAGATAGTAAGTGATAGTAGCACTTTATATGCTTGATGTGAAGTTGCATGTGGCATGTGGCCATGCAAGCCAGGGGTGAAGGACGAACACCAGTAACCCAGTGCCTTGACATAGAGGATAAAGAGTCCCCAAGAGGGAATGGGAGTTCACCACTATGGATGTTGTGGTAAGTCTACCCTTGATCAAGAAAGATTAAGATGCAATATGGGTTATGGTAGATTGCCTTACCTAGATGACAAGAGAAAGAAAGAGTATTGTCAAGGAACAGATCAGGTTGAACTACTAATAAGAGAGAGAGAGATGGTTCAGATAAACCATGATGCGAGTTCAAAAGTTCTTGAGTAGGACCTAAAGGTTCACTTCCATTAGGGGGAAGTAGATACATGAAGAACTCGATGTCAGTACAGTTTATCACCCCATACTAATGCATAGTATGATCCAAACTAGAGGGTCTGATGAGAGCATGTGTGCTCATTCAGGGTGATACATAGAGACAGTTCTTAAGATGTGATGTTAACCACCATAGACAGTTCTATAAGGAGGTTGTGTCGGTCACCACTTCATTAGGATGATGTTGGTGAAGGAGGCCTCGCGAAGGTCAGAAAAGAACCACAGTGTGTGCAGATGAAGTCGTTTTGATCGTTTAATGGCTGAGGGGGAGCCAGAAGCGACATGAGTCGTGAGCTGATGTGAAGCAGACTGACATGCAGTTCACTGTGGGAGAGTATGTGATGTGAAAATCCGACCCCTCTAAGATACAACTGAGAAAGCTGAGTCCCTGATGTATGGGTCTATTTGAGATGGATTGGTGGAGATGGTTGTGTTTAGCCTTGCCCCCAGGATAACATGATGTATAATGTGTTCCATGAGTCTGATCTAGAGCACTATGTGAGGTACCCAAGCCATGTGCTGAGCCCTGAACCTATTCAGCTTTTGAGAGGTTGAAATGTCCTGAGTCACCTATGAGGGTACGGTATGCCAAGGTAAGAAAGAACTCTGATGGAAGAATATGAGATGATGAAGGTTCTTGGGAAGGACCATGGAAAGGGTGAAGCCACATGGGAGCCCTAATGGACATAAGAAAGGCTTATCCTGAATTGTTTGTTTGCTTGATGGAATTCGGAGGACAAAATTCTTATAAGAGGGGAAGGATGTTAGAACCCCAATTTTTGGGATCATTTGGTGAGAAATGTAATTTTTCATAATAAAGATAAATAAACAAATAATTATGTCTTTTTATTGAATGCATGAATTTCGTTTAAAATATCCTTGTTGATTTGTTTGTGGGCTTTATTGGCTATTGGGCCCAATAACAAGGAAAAGACAAAAGAAACTCCATTATTAATAAGAAATGGAGAAAATAAAAATGTAGAAACCTCTAGAAGGCAATAGAGTGCAATCCAAAGGTGGTTTTCGTGCCTCTTGGGTTCCTTGGGTTCCAAGGAGTCCAAAATTGCAAAGATAAAAGTAATAAGAAAAGAAAAGATCAATTAGATATTTCTTTATTAAAAAAAGAAATTGAAAATAATGATTATATATGGAAAATTAGTATAATGGAGTTGTCCTTGATGAATTTTCGTATCCAAAGGATTCCTAATGATAAAAGGGATGTCAATGAGGAAAATAAAAAGAAAGATAAAGAGAAATCCTCGAAAAGAGATATTTTAATAAAGAAATGAATAAGATAATGAGAAATAATGGATATAAATGCATCTAGAAGGATAATGAGTATCCACTAAAAATGATTTCGAAATATTAGAGTTTCTTGGGGACCAAGGAGCCCCAATGGAGAAAAGGAAAGAGAAAATATATATTTTAATGCATAAAATATGCCTTATAAGTCTTTGACTTGCATATGAATAAATATGGGTTTTCCTTTCTCTTTTTGGACTCAAACTTCGTACAGTGGTAGATTAAGTCTTAATAGACCTTCCCTTAAAATTTGAGTTAAAAAGGAGCAAGGGTTTGGGAGATACGAATTTCCTAAGAAATTGCTAAAAATTGGATTTATTCAGAATTAGGAAAAGGATTTTTCTTTTTGATCAAACGCGGATAACACGGACCGTTGGATCTTAATCCAACGGCAATCAGTCATCGTATAAGTCCCACTGGGACTAGGACTCTACGAGATTATAGAGGATTTTCCTCTCTGAATTTCTTGAGATCCATAGAGAGTGGTCGTCTAATCATAGTCCCATTGGACTCGGGAGACGAAATCGCAGGGAATCATCCCTGGTTTGCACACGTTTGGCCTTCGTTTTGGGAAACCCCCAATTCCCACGAACCTGACCTCGACTCTATAAATAGGGGAGGGTTATGGAGGGAACCAACATCCCTTTTTAATAGTCCAATCATTGCGGAAGAGACCAAGGATCGTTTTCGTGCGATCAATTGCTCTTTTCGACTTGACCTTCACCCTCGTCGTCATCGCAAAACACGCCGGAGTCCGGTGAGTAGGGGATGACCTTGGCAAGGCTCGGGCAAGCAATTGAAGTCCTCGATGACTTCTACGAAGGAAGGCGGAGCTCCCTGGCCTATCAGTGTGAGCAAAGGAGGACGAGAGCTCGAAGTCAACTCCTTAGTTGACCGTCACGACAACCCTATTCTCGCGTGAGGTTGAAGACGAAGGCGTGGGTTATTTACAATAATACCCCTCTGTGTCTCTTTTACTGGTAAGGACATTCTCATCCTTTACTTGTCTCGACCGCATGAGGTGCATGGAATCCTGGTCGCTGGATCCTCAGTGGACAACGAATCCAACACTCCTCGTTTTTCTGAATTAGTCAATAAAGCAATAAAAAGGGGTTTTCTTAATAAAATCATATCTTGAGCTAGAAAACTCAGATGAGGGAAGTCAATACATGAAAAATGATTAGAAAAAATCGAGGGACACATTAAATATAGTTTGGGATCCTAAATCAGTATCTTTTTGCAAAAGTATCTAATGTGGGTAAAAAAAGGTATTAATTTGTGAGTATTAACCCTAATTGATGATCGAAAATAGATTTAATCTTGCAAGTGTTTAAATTCGAGCATTATTAACTAGTTTAATGGTTAAGATAGATTGTAACATGTTTTGATGATGGAATTGCAAGGATTAGGGTTTTAAACCTAATATGTTGATTAAAACCCTTAGAAACACTAAGTGAGGGAAAAGGGGAAGAAATGATATAATAATCCGAAAATTAGGGTTTTTGTGATCCAAATCTGATCTTAAGATCTTAATGGGAAACAAACTGAGATAATTAGGGTTTGATGGATATTTTGATAAAAATAAAGTAAAAGTGGTAAAAAGGAAGTGAAACCCTAATTTTGGTCAAAACCCTAAAAAGGGGCTAGTAACCCTAGGACAACTAGGCCTATTAGATTTGTATACCATGATCCATGATAGAAAATATTGGATGAATATTTCAGGATTGAATTTTGCTTGCTTGAGTTACTTTGGATTACTTGATTGTTTGGATTAATTCTGCACTCAAGACAGCTTGACATGTATGCGGTTAATTATGGTTAAACACATTAGTTTCTCGAGGGTTTTCCGGATGTTTCCTCGCATTGAATGCAATCACAGTTTGGATGTTCATACTACAATTATAAAGTCACTATGGCTATCACAATTATATATACATGTGAATTTTCTCACCTACATGCCACCCTGATGGAAGATGCCATAAAGGTCAGGCCCAGGAGGGTAGACCCATGGGCACCATGAGAGGTGATCTCAGACACCAAGCTCGGTATGAGAAGGTGGTCTATGATGCATGACTATGGAGCACCATGAGAGGTGACTCCCAGGCACCAAGCTCGGGATTGAGAAGGTGACCTTAAGTCAATGGAAAAAGAGAAACCCTAAAGGGGTATGCCAGGGTTAGGGCAAAAGCGGTGGAGAATGACACATTGAAAATGTAAATTGTCTTGTTAAATAATTTGATTGTAATTATTAAATTGTTAGCCATATCTGTGAAATTTTGGATGTCCCCACATACCAGTATATTCCCATATGTTGATCGATGTTTTATTTGTCGACGTTTTAGGTACAACCTTGAAATGAACAAACAGTAAAGTGACACATTGTGAAATTAAGAAATAAAGTGCAAGGAGGATTAGATAGATTAATTCAAGCTCTGAATAGATAGATTTCCAAAGTTTTTCAAAGGTAAGTAAAGTTTTAATTTTATACCCAATTCCAGTTTAGTTAGTAGAATTTCATAATTATTATTAATTATTTGTCGAACCTTTGATCCTGTTAATGTGATAATGACTCTGATCTCTTGGTCTCCCTTAATTGGGGGTTACTGGGAGGCGGGTTTGTTACAATAAAGGTGATTCTCAAACACATTATAACACATGGGGGGTGAGTGTGAGTGATGTAGATGGAATTTATCCCTCGTACAAGAGATGGAAATACAAGCCACTTGATATGCAGACTTAGAATTAGATGGATATACTAATGTAAATCAATATATGATATGTGAGCTCACATACATATTAGACAGTCTTATCTAATTCAAGAAAAATGGATTAGACGTTGAAGAGGATGGCAATTCCATGCCTCAAGTCCAATCTAGATGTCAACAAAAAAGGAACTATACAATCATTGTAACACTAACTACATTATTGTAGGTTGAAGTTGTTCTCTAACTTTCCAATTACTTGGATAGCAGTGAAGTATTTATACTAATCATTTCTTGTGATGTCATAGATTTATTATGGACATTCACTACCAACATAACTTAGAATCTACAGTGTCACACACAAAGGATACACTTAGAATAGGAGTTTATTCATGATCATAGTTTAAATTTGATTACTAAAGAGTTAGGTATTCAATTTAAACAATAATGGTTGAAAGTTGATTGAGTTACTATGAACCGACCAGTTCAAGTGTTGAATCAATCGATTTAATTATTAGGTCAATTGAATCAACATTGATACATAACCATGAGAGACGGGTTCAACAAGTGAACTGATCGACTCAGGTCTAAGAACTGACTGGTTCAAGTTTTGAACCAACTAGTTGGTTGATCAATTCAATTTGATCCAATATTACTGTTGATGTCATGTTGCACATTAATCAAATATCAATTCCCAATTCAATTGTGACTGAGAAACATAGTGAAATGACCAGTTCAAGGGTTGAATCAATTGACTCACATGCCAACTGATCGGTTCGTTGTTGAATCGACCGTTTTGTCATTCACATGTTATTGAAATTCATAAAGTTCCACCCCCTTCATCTACTGCTCATACTAGAAATCCTGACCCTAACCCTCCTATAAATAGATGGGCAATCGAGGCTTTCTAGAGACACAAAAATAAGCTTTGAAAATTGTTGCCTTCTCTGGTTGTGGTAACTGATAGAACCCAAACAAGTCCTACCCATCAAAGGAAGCAATAAAAAGGGAGAGACAATTGGGATATTTATTTGGTGATAACACACTGACTAGAAGGGACAACTCCTTATTGTCCGTTCATCTAGAATGACAGAAGTTCACAGTGGTCCATATAGATTACTATAGAGGCAAAGATGTTGTTGCATGCTGCTTGGAGGATAAAGTAAACTGTTATTTGTGGTGATCAACCAGGAGGTCGACACTGACATTTTCCACATACAACTTGACTACTGTGAGGGAATTGTCATTGCGCTTGCTCCAGACACAGGTATGACCTTACAACCATCATTCTCATTATATAGTTGTTGACACCATCTACTATTCAAAGGAGAATATGACAATTAATGTTTTATTTTTACTACCTTATCTGTAGCCATATTTCCCTACACTAAGTAAGGGATAAGTAAAACCCTAAGGTGGTAGTCTTATGAAATTTTGAGGATGAAATTTATTTAAGGTGGATAGAATTGTAACATTTCAAATTTAACTTAAATAAGAAGAGAATTTTTAATAACAAATTTCTCACTAATTGATTTAAAGTCTTAGACCTTGATGTAATTTATCCAAAATAATATATGAAGAGAGAGAGAAAAAAACATATTTCTTCTTCCTTAAATAATTTCACTGCATATAAAGAAACTAATTTCACTCTTTTGTCTCTCCCTATATCATCATCATCATTAATATTTTCTCCCAAAATGAAAACCCCTAATTGATTTAATTCTTATATTTTTTCATTAAAGAATGAACTTAAATGACATGGGATAACCTTTTTGGTTAAAAATAGGGAATTGAATATGACCCTAATTAATGATTTTTGATGGTCACCATTCGATATGTCGTCGCAGCTCCTTCGCCCACTTTAATCAGTTCAATCAATTTGTTTGTTTTAAAGGTTTGGTTGTATGCTCATTGTTTCAATCAATTTCTTCAAAGAAAGTTTCAGTAGATATCAATTATTATTGATTTAGTTCGTTTGTGTGTTTGATAAGTCTATTTCAGTGCTAATTAGCTAAGTCTATTTGTATGTTAAAATATTCTATCTGAGTATTAATTGGTCCTAAATTGTATGTTAATGTAGTGGTCATCATGAGTCCAGTGAAAAATATAGATTTGGTTTAGATTTTTAAAATCACACGCTACAAGTTGGAGGGAGTTAACTAATCAACTGAATACATTTGCATGTGCTCCGATAGCTTGATTAGAGGCTCATTGGTCTAAATTCAATATTTGTGCTCTGGCAACATGTATGTGTGTTGTAAATAAAAAACACATGTATGTGTGTTAATCAATATAATATATCTATATGCTAATCAATTCAACATGTTTGTGTGTTTTTGGATTAGAATGAGCCAACTAGCTGTTAATCGAGTTGCTCTCTCTCTCTCTTATTGGGTTAGCAAAAAAAATTATAGTTCACATTTTTTTACACTTTATTTTATAATTATTATTGTGCATATTAGAGAGAGTCAACTAAATATTAACCGAAGTCTTTTTTAACAAGTTATATGTGATTATTATTATTACTAATTATGAATCCAGAAAAAATTCAATTTGTAAATTAAATTTTGAATAATCATCAAATATATTTATCATATATAATAGTATACATTGTGCTAATTTAAATGTTATTTACGTGCTTAGCACGCGCTCTTAGCTAGTATAAAAATATACTGAAGTTCATATTTTATCATCCTTCAACAGATAAGCCATGAGATGATTTTTTTACGGTCTATCTAGTTGGATGTAGGTGACATTTTTTTTGTCGTAGTTATATCGTAGTGACCCCCCTGACCCACTCAAATCTCACCGGGTATCGATGCCGCTTGGTGATGATCTGTTGTCGTTCAGCCCTTGTCGTGCATCCGATGAGGCACTGGGTTGCAGATCCTTTGTTGGTGGTCACCTGTCAATCCGTCGTCGTAGCTCCTTCACCCACTTTAATCAGTTCAATCAGTTTGTTTGTTTTAAAAGTTCAGTTGTATGATCATTGTTTCAATCAATTTCTTCAAAGAAAGTTTCAGTAGATATCAATGATTATTGATTCAGTTTGTTTGTGTGTTTGATAAGTCTATTTCAGTGCTAATTAGGTAAGTCTATTTGTGTGTTCAAATATTCTATCTGAGTATTAATTGGTCCTAAACTGTATGTTAATGTAGCGGTCGTCATGAGTCCAATGAAAAATATAGATTTGGTTTAGATTTTTAAAATCACATGCTACAAGTTGGAGGGAGTTAACTAATCAACCGAATACATTTGCATGTGCTCCGATAGCTTGCTTAGAGGCTCATTGGTCTAAATTCAATATTTGTGCTCTCGCAACATGTATGTGTGTTGTAAATAAAATACACATGTATGTGTGTTAATCAATATAGCCTATCTGTATGCTAATCAATCCAGCATGTTTGTGTGTTTTAGGATTAGAATGAGCCAACTACCTGTTAATCGAGTTACTCTCTCTCTTAATGGGTTAGTAAAAAAAATTATAGTTCACATTTTTTACACTTTATTTATAATTATTATTGTGCATATTAGTGAGAGTCAACTAAATATTAACCGAGGTCTTTTTTAACAAGTTGTGTGATTATTATTACTAATTATGAATCCAGAAAAAAGTTCAATTTGTTAATCAAATTTTGAATAATCATCAAATATTTTTATCATATATAATAGTATACATTGTGCTAATTTAATTGTTATTCACGTGCTTAGCACGTGCTCTTAGCTAGTATAAAAATATACTGAAGTTCACATTTTGTCATCTATCAACAGACAAGCCATGAGATGATTTTTTTACGGTCTATCTAGTTGGATGTAGGTGACATTTTTTTGTCGTAGTTTTATCGTAGTGACCCCCCCCCCGCCCGACCCTCTCAAATCTCACCGGGTGTCGCCGCTGCTTGGCGATGATCTGTTGTCGTTCAGCCCCTGTCGTGCATCCGTCGAGGCGCTGAGTTGCAGATCCTTTGTTGGTGGTCACGAGTCGATCCGTCGTCGCAGCTCCTTCGCCCACTTTAATATGTTCAATCAATTTGTTTGTTTTAAAAGTTCGGTTGTACGCTCTTTGTGTCAATCAATTTCTTCAAAGAAAGTTTCAATAGATATCAATGATTATTGATTCAGTTTGTTTGTGTGTTTGATAAGTCTATTTCAGTGTTAATTAGCTAAGTCTATTTCTATGTTCAAATATTCTATCTGAGTATTAATTGGTCCTAAACTGTATGTTAATGTAGTGGTCATCATGAGTCCAGTGAAAAATATAGATTTGGTTTAGATTTTTAAAATCACACGCTACAAGTTGGAGGGAGTTAACCAATCAACCAAATACATTTGCATGTGCTCCGATAGCTTGATTAGAGGCTCATTGGTCTAAATTCAATATTTGTGCTCTCGCAACATGTATGTGTGTTGTAAATAAAAAAACACATGTATGTGTGTTAATCAATATAGCCTATCTGTATGCTAATCAATTCAACATGTTTGTGTGTTTTTGGATTAGAATGAGCCAACTAGCTGTTAGTCGAGTTGCTCTCACTCTCTTAATGGGTTAGCAAAAAAAAATTATAATTCACATTTTTTTACACTTTGTTTTATAATTATTACTGTGTATATTAGAGAGAGTCAACTAAATATTAACCGAGGTCTTTTTTAACAAGTTGTATGTGATTATTATTATTACTAATTATGAATCCAGGAAAAAGTTCAATTTGTAAATTAAATTTTGAATAATCATCAAATATTTTTATCATATATAATAGTATACATTGTGCTAATTTAATTGTTATTCACGTGCTTAGCACGTGCTCTTAGCTAGTATAAAAATATACTAAAGTTCACATTTTGTCATCTATCAACAGACAAGCCATGAGATGATTTTTTTACGGTCTATCTAGTTGGATGTAGGTGACATTTTTTTGTCGTAGTTTTATCGTAGTGACCCCCCCCCCCCCCGCCCGACCCTCTCAAATCTCACCGGGTGTCGACGCCGCTTGGCGATGATCTGTTGTCGTTCAGCCCCTGTCGTGCATCCGTCGAGGCGTTGAGTTGCAGATCCTTTGTTGGTGGTCACCATTCGATCCGTCATCGCAGCTCCTTCGCCCACTTTAATCAGTTCAATCAATTTGTTTGTTTTAAAAGTTCGGTTGTATGCTCATTGTTTCAATCAATTTCTTCAAAGAATGATTATTGATTTAGTTCGTTTGTGTGTTTGATAAGTCTATTTCAGTGCTAATTAGCTAAGTCTATTTATGTGTTCAAATATTTCATCTGAGTATTAATTGGTCCTAAATTGTATGTTAATGTAGTGGACATCATGAGTCCAGTGAAAAATATTGATTTGGTTTAGATTTTTAAAATCACACGCTACAAGTTGGAGGGAGTTAACTAATCAACCGAATATATTTGCATGTGCTCCGATAGCTTGATTAGAGGCTCATTGGTCTAAATTCAATATTTGTGCTCTCGCAATATGTATGTGTGCTGTAAATAAAAAACACATGTATGTGTGTTATTCAATATAGCCTATATGTACGCTAATCAATTCAGCATGTTTGTGTATTTTTGGATTAGAATGAGCCAACTAGCTGTTAATCGAGTTGCTCTCTCTCTTAATTGGTTAGCCAAAAAAAAATTATAGTTCACATTTTTTTACACTTTATTTTATAATAATTATTGTGCATATTAGAGAGAGTCAACTAAATATTAACCGAGGTCTTTTTTGACAAGTTGTATGTGATTATTATTATTACTAATTATGAATCCAGAAAAAATTTTAATTTGTAAATTAAAATTTGAATAATCATCAAATATTTTTATCATATATAATAGTATACATTGTGCTGTTATTCACGTGCTTAGCGTGCTCTTAGCTAATATAAAAATATACGAAAGTTCACATTTTATCATACAAGTCATGAGATGATTTTTTTTTTAGTTGGATGTAGGTGACATTTTTTTTTATCGTAGTGACCGACCAGCCCCCCCCACCCCCCCCCCCCGGGCCCGACCCCGACCCTCTCAAATCTCACCGGGTGTCGACGCCGCTTGGCGATGATCTGCTGTCGTTCAGCCCCTGTTGTGCATTGCAGATCCTTTGTTGGGGGTCACCAGTCGATCCGTCGTCGCAGCTCCTTCGCCCACTTTACTCCGGTCGACGCCCCTTGGTTCAGGTACCCCCCCCGGTCCGCCTTTATTATTTGCACATTCGAAAAATTTCATTGCGGTGTCTTCGTGTTATGCTACGGATACAGAGTATGGATGCAGTTGCATAATGCGTGTTTGCTAGCCATAAATAGTGTACTGGAACCATATATAGTTTGGGTCGTGCTTTTTCGACAATGCAGTTTTTGTTTTTTTGCCCACGACTAATGGACACTACTATTCTATCATCACTCATCAAGACCTGAAAACTGTAACTATGAAACACATAATAGGAGTGATCAATAGGAATTTTTAGGGGTGAATTCCGACTGCTATTGGTTTGTCGTAAAGTGTCTATACACACACACACGCAGAAAACTTCATTGATTTAGGCAATTCAGTCAACTCTTTACAGTCAGCGTTTACAATACTGTCTCACCCCATGTTTCCAGCTTGTCTTGACTTCACTGGTCTTTTTTTTTTAAAATAAAACTAATCTACTTTGTATTGTTGCAGACATAATGGCTGGAGATCAAGAGATATCTGTCCAAGATTCTAGGTGAGTATTTTGTGATTTTAACCCAGTTGAAGATCATGATCCTGGAACTTCATCTCTAAATTTTGATGTAGGAATGAAACATGTGATAACTCTCAGAAAAATCGGTTTTCCTTATAAACTCTCTCCAAGTTTATTCAGTCCCACCTCCTCTTTTGATCCATGTTTGACTCAATAACATTGTTTCAAATAGGTGCATTTTTTGGGTCTGCAATGCGCATGTCCATAGCTTCTTATGCAAAAAATTGTTCTCGATACTCGATTGCATTTTTTCCTCCCTTGTCTTCGCACATATCCCTTCCACATTCATCTTAGTGAAATCTATTCTATTCAATGCCTAATATTCATTCCCATACAAGATACAACATGTCTGGCCGTGTACCTGTTTTACAAGACTTTACTTTTTACTTGGCGTCTGGTTGTATACTATTTATTGCACTTCTTCATTTCATCCATCCTAGAGTACGTTGCCATCCATTTGATCAATAACACTCAAGTAACTAAATTTATCACGTTTTGGTAGATCCACTCCATGGCGCTGCCATTAATTATTTTTTCACTGGCCGAATTGCAATGCATAAACTCTAATTTTCTTTGATTGGTCTTAGATCCATTAGATTCCAACTAATGTCTCAAAAGTTCAAATTTGCAATTCGTTCTTTAGTTTTATCAATTAGTACAATATGATCAGTTATAACATACATCAATGGATATGTTCTGAACATGCTTCCTCATCTCATCCCTAACAAAAATGAATAAAAAGGGCTAAGCCCCTGGCCTTGATGTACCCCAACTGTAATTGGAAATCTTAGTGTCTCTCCTCCAAGATAGCGATATGGTTAAGGACCAACGCACTTTGCTGCTCTTGTCATTTGGAATATCTCTGAAGTTCAACAAATAAGGTGTCAAATTTGTGGGAAAGCTGCGGCTAAATTCTAGTGAAATGCATTTATTTTAGGGATATTTGTATGACAGGTTCTTGAGGGTTAGAAGCAGGTATTTGATTTAGGGATGTTTGATGGTAATCATGCTCTAAATGAGGAGTCTAACAATAATATAGATATATTGTGTTATTGTGTTTTACTGTTTTACTTTTAGTCCCATATTGCTCACTTGTACTTCTGTCTCTACTCTCAGTAGCTATATTAGAGACTGTCCTGTAACCTGTTTTACTCACTGAATAAACAATTCCATTCCTATCTATATGGTATCAAGAGCAGGTTCTCTATTTCCCCGCTCATCCATCCACCCATGACGTAAGCCCTCCCCCCCCGCCGCTGCCCTCCTACCCCGCCGCCCTCCTTGCCCTCTCTCCCTCCCGCCGCCGCCGCCCGCCACCTCCACCAGCAAAGCCACCCGCCGCCGCCTCCTCCCTTTCTCCCTCCACCCTCCTAGCCTCTTCCCTTTCATCCCCTCCTCTTCCCATCTCTGCTCCGGCCGCCACTGGTTTTTACCTCTCTTCTCCGTCTACGTCAGGGTGATCTTCGCTTCAACGTTCGGACACCCACTGGCCGGCTAAGTTGAGAGTCTTTTCGTCTCACCGTCTTCTCTGCCTGCGCCTAATGACGGAACATTGAGTTTTCCTCATGACGACGTAGGTTTCTCTATGCATACTCTACCCTTTACGGGTTTTCTGATCTGACTCGTCAGATCCCTGCTGCTGTTATCTGCCCCTTTGTGGGTCTCTGATCTACTCTGCTGCTGCGCCGGCTACTGCCTCTGCCATGGCCTTATCTGAACCTCCTCGCTCTCTGTGTGTCACCACTCACCACGGTGAAGTTCGACGGCGGCTCCAACTATCATCTGTGGTCGGCGTCATTTGTTCTATACGTCAAAGCACAAGGCCGGTATCCCCATCTTACGGCTGAGCCTGGTCCATCCATCTGCTGCAAAATTAAAATATTTATTTCCTACTTTATCTGAGAACAATTTTTCCTGTGAAACTTGTGTTTTGGGCAAACAAACTCGGTCTGTTTTTCCTGCTAAGAAAGTTATTGCTTCTAAAGAAATTTTTGACATTGTTCATGCTGATATTTGGGGACCGTGCTCTGTTTCGACTCACTCAAGTGTGAAATATTTTATGACCTTTATTGATGATTATTCTCGAACCACATGGTTGTTTTTACTTAAAGATCGAGATACTGTGTTGGATACTATTCGTACCTTCTTTGCTGAAATTCACACCCAATTTAACCGACCTATTAAAATCTTTCGTACTGATAATGCCCTTGAGTTCATGCAACAATCTGTTACCTCTTTCTGTGCTGCCCGAGGAACCATCCATCAGACCACTTGCCCTTACACTCCTCAACAAAATGGTGTCGCTGAAAGAAAAAACCGTCACTTACTTGAGGTTGCTCGCACTCTTCTCATACACTACAAAGTACCCCATAATTTCTGGCCTGAAGCTGTCTCTACGGCTTGCTATCTCATCAATCGCATGCCTTCCTCTGTTTTGAAAAATCAGGTCCCTTATGCCATGTTGTTTCCTGATAAACCCTTATTCTCCCTGCCTCCTCGTATTTTCGAGAGTACTTGTTTTGTGAAAAATCTTCGTCCCGGGCTCACCAAACTTGATGCTCGCTCGGTCAAATGTATTTTTCTGGGATATTCCCGTACACAAAAAGACTACCGCTGTTTTGATCCTATTAAAAAACAGTGGTTTGTTAGTGCGGATGTGACCTTCTTTGAGCATATGCCTTACTATTCTACTGATGGCGCAACTTTGTCTACTGATATTATGGCTACCACACCGTTACCGATGATTGTTGCGGATTTACCGTCTCCTGATATGCCTAAAGAACGCCCATTGCAAGTGTATTAGCGCAGGTCCAAGAACCACAAGGCTTCTGAAGCCCCGACCGCACCAAATCCTACGTCTGCGGATGATCCACCATCCACTGAGGTATTTTCTGACATGGATCTTCCTATCAGTTTACGGAAAGGCGTTCGATCATGTACTAAGCATCCTATCAAAAATTTTTGTTCATCTGACAATCTCTGTGGTAGCTTTGCTTGTTTCAATTCTATTATGTCTGCTGTGACAATTCCTAAATCTGCCGAAGAGGCCCTTCGCATTCCTGCCCGGAAACATGCTATGGAGCAAGAAATGCATGCACTCTGTGATCGACACACCTGGGATCTGGTTGAATGACCCTCTTCGTGCCATACCGTTGGCTGCCGCTGGATATTTACTATTAAATATCAACCCGATGGTACCATTGAACGCCTGAAAGCCAGATTAGTTGCAAAAGGTTACACACAAACATATGGTGTTGACTACTTTGAGACCTTTTCTCCAGTTGCACGCCTGAATTCTGTTCGTATTCTGATCTCTGGTGCTGTCAATAAAGACTGGCCTCTGTATCAACTTGACGTCAAAAACACGTTTCTCTTTGGAGATCTTCAGGAGGAAGTATACATGGAGCAACCGCCGGGATTTGTTGCTCAGGGGGAGTCTGCCTTCAAAATATGTAAACTCAGAAAGGCCATCTATGATCTTAAGCAGAGCCCGCGTGCCTGGTTTGATAAACTCAGTCAGATCTTAATAACTTTTGGTTTTCAGCGATCACAATCTTATCATTAGGTATTTATTCGTAAGTCAGCAACATAGCTTGTTATTCTAATTGTTTATGTAGATGATATTGTTTTATCTGGCAGTGATACTGCGGGTATCCAGGCCACCAAACATTATTTGGCACAACACTTCATCACCAAGGATCTTGGCAAACTGTGATATTTTCTAGGTATTGAAGTTGCCAGATCATCTGCAGGAATCTGTCTTTCACAAAGAAAATAGGTTCTGGATTTATTACAAGAAACCGACATGCTGGGCTGCAAGCCAGGCAATACTCCTCTAGATCCCAACATGGATTGGGATGATGATAGCTCTCCACCTTATGACGATCGTCACCAGTTTCGAAGGCTGGTAGGCAAACTTATCTACCTGACGGTCACTAGTGCTGACCTAGCTGCTGCTGTGGGATTCATAAGCCGGTATCTTGATAAACCCCGACAGTGCCACTGGGACGCTATGTGTCACATCCTACGATATCTTAAAAGCTCGCCAGGGAAAGGTCTTCTGTATAAAAAGCATGGCCATTGCAATTTGTCTGGATTTTCTGACTCTGACTATGCAGGAAGTCGATCTGATCGAAAGTCCACTTCTGGATACTATACCTTTGTGGGAGGCAACCTAGTCACCTGGCGGAGCAAAAAGCAAACAATGGTTGCTAGATCCAGTGTCGAGGTTGAATATAGAGCCATGGCTCATACTGCATGTGAGCTTCTGTGGGTCCGTGGCCTTCTCTAAGAGTTTGACATTGCTTATTCTAGTCCGATTCCTATGTTCTGTGACAACAAAGCCTCGATTTTTATTGCAAGCAACCCTACGTTTCATGAACACATGAAGCATATCGAGGTTGATTGTCATTTTGTTCGGGAGAAAGTTTTGTCTGGACATATCTGTACTCCATATATTGGCACTGACAAGCAGCTAGCGGATATCTTCACCAAGATCTTACCTAAAGCTCGGTTTCATACTTTGATTGACAAGCTGGGCTTATTTGACATCTACACTCCAGCTTGAGGGGGAGTCTGGATATATTGTGTTACTGTGTTTTACTGTTTTACTTTTAGTCCCATATTGCTCACTTGTACTTATGTCTCTACTCTCAGTAGCTATATTAGAGACTGTCCTGTAACCTGTTTTACTCACTGAATAAACAATTCCATTCCTATCTATAAATAATAAGCATGCTACTCAGTTTGCTTATATTTTCTCCTTTTTTTTCTCATTTTAAATTCTGATATAAGCAAAACATGCTTGCGCATACTAGATTGTTGCCAAACTTCAAATAGAGATAACATAATTATTGGATATGTTCAGTCTCATATTGCAGGGATATTAAATTACTACAAAACTTGTCTTTGTTTACTTTAACAAAATATATACTTTAGATTTAGTTTTAGCGTCATACAGTATGAGTCTGGAGTCTTGTATATACTTATTGTTAGTATTTTAAGTGAAATATTGTGCTCCCTTGCCAGGGTTGCTCCATGCTTCATAGGGTTTATATTTTTTTTTACGATTTTAGTTTAAGTATGCTCATTGCAAGATTTGTGATTTGTTGGACTGAGAATTTAAGCACCTTCGGAAATTGCTCGATAAATATACCACGTTCATTTTTTTGCTTCGCAAGATTTATGGTTGTACTTATAGATAAGCTTCATAGTGTCTGATTGAACCAATTTATATCTTTCTAGGAGACTTGTGGCTGGCATTGATAGAGTTCCTCAAGTTGGATTGGATTTACTCTTTCTATCCATTTCAAGAAGTCTATAGGTCCTCTGTATATAGAGTTTAAAACAATTGGCTAGCATAGTCGCACATGGAGTTTTGGATTAGCTTATTTAAGAAAAATTAAAATCGGATATTAGTGCACAATTGTTAAACCTTTGCTGAGAGTATAGCCAACTCTATTAGTAATTTGTTTGGGAATCTTGGGATCACTGTGTATAACACAGTATGTGTGTGCTCACAGATGCCATATTTCAATCACCTCAAAAAAATATCATGGTATGAATCAAATATCAAAATATACACCAAAGAGATCATCATAATCCTCCTCATTGTTTGAGCCTCAATCACAACCACGTTGGCAGTCCATTTCTCCTGTCCCCCCTTGAGAAAGAAGAAGAAGAGCAGCGTCGCAAGAATGAACCTTGTCAGAGACGGATAGTATACCTTCTTCGATCTCACGAGGAAGGACTCCCGGGTAGCAGTAGAGCATCGACTACATGGATCCTTCTTTTCTATTCAGCTCTGTTGTGGGTCATATTCTCAATGAGATGTAAAATATTTTAAATACCCATCAAAGGAATTATAATGTTAGTTTAAAAATTTGTCGCTTTCTACATGTCGCTGTACATAAGGTCATGAGTTCAAATCTTATATTGAGTATTTAAGTTTTAGATGTTTGGGTAGCCTAGTGGAGTAGGAAACGTTGTGTAGTGCTTCTTATACTAGTGATTACGGGTTCAATTCCCAACTACTATAGTAGTGACAAAAAAATAAAATCCAGAACACATGATTTGTGTTTGGCTGAAGAAAGCAACAAATTTGTTAGATTCAATGTTTTATAAAGCGGGAAGCGGGAGGCGTGCGGATGCCACCTGCTGGACGCTTGAGCGGCAGGCAGCCGCTCAGGCGGGCGCTTTTTGGTAAGGCGGGTTTCTAATTTTTTATACAATTTTTCATAAAATTACACATAAGTCTATATAAATCACATATTGTAGTTAGACATTTTACTTATGTAAAACACATCATACAACATAATGAAACACCCAAACAATGTATGAATTATTACACAAGTTATAACTATAAAATAATGGATGACATTATGACAAATTGACATTAAATAAATACAACTCAAGTAAAAATACATGAAGAAGATCAAGAAATAAATATAAATTACTGTTGTACCTATAGATGGAGCATGATCCGTAAATAATTAGTTGATCAAATTGCAAATACGCCACAACATACCAACATGAAAATATAAAAACAAGAAACAGTTAGTACAAGAAATAGTTTATGCAGTGCCACCACAAAATAATTAGACATTAAATTTCATAGACAATTTGCATGCAGCATAAAGAACATTAGCATACTGAATGTAAATATAAAACAAGTAGACACAAAATAGCTACATAGCATAATAAAGGAAAGGAGGATGTTTCCCATGAGTATGAGTCTATGACATTAGTCTAATCCCAAATAGCATCAAAAAATGAATGCCCAATAAAAAACACCACAAGTCTAATCCCCAAAACATCAAAAAATGCTACAAGATCACATCCCCCCTTAGTTCAACCCTAATAGTCCCCGTCTTCCTCCATGTCTTCAGCACTAGAAAAGTAGTCAACTTCTGGATCAACAACATCCCTTAGGGGATCATCTCTTCCCTCAACCTCCGGATCAGATTCCTCTTGGTAAGCAACTCTTTTTGCCTTTTCTCTTTGTGCATCACCGGGAGTAAAAGGGGTAGACTAAGCAGGAATGGTGGGTTGGAGATTTCTTCTGGTCCTGGTATACACCCTTTCTGTCACCCCAGATGCTTCAACTACTTCTCCCCATGTAAGTCCTGCACCTGGATAGATCTGATCTTCATCTGGATTGAGATCTGCAAGCCAATCCTTTGCCTTGTCTCTATAGGCAGACTCCAAAGGTTCTCCCTGTGCTTCAACTTTTTCCTTTTCGTCCTTGAGTTTTGCATTGAACTGCACATATACCAGATCATTTAATCTTTGGACATCAAGTCTGTTCCTCTTCTTGGTGTGAAGCTGTTAGACATGTCAAAATGAAAATAAAAATACAAATAGATTAGTCATGTTATGATATCTAAATAATAAATATCTTAGATACAGTCTAATAGAAGACACCAAGATGGTTAGACACTCAGTTTGTTAGTGAGAGGTCCCAGGATCGAGCCCAGGCCACGGGATGAATAGAATGGCCATTTAAAAAAAAATATCTTAGATACAAATTTTAAAAATCTTGAATGTTTGAGACAATTACCATCTCGAATGTACTCCAATTTCTTTCACACCCTGATGAAGTGCATGTTAGATTCAGTATCCTCAGTGCCATTCTTTGTAGGTAGGGAGTACCATATCCATGATTTGTCCACCACTCCACTGCTCATCATTAAATGCTATTAGTTAAAAACATAATAATGCTTTATATTGAATTTATCAAAATTGTTAAGTTTCTAGACAATGAAGACATTTTACCGGGGTCCAAATCGGGATTTGCTCTCTGTCTTATGGCACTTGGTTTTCCCAAATGCCCCAAGACTCTATCTATAGGCAGGCATCTCTTTCTCCAAAACAATTTTATCATGAATGTCACTTTCAGGAAAAAAATATCTATGCACTCCATGAGTCCATCCATCACACCTTCTCGCTTGTTTATCTCAGGATCAGACCAATAATAGTATGGATTCAGATAGTAGCCTACATTGTGTAATGAATAGAACAAAAAATTAGAATACATTAAGTAGACATTGAATATAAAAATTAAAAAGCCATGCATAAAATTTCTTTACCTGCCACATGCAAGGGACGGTGGAGCCTTTTGTCCCATTTCTCATTAACAATCTCCATAACCCTCTTGAGGAAGGGTTGATCATGATCTAGGCTCTGTGCCAACTCCTTTTCTGCACCAAGCATTGCAACATATATGAAGTCCATGGCTGGCTTCCTCTCACTGTCTACAAGGCGCAACACGTTGACTAGAGGCTTGAATATTTTTACAATAGACACCACTGAAGGCCAAAATGTAGACGATGTCACCATGTTTGCAAAGCGCTCCTCCTCACCTGTCTTCGAGTACCTGCATTCCTCCCACTCTGAGGAACAAAACATAGATCTCAACTCATTTCTTTTGTCCAACAAGCTCTGCAAACTGATGTAGGCCGTCTCAAAACGTTTCACACCCGGCCTAACCAAGTCACCCTTAGTGAACTTCCTCATCAAATTGAGGGTGTTGTGATGGCTGTAAATAAAGATGGCTAACTTCTTGCACTTCTCAATCACATTTTTTTATCCTCGACAACTTCCCAATCCCCTCTAGCATGAGATCTACACAATGCGCGGCGCAAGGAGTCCAAAAAATTGCAGGCCTCTTGTCCTTAAGAAGCTTTCCAGCTGCCATATTAGCTGGGGCATTGTCAGTGACCACCTGTACTACAGTGTCTGCTCCAACTTCCTCTATACAACTATCCACCAACTTAAAAATGAACTCAACATTATGAATGTCAGCAGATGCATCTATAGCTCTAAGAAAACTTGTACCTTTCCTACAATTGACACAAAGATTCAATATACTTCTTCCTCTTCTATCTGTACATGCATCTGTCATAATAGAGCAGCCACTCCTCCACTCATCTCTGCGAGTCTCCAATGAGTCCTTAGTATGTTCCACTTATCTTTTTAAAAGAGGTTCCCGCGATTCATGTATTGTAGGGCCCCGCAAGCCAGGACCAAATTGGCCAACAACCTCCAACATCACATTAAAGCTCCTTAATGTGACTGTATTCATCGCTATCCCTGCAATTGGCATTGTATTTTATGTGAGTACTTGCTTATGTAGGTATACAATATGCTAAAATAATCCTAGGAACAAGATGAAATGATATATTAAACAAGTAAAGACATGCTTACCAGCTTGATAAAACCATCTTGTAATGAACTGCACTGCCTTCTTCCTTTCTTCTTTCTTCAACTTCATGTTAATTTCCTCTTGTTTTGATGACAACCTCTCCCTCACTACAGCTTCTGGGTCCCTATTGAAAAATTGGTTAATCGGTCCAACCACCTTAGGCTTCTTTGGTTGTGAACCACCAAGAACTACCATATCCTCATCATCAGACCGCCCCCTAATGTTGACCTTCTCTAGCTTCATTCATTTGCTGTTGTTTCTTGGCCTTCTTTGCTGCTAATTTATCCAAATACTCAGTTATCTCCCTTTTTACTTCTGGTGGCACATCGGGACAAGGATCCACATCTCCTCTCCTTCCAACAAGGCGTTTCTTCAATATGAAAATTCCACCCGTGGAGATATGCTTACAGTACTGACAGCGAAGGCGATCTCTACGATTCGGGTCTGGAAGTTCACAATACTTCCAACCCGGATCTTGCGACCTACTGTTAGGAGCATCATTTGGGAGATTCGCGGGGGCTTCAGGAGCAGACATATCATTGTCCATTTGCAAATTATGATGAAACATGACATTAACAAATATTACATTATACTGCATAAATTGAAAGAGAACACATACTTTGAGGAAAATGTTTTTCATCTTAGTATTATCGAATGTATGTATGATTTTATCAATATATTAAACTATTTAATATTAATAACCGCTACCAACTGCTGTCCCGTTTAATGATTTATAGAATGTATTAGTATTAGTGTATTAATGAGGTAAAAATTATAGAAAAAAAGAGAGAAACATTACATGATAAACTGCTGTCCCATTTTTGTATAATTTCTAATGTAATAATACAAAAACATATGATACTCAACTATTAAACTATTTAATATTAATAGCCGTTACCAACTGCTGTCCCGTTTAATGATTAATAGAATGTATTAGTATTAGTGTATTAATGAGGTAAAAACTATAGAAAAAAGAGAGAAACAACATATAATGATCGTACAATATTCTATAATGTATTATATGATGAATAAATAGCACACATAGCCATACACAAACGTAGATAGTAGAATATAGTATGAATGATTAAAAAAAACAAAAAAAAAGCAAAGAACAGGAGAAACGCAGGTTGTTTTCATGAAAAAAATGAGATTTTGGGAGCCAATGGATACAAAGAAGTGAATATAGGAGTACCTTTTGCTTAATCCTTCTTCTATTGAGCAGTAGATGCTTCTCCAAATCACCCGCAACAGCAAGAACGAAGGAAACGGCCGCCGCACCTTCACTGTTCTTTCCGAACCTGTTGATCTTCTTCGGTTCCTTCCGAACAGCAAGTAAGGGAGGCCTCGCGCGGCGTGGCTTGGGCCGCCGGAGTCTCCTTGAGGGCCGCCAGAGTCACTGGGATGGAAGGCGAGGCTTGGGCGCCGCCGACTGCCTCTCCGGAGTCGAAGGGGGAGCGTCGCTGTCGTGCGGCAACTGTTGCTGCGTCATGAGAACAAAGACGGGGGAGCGACGCTTCGGTTGCATGGAAGGGATCCCGCTAATAGGGATTAACTTAATCCAAGTGGGCCAGGTTTTTTTTCGTAAATTGGCAAGTGGGCCACTTGGTTTTCGGGGCCCATTGGCGCTCTAGAGAAAAGCGCCCACAAGCGGCTGCTCGACAGGGTTCTCCAGGCGGGCGCACGTGCGGGCCAGGCGGGCTCCAGGCGGGCGCTTATTTGGCCGCCGCCCCAGTGGGCGCTTATGGGCCTAACCAGGCGGATGAGGGTCCAATCCGCTCAGGCGGGCGCCTACCACGCTTTTCAAAACATTGGTTAGATTACTCACTTGGTGCTACCCCCAAGAAAAGAATCAAATATCATGCAGATTGTTATCAAGTAAATTACAAGTTTGTTGATGCTTTGTATAGAGGGGAACCGCAAAAACACATGACATAATATGGACATTTAAAAGTTTGATGATTCGACAACATTAAAATCTAAACAATAAACTCCTAAGTGCTGCCTTTATAACTCCCAAGAATAATGAAACTCACAGCTCAGGATGGTTTTAGATTTAAATCTCAGTGGGAAAGTGGCAGTGACGAAGATTTGATCATTCTTGACTAGATTGGTGCTGTTTGGACGAGTTTTGAACCAAACCAAAATATTGATATCATATGCAAAGTTATAACTCATAACAGTGCGTGAGCTTTTTAACATGTATTTCTGCTCTTATTCAAAATCTTTTTTGTGAAAATTGGGGTTGGATCATTTTGGTGGAGGATCCCTAGATGGTGTAAACTAGTGGAACATTTGTTTCAGTGACATCGAAATCACAGTAGAGGATGATTCCATCTCCAGATCTTGCCTTCTAATAGAATTTTGGAGGTGGAGAAGGCCTTTGGTGGATGATTTAAGGGAGATGAGAAGATGATGTAACATTTAATGTATAAACTTGGCTTTACATGGCTAGCTTAAAGAGGAAAAGGAGATCTTTTCAAGTTTTAAGATTGAAATTAGGGAGAGGTAGCTTCTTTAAATTAGATGCTTCTTTGTGAGGGGTAAGGGTGTACACATTCTTTTTCTTGTGTTTAGGGTTGTCATTTGTCAGCTTGGGGTGTTTGCGTGTGTAGGATCTACTCATAATATATGAATTATATCTTGCATTAATGATCTTTATAAAATTTTCTAGCTAATCATAAACTCCCAAGTTTATTAGCGCTCCTAAAATACGAAAATAGCAGCTCATATAAGTACTTATTTCAACAATGAGATTCTAATTCATATAAATGGAAACACGTGACTTTATTCAATTTTCCAATATTGCTAATATTATGGATATTTTTAATGTTTAATAGAACAAAGACAATACTGCGAGTGCATTAATTGAAACATTTGCTTTTGTTACTAAATGGAAGTAAGAAACATAATAGAGCTTAATGAACACAGATTGAAGTAGCCAACCTAAAATGCTTGGGATCGAGGCTTACATGTTTTTTGTGCTAGAAATGCAATATTTTTGTTGATAGTTTTATGCATCAAGGATATATTTACAAAATATTAGCAAGTCAAGGCTATTATTTGGTACAAGCTATAGAATATGTTTTTGCAATAACCCTTTGTATATTTTCTTCACATATGACTGAAGCGAATTTTTTCTGTTCAGCAATGACATATGTCTAGAGGGATTGCAAGAAGAGCTTGAAGAATGTAAGAATGATGATGTAAGTGATACATTACAGCCATTTATATATGCATCTGTTCAGATATATTCATACAAACACACACACACACATGATACAGAATTTAAATACTCTTCTCATGAACACTTTGAAACATTTCTTAACATATACTCGGTTTAGAGACATAGTGATAGGTTGAATAGTACTTTTGGCCTGTGTGAACGTAGATGCCGCAAAGCTGCGTGCAATGCAACGTGTGTGAGGGTTCATGAGCCCTCACCCTTTTATTAATAGAAATTTGGAGAAATTATATAGAGGTCCAATATATATAGAAATTACAAATAATAGAATATAAAGAGATATATTAACACTCCCCCTCAAGCTGGAGCATACACATCGTGTATGTCCAGCTTGTTGCAAAAGTTCTGAAATGTTGCTGGACTCAATGGCTTTGTGAGGACATCTGCAAGTTGATCTTCAGATTTGACACACGGAGTCCCAACAGTGCCATTCTTGATCTGATCTCTGATGAAGTGGCAGTCAACCTCTATATGCTTAGTACGTTCATAGAAGACTGGATTCTTGGCAATGTAGATAGCAGCTTGATTGTCACATCTGAGCTCTATGGGTGATAAAACAATGATCTTTAACTCAGAAAGCACAAATTGAACCCACTGCAACTCGCAAAGATAGTCACAACATTCAACGTTTTTTTGAAAAAAATGCGTATTTTTGAGCTGGCGTATGTTACAGCCTTTTTATACTGCTAAACGTTTTTTACGTTTTAATCGCGTTTTATTCGTGTTTGTCGTTTTTTACGCGTTTAATTCGTTTTTTTTCCGTTTTAAACAATACTGTTCGGTACCTTTTTTTTTACGTTTGTTATTGCCCCTCACAATCGGGTTTTGGCAAAGCCCTCAATCGCTTCTGCTAAACCCCGACTCCCGACTCCCCTCTGTACCCTTGTCTAAGACCCACCCCCCTTGCGCCCGACAGAGAGCCGACGGAGCAGCGCCGACAAGGAGCAGCACTGGCAAGAAGCAGCACCAGCAAGGAGCACCGCCGAAGAGCAGCACCCTGCGGCGTGGAGCAGCTGCTGCTGGCGTGGAGCACGAAAGGTGCGTCTCCAAGCTCCTACGGTTGCTGCCGCTTCTCAGGTATGTATTTGAAAAACCACTAGAGGGGGGGTGAATAGGGTTTTATGGAGATTTTAATAATTCAACTCAAAACAACCACAATGGAGATAATAAGAAGGAGACAAGGTGTTTAGAGTGGTTCCAACCTTAGCAAATACTAAGGCAGTCAATCCACTACCCAGTTGCTTACCCAACCAGGATTTTGAAAGTATTTAATTTTATTACCTCGCAAGGATGTTCCATAAAATTACAACACTTTCACCAAACCCTTCAGACAACCTTCACCTAGAAGTAGTCTCACAAACCTTGAAGCAGCCTTCCTTGAAGTAACTTCAAGCTCCCCCTTGAAGTAGCCTTCCTCTTGAAGTAGCTTCCCGTTGAGACAGTCTTCTTGAAGTAGTCCAAAGTCCACCTTCTCCACCTGAGAAGTCAAACCCTCTCCAATCCGCAACCTCCAACCCTAGGAGTAGCAAGGAGAGTACAAACAATATAAAGGAACAAGAAGGAAAAATAGAAATTACAATACCACTTGTAGCCCAAGGCTTGATTTCCTATATCAAGCGTTTTGATCTCCTAACCAATGTATATGGAAGTGTAGGTGCAGTGGGTAGGAGATGCTAGCCTATAGAACACGAATTTAGAGCAATGGAAATGTATAGCCAATGTTGGAATTGGTCAATTGCTCACAAGAATGAATTCCCAATTGCAAGTATGAATGCTCAAGTGTAGCACAAGTGTGTTTTGGGTGTCCTATGGCTTGTCCTATTTATAAGAATGGCCTATGGATGCTTAAGGACGTTCTAGACACTTTCTAGGGGGTTCTTAGTGCTTAACTAGCCGTTAGGTATCCATTAGTTGCTTTAACAACGACTAGTTAATTAATCCTGAAAATTACAGATAGAGACATTCTCGGTCGAAGATTTGTCGACCGAGAGTCCTAGTCGGTCGAAGACTTTTCGACCGAGGGACTGTCTGTAGCAACGTTGTGATCCAACTCCCAACTACCTTGTCTGCTGTGTCTAACGACTACTTGGGTCATTCTCGGTCGAAGAGTTTGTCGACCAAGAGTGTCTCGGTCGAGAATTTTGTTGACCGAGATTAACCCTATTTCAATGTTTTAAACTAAGTACTAAGTGTGTGTATGAGTGTGCAGTTGTGACACTATTGTAGGGGATGACCTATCTAAGTGTTGTGAATGGTTAGGGAAGATCTAACGCTTGATTTACATGATGTCTAAGTACTTGTACATTATATATTTTGTACAAGTGTTTACATTTGATTACAATCATGAAATTAAGGCATTTTGAAGCATATGGATCTTCCAAAGGTTTGTCATCCACCTTGTTCCTGCAACACTCAAGTAGCACGTTAGATCCACAAGAATGAAATGTTTGTCATCATCAAAACAAAGGGAAAATAATAATGTCCAATTTAGCCAACAGTATCCTCCTCTCCTTATTTTTGTTTGTGTTATTTCTCCTTCCCCTCCTCCGTCCCCCCTTCATCCTCCATACCCTATTCACCTCCACCTTCACATCATATGTTCCTACCCCCATCCCCTTCTTATTCAGGCCACAGTCAGCAACCACGGAAGCTGTTGTGGCCATCTCCAACCTGCTGCAGCCATCTCCAGCTCCAAGCTGTTGCGGCCATGGAAATTAGCAACTCTGGCCACAATCAGCCTCCCCCCTTATACTCCCCTACACCCAGTCACGCTCCCCCCCATTGGCCCAGTTCTGAGGTCCCTCCTTCAATGTCTTCACCTTCCCCCTCTTCCTCCTTCCCCTGTTCTCAATAATCAATATTTCAGTAATCACCATCCCCTAGCAGCCCTTTCTAGCGCACCAATCCACTGGAATTTTCTAGCAACTAAGTCTACTTCCTTTTTTTTTCTCTTGTTCTTTTGTTGCAGCTCAAGGAGTTTGCTTCTGTTAGACGTGTCTTGTGCTTCTATAGGAGGTGCCTACTGTTGGGTTATGGAGGAGGCAGAGAAGCAACGAAAACAAAAATTTTCTCCCCAAAACTCAGAACAAAAGGAATCGCGTCAACGTCTATAAAATAGGAAAGATGGTTTGTGGATGCATACCTTGTCCCGAGGCTTGCTCGACGACAGTACCTCGTGTCTTGCGCGGTCTTCACTTCCGATCTTGGACGGTGTCTGTGCAGCTCCTGGTCACACCGGGACTGAAGACTCCTGGTCTCACCGGGACTGTCGGGATTAACTGTTGTCCTCCGAGCGACAGAGGTCTCCCGCCTCTGCAGTCGTCCACACGGACTGCATGGAACTCCGATCTCCTTGTCGCACAAGGAACCGGAAGGAGTCGCACCCTCCTGTTGGCGTACTAGTCGCCAACACACTCTCCTGCTGCCAGTTGCAACTGCAGTTGTCTTTCCTTTGCTGCGCCTCCTTTTTCGGGTAGCACTTGCTCGGGCTCTCTCGGTTACCAAAACCAGAGACAACGACAACTTTGCAGAGCAACCGGCTTGCACTGAGTTGTACTTTGAGAAGCCCCCAATACCCCTATATATATAGGAGGGTCATGGGACAGGATTCTCCATCCCGGGCAATTCGGGACTAAAAGCAGGAGTAGAAGGGTTCGAGATTTTTCACAAAACAACCAAATCGCAACTTGAACCGATCGTTTCATTTCTGAAACGGTCGGTTGGGGATCTGAGCCGGTCGGTTGACACTCAACCGATCGGTTGGGACCCATGAAACGGTCGGTTCACTTTCTGAACCGATCAGTTCGTGGTCCTGATCAGTTCCCGATCGACTTTCCCTCTTTTGTTTCTAATTGGTATCAAATACCAATCCTTTTCCCAATCAAATTGGGCAAGTGAAACAAAAGGAAAATTCTCACCAATCCGACTTTCCCAACTTGCTCGGT
Organism: Alisma plantago-aquatica; assembly: GCA_963693085.1. Lineage (NCBI taxonomy): Eukaryota > Viridiplantae > Streptophyta > Magnoliopsida > Alismatales > Alismataceae > Alisma > Alisma plantago-aquatica. Next base: position 653,257,711 of record OY856412.1, on the reverse strand, counting down.
TGCAACAGTTGAACCGATCGTTTCAACACTTGAAGCAATCGTTCACCCTGTCCATGAGCCGATCGACTCACCACCTGAGCCGACCGGTTCACCAAGCTGAGCCGATCGGTTCATCTCATGAGCCGATCGGTTGGGAGTGCAGATTGTGCAGAATCAGTCAATTGCGGTTTCAATCAATCCGATACTCCAATCAATATGTCCAACACCTTGAACATTATGATATTGAGCTATCAATTAATTGAGTGTTTAATTGAACTACTAAACTCCTTTAGTAATCAATCTAAACATTGTTTGTGGACAAAAATCCTCTTCCAGGTTAAATCCTATGTGTGTGACCCTGCAGGTCCATTTCACGTTGGCAGTGAAAGTCCATAACACTTATGACTTCACAAACAAAGAGCGGTGCCTAGTCACACATCCGTGCTACCCAAGTGAAATAGAAAGTTGGAGAACAACTTTCAATCCTACAATCCGTGAATGGTGTTACAGTGAATGTATAATTCCTTTGTCACTGATATCTTGAATGAACTCGAGGCATGGAACATTCATCCTATCAACATTCATTCATTTCCTTGATCTCAGAGCAGACTGGGTGAGATGTGTGTGACATCAATATCACATACTGATTCACACGTGCATGCGCATGCCTTTCTCAATCCTACTCATCAAGTGGCCAAGGATATCAAACTCCCTCAGGAGGGACAAATCCCATATCTATCACTCACCCCTCAAAAGCCCCATGTGTCAAAGCCACCCAATCATCACCTTTATAACAACCCATGTTTCAGGACTGCGTTTGATGATGTCAAAGTGTGCCCAACGACATGTGTTGAGTGTAGTGATTTCAGGTCTAAGAATCACACTCACCACCATCACTGTGAGAGCTGACTGTGACTACCAAGTCATGGTTCCATGTGTCACTCTCATGGTGGGTCTGTCTGGTACCTTGTTCTCTAACAAGTACCTATGTGCTTGGTTTGATATCACTATATCATGACTAATGAGATTCTGTCATCAACCAACACACAATCTAGTCTTCAGTGTTATTGATGTCTATGGTTATTTCCACAATAACAACCGACTAGGGACCAAACAAGAATGTATACTCTTAACATCCGTATGATCTCATCGTTTAGGTCATGAACCTAAAAGCATACGTCATTGAGTAAAACCATTCTTTAGACATCTATCATTTTACACCATCATCTCAGAAACAGTTTAAACATATAGATCGGAAATTGCCTTTATTATTATTCAAATCATTTACAAAGTATCCCATTACAATCATCATATGACTTGCTCTATGGGCATACATACCAACAGACTCCCACTTGCACTTAGAGCCAGTCACCAAGGAACCTCAATCCTTGTGACCTAGCGTGACCATCATGCTTCTGCTGAGAAAGGGCCTTAGTCAGTGGATCAACTATGTTGTCTTCAGTTGGTACTTTGCAAATCTTCACATCTCCTCGCTGTACGATCTCTCGTATGAGATGGAAGCGCCGCAGTATGTGCTTGGACCGCTGATGTGATCTGGGTTCCTTAGCTTGTGCAATAGCTCCATTATTGTCATAATAAAGCTCAATTGCATCACAGCTATTGGGAATTACACCAAGTTCAGAAATGAACTTCCTGATCCACACAGCCTCCTTTGCTGCATGTGATGCAACAATATACTCGGCCTCTGTAGTAGAATCGGCAACTGTTTCTTGCTTGGAACTCTTCCAGCTCACAGCTCCATTATTAAGGCAAAACACAAATCCTGACTGCGATCTGTAATCATCTTTATCGGTTTGGAAGCTTGCATCGGTGTAACCCTTTACAACCAGCTCTTCCTCGCCGCCGTACACAAGAAACTGATCCTTAGTCCTTCACAAGTACTTGAGGATGTTCTTTACGGCTGTCCAGTGAACATCCCCGGGATCTGACTGGTACCTGCTCGTCATGCTGAGAGCATACGAGACATCTGGGCGTGTGCACAACATAGTGTACATGATGGATCCGATGGCTGATGCATATGGGATCCCATTCATACGCTCCCTCTCTTCACAAGATTGGGGACATTGAGCTTTAGAGACGGTGACTCCATGTAGCATGGGGATGCTGCTTCTCTTTGAGTTCTCCATGCTAAACCGCTTCAACACTTTGTCAATGTACGTGCTCTGACTTAGTCCGAGAAGCCTTCTAGATCTATCTCTATAGATCTTAATTCCTAGAACGTAGGATGCTTCTCCTAAGTCCTTCATTGAGAAAGTATTCCCAAGCCAAGTCTTTACCTTCTCTAAGGCTAAGACATCATTCCCCATCAAAAGTATGTCATCCACATACAATATGAGGAATGTGGTCGAGCTCCCACTAACCTTCTTGTACACACAAGGTTCATCTTCATTTTGAATAAAGCCAAACACTTTGACTTCCTCATCAAATCGAAGATTCCAACTCCGAGATGCTTGCTTCAATCCATAGATTGACCTTTGCAGCTTACAAACTTTATTGGCATTCTTTGGATCTACAAAACCTTCAGGTTGTGTCATGTACACATCCTCATTTATATTCCCATTGAGGAATGCAGTTTTAACATCCATCTGCCAAATCTCATAGTCATAATAAGCTACAATAGCAAGCATGATCCTGATGGACTTAATCATGGCAACTGGAGAAAAGGTTTCGTCATAGTCAACACCTTGAACTTGTCGAAATCCCTTCGCAACCAATCTGCCTTTATAAGTTTGCACATTGCCATCCATGTCGGTCTTCTTCTTGAAGACCCACTTGCACCCTATGGGTTTTACCCCTTCGGGTGGTTCCACCAAAGTCCATACTTTGTTGGAGTACATGGATTCCATCTCAGATCTCATGGCCTCAAGCCATTTCTCAGAATCTGGTCCCTCCATAGCCTCTACGTAGGTAGTTGGATTATCATCTATGATCAACTTACCACCTTCCTGAGTTACAAGGTATCCAAACCTCTCAGGTTCAAGGCGGGTCCTACTAGATCTACGAGGTCCTTGTGTTACCTGAGGAGAATGAGATTCCACAACACCTTGTGAATCTCCATTTTCCTCTTGTACATCTACCGGTTCTATGTTTTCTTGTTGGGCTTGAACCTCTTCAAGCTCTATATTCCTCCCACTGCTTCCTTTGGAAATAAATTCCTTTTCTAGGAACACAGCTGTCCTGGCAACAAACACTTTGTTGTCAGTAGGGTGGTATCAATAATATCCCCTTGTTTCCTTGGGATATCCAACAAAATAACATTTATCGGATTTGGGTCCAAGTTTATCAGGAAACATTTTCCTAACGTAAGTCTCACAACCCCAAATCTTCAGAAAAGACAAATCGGGACGCTTCCTGTACCATCATGGTTATCAAAACCGGACCGAACCGGCCGGTTGAACCGGTTGAACCGGGAACCGGTGGGTTGGCCGGTCCGGGTGAGCTATAGACCCGCTAATGAGGCAGAATCGTTCAATAACCGGCGAACCGGCGAACCGGTCCGGTTTCAAGCAACCGGCCGGTCAGCTTTCTTGCCCTATTATTCGGTCCGTGTGCACCTCGCGTGCTGGCTTAGGGGGAAAACCCCCCGAAAAACCCCGACCCCTCGTCCCGATGCCCCGATACCCCAACCCCCAGACCTAAACAAAGAAGCGGCGCGGATGTAGAGCCTCCGACCACCACTGCGGCCTCTGGGAGCTGTTCCGGCCGCCGCTGTTGCTAGGAGCTTGGCCAGCCGCTGCTGACAAAGCTGCTTCTGTCGATAGCCGCCTATCACGGAGCTTCCGATAAAGCTACTCAACCGAGCTGTCGGCTGCTTCCATGCTTTCTTGCGGCCCCGCAGGTACTATCTCCTACTCTTCTATCGTTCTACATATTACCTCTATTCCTTCGCTTAAACTACTCCTTGCCCCTGTTCCTCCCTTCTTCTCCCTCTTTTACCCTTCTTCGGCTTGCTGTACCCCTTCGCATACTTCCTGTGCACCTCCCCTTCTTCCTTTTCTTTTTCTCTTCCTCTTCCTGCCCCCTTCGTATTCTTCCTGTAAAGCTCACATTCTTCCTTCTATTATCTTTCTCTACTCCTTTCCTCTACTATTCCTTTTGGACTCTTCCTGTTCACGTATTGCTCTTCTTTCTTCGGTTACTGCTTTGTTTGTTATTTAACCAGTTAATACTTATATATTTTCCACTAATAATCTCTTGTCTTTTTCCTCTAATTATCTCCCTCTACTGCTAGCTTCACGTAGATGTCAAATTTGTGTTTGGTATATTGCTGCTGCCTACCATTTTTTTTATTGTCATTGCATACCCATTTGTGCTGTAGCTTGCTGCTTGGTTGCAATTATAAACTGAATTTATGCTTCCTAACTCATTTCTCTTCACTACAATTTGCATTTGAAAGTTGAATTTTATTAATTTTTCACAAATTGATTGTTGCAATTATAAATTCTGCCACCTATTGATTGTACTGCTATTGCAATGTGTTTTATTCTTAATTTGCTAATTACATTTGAAATGTCGAATACTTTTATCTTGTGGACATGTGATAATGTTGATATTGGTACTCCATATGTGTTGGATTCACTGTCTCTGTTATTTAGTCAAGTAGTCAATTACATGATTGTGAGTAAGCATGCTATTATTCATGTTTCATCAATATATTTTTCTATGATTTTCTTATATGTTTAGGTTATGTAAATTATTGATGACATTGTGATGACGTCACCGGTTGAACCGGTCCGACCACCGGTTGAACCAGTGAACCGAGAACCGGAGGCCTCACCGGTTTGATCACCGGTTCGGTTCTGAAAACTATGCGTACCATATCTCATATGGTGTCTTTTGAACCGATTTAGATGGTACACGGTTAAGTGTAAACGCGGCGGTTTCAAGAGCATGACCCCAGAAGGAAATCGGAAGATTAGCAAAACTCATCATTGATCGCACCATATCCAACAATGTGCGATTCCTTCTCTCAGACACACCATTATGCTGTGGTGTTCCTGGCGGAGTCCACTGTGATACAATACCACGGGCTCGCAGAAGGTCCTCAAACTCTTGGCTTAAGTATTCTCCACCTCGATCGGATCGAAGTGCCTTAATACTATTACCAAGTTGGTTCTGTACTTCATTCATGAAATCCTTGAACTTTTCAAGGGCTTCTGACTTATGCTTCATCAGGTACACATAGCCATACCTACTGAAATCATCAGTGAAGGTAATGAAGTACTGACACCCATTTCTGGCATTAGATCTAAAAGGCCCACATACATCAGTATGTATGAGTCCTAATAGATCACTAGCTCTCTCACCTTTATCTGAAAAGGGAGTCTTGGTCATCTTGCCCAATAAACAAGATTCACATGTCTCTATTGATTCATAATCAAAAGAGTCTAGATAACCATCTTTATGGAGTCTAGAAATGCGCTTCTCATTTATGTGCCCTAGATGACAATGCCAGAGATATGCTTTGTTTGAGTCGTTGAGTTTTTGCCTTTTGGTGTTTACGTTGTATACACTTGTCTCCAAGTCTATCAAGTATAGACCATAAGACATAGAGGCACTGCCACAAAAAATCCCATCTTTAGAAATGGAACATTTTCCATTCTTAATAAGAAATTCAAATCCATCTTTGTCCAAACAAGAGACGGAAATGATATTCCTATTTATGGCAGGTACATAATAGTAGTTCTTCAACTCTATTATTAGCCCACTTGGTAGAGTTAACTCATAGGTTCCTACGGCACTGGCGGCAACCCTTGCCCCATTAGCAACACGTAGTTCAACCTCGCCTTTCCCTAAAGGCCTACTTCTCTTAAGATCCTTCACATTTGAACAAATGTGAGATCCACATCCGGTATCAAGTACCCATGACGAGGAAGTAGTAAAGTTAATCTCTATCACGTATACACCAGAAGTAGAGATCTCTATCTCCGACTTCTTCTTCCATCGTTCCTTCCATCCTCTCCATGTAGAAGAAATTGGTTTGGCGAGAGAACCCTTCTCTCCCTTACCTTTCGTTCCATTGATCTCTATCAATGAACTTTCTTTCTTCTTCACCAACGCATTAAGCGTACATAGAGTGGATTCAAAGGCTCCTGGTATATCTGGATTGTGCAGAACACTTCTCACAGTCCTCAACCAGTTATGGAGTTTATTCTCAATTAATTTGCCCATTTTAAAAGATGATTCTTTTGCCATTCTACAAGAGAAAATTTACATTTGTCAAAACTCCTTTTGATTTGATTTGAATAAATTTTGTCGATAGTTAATTAGGCTTTAATTAATCACCGCTCCCACTATTTTGACTCAAATTGATAGCCCTCACTATCAATTCGGAAGATTGCAGCGTACAATCTTCTAGTGGGTCAAGATCCTGAAATCCTCTGAGCCATGGACCAGCTAGGGCTGTCACCCACAACTCAGATCTCTCAGGTAGGCAACTCTTGCCAATTGCATCATATGCAACTCTTGAAAGATGTCATATGCAACTCCTTGCCATGATCATCTCCATGCCTCAAGGTGCTAGATCCTATCTAGGTCACCTTGTTAAGTCCGACCCAAAGCCAACACGATGAATATGCACCCTGCTAGGGCAGACCCACACATTCATCCTTCACGCTTCCACGAGATAGACGGTGCACCACGCTAGGGCGTGTCCACACTTGGTCGATCAAACTTTTCACGTGTGTCGCATTTGGAAGACATCTAAAACTTAATATTTAATGAGGGATTTGGTTTTTATATACATATACATATCCAATCACCACAATATATAGTACGTATCATATACATGCTATATCCCACAGAAAACATACGAAACGATAAAAGCAATGATTATGGCCATCCTATTGTGATTCCTCGAGCCAAGAGGAATCACGGTCATCTAGGTCTACATCACATGCAACCTGTACAAGATGAAATCTGTGCCTGCCTTTCTGGATTTGATCAGCTCATCTCCATGACTGATCGGCTCGCCATCAGGTTGGTTGTTCGGGTGCCACCAGCCGATCGACTGGCGCCTCCAGCTGATCGGTTCACCGGTCGTCGTGCATCTCATCAGGTCGCCACCCGCTCGTCTCGCTCCTCGAACCGGTCGTCTAGATCACCAACCGATCGGTTCACGCCTTGAACCGATCGTCTCAGGTCGTCTCAGGTTGTCCGCCGTTCTTTGACATAACAGGAAATAAAATCTATCCTATTTACAATTTAATTGTGAAACCCCGAGTTACATTCGGGGGGAGCAAAGATAGGAAAAGAATTCTCGAATTATTTCGAGTTACATCAGGAATAGGAGAAGGGGAATCAGTTCGCAGACCAAGATGCAAGCAACCACATACAACCACACACAGATATAGGGGTTTATAGGCCATAATCATGCTACACATCCACCACAAAACTCGTTTAAGGGCGACGCGTATCGAGTGCATTAATATTACATATCATATATGTATATTTGGGATTTGTGGATTGAACATGCATAAAGTCAATTTTATTCGCATCGTATGCAATAAATAAAGGCGACAAACCAAAATTGATCATATCGATAATCCTAAAATATAGAACAGTTGACGTGGCTCTGATACCACTGTTGGGTTATGGAGGAGGCAGAGAAGCAGCGGAAACAAATTTTTTTCCCCAAAACTCAGAACAAAAGGAATCGCGTCAACGTCTATAAAATAGGAAAGATGGTTTGTGGATGCATATCTTGTCCCGAAGCTTGCTCGGCGACAGTACCTCGTGCCTTGCGCGATCTTCACTTCCGGTCTTGGACGGTGTCTGTGCAGCTCCTGGTCACACCGGGACTGAAGACTCCTGGTCTCACCGGGACTGTCGGGATTAACAGTTGTCCTCCGAGCGACAGAGGTCTCCCGCCTCTGCAGTCGTCCACACAGACTGCCTGGAACTCCGATCTCCTTGTCGCACAAGGAACCAGAAGGAGTCGCACCCTCCTGTTGGCGTACTAGTCGCCAACACACTCTCCTGCTGCCAGTTGCAACTGCAGTTGTCTTTCCTTTGCTGCGCCTCCTTTTTCGGGTAGCACTTGCTCGGGCTCTCTCGGTTACCAAAACCAGAGAGAACGACAACTTTGCAGAGCAACCGGCTTGCACTGAGTTGTACTTTGAGAAGCCCCAATACCCCTATATATAGGAGGGTCATGGGACAGGGTTCTCCATCCCGGGCAATGCGGGATTAAAAGCAGGAGTAGAAGGGTTCGAGATTTTCCACAAAACAACCAACTCGCAACTTGAACCGATCGTTTCATTTCTGAAACGGTCGGTTGGGGATCTGAGCCGGTCGGTTGACACTCAACCGATCGGTTGGGACCCATGAAACGGTCGGTTCACTTTCTGAACCGATCAGTTCGTGGTCCTGATCAGTTCCCGATCGACTTTCCCTCTTTTGTTTCTAATTGGTATCAAATACCAATCCTTTTCCCAATCAAATTGGGCAAGTGAAACAAAAGGAAAATTCTCACCAATCCGACTTTCCCAACTTGCTCGGTTGCAACAGTTGAACCGATCGTTTCAACACTTGAAGCAATCGTTCACCCTGTCCATGAGCCGATCGACTCACCACCTGAGCCGACCGGTTCACCAAGCTGAGCCGATCGGTTCATCTCATGAGCCGATCGGTTGGGAGTGCAGATTGTGCAGAATCAGTCAATTGCGGTTTCAATCAATCCGATACTCCAATCAATATGTCCAACACCTTGAACATTATGATATTGAGCTATCAATTAATTGAGTGTTTAATTGAACTACTAAACTCCTTTAGTAATCAATCTAAACATTGTTTGTGGACAAAAATCCTCTTCCAGGTTAAATCCTATGTGTGTGACCCTGCAGGTCCATTTCACGTTGGCAGTGAAAGTCCATAACACTTATGACTTCACAAACAAAGAGCGGTGCCTAGTCACACATCCGTGCTACCAAGTGAAATAGAAAGTTGGAGAACAACTTTCAATCCTACAATCCGTGAATGGTGTTACAGTGAATGTATAATTCCTTTGTCACTGATATCCTGAATGAACTCGAGGCATGGAACAATCATCCTATCAACATTCATTCATTTCCTTGATCTCAGAGCAGACTGGGTGAGATGTGTGTGACATCAATATCACATACTGATTCACACGTGCATGCGCATGCCTTTCTCAATCCTACTCATCAAGTGGCCAAGGATATCAAACTCCCTCAGGAGGGACAAATCCCATATCTATCACTCACCCCTCAAAAGCCCCATGTGTCAAAGCCACCCAATTACCACCTTTATAACAACCCATGTTTCAGGACTGCGTTTGATGATGTCAAAGTGTGCCCAACGACATGTGTTGAGTGTAGTGATTTCAGGTCTAAGAATCACACTCACCACCATCACTGTGAGAGCTGACTGTGACTACCAAGTCATGGTTCCATGTGTCACTCTCACGGTGGGTCTGTCCGGTACCTTGTTCTCTAACAAGTACCTATGTGCTTGGTTTGATATCACTATATCATGACTAATGAGATTCTGTCATCAACCAACACACAATCTAGTCTTCAGTGTTATTGATGTCTATGGTTATTTCCACAATAACAACCGACTAGGGACCAAACAAGAATGTATACTCTTAACATCCGTATGATCTCATCATTTAGGTCATGAACCTAAAAGCATACGTCATTGAGTAAAACCATTCTTTAGACATCCATCATTTTACACTATCATCTCAGAAATAATTTAAACATATAGATCGGAAATTGCTTTTATTATTATTCAAATCATTTACAAAGTATCCTATTACAATCATCATATGACTTGCTCTATGGGCATACATACCAACACCTACTGCTGCTGTTGAAGGTGTCTATTGAAGTTACAGGCTATTTTCTTCCTGCTGAACTTACTGTGTAAGTCTATAAGATATTATTTAGCCCTTCTTTTTACTATCAAGTGATGACTAATTATTATAATTTGGATGAAATTCTTGTGTGTTATATTTATACAATCATTAAGTAAATGCTTGGGTGAATATTGCGACTCAATATCTCAAGCTTCTTGCCTAATTTATATATTCTTACAAACATGTATATATACATATTATATATATAGATCCGTTTTTTTCCCGACTTTTTCCCGAATAGTTGACTGTACTTTTACCGTACGTTGACCGTTTTTTAGTCAAATTTTCCGCATATTTTTCGAATTCCGAATTTTTCAACTCCACCGTACGTATCCCGAATACCGAATTTGTGACTATGCTCGCAACAGGCATAAGCCATTGCTCGATACTCAACCTCTGTGCTTGATCTAGCCACAACATTCTGCTTTTTGCTTTTCCAGGTGATAAGGTGATTTTCTAGAAACGTGCAATACCTAAAAGTAGACCTCCTGTCATTCAAATTACCAGCCCAGTCTGCATCTGCATAACCAGTAGAACAAGAGTAGACACATGAGTCTTGGGTCTATAGTAGGTGATCCCCTTATCGGGTGCACCCTTCAGATATCTCAGAATACGGCAGATTGCCATCCAGTGTGACTGTTGTGGTGAGCTCATATGCTGACTCATCACTCCTACAACAAAGGAAATGTCAGGGTGAGTAACTGTCAGATATATAAATTTACCAACAATTTTTCTGTACTATTATGGATCTAGATAATCAATATCATTAATCGTCTCCTTCACATGATAGTCCATAGGAGTAGACACCGACTTGGATTCACTCATGTCAGCTTCCTGCAATAAATCCAGCTTGTATTTCCTCTGAGACAAATTAGTACCTGCATGAGATCTAAGTACTTCAATGCCTAGAAAATATCTCAGTTTGCCTAAATCCTTTGTATGAAAATGCCCCTACAATCCTTCCTTCACACGTGATATGATTGTAGAATCACTGCCAGTGATAACTATATCATCAACATATACAACAATAATAATGGATCCAACAAAAGAGCTAGAATAGAATAAGGAATGATTAGTCACAGAACGAGAGAAGCTCATCTTTAGTACAACATCACTAAACTTATCAAACCAAGCTCTAGGAGATTGTTTCAATCCATAGATGGCTTTCTTCAATCTACACACTTTCTGACACTCCCCCTGAGCTACAAAACTAGGAAGTTGCTCCATGTACACCTCTTCCTGTAGATCACCATGGAGAAAGGCATTCTTGACATCAAGTTGAAATAGAGGCCAGTCAAAAATTAGTAGCCAGAGAAATAAGAATCCGTACTGAATTCAGACAAGCCACTGGTGAAAAGGTCTCAAAGAAATCAACTCCATATGTTTGAGTGTAACCCTTTGCCACCAGTCTAGCCTTTGACCTCTTAATTGAACCATCTGGATTATGTTTTACTAGTGAATACCCATCTGCAACCCACAATATTTTTACCTGAAGGTAAGTCAATAAGTTCCCATGTGTTGTTTTATAGAAGAGCAGACATTTCCATATGCATTGCCTGTTTCCAACCAATATCTTTCATAGCATCAAGATGATTTCTTGGAATGACCACAAAATCAATCCCAAGAGCAAATGACCAGGCCTGCTTAGATAATTTTGACAAACAACACACATTTGCAATAGGATGTCGAATAGTACAAGAACGAGTACCTTTGCGAACAACAATGCGAACATGAAGGTCAAATGGTTCTTCAGAAATCTCTTGAGTAGAGGAAGATGAGGAAGGCTCAAAGACCGGAGTCACTACCTCCTCTGGATCCTGTCTGCCTCGTCTACTATAAGCATGTAGATATTGTTGAATTAATGTATCATCTGCTGGCTGCTCTTCCTGAATTACAATATAGTTAGGAATGATAGGTGGCACTCTCTCATTCTGGTGTGATGGTGACACTCTCTCACTGATGTCTGATAGTAGCACTATCTCACTTTCACACAATTGCTCCCCCTTACTGGGAACACTAGAGAAGTATGGTGTGGATTCATGGAAAGTTACATCCTTAGACACAAACATATGACGGAGATTGGGACAATAACACTTGTATCCTTTGCTAGTGTTGGAGTACCCATGAAAAAGAGTCCTAATAGACCTAGGGGATAACTTATCAGCCTTAGGATCAAAATTGTGGATAAATGATGTCCAACCAAACACTCTGAGAGGAACAAGGAGGGGTTGATCCTTGGGACATAAGACAGAGAACGGAGTATGTCCTTGAAGCACCAAAGAGGGTTTCCTGTTGATAAGGAAACAAACACTAGTAAAGCATCAGTCCAGAACCTCTTAGGAACATTAGATTTAAACATAATTGTCCTGGAAATATCACGAAGGTGACGATTTTTTCTCTCAGCTACCCCATTTTGTTGAGGGGTGTGAGGACAAGACGTACGATGAATAATCCCAACGGAGCCACAAAAATCAACCATAACATTTCGAACATATTCCAAGGCATTATCAGATTGAAGAATTTTAATATTGCAATCAAATTGAACTTTTATTTCTTGATGAAAATGCTTGACAATGGATAACACAGACTCTCGACTCTTCAACAAATAAATCCATGTCATGCGAGAAAAATCATCCACAAAGGAAATAAAATAGCGAAAATCATTTATAGCTATTGGTCTTTACATGACCCCAAACATCAGTGTGGACTAACTCAACGGGACAAGAAACCCGTTTATTGACACGACTGGGATAAGACATTCTATGATGTTTTCCCAGTTGACAGGACTGACACTCTAATGAAGACACTTGAGATAACTCATGTTCTAACTTTCTCAAGCTCTCCAACGAAGGATGTCCATGATTGTAGTTCTACAGTTAGGGAGAACCGCTCAAAAGGATAGCTGGAGCAGGAGCAGATACTTGACGAGGCAGACTGTCACTGAAGATGTAGAGATCACCTTTCCTAGGCCCCCTACCAATCGTCCTCATACTCTTGAGATCCTGTAATACAAAGCATGAAGGTCCAAATGTCATTGTACATTTCACAGTATCAATTAATTTTGCAACAGAGAGAAGATGAAAAGAAAATGCAGGCACATAGTGAACAAATTTAAGATCAATTTTAGGAGTCATAGAAATAGATCCACTTGCTAACACTCTCCTCACTGAACCACCTACTATGGTCACATATTTGTGAAGAATATGTCAGTCAATGGAATGAAGCAGTCTCCTCATACCAGTCATATGTTGTGACGCTCCAGAGTCAACCACCCATGAAGAAGTTGAATCAGAAGCCAGTAAAGAGGTAGCCTGATTACCATTGGTAGATGCCAGATTTGCTGAGGAAGATGATCCCACACTCAAATGCTATGTAGCAAGAATAAATCTATCTTATTCTTCCTTTGTGTGTGTGATGCCATAAGAACCAGAGTTACTCGATGTAGAAGGCTCAAAAGACTCAACAGTAGCTTGCTGCCCCCCCAGGTGGTGCAGCGGGTCTATCATACTTCTTCTAGCATTTCTCAATAGTGTGTCCAGGTTTGTCACATAAGGTGCACTTAGGACGTGTGCCACGTCCTCGACCCATACCTGTACGACCTCCTCTAACTGCAGCGGCTGCTGATGCATGAGAATCTCCAGAAGGTGAGATTGTTGTAGGATCAACTGGTTCAAAATTTGATTGTAAAATCCTTGAGTAGGCTTCTTCCAGGCTAGGAAGTTTGTCAGAAGCGAGGATGACACTGCGGGTTGAACTGCACGAAGAACTCATGCCAGATAAGAACTTTGCAGTAATCAAGTCATCTCTGTCTTTGACTTGTTCTTGGACAGTCACTGGATGATAGAAGCTCAGTTCTTGAGCAATAGCTTGGATCGCTCCAAAATATTATTCTAAAGGCTTGTCTCCCTGTCGTTCTGCAAAGAGGTGATCATATATCATAAACTGATGAAGAACATTCTTTTCTTGAGAGTAATGCTTCTTTACCGCATCCCATATGTCTTTGGCAGTAGTATAGAACATGAACCTAGCAGTAATACCAGGTTTCATGCTCCCCCATAGCCATGTCTTCACCAGACTATTATGACGCTTCCATTCAACATAGTCTTTGTTAGTAGAAGCAAGAGGATCAAAATCTATATGTCTTGCCTTATCTCGGGATTCTAACACTGTATGGACAACATTCATCCACAAGAGATAATTCTTCCCGTTCAGCTTGATGGAGGGAATAGGTGACACCTCGTTGTAGATGGTAGATGTCTTGCTGTCCTCCATGATTCAACAGAGAGATAGAGTGACAGAGAGATACACATCACAAGAAGGATTGAGGGTGACAGAGAGATACACGTCACCGGAAGGATTGAGTGACGGGGAGATACACGTCATGTCAAATGATTAGATGCGTGTCTGACGCATCCGCAACCCCCAAACGAAAAATCCCTAATCACACATGGACGGAATAGGTGACATCTCGTTGTAGATGGTAGATGTCTTGCTGTCCTCCATGATTCAACAAAGAGATAGAGTGACAGAGAGATACACGTCACAAGAAGGATTGAGGGTGACAAAGAGATACATGTCACCGGAGGGATTGAGTGACAGGGAGATACACGACACGTCAAATGATTAGATGCGTGTCTGACGCATCCGCAGCCCCCAAACAAAAAATCCCTAATCACACAGAGGAGATGTGATTAGGAATTTCTTACGTACCGACGGACCCTCCAGTATGAGATTTAATAAGTCGTTTTACGTAAGCACTGACTTCAGAATTGGCTGGAGAAACAAGGGGCTACTGGCGGCTGCGGCGCCCTCCCTTGGCCGACGGCTTCTGCTGTCGCTCTTAGCCGGCGCCGGTGGCTGGCGGCGGCAGCGTGGAGGAGAGAGGGGGGCGGCAACTTGGAGGAACTCTAGGAGCTTACTGCTCTGATACCATGTGAACGTAGATGCCGCAAAGCTGCGTGCAATGCAGCGTGTGTGAGGGTTCATGAGCCCTCACCCTTTTATTAATAGAAACTTAGAGAAATTACATAGAGGTCCAGCAATATATAGAAATTACAAATAATAGAATATAAAGAGATATATTAACAGCCTGTAAAATAATGGGAGATCTAAGAACAAAGAATATCAGGGACCACTCAAGTGTCCGCTTTGTGTGCTGTCCTTACAAATGGGTTAAGAGTTCTAATGAGGTTGCAAAATGCTAATGTATATTCCATCTCAATGTGGTTATGTGTGTCGAGAAGTGGGTGGTATTTTTTTTTTTTGGGTGTATTAGGGTCGGATTCCCACCCCTTCTCTCCCCTTTTGCTTTGTACATTAGCTCTTTTAGATCTGAGCTTCTTACCTATTTGAATTAAGCAATAGGTAAGTATGCGTGTTCATATTTGATTGATAAAGTCTGCCTTGTTTAGAGCTAAGGGCAATTCCTCTTGTTGAGAAATGCTGTACCAACATGGCAGGATGGAGAAGGAAAAAAATCTTTTGAGTAGTCAGTTGCCAATGCTCACCAGTGACTATTTCCTCCGGAGGACCCTTTAACCATAACTTATGTTGCCTATGGGCCCAGAATGGGAGCTGGGGTACGGAAAAGCATCCTGGAATGAACAATATGCATCTATTTCCACACCAGCTTACAAAAGTTTTCTAGAAAGATCAATGGGCCCTGGCCTCCACACTAGTTGGAATTTCTCCCGCAGTGCAGCCGTTGAGGAATCCATTAACCCTTTCCTGCAACTATTTTGTTAGAGCCACTGGTGAGTAATCAATTTGCAGGGTATCTTGAACGGGGTGCAATGTGATGGGTATGTGAAACCATTTGCTGCTAAGTTCTGTTGTTTCTAATAGACATTAGACATGATTGTGAGAAAGCGTTGCTGCGGTGGATCAAAAATATGCTAGGTTCTTGACAGGCTTTTCTGTGATGATTGCGGATGTGATTGGATTGGGGGTGTATCAAGAAGGCAGGTTTGTAATGGTACTCTGCCTGGATTTGTTGATAAAAATCTTATCTAGCAAGATCAGATGGCAATCCTGCACATATTTCTTGATGTCTAAACAAGGTTCTGAGCTTTGAAAATTCAAGAAGCCATTTGATAGTTTCAGAGCCTATTAAAATTAGAAGATGCTGAGGGGGAGGGTAAGGAGGGCACTCTGCTACCATGGACAAGGGTGGTGGTCTACTTTACTAAACATTTATTATATCACATAAAAGTCAAAGTATTCTTGGTGAAAAGAACCCTTTTTCTGCTACACCCAGAAACATTTATGAACGCACATCCCTTCGTAAACATGTGTTGTTTCCTATATTACAGAAATTGTCAAGTCTTTCTCTAAAATATCTCCATTGTTTCTGGATTGCTCACATGATCTTGTTGTGGCTATCCATTTTCAAATAAGAAAAAATGGAGGGGAATTCATGAGTTTTAAACAATTGAAGTTTCCTTTTCAGTTATGATAATATATCTATCAGTGCGCCCCCCTCCTTTCTTTTCCTCTGTTTATTTGAATCAACAGGAAAACCCACCGAATATCGGCAAATTCCTTGTGCAACCATGTTGTATATCTTATTCATGTACTTTTGAAAAGTTTCCGTTTATCAAATTTTGCCAATTTTCCTTTGGCTAATTTGTGCTACTTTGTTTTTGTAGGAGGTGGCCAACATACTTGCAAAAGGCTCAAAATTAAGGGAATATGCTAAGGGTGTTGAGAACAATGTGCGCCAAGTGGAACTCGAGTCAATTCAGGTGATTCTTTAACTGATATAATCTTTTCATTAGAACATTGCACGATCCAGTTGAAGTTTGCACATTTAATCAAAGATCCCCAAACACAAATTAGATTTCTTTTTGTTGTAATATTGAAGGTTAGTGATCATATAATGGCACTCTCACTTTCATTTCATTAAACTAAGCTAATTTTGTTGTTAGTAGATCTTAAGATGTCTTGGGTACTAGAGTTATAATTTATGAACGGCTCATCTTCTTGTATATAGACCAGGCTAGTGGGCTCAATAATCCTTGATTCCTTAGGAACCTAGTTTTCATATTCTGATATATAGGATCATCTGAAGGGGGTGATCCCCTGCTGTCCCAGAAACCGTACAAACGGATGTACATCAGGGAGGTAAATCATCAATCATGGATGGCTTCCAAGGTTTGGACCTGGGTTGCTTCTTTGGCAGCCCTTCTGCTAAACCAACACACCATCACCACTCATATATTTAGTTCTTATATGGGGGCTACAATATAGCAATCAATTTCTTACAATAATATTCTCTTATAATCTTCCTTTTTTAATTATTATAAGTGAAATGTCATCTCAAGATTTCTAATCTTCCTCTTTTCACATAATAGTAGTAACCAATTTAATACCACATAGAACTCCATAAACATCTCTCTTGATTATAAAATGCCTTAATTTACTTACTCCACACCCCTCTAATCTTATACCTCAATTCAATTTCTTAGGCTTCTATTGAGTTGGACGAAAGGTTGTCTTCAGAACATAAAGGGGAATACATGATACTTATCTTATATGAGATTTCATATCAAAGGTATTTTTGATAGGAATGTCAGTGTTTCAAAAAAAGGCTGCGCAGGCCGCATAAGAAATCCACATATACTTAGCCGCTTATAAGGCCGATTAGTCGGCAATTTTTAGATATACATTCGTTATCTCGGCCCAAACTAAGATTATATATTTATTAATAACATTCTCTTGATGTACTATTTGTTGTATGTTTTGTACATGAGATACATGCTTACTTAATGTTTGTTTGTTTTTACCTCAAGGACATGCAGCCATTTTGTACGATTTGGTTAGTATTGATTGTTATGTACTTGTGTTAAACCATTTTGTGCGTGCTTCATTGGAGTTTATGTTTAAATAATTCAAGAATGCATTCTAAATGTTGCTTTACTTTTCTTTGAAACTTTATATTTGAATCTATCTGAAATTTTAGGGTCTAAATATGTAATGTACAAATTAAATATGCAATTTTGTAATTACTTTATATATACAAATTAATTATTAAAAAATTCAAAACCGCATATACTTCCGCATTTACTCCCACATACCGCATATACTCTATAAGGTGACCTCTCCGCACGCACAACGCATACCGCTTTTTAAAACTATGGTGCTGACTATCTTTTAACTTGAGACTTGAGAGAGATTACCACTTGGTTCATGTATTCTACTTTGATTTTTTTTATGTCTGAGATGTATTATAAAATATTTCAATAATAAAGATGGATGTGTAGGATGATGATGAAAGGTCATATTAGAATTGGCTACTTTAGGAATAGAGTTGGAGTGGCAAATAAAGTGAAGGAAAAATTAGAGAGGGGTCGTCTTAAATGGTTTGGACGTGCATAACGCAAGCCCAAAGATGCACCTTGGAGTATTGTTTTAAGTCAAAATATAAAGAGGAAGAGGTAGATCTAAATTAACTTGTGGAGAGCATATCAGAAGATATCTAGATATTTTTACATTCACTAAGACCATGACCAAAAATAGTGTTGAAGATATAGTTGTTAAGTTGGCTAGGCGCTAGGCCTTCCTTATTGGGAGCCTAGGCGGGCGCCCATGCGTTTCCAGGTGCTTACTTTTTTTTTTAAAAACAACATTGATATTCAAATATTGACATTCCAAATTTCAGAGTTGTAGTTATGTAGTAATGGCATTATAAAATAGTATTAGATAGTATTTAGGCTAAATCACTCCTATAGATGGAAAAGGAGTTGTTTATTCAGTGAGTAAAAAAAAGGGTACATGGTACTCTCTTATATAGCTATCGAGAGTTGAGACACACACACAAGCAGGCAATATGAGACTAATACAATAGAGCAGTATAAGAGATAACACAACAGAAATAGAAAATAACACAATATTTCTATACTCCCCCTCAAGCTGGAGCGTAGATGTCGAATAAGCCCAACTTGTCAATCAGAGTCTGTAAGTGAGCTTTAGGTAGAACTTTGGTGAAGATATCTGCAAGCTGCTTCTCAGTGCTGAAATATGGAGTGGAGATGTGTCCAGATAGAACTTTCTCCCGAACGAAGTGGCAATCATCCTCAATATGTTTTGTTCTTTCTTGAAAGGTGGGGTTGCTCACAATGAAAATGGAAGCCTTATTATCGTAGAACATAGGAATGAAGCTAGAAGAAATGATATCGAACTCGTTTAGAAGACCTCGGACCCACAGGAGCTCACACGCAGTATGAGCCATGGCTGTATATTCTGCCTCTGCACTAGATCGGGCAACAACTGTCTGCTTTTTGCTGTGCCAAGTAACCAGATTTCCTCCCACGAAAGTGCAATATCCAGATGTAGATTTCCTGTCAGATCGACTTCCTGCATAGTCAGAATCAGAAAATCCAGATAAATTGCAATGGCCATGCTTTTTGTACAGAAGACCTTTCCCTGGAGAGCTTTTGAGATATCGTAAGATGTGACAAATAGCATCCTAGTGGCATTGCCGGGGTTTATCAAGATACCGGCTTATGAATCCTACAACAGCGGCCAGGTCAGCTCGAGTGACAGTCAAATAGATAAGCTTGCCAACCAGTCTCCTGAACTGGTGACGATCAGCATAAGGAGGAGAAGTATCATTATCCCAATCCATATTGGGATCTAGAGGAGTGTTGGCTGGCTTGCAGCCCAGCATGCCTGTTTCTTGTAAAAGATCAAGAACATATTTTCTCTGTAACATGCATAGTCCTGCTGAAGATCTAGCAACCTCAATACCTAGAAAATGTCGTAGTTTCCCTAGGTCTTTGGTGATGAAGTGTTGTGCTAAATACTTTTTGGTTGCCTGTATTCCTGCACTGTCACTGCCAGATAAGACAATATCATCAACATATACAATAAGGATGACAAGTCCTGCTGCAGTTTTACGAATAAATACATAATGATCAGATTGTGAACGCCGAAAGCCAAAGGTAAGTAAGATCTGACTGAGCTTGTCAAACCATGCACGTGGGATTTGTTTCAGACCATAGATCGCCTTTCTGAGTTTACAGATTTTAGAAGCAGACTCCCCATGAGCAACAAATCCCGGAGGTTGCTCCATGTAGACCTCCTCCTATAGATCTCCATATAGAAAAGCATTTTTGACATCTAGTTGAAACAAAGGCTAGTCTTTATTCACAACAATAGATATCAGAATACGAACATAATTTAAGCGTGCGACCGGAGAAAAGGTTTCAAAATAATCAACTCCATACGTCTGAGTATATCCTTTCGTAACTAATCGGGCTTTCAAGCGTTCAATGGTACCATCCGGTTGATATTTAATAGTAAATATCCAGCGACATCCAACAATATGGCATGAAGAGGGACAATCAACAAGATCCCATGTCTTACGTTCACAGAGTGCATTCATTTCCTTCTCCATAGCATGTTTCCAGGCAGGATTGCGAAAGGCCTCTTCGGCTGATTTAGGAATTGTCACAGCAGACAACACAAAATTGAAGCAAGCAAAGCTACCACAGAAATTGTCAGATGAACAGAAATTACTAATAGGATGCTGACTGCTGAGTACCTGATCGAACACCTTTTCTTAAACTGATAGGACGATCCAAGTCAGAAAATACCTCAGTGGATGTTGGATCAACCGTAGACGCATGAGTTGGTTCGGCCGGGGCTGCAGAAGCATTGATGGTCTTTGACCGGCGCCGATAGACTTGCAATGGACGTTCTGTAGGCACATCAGGTGCTGGTAATTCCTCAACAACCAATGGTAATGGTGTGGTAGCCATAATATCAGTCGACAATTTTTCGCCATCAGTGGAATAATAAGGCATATGCTAAAAAAAGGTCACATCCGAACTAACAAACCACTGTCTTTTAACAGGATCAAAACAGCGGTAGCCTTTCTGTGTATGGGAATATCCCAGAAAAACACATTTGACTGAGCGAGTATCAAGTTTGGTGAGGCCAGGACGAAGATTTTTCACAAAATAAGTACTCCCAAAAATGCGAGGGGGTAGAGAGAATAAGGGTTTATTAGGAAACAAAATGGCGTACGGGACCTGATTTTTCAAAACATAGGAAGGCATGCGATTGATGAGATAGCACGCCGTAGAGACAGCTTCAGGCCAGAAGTGATGGGGTACTTTGTAGTGTATGAGAAGGGTGCGAGCAACCTTAAGTAGGTTGCGGTTTTCCTTTCAGCGACGCTATTTTGTCGAGGAGTGTAAGGGCAGGAGGTTTGGTGTATGGTTCCTCGGGCAGCACAAAAAGATGTAACCGATTGTTGCATGAACTCCAGGGCATTATCAGTATGAAAATTTTTAATAGGTCGATTAAATTGAGTGTGAATTTCAGCAAAGAAGGTGCAAATAGTGTCTAACACAGTATCTCGACCTTTTAGTAAAAACAACCATGTGGTGCGTGAATAGTCATCAATAAAGGTCATAAAATATTTCACACCCGAGTGACTGGATACGGAACACGGTCCCCAAATATTAGCACGAACAAGATCAAAAATTTCTTTAGAAGCAATAACTTTCTTAGCAGGAAAAACAGATCGAGTTTGTTTGCCTAAAATACAAGTTTCACAGGAAAAGCTGTGCTCAGATAAAGTAGGAAATAAATGTTTTAATTTAGCAGCAGAGGGATGGCCCAGTCGAAAGTGCCACTGTAGTCCCGTCACTGAAGTAGATAGCATAGCAGCAACAGTAGGAGGTCCATCCAGATAATACAGCCCATCTGGTCCTTCACGACCCGAACCAATCCTCGTCTTTGTGCGGAGATCCTTCAAAACACAGCCAGAAGGATCAAAATTAATAGAGCAATTGAGTTGTTTTGTCATCTTACTGACTGGCTGCAGATTAACATGAAACTTTGAAATATATAAAACAGAATGCAACTGCAATTTTGGTGAAAGATGAACTATGCCAGTGCCGTGAACTGCAGTTTTGGATCCATTTGCAACAATAATAGATGATATAGGAGCAGTTTTATTGAGAACAAAAAAAAGACAAAGATCACCTACCATATGAGTGGATGCACCCGAGTCAATGCACCACTGTTTGTTACCAGATGATGGAGAGGCGAGCATGGCAGAGGGTCCTGGTGTAGACGAGGATGACATCTGTGCGAGACGTTCCTGGAATATCTTCTCAAACTCAGACCGTAACTAGTCCGTGTTCGTAGGAGCAGCAGACGCATCAACGGTAGATAGTTTCTGTAGCAGCCTGGTTAGCCCGAGCGGGCTTGCCATGCTTAATCCAGCATCAATCTTCAGTATGATTGTCCCGACCACACCAGTTGCAATAGTGAGAGCCGGGAGGAGCACCACGTCCAAGAGTAGATGAGCCGCGACCTCCCGAGGGAGGAGGGCGACCGTCACGACCATGACCGCGGCCACGGCCACAGCCAGAATAAGCAGAGCGAGCAATAACTGCAGGGTGCTCAACAATAGGAGTAGGGGTCATAGACAGCAGGCGTTGGACTCTTTTTAGAACATCCCGAAGGGTTGGCAACGGATCACTTGACAGGATCTGGTCAACCACGCCAGAAAAGGAGGCAGGAAGTGCAGCCAAGAACTGCACCAGTTGCAGTTCGTTGTGCTGCTTCTGAGCAATTTTGATGTCTGCCGTCAAGGGGTGGTAGAGTTCAAACTCATTCCACAGAGCCGAGCATTGATTGTAGAAATAATCAATGGAAGTGTCAGTGGAGAACTCTTTTTTTGTCAAAGTTTTGAAAATTTCAAAGACACGCTTTGGATTCTCCTGATGAGAGTAGACATGGGACAGTTGATCCCACATAGCCTTAACATCATGAAGGCAGAGAAGAGATTGGCTAATTCGAGGCTCGGTACTATTGAGGATCCAAGACATGACGCCAGAGTCATCCTTAGACCATTGCGTATAGCTTTGTCTGGTTTTGTCATCCGAATCAGCGATAGGACAAGAGGAGGCTCAGTCGTAAGATGGTGATACCGACCTTGTGCTTTAACATATAGAACAAAGGACGCCGACCAGAGATGGTAGTTGGAGCCACCGTCGAGTTTCACCGTGGTGACACACAGAGATCGGGGAGGCTCAGGAAAAGCCATGGCAGAAGCAGTAGTCGGCGCAATAGCAGATTAGAGTAGAGACCCACAAAGGGCAAATAACAGCAGCATGGATCTGATGTGTCAGATCAGAAAACCCGTATCGGGCAGAATATGCATAGAGAAACCTACGCCGTCATGAGGAAAACTCAACGTTCTGTCATGAGACGCAGGCAGATAGGACGGTGAGATGAAAAAACTCTCAACTTAGCCGGGCAGCGGATGTCCGAACGTAGATCCGAAGAGCACCTGGACGTAGAGGGAGAAAGGAGGTAAAAACTAGTGGAAGCCGATCGAAATGGTAGAAGCCTGGAGGAGGAAGAAGGTTGCGGGTGGGGTTGTTTGTTGGGGAGAGGAGGCGGCGGTGGGAGGAGAGGTGGCGGTGGGGAGGGAGGGTGGCGGCGGGTGGAAGGAAGAAGGGGTGGCGGTGGGGGGCAGGGAGGGGGGGTAGGCGGCGGCGGGTGAGGGTGGAGGGGAGAGGAGGGTGGCGGCCGGGGGAAAGAGGGAGGGCAGGGCGGCAGGTAGGGAGGGTGGAGGAGGGATCGGCGGCGCCGGGTAGGGGGGGAGGGGGCGGCGGGTGGGGGGGCGGCGGGCGGCCGGGGGGGGGTTACGTCATGGGTGGGTTGATGGGTGGGGAAATGGAGAACCTGCTCTCGATACCATATAGATGGAAAAGGAGTTGTTTATTCAGTGAGTAAAAAAAAGGGTACATGGTACTCTCTTATATAGCTATCGAGTGTTGAGACACACACACAAGCAGGCAATATGGGACTAATACAATAGAACAGTATAAGAGATAACACAACAGAAACAGAAAATAACACAATATTTCTATAACTCCTAACCTGGCCTAAACTAGATTTGATTAGTCCTAAACTTAATTAAAATTTGAATCCAATATTACCTAGTTTGCACTAATTTGACCTAAATAACACCTAATTGTCTATAACATTACCTAATCAGACCTAACTTCCGCAAGTATTTCTTAGATTGACCTAAACCGCGGTCTAATTCGGCCAAATCAGACCTAAACTCCCCAAATCAGACCTATTTCTCCCACATCAGACATAATCTGCCCAAATTTGACATGATTTGGCCTAATTCAAACCTTATTTTGTATAACATGACCTAATCAGACCTAGCTTCTCCAAATTCTCCCTATATCGACCTAAATGAGACCCAATTTGACAAAATCAGACCTAATCTCCTCAAATCAAACCTATATCCCCCAAATCAATCTTGTTTCTCACAAATTAGACCTAATCTGCCCAACTTTGACATGATTGGCCTAAATCAAACCTAATTTTGCATAACAAGATCTAAATGAGACCTTATATGGTCAAATCAGACCTAATTCTCCCAAATCAGACCTAGTTTCCCCAAATCAGGCATGCTTTCCCGAAACCCAAATCTGACCTGATTTGGGCAGAGTCAGGCCTACTTTAACCATAAAATGGCTCAAATCGATCTAATTTGACCAAATACAGGCCTAACTTGTGCTAAATTAACCTTAGGTTGCTTACTTGGGGCCTAAAAGGCCGCCGGGGGGGGGGGGGTGGGCGTACCTAGGCGGATGCCATGATAACTAATTAAGCATGTAATAGACCCCAACATGGTTTGAATTGAGGCTTAGATAATGTGGGTATTAGCAATATCTTGAATAATAATTGTGAAACATTACTCAATAATTGAATTAATTTTTATGTTATAATTAAAATTCCAAATGACATAGTAATGCCAAATCAAATGGAGGATTGAAACTTATACCTCCGTCCACTCCACACCTTAGCTTTTAGTGTTAAGAGTGACACATACCATGCTTACCATAAACTGTCGAACCACTTTGTCATTTACTCTATAAGCAGTCTTACTCTGTTATTACCATCTTCATCAGGTTTCAGATTTGACTCTAAATGATTGATCTGCCTTCCTTTTGGCAATATCTCCAACTCTTCCTATTACTTATGACCACATGGACCAGATTTCGTTTCAGATGGTTGCTATTTGAAGATTATCTTGTAGACAAAAGCAAATACTAAGAGTAAAGTCCTCCTGGCTTTGGTTAGTGTGATTGCTGGATGGTTAAACGGGTGATTGAATCAGTTTGAAATGGATTAAATTGTATCCTATAGACCATGCTTAACATGAATATATATGGTGATTCTGATGCATATTTTGGGATTTCGAATTTTTATACAGTTTTAAAACTTAGTAGCACATGTTAATGACTGGAACGAGTGAGATTTGTTTCAAAGTGGTTCAGGCACTCGTCGAAACTCAAAAGTAATTGTATTGGTTGGTAGCATTCACAAAACTAAAAAACAATTTGCTGAATTTGAGGCTCAATGGTTTTTAAATCAGGTCGAACTGGCCATAACTCAATTTCATAAGACTTGACTAACATACATAAATTGTGATTTTATGCGTATTGTTGGTGCCTTGATTTTTCATTTTGAATTTGATAACATGTAAAGTTTACTAGAATGAATAAGTGGATGTATATGTTGAACAAATGGTAAGTCTATAATCAAGCTAATTATAATAATTATAGAATAGTCGTATAGCACATGAACTGTGTTTCGTCATTTTGGTTCACAATCTGCTAGTTAGCAACATTTGCAAATTTGGCACTCGAGTACAATAATAGATGAGCAAGGCGGTTTGAGATTGTCGCTACCTGAATCTATTGAAGGACAAATAAGGGTTTTCTACACTTTTGATGAGTGTGGGTATATAAGTACGTGAAAATACATTGATTCCCATACTTATAGACAATAGCAAAGGTTCACATCTCTTTACATGAAGACATGTAAAGAAGGCATTCTAAGTTAGATAGCTTGTGATCGTATTGTAGACTATTGGCTTTTAGGGTGACACGTATTTGGAGGTAGTCGATGCTATGATAAGAAGAAAAGTCAATATAGCTTGCTTGTAGTAAACAAAAGGGGAAAGTGTAGAGAGATTGGAGACATAGGTACATAATCGTTGCAAAGATGTTGATAAGCCTAGAAATGGTGTCGAAATTGCGGTTGATGAGACGTTGACGGATAATGTGTCAAGGATGGTTGTTATAAAGCTATTGATAGCTTATGATGGTCTTTTAGAATATTGGCTTTTTGGTTATCATATATTTGGAGGTTTGATGCTATGATAAGAAGAAAAATCAATATAGCTTGCTTGTAGGAAACAAAGTGGATAGGGGGAAGGTGTAGAGAGATCGGAGACAATAAGTACATAGTCGTTATAAATGTATTGATAAGCATAGAAATGGTGAAGTGTGATGTAGGACAAGCCCCACCTTTATGCACTTATGAGCGTAGGCGTCGTCGTGTCATTAGTTAAGCTTTATTGGCATGTTTTACTTTATTATGTCTTTTCTCTTCTTATGGGTTTTTGTAAAGTCATGTGATTTTAGTCCCACATTGGCTATCATGTGTTTAGTCTTTCTTTTAGAAACCTATATAAAGGCTCTATGGGCATCCATGTAGAGACAGTTTATGAATGAGAATTATCATTTTAGTCATTGCCTAGATTATTTTTAAATAGCCGTAGTTTTACATTAAGAAGTGGTATCAGAGCCTAATCCTAAAAGCATCAGGGTTAGGTCCTGCCCATCCGTCACCCTCCATCCTCCAGCCGTCATCCTCCAGTTGTCATCCTCCACCTTCACCAAACCTGCCGCCACCGCCGCTGCTACCAAACCCTGCCTGCTATCCTCTCCGCCTGCTGCCGCCGCCCCCCGCTGCCGCCGTCCCTTTCTGTCCGTTGCCGCCGTCCGTTGCTGCTACGACCGCCGCCCGCTGCCGCAGTTGCTGTCGCCGCTGTCCTCCGTTGCTACAACCGCGACCCCCTGCTGCTGTCGCCACCACCATCCACCGTTGCTGCAGCCGTCGGCCCCTGCCGCTGTTGCCGCCACTGTCCTCTCCTACCGCCACTGCTGTTGCCGCCGCCCCTGCTGCTGCTACCGCCGACCGCTAGTAAGCAACCCCCCTAAGTTTTTTTTCGGGGACTCCTGCCCCCGACCCCCTTGCAACCCCCAACCAACTCACCCCCGAGTTGGATCGGCGTAGGGTCAGGGCATACCAGATCATCCTTCCTTCTGAGGCACTTCCTTCTACATCGACTTTAAGGAAGCTTTCTTCAACATCTTCTACCGAAAGTAAAGGGTATTCAATATCTACAATTCGGGTAAGGTCTTTCCATTGTTATTGTACCTTGTTCTTCTTCTGCATTTCTAGTACATTCGCAAAAGGGTCCATAGGGAGTTTTGATTCCCCCATCGCAAAATTGCCAACTCCTATTTTTGTGAGAGGTTTTTCTTTGTTCGGCGCACTATTAACTTTCATATATCTGTCTGCATTTTTTTCTTGAAGTTTTTTTGCGTTGTTCATCTCAGAAACTAAGTTTTCCTTTGGCACAATAATTTTTGGTTTCGCTGCAATTCATTATGTCGGATCAAAGGTCTAATAGCCCTGTGTTGGAACCCACTCTGGAAGAAGCCCCTGCCTCTTCCCAAACCCCCTTTAACCTGGATACTCTTGGTCAAACACTCAATTCTATCATGACTGAGCTTCGCACAATCCGCCAAACACATACTTTCCAGTGCGATCAGAATTTCGCACCTTATTTGGGATATGGCATGCCACCAAATATTGGGAATTCACCTCGATCCCCATTAGTTCTTACTCCCCTACAAATCTGTGCACCACAACCCCAAAAGATCCCCGATTACCAAAACTTAGGGGCCACTGACCCTTTCGCTGAACATGACCCTTACTCCCTACAAGCCTATGAGCAAAACCACCACTACTACCCACTGTATTATCAGCCTCCCAATTATACGCCTCAGCCCGCTGCTCCACACACAAACCTTGCACATCGATACCCCCCTCAACGCAATGCCCTTGACCTCCAATTCGTTCTTGCAAATCATTATCCACATCCTCAACGACCAATGGCTCCTCCGTATCATCCCATCCAACCTCCTACGCCACATCCTCGTCCCCCTGGACATGATGCTTTTCACGCCCCCCCCCCCACCACACGTGGCCCAGACTTTCCCCAAAATCCTTACGGTTAATACCACCCAGGACACCCACCTTAGGATGATATCACCCGACGAGTTAAGGTAGTTGCCCCTACTTTTGATGGAAAGCTTGACCCTAAGGCTTTTCTCGATTGGATTGCCAGTTTGGAAGATTATTTCGACTGGTATAACATGACAGATGCCCAACGGATTAGGTTTGCGAAAATGAAACTCGAAGGGTCTGCCAAGAGGTATTATTGGCAAGGCGTCCAACGTGACATGGGGTGTAGTGGTCAACCTCCTATTCTATTTTGGGATGAGATGAAAACCAAGCTACGTGAACACTATGTACCCTCCCAATACCAAAGACAACTTCTTTCTGACTGGATGGCCCTTAGCCAAGGGACATCTTCTGTTCAGGAGTACATGGAATAGTTTGAAGAGGCTAAAAACCGTTGTGCTCACAATGACTCAGATTGGCAATTAGTCGCTCACTTTGTGCACCGTCTACACCCCGATATTAAGCGAGAAATGCAATTGCAACAATATGACTCCTTAGACAATACTTTTCACCGCGCCCAAAAGGTCGAGAGTTACCTACAACCTGCTTCTCTTGGGCCTTCCTTTTCTCGTTTCGGCCAACATACTAGATCAACCAGTAGTCCTGTCACCACCTCATCTCGTTCGGCCTATCCTCTGCCCCAACCATCTCCCTAGGGTTCTTCAACCCCTTCAGCTAGTAAAGGCAATGAGATAATGTCCACCTTAATCCGACCTCCTCCAAGAGGCCGTGAATGCTTTCATTGTCATAGCACGACTCACTTAGCTGCCCAATGCCCTCGTCGTGTTATTTTTGTGTCCTCTGATTCTCCCGATACCACCCCAGAGGATGACATTGAGTATGAAGATGTTCTTCCAACCTCTGAACCCTCATATGATGACGCCGATTATGAGAATGATCCTTCTTATCTTCAAGTCATGCATGTTCTTGCTGCTCCTTCAGAAGGGGATGAATGGAAACGTACCACCCGCTTCCAAACCTTTTTCAAACACGCTGGTAAAAGTTGTAAACTCCTCATTGATGGGGGTAGTTCTCCAAATATCATTTCACACCATGGATTGAAGCGCATGGAGTTGCGCCTTGAACCACATCCACAACCACACAAAGTCTATTGGGTGAACCAGATTAGCTTGCCCATCACCCAACGTTGTCTTGTACCCATCACTCTAGTTGCTTATTCGGACCACATTTGGTGCGACGTGTTGCCCATGGATGTTGGCCATGTCATTTTGGGACGTCCTTGGATATATGACTTAGATGCCCACAATGAGGGACGCTCCAACGTTTATACTTTTAAGCACAAAGGCAAACACATCCGATCAACACCTACTCGTTTCATTTCCCCTATAAAAAAGAGTCCATCGCCCGATCCCCAATCCTCCAAATCTCAACACTCTCTACACCTTGTCACTCGACGAGAGCTTGAGGAAGCCAACCGAGAATGTAGATGCATGTATGTGGTATACATCAAAGAATCTACTCCCATGTCCGATTGTCAGCCCCCACCAGAACTTGCCTCCCTTCTCGATGAGTTCAAGAACATGACACATCGACCTTCCGGATGAGCTCCCTCCTATGCGTGATATTCAACATGAGATTGATTTGATTCCCGGGTTCTCGCTCCGTAACCGACCTCATTATCATGTGAACCCGACCGAGCATGCTAAATTGAAACGTCAGGTTGATGCCCTCCTTCTCAAAGGATTCATTCGTGAGAGCAAGAGCCCTTGTGTGGTTCTGGCACTACTTGCTCCCAAGAAGGATGGTAGTTGGCGTATGTGATTAGATTGTTGACCCATCAATAAGATCACTGTCAAATATCAATTTCCTATTCCACGTCTTGACGACATGCTTGATCTATTGACGGGATCCCGTTATTTCTCCAAGATTGACCTTCATAGCGGTTACCACCAGCACCAGATCCGCGTTAAGGAGTCTCATGAATGGAAGACTGCCTTTAAAACCCCAGACGGTTTATATGAGTGGTTAGTCATGCCTTTTGGCCTTTCGAACGCACCCAACACCTTCATGCGCGTCATGAACCATGTGTTACGACCATTCATTGAAATTTTTTTAGTGGTATACTTTGATAATATTCTGATTTTTAGTAAGACCAAGGACGGACATCTAACTCATCTCCGACTCATCTTTGACACACTTCGTACTGAGAAATTGTACATCAATCTAAAGAAGTGTTCGTTCCTTCAAGATAAAGTCTTATTCCTTGGCTATTTTGTTTCTGCTACCGACATTGAGGCTGACCCAGCCAAAGTCAAGTCCATCACCAATTTGCCTCAACCCACTATGATTTCTGAGCTTCGCAGCTTTCACGGGTTGGCTACTTTTTATCACCGTTTTGTTCGAGGATTTAGCACCATTATGGCTCCTCTCACTGAGTTAATGAAGTGTCACAAATTAGAGTGGACATCATCAGCCAAACGTGCTTTTGAGGCAGTCAAAACTAAGTTTGCCGAAGCTCCGACTTTTCGCCTTCCCGTTTTTTCACTTCCTTTTGAAGTATCTTGCGACGCTTCCGGTGTTGGCATTGGAGGCATCTGAGTCAAGAAGGGCACCCTGTTGCCTTTTTCAGTGAGAAACTCAATGAGGCAAAGCGTAAATATTCCACGTATGATAAAGAATTCTATGCTGTTGTGCAATCCCTGCGTCATTGGAGGCACTACCTTCTCCATAAAGAGTTCATTCTTTGGTCCAACCATCAAGCCCTTCACTTTCTGAACTCCCAAAAGAACTTAAATGTTCGTCACGCCAAGTGGTGTGAATTTCTTCAGGAGTACACTTTTGTCCTCAAGCATCGTTCAGGTGTTGAGAACCAGGCCGCAGATGCTCTCAGTCGTTGCTTGACGACCCTGCAATCTATGAGCATTGAAGTTGTGGGCTTCGGCCGACTGAAAGAACAATATCCCACCTGTCCTAATTTCACGACTATTCATTCTAAACTTCTCAGTAGCACACCCGACCATGCTTCTGATTTTAGCCTACATGATGGATTTCTTTTTCGTGGCATGCAGCTGTGTATCCCTTCTACTTGAGTTCGAGATTTTCTCATTTGGGGATTACATGCTGGTGGCCTCGCTGGCCATTTCGGTAGGGATAAGACCACCACTCTAGTGAGAGACATATTTTATTGGCCTTCCTTACGTCGTGATGTGGCTCGCATCGTGTCTCAGTGTCGTACTTGTCAATTGGCCAAAACCAAAAGACAAAATATGGGTCTTTACACCTCTCCCTATTCCGCATGAGCCTTGGAAGGACCTAAGTATGGATTTTATTTTAGGTCTTACTCGCACTTCCCGTGGCCATGACTCTGTGTTCGTCATTGTTGATCGTTTTTTTCGAAAACGGCCCACTTCATTGCCTGTAGTAAGACTTCTGATGCCTCTTGTATCGCCCGCCTTTTCTTCAATGAGGTAGTTAAACTTCATGGACTTCCTTCCTCCATAGTCTCCGACCGTGATGTAAAGTTTGTTAGCTACTTTTGGAAGACCTTGTGGAAAATCTTTGGTACCAACATCGAATTCTCTTCTGCCTTTCACCCTCAAACTGATGGTCAAACTGAGGTGGTTAACATGAGCTTGGGTAACCTTCTGCGATGTCTTGTTGGTGAGCGCCTAGGCAACTGTGACTTATTGCTACCTACTGCTGAATTTGCTTACAACAACTCTGTAAATCGTTCCAAAGGAAAGAGTCCTTTTGAAGTTGTTAATGGATACAAACCCCGCCAGCCTATAGATCTTGTACCTATGCCCACTAATGACCGCACTTCCCACACTGCTGAGACCTTTGCCCAACACATTCATGATTTGTATGCCGAGATTCGCCAAAAACTTACTTTGTCTTATGAAAACTATAAGCTTTCTGCAGATGCACATTGCATGTTTCAAGAATATAATGTGGGAGATTATGTGTTAGTACGTGTGCGCCTTGAACGCTACCCCAAAAGTTCTTTAAAGAAGCTTCATGCCAGAGCGTCAAGACCTTTCCAAATACTTAGTCGACAGGGACCCAATGCCTATGTACTGGATTTGCCAGCAGATTGGGGCATTAGTGCAATATTCAATGTGGAGGATCTTTCTCCTTATCGTGGTACATTCGAGCCCCCTCCACCACTAGCAGCAACTTCGTCAGACCATTACCGCGGTTCACCGCCGTCAGCAGCGTTACCGCATCTGACTCGACTTCCTTAACAACAGTATTAGTTGAAGGATAATGTTGTAGGATCACACAAATGAGCGATTGAATCTCAACCATTAAGTTGGTTATTGGGGGAGGCCTTATTAAATAGTATTAGTGCTTATGCCCCCCCAAGTCGACCCAATCGAAGACACTAAGAAGGAATTTAAAATTAATATGGTTGAGTTGATGAGACGTTGAAGGATAATGTTGTAAGATCACACAAATGAGTGATTGAATCTCAACCATTAAGTTGGTTATTGGGGGTGGCCTTATTAATAGTATTAGTGCTTATGCCCCCCAAGTCGACCCAATCGAAGACAATAAGAAGGAATTTAAATTTAATATGGTTGAGTTGATGCAAGAAATACTGATGAAGGACAAGATCATTATTGAGGAAGAGTTGAACGACCATGTTGGAAGTACCAAAGATGGTTTTGAGAGAGTTCGTGGTGGTTTTGGATATGGCCTTAAGAATGATCAAGATAAGCCGATCTAGGAATATGCAATTGCTTATGATGTGATTCCATTTTATACCCCTTTTAGGAAAAAAGAATCACACTTGAATATTTAAGAGTAATTGCAATTGTAGTCAGATTGAGTAGACCGGGAAACATTCAAGAATCACAAAGTGATCTAAGGAGAACTCACCATCCAACATAGATTGGTGGTTTTTGATTTTACCTTTAAGACCAACAAAGTGAGGTATTAAGGGTGTTAAAGATGGAAGAATCAAGTGGTAGAACATGAGAAGCGTGAATAAAGTGTTGTTGTTGATAAGCTTTTAAAAGAAGGCATTGAGAACTCTAATCATGAAGTTAGTGCCATGTATATGATATGTACTTTGTACTATAGTTTAAAATGTCGATTTCGATGTCGTTTCCGATGTTCCACAAACAAAAATTTTGACCTAAATTTCGATATTTCCGCTTACTTCGACGCAAGATTTCTACACAAATTTGTACGATTTCAATGACCAGATAAAGGAATTAAGTCATAATATTTTACCATGATGATCTGCATACATAATACACCTAATTATGCAATAATATTATATGTTGGTATAGGGTGGGGAAATTCCTACATTTGTGAGGGTCCAAATCTGCAGTACTCATCCTTTGTCACAACCTCTGTCCCATAACATCTGATCCTTTGATTGTGGGCCCCATGACAAAGTATATGGCCAGGATGTGGCTGACATATTGTCCTGAGCACAGAGGATGTGAGCCCCATTTGTGAGTGCAAATGTACAAAACTGTTTCGATCATGCAATGTATACATAAATATATTCTTATGCAATAACATGTTACATCTTATATTTTGTTTCAATAAACTCAAGGGGGGTCTCCCACAAATTTTTAGGATTTTTAGTTTTTTTTTTTCAATTTTTGTGATGAAATTACAAATATGAAATTTCGGCAATTTGGCATGTTGTGCCCATTTCGATGTCTGGTATTGGTTGAAAACAAAATTTCGGTCGGAATTTTGCAACTTCGACTGAAATTTAAATCCATGCTTTGTACATAAAGTAGGTATGGGATTTTGACGCAAATCAAATAGTAGAGGACCCAAAAGGGGACATGGTGGTGGAGTGAAGTACAAAAACTTACAGAATTAAAGAAGGCATTGAGAACTCTAATCATGAAGTTCCATGTATATGATATGTACTTTGTACTATAGTTTAAAATGTCGATTTCGATGTCATTTCCGATGTTCCACAAATAGAAATTTTGACCTAAATTTCAATATTTCCGCTTACTTCGACGCAAGATTTCTACACAAATTTGTACGATTTCAATGACCAGATAAAGGAATTAAGTCATAATATTTTACCATGACGATCTGCATACATAATACACCTAATTATGCAATAATATTATATGTTGGTATAGGGTGGGGAAATTCCTACATTTGTGAGGGTCCAAATCTGCAGTACTCATCCTTTGTCCCAACCTCTGTCCCATAACATCTGATCCTTTGATTGTGGGCCCCATGACAAAGTATATGGCCAGGATGTGGCTGACATATTGTCCTGAGCAGAAAGGATGTGAGTCCCATTTGTGAGTGCAAATGTACAAAACTGTTTCGATCATGCAATGTATACATAAATATATTCTTATGCAATAACATATTACATCTTATATTTTGGTTCAATAAACTCAAGGGGGGTCTCCCACAAATTTTTAGGATTTTTAGTTTTTTTTTCAATTTTTGTGATGAAATTACAAATCTGAAATTTCGACAATTTGGCATGTGCCCATTTCGATGTCTGGTATTGGTTGAAAACAAAATTTCGGTCGGAAATTTGCAATTTCGACCGAAATTTAAATCCATGCTTTGTACATAAAGGAGGTATGGGATTTTGACGGAAATCAAACAGTAGAGGACCCAAAAGGGGACATGGTGGTGGAGTGAAGTATAAAAACTTACAGAATTAAAGAGTGAGAATTTAGCAACTTGTGATTTGAGAGACATTGCAACTTCAATAGATATGTTAATATAGTTGTTTTATATTTTATTCATTTCATTATGTAATTATTCTATCCTGTTGGCCCCCTTTGTAATTTTCCCTTTCTATTCTTAATAAAAGGAGAGGAAGCCTATTGCTCCTCTCACGCTGCATTGTACGCAGCATTGCGACACGTGCTACCTGCGCAACAAGATATAAGCTAGCAAAGAAGGAAGCTAAGAAGGCGATCAACGAGACATCTTTAAATAGCAGAGAAGGGGAAAAGGACATAACAGAGCTGATTGGAAAAGAAGGATCCATGTA
The DNA here is from genome assembly GCA_963693085.1 of Alisma plantago-aquatica. Taxonomy (NCBI): domain Eukaryota; kingdom Viridiplantae; phylum Streptophyta; class Magnoliopsida; order Alismatales; family Alismataceae; genus Alisma; species Alisma plantago-aquatica. Next base: position 653,222,720 of record OY856412.1, on the reverse strand, counting down.
GTTGAACCCAAAATACCTGGAATTTAGGCCTAGATAATGGTGATGACTGATGACAATTCACATTATTTCATTATTTGAACAAGGCATATGATATTTTAAAGCTCTGCGATTCACCTTACACAATGACACAACATAGTAAATATAAACAAATAGTAGTTGAATGCAAGACCCTAGCTATCTTTCGTATCAAGGGGCATTTGTTATAAAATCTTCATATTGTGGGCAGACATAAACGTTCTTCCTCATCCGAAAAAATACAATGTTTGGGTTTTACAAATGTGAGGGGAGGCAACTGCCGTTACTGTCCCCTATTTCCCTTAACTTGTATGCGTAACCAATAACTAAAAAAGAGCAATACGAAAGTGTTGTGGGAATTATTATGACTATCTTCTGAACTCACTGCCACCACTGATCTTGAAGGTAAGGCAGGAGCAACGGTTGATGTCCAATCACCAATAAATGATTCTATCATAGGGACAACTTGGAGATGGCGTTTGATAAGGTCATTATGAGTTCTTTTAACTAGTCTGCATGGTACATGATGACAACTACTGCATTATAAGGTAAAAGCTTTCCTATCTTGAAGGTGTATTATGTATGACAACCCCTTGGTAGCTGCAATAAGGTGTGTTAGAATAGCCCCATACCGCTGAGCTCTGGGGAGGTCCTGGAGCTTATAAGGTGTGTGGTCCCTTCACCCATTGCCAATTGGTTTTGGGTTTAATACCACATATTCTAACATGGTATCAGAGCAAGGTCCGCTCTAGGCCGCCGTCTCTCCCCACCGACAGTCCTTCCCTCTCTCTTCTTCCTTCTTCCTCCTCATCCGTCGGATCTTCTCCCTCCGCCGGACCTTCTTCACCGCGGCACCGGCAACGGCAGTTGCGACAGATCCGCCGCACGGCGTGCAGCCGTGATCCGCCGCCGGGCGTGAAGCCGTCATCAAGCGGCTCATCCCCTCCATCACACTGGGCCCTTGGTAGTTCTCCACCGCTACCGTAGGCTCAGTCTCGAAGGCCGAGGGCAACGTTCTCTTCCTCGACGTTTTTCACACAGCCACCGGTCGATCTGTCGGAAATTGCTATCGCTCTTTGAGAATCTTCGGGTGATCCGACGGCCATCTAAAATCTAAACCGAAGGACTAGTCTCTCTACGGTTATTATCCTAGTCACACCTCCTCCATGTGTGATTAGGAAAATCGTCCAGAGGCTGTGAATGCATCAGTAACACATTTCTCTTTGTTTCTTGTGTGACGTGTATCTCTCCATCACCTAAACCATCCTTGTGACATGTATCAATCCGTCACATAGTCCTGTTCTACAATGGAGGACACCAAGACGCCTACGATCTACAACGAGGTGTCGCCTATCGCCTCCATCAAGCTCAACGGGAAGAACTTTCTTCTATGGATGAACGCTGTTCACACTGTCCTGGAGTCTCGTGACAAGGCGGGACATGTTGACTCTGGTCCTCTGACCTCTACTGACAAAGGATATGCTGAATGGAAGCGTCATGACAGTCTGGTGAAGACTTGGTTGTGGAACAACATGGAACCTACGATTGGGGCAAGGTTCATGTTCTATTATATAGCTAAGGAAATATGGGACGCAGTGAAGCAGCATTATTCCCAGGAGTAAAATGCTCTTCGCCAATTTCCGCCACTGTTCGACTGTCGATACCATTGACAGGACTGACATTTCTTTGTTGTAGGCGTCGTGAGTCAACATATGCACTCACCACGACAGTTACACTGGACAATGGTTTGCCGGATTCTGAGATATCTAAAGAGTGCTCCTGGTAAAGGGATCACATATTCTAAACCCAAGGTGTCTCCATCTACTTTGACTCTCATAGGGTATTCGGATGCAGGTTGTTCCACAAGGTGAACTTGGACTTTTAGTTAGCCACATGTGTCGATTGAGTCCAGAGGTGAAGGCCATATCACGATATTGTTTAGCAACCCTCTCTTCTAGTTACAACACACAAAATCAACTTCGTTTAGATTTTGCTAGGCACTGTCACAATATGCTGTAACTTGTTGAAAAAGTTGCATTTAAAACACACAATTTTCTCCAGACGTATGAAATGGATGAATAACTCCCAATTTTTGAATATTAAGTTTTATTCCTCTATGAATCGTGAATAATTCACATTTTACGTGTTTTTTCCCGTTTTATACATTATTCCCATTTTATATTGTTTGCGACTCTAACTTAGTTTGAGTGTATATATATGTCTGTGTATATATGTAAAATATATATGTATATGAATGTATGTGAATTTGTGATAGATGTATTTATATTAATGCAATATATATGTACATATACATGTGCAATATATATGTGCATATATGGGATTAAGAGAGAAGATTTCTCCCCCCTCTCCTACAACCTGTAGTCGAGGTCAGATGCCAAGGGGTATTAAATTGAAAAATGCTTGGTCCAATGGTTCAACCTGGGTTCCTTAATGAGGAACACATGAATTCACCCAATGTTCAAAATTTTGTCAAAATTAGTGAAATTTTGCCAATTATTTCGATGTCCATAACCATCAGACATAGAAATGGCCTTACATGTCTGTATGTACGGAATTTCGCCAAAAAAAGATTTTGTCAATTTCTTTGAATTTTGACAAAATTAGGTAAATTTCGATAAAAGGGCCCATTTCGTCCGCATTTCGACGAAATTTCGAGAAACACATTATTTGGAGAAATGGGGTACAATGTCTGCAGATTTTATTGTATGATTCCTTGGGCTTGTTAGAGGCAATCTAAGTAATGTTTCTTCTCTTCCTAGCCTAATTCTACCTCTCTCTCCTATTTCTCCCACTTCTATAAAAGATCTACAAAGGATATATTTAAAAATGGATGTGGGAGTGATATCTATGGCTATGATGACCCGCTAGCTTTCATTTATGAGGTCACATGATATGTATTGATAGTGCGCAAATTTAGCATGACCACCGATATATTTTGTATGTATGCTATTATCAATCACACCTCTAACTACATGGTTGCCTACTTGCCTCCAATAGGCTCTAGCTACAAAAGCACATGACCAAGAACAAAGCTTGAGTTAATCCATGAGTATGCATTTTATCACTTGTAGGCATATAGAGATTAACATTGAGACACATCTATGCTTGTATAAAACCAAATAAGCTAGAGCCAATATGTTGTCTCATGCTTCCTCAATATTCACATAACACTGCAACATTTGTTGTGTACTTCGTATGTCATCCTACCTAGAGGTCCTACCATTCTAGTTCATGTTATGTTTCCATAAATTTGTGTCTTTAAGTCTATATATTGTGCTTGCATACTATATGACTTAATTCATTCATTTTGCCAATTGATTTGACCTCAAAATTCCCATCGAAATCCCAATTGAAACGTTCAGCTTCCTTCTCTCACACATGAGGAGCCCCACCTCCCCACATCCAATATGAAATATTATTGCATATTTGAGTAGATCTACACTAGTAGATTGTTTTGGTAAAATTTTGTTAAATAATTCGATCATTTGGTCGTCGAAACGCCAGAGATGCATCTGTCAATATTCTTGTCGAAATTTCTGTTTCTGAGGCCACTGAAATGGCGTCGAAACGGAACATTTTCTTCCTTGAATTCTCCATTGCGCTTTTCCTCGCCGACATATATGTGCATATATATATATGTCCATATAATATATGTGTCTATGTATATATGTATATCCCATGGATTTTTCTCGACTTTTTCCAACTCATTGATCGTACTTTCACCGTATGTTGATTGCTTTTTACTCAATTTTCCGCATAATTCCCAAATTAAGAAATTTTCAACTTAACCAAACGTATTCTTAATAACAAATTTGTACTATGTTGCTAGGCGCGTAAGCCGAAGTTTTTGAGAAATTCGAGAAAGTTCAATAGTGGTTTAACGCAAACTTCAATAGAGCTTCAATGCCATGTCCAAGAAATAATGAGATTTGACGGAAAATCGGAATCCTGTTATAATTCTCTATTTGTATTGGATAAGATGAAATCACAAATACAAAACTCCCTACTTGCTAGATATAAGACTCCTAAACCCTATATATGACACATAAGAAGCTACATTACAATGCAATCTCGAAGATGAAATTTAATAATCACACTTTTTAATACACATGCAACATAATACTTTACACAATCGTCAAGTATAATTTCACAGATATCAAACTCACCAACTTCACATTAAATGGGTGAAAAATTGCAACTAACTTTTAATTAAAGGGAAAATTTGAACCATAATGCACTTACTGTTATAACAAGGGAATGGATGAGCAAATCCACAAGCTTGGAGTCTTGGACTTGTCTTATGGATGCATTGGCAAGAGTAAAGTATGCATGTGAAATAAGGATTGCTAGTCAACTATAGTGCATGTGTGCGGAGACCCTCATTTAACCACCCGAGAAGATGATGCGTGCAATTTTAATAGAAACATGGTTTGATTACCTGAGGAGGGGGTGAGAATATTAAGGATTTGAAATCAAAGTTTTATTAGACTGATCATGGAGTCCCTGAAACAACAACAAAATCTCTGGACTAGGTATTTAGCCCCTGCAATATAAAAACACCTAAATACCAAAGATGTCTTACTAACTCTACTGAAGCCTTAATGAGGCTCTCGTGGAAACTTCTGTTTTACATCAGTATTCTTTGTTTCAACTATAATTTCAAACACTTTCTTTTGTGAACTACAATTCTTGGATGAAGCACTCGTAAATTTTCGGTCAAATTTGCTTGTTTAATCTATGCAGGATTACATCAAAGAGAGTGATAACTTAGTTCTGCTACATGGTCAAATACGCGATTGTGATGATATCCTGTCACAGATGGAAGCACTTCTAAGTGGATTTCAGGTAGTTTTGTGTTGTGTTTTCATCTTAACTCTTTAGTACTTAACTGATCTGTGATTTCTGTGTACGGGTCAGCATTGATTGAGAATGTTTTGATGCTGTGATAGTTTCAATACCTAATTCTTTTAGATACACTGTCTAATGCAAAATAATTATTATCTCGATATAAACAAATTCATCAAAAGATCTTAGTTTGGTGGCATATGAGATATGTAGGGAGTAGTGCTCATATTACTATATGATATATATACAGGAAAGTACCGTATAGTATGATGCATCTCAGTTTTAATAACAAAATTGTTTATTTTTATAATGATATCTAGTCAAGTTGTATACATAATAAAATGGTACATATTAGTCGAGATTCAACCAGGTGATCATTCATGCACAAGCATTCGATAGTAGTATCCATGAAAATGATGATGAAGCTTATTCATAACTGTGCATGTCATAGACTCAATAGTAATTGGTTATAAACCTCAAGCAACATTAAGGAAATGTTAATCTAATACCTTTCATTTAGTAAAAATCAAGATTTGAAGTACAGGAAGTATCTTAGACAAAAGAAAAGGTGGTTATTGTCTTAACGGTGTCATCATGCCCCAGCATAGCTTTTCATACACACATGCATAATCTGCTCAAAATAGATAGTTAAAAATATAGCATCCTAAGTCATGCGAACGCAGAATAACAATTACCACTTTATGCTTGTTTTTGGCTTATTCACACATCCGCTCACCAAAAAATTCATAACTAGTAGCACTCCTCTAATACATGTAATCATGGTCATGATATATTGAAGTGAAGTAATGGTATGGATCTAAAATTTTAGATATTTTTTTCAAAAAATTATATCAAAATATCATCTAGTTTGATGCCTCCAACTGTGGCATGGACTACAAGTCAACCCATTCACAGAGAGAAAATCAGGAATTCATGTGGTCAAGAGAAAGTGTCAATATTCAGGATTTTCTGGAAAGATTCTAAATTCCGGTCAAATTTTAGTAAATATATGATCAACTACTCAGGTAAAACTGAGAAGAAATTTAAAGTTATTCTCTGTGTGCCTGTTTATGTCTGTAACTCTTAGAAGTATGAACAAATAAACTAACTTATCTTTCTGTCTTAAAATTAATCACCTTTTTTAACGTCTCAAATTCTATATGTTTTAATATATATCGAAGGTTTCTCAAGGAAAAAGCACCTCTGAATGGAAACTATATAGCCAACATGAATCTATACAATTCCGGTTTCTATTATCATTTTGACGAAAAAGAAGGATACACGTTGTATTTAGGACGTCAAAGTTACATTTGAATGCCTAAAGCAGACAACGAATAGATGGCGATGACAAAAGAAAAAGGATCTCTAGGAAGAAGGCCGAAAAAGTATGGACTGAAATATCAACCTAGAGAAATCTTTTGGGAAATAAGGCGGACTTTCATTCATGAAGCACGATTTGGCGTTGGTTTGCCTACTAATCTTATTGAGCTAATTATGTCCACACTCCATAGTGGTATACAAAGACTTCCCATTTTTTAGGAAAGCAATAAGTGAGCAAAAAATGTAGATTTTTCGTCCAGGTGAGGGATAGGCAATCCTATGGGATTCTTGCAGCTCTGCCCTTCCCTTCTACTTCTAAAACTACAAAAAGGCTAATCGAAAAGGATTTACTTTTTCCATATTAAAAGAATATGCAGGATGGAGAGTTTGAATTGAAATGAAATCCGCACAAACATGCAAGAGTATTATTGTTTAGTTTTGATAGAGGATGGGGTTCCATCTTTAGAAGAACTAGGGATGGCAATTAAATCCACTTCCCATTGGGTTCCCAGAATCCAATCCGCACCATCCTAATTTTTATAACCCAATTGGTAAATGGACCGTGGTGGTATGGTTGATCGGAATATTGCATGGGTGTGGTTGGGTGCATGGGAATCCACTGCAGTTAAGTTCCACAACAGTTCCACGTTTCACAGAGAGCAGTAGCTACCTCGTTGCCTCCTTTAGTTGGCTTCCTGTCCCGGTCCCACTCTCGCAGCAGCATTGTTGGACAGAACATGACAGGTAATTATTTCTGTTTGCCTGTTCCAATAGTCTCATTTTCCGTGTGTACAATGTATCCTATGGTAGACGGTGGCCAGTGGGCAGATGGATTCCCATGGTTACCCAGCCACCAGGGCCAGAAATACCATGGAGGAGTGGAGTGGATGTCCAGATTATTTTTGTTGCTGTGGTATGGACTGGTATGGTGTGGTTCATGTACAAACCGTTCCATTGCCATTCCTACGAAGAAAAAAGGAAAAATGTCACTTGCAAAAGAAGTGATAGGTGGAAACAAAGTATAATCTTCATTATAATATTGTAGAAAATGAAATGTATGTTTGATTTAGGAGACAATGTCCAACTGCAATATACCATGAAGACAAATACACTCCTTTTTTGACAAATACACAAATTAGTGATGAGGGTACCATGTTGAGCACATGTAGGGGCATAGATCTAAATGCTTATGAAGCTGGGTTGTTTTTACCGAATTTTGTTGTCAAGCACAACAGGGAAGGCTAAACAACTGTCCAGATTTGAGGTCAGCTTTCATTGCATGCCAGCGATGTTGAGTTTAGAACATAGGCCCTGGATCTTTTCGTGCGATAGATCCTATTCCCTGCTTCTAGCCGCCACCACAAGCACAAGCTTGGTGCTAGAGAGGAGAGGAAAGGAAGAGGGCATGCCACTCTATGAATGTTTAGTTTCTTTCTTTTTTCTTCAATTTGAAGCTAATAAATTAAATTCACACCTCCATACGTTTTTTTCCTTTGTTTATTTTCATTTGGATATAATTGGATCTTACTTTAATGGTTGAACTTAGATCTAGCTTACATCCCTTCCTAACTGAATTTCCTTGTAAACATGGAAAGAGATATCGACGATACCGTCGGTATACCGATATCGACGACATCGGTCATCGGTTCACACAAACCTGTCGTTGGGATTGCAAATATCGGTAAACCGATGATATACCGCCAAAATCGCCAAATATCACCAAATATCGCCAAATACCGCCAAATATCGACGAAATTTATTGGTATACCGACACATATACCGATTTTTGCGTGCTTAAGTCTGTTTTTGTTGTTTGAGAGGAGGAATTGGTGGAGCAAAGGGATCTCGACAACTAGGGCTCAGATAAGTCTAATCTAAGGTGTTCCTTTATGTTTTCTACCATTTCTCTCATTTGCACGTCATCTATCTCAATTAAAATGTAAATTCGTCCCAAAATGCCTTAAATTGGCTAAGATCTCGCCATCTGCTTTTTTATGTCTTCCTAATTGTATGTGTTTGTAGATCTACAACACTTTCCCATAATCTACATAATAATCATAGTAATATACCTAAATAATCCACGAAATATAAGTATAATTTGCTATCATTTTTAGTAGTAAGCTAATAAGTATACATATGTTCTTCTAACTAGTATTTTTATCATACAAAGGAAGAAAATATACTAGTTCGCAACACAACAAACAAATATTGTAAAAAAAACATAGATTTTGTAACTTTCTAGTCTTATATTTGATTATACATGGCACTTGCTACATATATCCCACAAGATGGACATGGTTGACATGGTAACTAGACTTTTAAATTATCGCATCTCCACGACATGCATATGGTGGGCATGGTAATAATGGCTTTTATACTTAACCCGCTATTGTGCATAATCCATGGAGAAACTCACTACTGCATATCAAGATCCTATGCTACAAACAACAACAGAGAAAAGGTGTCACAATAGTGATGGTGCCTAACTTCCTTGACAGTCATGAAGTTAATTGTCAAAGTCACACATTGAAGAAGAGCAATAGAAAGCCCTGGTGTATATTTTCTTTTAGAATCTGATATGATGCATATGGAGACATAGTACTGTAAAATTCTAAAACATATCGTGTTTAATTACATAATACGAACGAGTATTATACACTTATATAGTATTGTACATGACGTGTATGAGCAACACGTAACTTGATACCACCAACCTTGCATAATGTACATGTCATGGGAGCAATATGTCAACCATATCAACTCAATATTGTATGGAGAATCAGTGTGTAACTCGACATACAACTGATATGAGTTAGTAAGTTACTATGCTATTTGTGTTGTAAATTGGATATTATTGCATAAGTGTGTGTATTTATGTTTATGGATTGTGCTAGTAAAATTTCAAATCTTAATTCCAGTATTTTGTCATCGAAATCTGCAGAAAACAGGATAGGTTCCCTACCTCCCACATGATGGACCCCCCCCCCCCCCAACATACCCAATATAGAATTTTATTGCATAAAACGTTGCATCTAGGTGTTGAGACCATGCCTGTAAAATTTAATGATTTAATTCGTTCATTTAGGCGTCGATAAGTCCAGGATTGCATCTGTCGATATTTCCGTCGGTATACCTGTAAATATCTATTTCCACGTCGTCGATAAGGCGTCGGTATCGGCATTTAATTCCTTGCTTGTAAAACAAACCACATCTATTTTTACCAAATTCAACCACAATATGTTCCCCAATTGTGTTGATCGACCTTCAAACTGAGGTTGATGTACCATTTTTACATGATTAATTTGTTAAATGTAACAACATAAGCCTATGGCACACTTAATATGGAATAATGAATGCTAGTGCTAGTGGTTTATGGAAAGTTTGATGTTAGCCATCAATTTTCTTTAAATTTACACAGTTTATGATATTCACTTATTCAGTGTCCAAACTTCCACGAAATTTACTTAATGTATCCACAGTATACTGAAAACTGATATTATTTACCACGTGCAAGAGTATTTGCTGTGGTGTATATGATAATGTTAACCAATCATCAATAAATCATTATGATGCCCCTATGATTGATCATTTTTACTTTTTATATAGTTAACTGAATGTCTCATAACCATCACCATACTAGTCTATTATTAGACAGTTGTAAATATCATACTGCCTGGTCGAACCACATGTAGCTGCATAGACCAATTTCTTTGACAACATGAATTACTTTTATTGATATTTTTCACTAAATTTATGTCTACACTCGTTTTTTTTGATATTTTGACAAGGCAGTGACGTCAACATCAACATGCTGGAATTTGTCTGTGTTAATTTATGTTATTTGCAACACATGTTTCAAGTCTTACTTTCCTTTAGTAAATCAACATTCCTTTGGAATTTTAGTAATGAACTAATTTGTATCTATTGTTTTCTTGTAATTATACTGTAAATATTTTTCTGAATTTATTCCAGGTTGAGATTGGATCAATAAGCTCAGAAATCAAGAATCTACAAGAGAAATCTATGGATATGGGCCTTAAGCTGAAAAACCGGAAGGCATGAAAACATCTATAGTCATGCATGCTATAACACTAGTCTATCACTTTCCTGATTCTTATTTTGGCCTTATAAAATATATGATGCAGGCTGCTGAGTCAAAATTGGCAAACTTTGTTGAAGATATTATTGTACCCCCTAGGATGGTTGACATCGTTGTTGATGGAGAGGTGATTTACTGCATGTTATCTGTGCGATGTATTTTGTCAGTACATGATGCCCTGCCCATGCTTGGAATCGATTTGCATTAGCTATCCTTTGTCAATTAAACGTGTCTGTGTTTTCTTTCTGTGTATATATACTCATTTATCTGCTTAAATGGAACGTGACGTTCTACAAAAAAGTTATATTGTTTAATAAGTTTCACCGAAATTGGTACTACGCCGTCCTAAATTATGCACAGCTGTTTAGCTACTGATCTGCTGTCAGATTGCTGAAGGCATGCTAATACAATGTGCCTTTTTAGTTCGTTGACTTCATACTTGTTAAGGCGGCAAGGTGACAAGGCTCCAGGGTTGGGCGCATTGTGCCTAGGCGTGCTTAAACACATAGATTTTTATAACATCCCCACTTCATATAATATGTTATACTTTACCTATATATACATGTGTTATAATTTTTATAACATTTCCCCTTTCATAATTCATATATGTATTATATTTCATATATATATATATATATATATATTTGTTGGTAAATTTGTAAATTTATGGTTAATCCACTGATATGCATCTTTTTTATGGGAAGAGAGCATAATTTATTTTTTTATACATAAATATATTAATATTAAACACAGCTCAACTTGGATATATAAAATCTTACAGTTGCATACATATATATATATATATATATATATATATATATATATATATATATATATATATATATATATATATATATATATATATATATATATATATATATATATATATATATATATATATATATATATAGGAAAATGATTCAGTGAGAAACATATATTGGTGAGAGCATGAGAGGCATTTGAATAACTTTGCACAATGATCAAGTTTTCATAATCTAACCGTATGGATTGGAAATATACCTTATTTGTCACGTTTCCACAAAATCTCATCATCATAGGACTTGTATTGCACACACAACAAGCAAATACTTTTCAATGCTCAACCATCACATCCGTAAGGTTAGATTATTCAATAGAATTGTGCAACCATCATAATTGAGGATTGGTACATATAAGACATACTTAGGTACACAATTCTTTTAGTCATATATATATATATATATATATATATATATATATATATATATATATATATATATATATATATAGTGAAGTTGGAATGCACTGAGTGCACCAGAGACGCTATATACCTCAATTGTTTTCCATCATACAACAGTTATTATAAAATCTGAACCATTGATCTTCTTTAATATCCTAAGAACATCCTACGTAATAAATTTAAGCTCATTTGGACATAGGTCATGCATCTAACGGGGTTAAAAATCATGTTAGTTTTGTGCGTCGATTTTTTTGTCCTTGGATGAGTGACTTACACTCATCCAAATGGGCTCAAATTTTGTATGGGTCTATTAATATTGTAATAATGAAGATGAATGGATTAGGTTTTGCAAAAATAACACTCGAGTGTATTCCAGCCTGACTCTCTCTCTCTCTCTCTCTATCTGTCTATATATATATACAGCCGCGGGGTTTACTTCTATAGAAAAAAGAGAAAAGAAAAGAAAAACAACAAGGCATAAGAAACTAAAGGTAGAAAGTTGTTACCTCTCCTTGATTGTTCTCTCTTGTGGCGAGAACCACCATCCTTGATGTCCTGAAGTTCCTCTTCCTCCGCAATGTCCAAAATGGAGCAGCACCAAACCAGTCACCGACTCCCTTCAAAGCAACATGGTAGGTGCAAGGATAGAGTCCGATAACCATACAAATCACCACCTAATATGCCGCAAGAGGCTCTAGGGTGCAACCCAAGTCCAAACTTTGGGCAAGCTTGGTGCTAGAAGCGATGGTAGTGAGTTTCTTGGGGCGGAACTCTTTCAGAAACACTATAGTCGGGATGGGGAGTTGAGGTGACACATGGTGTTTGCATGGTAATATGGTTTTTTTGACCCTTTAGGGCCGGTAGCAAATGGGTGTATAGGTTGAGCCTGATTTAAGCTACCAAAAAAGTAAGCGGCAAAAATCGGCTTCTCAGCCAGGGACAAAAAGCGGGCGCTTAAATAATTTCTGCCTCAAATCCGCCGAAGGCCCATTTTAAGTGTCAAGGTCCAGTTGGCGCAAAAGCGACCACTCAGGTTGATTTCTAAAACATTGATATATATATATATATATATATATATATATATACATACATATATATATGTATATATATGTATGTATGTATGTATACGTATTTTCATAGTTTATATTTGGATGCATAGACATATTCTGTGGTAATATGGGTATTTAAGATTCCACTAATATACAAAACAAACTTGTAGAAACAAATAGTCTTTATTTGATGTGTCTAAAACAAATACAAGTCACTCTCTTTTATAGGTCAAGAGAGTAAGTGAGAAACATAATTAGTAGATACGAGATAAAAGAAAAGCTAAAGACAGAGAAAAGTCTAAAGCACATGCTAAAAATAAAGCATAAAGTATATATATCAATACTCCCCCTCAAGCTGGAGCATAGATGTCAAACATGCCCAACTTGTCCACCAATGTAGTAAAGTGAGTCTTGGGAAGTAGCTTGGTGAAGATGTCAGCAACCTGATCTTTTGTCTAGAGATAAGGGATGCATATCTGACCACATAGAACAAATTCAAGAATAAAGTATCAATCCACCTCTATATGCTTGGTGCGCTCATGAAACATAGGATTGCTAGCAATAAAAATGTAGGCTTTGTTATCGCAATACAAAGGAATAGGATCAGGAGCATGGACATCGAATTCCTTGAGGAGTCCTTGGACCCACAACAGTTCACAAGTCGTATGAGCCTTGGCTCTATACTTGCTCCAACACCAGACTTGGCAACCATAGTCTGCTTCTTAGTGCGCCGTGTAACCAGATTGCCTCCAACAAAGGTACAATAACCATAATTGTACGGGCGCGCACCTAGGCGCTTAGGCGGCTACCTGGCCTCCAAAACCTGGGCACCCAGCCTAACTAGGCTGTTGGGTGGCCTGGGCAGGCTAGGCGGTCGCTTAGATGGCGCCTACCTGGCCTCAAATGTGGGCTATTTTTTTCTTCTTTTATTTTTCATTTGTTTTGATATTTATTCTTCCTCCTTAAACTTTCCTCTCGTTTTTTCTTTTCCTTTACAACTCCAAGCAGCAAAGTTGCTGCAATGTTACTGCAGTCCTCTTTATTTTTTGTTTCGTATTTTTGCATTACCAAGTAGCAGATTAGTGCTATGTTATGGAATTATGATTGCTGCACTATTATGATATTATCAACTTACTGCTGCTTCACTTACTGATTTACGATAAACTACAATGATTTTTTCTTCATCCTATTTCTATAATCTGTTTATAATTTTCTTGTATGTAATGCTAATTTCTTGCTTGCATTTTAGGTTTCTACTCTAGTGCTCCTATGTTAGATTCAATTACTTCATATCTATACATATTGTTTCTCATCTTTTGACCTCCTTTCTACTTCTATTTTTCTATTTTTTTGTTTGTTCTTCCTCCTCTGCCAATCTTCTTCTGCTTCGTTTTTTCTCTTTATGGTTTTACCATACGTAAGGTTCTTGCTGCATGATACTCTACTTTTATTTTTTGTTCATTCTCTTCCCCGACCTCCTTATTGATTTCTTTTTGAAATTTGTTATCCTTCCTCAAGTAGACCAGTGTTATTCTTTCCTTTCTTCTCCTCCTTTAAGTAGTTCCTACTGACTCATATTGCTCATAGGATAATATATAACTATGTATATATATATATGCATGTCTAAATATGTAAAATATAAATATAATAAAACACCCTAGGAATGCCTAGGCCTCTGCCTAGGTGTCTAGGCTGTCTGGGCGTCCCTAGGCAACGCCTGGCCACCTAGTCGCCTAGACAACCTAGACAGTGGCCAAAGATAGATTTTCTGTCACATCTACTACCAGCATAATCAGAGTTAGAAACCGGTGAGTTTGTAGTGTCCATGTTGCCGACACAACAATCCTTTCCCTAGAGAATTCTTCAGATGTTTTAGTATGTGACAGACAACATCCCAATGACGTTGTTGAGTTTATCCAAGTACCTACCGACAAGTCCAACATCATAAGTAATGTCAGGTCTAGTGACAGTGAGATAGATCAAATTCCTAACCAATCTTCTGTGTTGGTGGTTGTCAAGATACAGTGGTGAAGGCTCATTATCCTAATTCGTATTAGGATCCAGAGGGGTGCTAGCAGGTTTAGTACCAAGCATGCCTGTTTCTTTGAGAAGATCTAGAACATATTTGCATTGTGAAAGACAAATGGCAGAAGCAAATCGGGAAGCTTCAATCCCTAAGAAGTATTTGAGTTTCCCTAGATGTTTTGTAACAAAATTTTGTTCGTGATAGCTTTTAGTAGCTTGAATACCTTCTGTATTGCTACCAGACAAAATATTCTCATCCACATACACAATAAGAATATCAAGTCCAGAAGTGGTTTTTCATATGAAAATCGAAGTGATCAGATTGTGAACGCCAAAGTTAAATTTAAGGAGAATTTGGATCAATTTGTTAAACCACGCTCGTGGATTTTGTTTTAGGCCATAAATTGACCTTCCATATGGTTACTAGGCAAAATTATGTCATCCACATACACAATACGAATATCAAGTCCAGTAGTGTTTTTCTTATGAAAACCGAGTGATCTGAATGTGAGCGCCCCGAAAGTTAAATTTAAGGAGAATCTGGCTCAATTTGTCAAACCACGCTCGTGGACTTTGTTTTAGGCCATAAATCTAGGTGGTTGCTCCATATAGACCAAGGAACGAGGCATCCAGTTTTGATACCGTTTTCGACATAGTGGAAATGAAATTTATGGAAATTTCGACAAAAAAATTGATAAATGCAACCGTGCCTATTTCGACGCCAAAATGAGAAAATTAATTAATGAACTTTTTTTAGGCGTGATCTCTACATATAAATGCATCGTTTTATGCAATAAAATTTTATGTGGGGGTAGGTCGAGGGGGCGGTCCTTAATGTGGGAGGTAAGGAAGCTGTCCTGTATTCTAGGGATTTCAATGACAAAATGTTGGAATTAAGTTATGTAATTTTGCAAACATGAGTATATACATGCATGTACTTATTTGTGCTATAATATTACATATTGGATATGTAGGGCATTCCCTCACATATCTTTTTGGTTTGATAGTTTGCTGTTGATATTGACTCAACAATCAACCATTTTATTGGCCCTAGGAACAATAGTGCAATGTTTCCAAGCAAAATCATTATTTTTTAGTGTAGTTGGCTTCCTTTAGGACCTTCATTGATTGAGAAACCACCACCCGAATACATTTCATCCACATTGAAGAAAATTCATAACAACATTAAGCATGCACTGTATTAATATTAAATACATTGAATAGAAAATACCATTGAACGCAATGCAATTGTGATATACTATCAGTATATACTAGGTATGAGTACTATATGGTGAAATCACACCAATCCCCATTTTCTCACCTTCAAACAACAATAATAACTCCAAGGATTGCAATTAATGAAACGTGTATCGAAATTTCAATCGAAAATTTTAAGTTGTATATAAAAACCTCAAAATCCATTGAAATTGGCGAAATTAATCGAGTTCATCAAAATTTTAATCGAAGTTTGATAGTTGCAACCTTGGTAGTAGTTTTGAGAAAAATAAACATAGTCGCATGTTTGGGTACCAAATTTCGGCTAAATGGAAATTTTTATCAAAATTTTGCCAATTTCGTTAAAACCTCATTCATTGATGTAGACTTCCTCATGTAAGTTATAATATAGAAATGCGTTTTTAGCATCAAGTTGAAAAAGAGGCCAATCATTATTCACAACAACAAATATAAGCACCCACACATAGTTAAGCCTAGTTACAGGAGAAAAGGTTTCAAAATAGTCAACCCCATAAAACCTTTTGCAACTAGACGTGCTTTCAGCCCTTCAATTGAACCATCAGATGGTATTTAATAGTGAATATCCATCAACATCCAATTGGAGAGAGATCTTGAGGACTACCAACAAGATTCCACGTCTGTCGATCACAAAGAGCAACCATTTCAATTTCCATAGCTTGACGTCAGGCAAGATGGAGTGATTGTGTAGGATTCTTTGGTATAAAAACAATAGAGATAGCAGCAGTAGACTAGGCGAAGCTAGCACCAAGATTAGTAGTAGAGCAGAAATTACAAATTGGATGCTGAGTACAGGAAGGAACACCTTTCCTTTGACTAAAGGGAAGGTGTAGGTCAGAAATTACCTGGGAAGTGTTGTGATCTGCTAACGTAGGATTTGGTTGTTGAGGGGCCATGGAGGAGACTGTAACCTTGGGTCTTCTCTTGTAAACTTTCAGAGAAGCACTACTCGACTTCAACCATCTTGTTGTGATCCTGTGACAAACATCATCTCAAACCTCATCCTCCCTTCCAATACCCGAATCCAAGTAATGAAATTTACCACAGTGGTACATCCATTTCATCCAACCTGACCCCATCATTCACAATTCTAGACTGGCTAAAATTGCAATGCATATTCAGTTTTGCTTCTACTGATCATAAGTCCATTAGATACCAATGCCTTTCTCAAAAGTTCAACTTTATCATTTCTTTCATCAATCAACACTATAGAGATATGTTTATGTTTCACTGAGTGACATGTGCCTAGCATGTGCCTCACTTATGTTTTCACTTATGTAGTTTACTCCCATATTGCTCATCTCTGCTTGTCTCTCTTCTCTTATCCTATATAAGAGAATGCATTGTAAACCTTTTTGATCATCCCATACATGTTCTATTCAAGAGCATGTCCTTTTTTTCCCGTCCAATTCCCCACCCTACCCCCATGACCTAAGCCCCCCCTCCCCAGCCCTTGACCCTCTTTCGCCGTCACCCCTCCCGCCGCTGCCACCTCCTCCTCATTACCCACCCGCCGCCGCCACCACACCAACCACCTGCCGCTGCCACTACACCCGCCGCCGCCAGACCTCCCTCCTACCCAACCTGGCGCCCTCCACTACCCGACGCCGCCCTCCACTACTCGGCGTCGCCCCCTCTTCCTCCTGCTGTCCTCACAACCATCCCCTCTGCCTACTTCATTCCCCCTTTCTCTTCCACCATTTTTTAGCTCATGTAATACCCTTTCTCCCTAACTTCACTTCCCTACATTTTTTACGTTCTCTGACAGCCATAGCTATTGCACATTGAGAATCCCTCCAGCTCTTTGGGTTCTTTTGCCTGTGCCTCATAATGGCATCTTGATTTTCCTCATGACGACGTAGGTTCCTTTATCAGTCACTCTGCCTGTAGTGGGTCTCTTCTGATCTGATGCTTTAGATCTACGGTGCTGCTCTACTGCCCCATAGCAGGTTCCTTTGGATCTGATATCTGCTGAGTACTACTGCTGTTGTTGTGCCGCCTATCTCTTATTCTCTTGTTGCTTCGTCTCTGTTCACCATGGCCTCTGTCGAGCCGCCTCGTTCCCTGTGTTACTACAGTTAAACTCGACGACTCCAACTATCATCTCTGGTCGACGTCCATTGTTACGTCAAAGCACATGGCCGTTATTCACATCTCACTACTGACCCTCCTGCTGCCCCTGCTGCTACTGCAGATGAAAAAAGCAAGCAAGCCTATGCACACTGGTCCAAAGACGATTCTAGTGTCATGTCCTGACTTCTTAATAGCACTGAGCCGCGGATCAACCAGTCCTTGTTGTGTCTTCATGATGCTAAGGCCATGTGGGACCAGCTATTTCACGTCTACTCTCATCAACAGAATCCCAAGCGTGTTTTTGAAATTTTCAAAACCTTGGCCAAGAAGGAATTTTCTTCTGACACTCCTGTGGAGGACTTCTACAACCAATGCTCTTCTCTCTGGAATGAGTACGAAATTTATCACCCCTTGACGACTGACATCAAAGAAGCCCAGAAGCAGCGCAATGAACTACAATTGGTCCAATTTCTGGCTGCCCTTTCTGCTTCCTTCTCTGGAGTGGTCGATTAGATTCTATCTAGTGACCCCCTGCCTACTGTCCGCGACGTCCTTAAACGAGTTCAAAGTCTTCCGTCGATGACCTCCACCCCTGCCATCGAACATCCTGCTCTGGCCGTTTGCACTGCTGAATCTGGACGTGGCCGAGGTCGAGGCCGTGGTCGTGGAGGACGTCTGCCTCGTAATGGTGGATGCACATCTTCTACCGCTCCTGGTCGAGGACAATCTGTTGGTACTCACTTCTGCAACTGGTGTGGCCGCGATAATCACAATGAAGACCGATGCTGGATCAAGCACAGTAAACTTGCTTGAGCAAACCAAGCATCTGCAGAAACTTCCACTGATACTGCATTTGAGAAGCCATCTGCTACGCCGTCTATTGAATGGCTTCGCTTGGAGTTCGAGATTTTTTTTCAAGAATGCATGACTTAGCTTCCCTCTACGTCTGCTGTTGGTTCCTCCGCTGTGCTTGCCTCTCCTTCTGTTGGTAACAATAAATGGTGCATTGACTCTGGTGCATCTGTCCATATGGATGGCGACATCAACTTATTTTTCTGTCCTTACTAAAATCATAAATATTCCGCCTATTACTGTCGCTAATGGCTCTAACACTTTTGTTCACGACATCGACATTGTTCCCTTGTCTTCGAAGTTGCATCTGCAATTTGTTTTATACATCCTGCAATTTTCTGTTAATTTGCTTTCTGTCAGTAAGACTGTAAAACAACTTCAGTGCTCCATTAAATTTGATCCTTCTGGTTGTGTTTTGAAGGATCTCCGCACAAAGATGAGGATTGGTTCGGGCCATGAAGGATCATACATACTCTACTATATGGATGGACCACCAGCAACGTCTGCTCTGCTGTCTACATCAGTCACAGGACTCTAGTGACACTACCGGTTTGGTCATCCCTCTGCAGCAAAGCCGAAACATTTAACCAACATTATCTGAATTTTTTTTTCTTGTGAATCTTGTCTGTTGGGTAAACAAACACGGTCTATGTTTTCCGCTAAGAAAGAAATTGGTTCTAAAGCACTTTTTGATATTGTTCATGCAGATATCTGGTGCTCGTGTTCTGTTCCTAGTCATTCTGGAGTTAAATATTTTCTGTCTTTTATTGATGATTATTCCCGTGCTACTTGGATGTTTTTACTAAAAGATCTCAACACAGTTTTGGATAATATCAGTGTTTTTTTCTCTGAAATACAGACCTAGTTCAAAAAACCTATTAAAATTTTCCGTACCGATAACGCCCTTGAATTTATGCAAAAATCTGTCACATCCTTTTGTTTTGTTTGTGGCACCATCCATCAAACTACCTGTCCCTACACCACAACAAAATGGCGTTGTTGAACGTAAAAATCGCCACTTGTTAGAGGTTGCTCGCACTTTACTTCTTCATTACAAAGTACCTCATTGTTTCAGGCCTGAAGCTGTTTCTACGATATGCTATCTTATCAATTGCATGCCATCCTCTGTTTTGCACAATTGCATACCTTACACCATTCTCTTTCCTGATGCTCAACTGTTCTCTGTTCCCCCTCATATTTTTGCGTGTACCTATTTTGTCAAAAATCTACGCTCGGGGTTAACAAAACTTGATCCTCGCTCCACTAAATATTTCTTTTTTGGGATATTCTAGAACCCAGAAAGGTTATCGCTGTTTTGATCCTATTTTGAATTAGTGGTTTATCAGTGCGGATGTGGTCTTTTTTGAGCATATGCTATATTTATCTGATGATGGGGCATCACTCTCCAGTGATATGTTGGCGCCAACGCCACTGCTAGATGTTATTGAGGTTTTGCCATCTTCGGAACTGCCTGAAGCCCCCCCTATGCAAGTATACAAATGAAGGACCAAGACAAGCACTCCTTTCATAGCCCCTCCACAACCATTTCCTCCTTCTACGGATGATCATACAACCACTGAGGTAACTTATGACTTACACCTGCCTATCCGCCAGCGTCGTTCCTGCACCAAACTCCCTGTTAGTCATTTCTGCTCATCCGCTAACCTGAATGACAATTTTGCATGCTTCACTTCTACAATATCTGTCGTCACTATTCCAAAGACTGCTGCAGAAACTCTTCTTATCCCTGCATGGAAACAGGCGATGGACCATGAAATGCAGGCACTGTCTGATCGCAAGACGGGCGAACTTGTGGATCACCCTCCTTCCTGCCCTACTGTTGGATGCCGATGGGTCTTCACAATTAAGTATCAACCTGACGGTACAATTGAGTGGCTGAAAGCTCGTCTTGTGGCAAAAGGATATATACAAACATATGATGTGGACTATTTTGAAACCTTTTCTCCGGTAGCACGGTTAAATTCTGTTCGCATTCTGATTTCTGTTGTTGTAAACAAAGAATGGCCCCTATTTCAGTTGGATGTCAAAAATGCGTGTAAGCTAAAAAAGCCATCTACGGTCTCAAACAGAGCCCTCGTGCTTGGTTCGACAAACTTGGTCAGATCTTAGTAACTTTTGGCTTTCGTTGTTCCCACTCAGATCATTGGGTTTTTATCCGCAAAACTGTGGTTGGGCTAGTCATTCTTATTGTCTATGTTGCGATATTATCTTATCTGGCATTGATACCTTGGGCATTCAGACAACTAAAACTTACTTAGAAAAACATTTTGTCACCAAAGATCTCGGAAAGTTGATCTCTTACAGGAAACTGGTATGCTTGGCTGGAAACTAGCCAACACCCCTCTTGACCCAAATATGGATTGGGACGATGAAAACTCTCCCCCTTATGCTGATCACCACCAGGTCCTAAAGCTTGTTGGCAAGCTTATTTATCTTACGGTCCCAAGAGATGACCTCATTGCTGCTGTAGGATTCATCAGCAGGTATCTGGATAAACCACGAAAGTGTCATTGGGATGCTGTATGTCACATCTTGTGCTATCTCAAAAGCTCTCTAGGCAAAGGCTTGTTATATAAGAAGCACGACAACTACAATCTCTCTGGTTTTTTAGATTCTGACTATGCATGAAGTTGCTCTGATCGTAAATCTACATCGGGCTATTGTACATTTGTGGTTGGCAATCTAGTTACCTGGCGAAGCAAAAAGCAGACTGTCGTAGCCAGGTTCAGTGCAGAGGCAGAATATTGAGCCATGGCTCATATTGCGTGTGAACTTCTGTGGGTTCAAAGTCTCCTCCAGGAGTTTGACATAACCTATTCCAGCCCTATACCGATGTTTTGTGACAATAAGGCCTCTATTTTTATTGCAAGCAACCCCACATTTCATGAAAGGACAAAACATATTGAGGTCGACTGTCACTTTGTTCGTGAGATAGTTGTTTCTGGTCGCATTTGCACTCCATATCTCAGCACCGAGAAGCAAGTAGCGGATATCTTCACCAAAATTCTTCCAAAATATCGTTTTCAGACTCTAGTGGACAAGCTGGGCATGTTTGACATCTACGCTCCAGCTTGAGGGGGAGTATAGAGACATGTTTATGTTTCACTGAGTGACATGTGCCTAGCGTGTGCCTCACTTATGTTTTTACTTACATAGTTTAGTCCCATATTGCTCATCTCTATTTTAGTCTCTCCTCTCTTATCCTATATAAGAGAATGCATTGTAAACCTTTTGGATCATCCAATACATTTTCTATTCATTCTCTATAAACACAATATCATCAAGAAATACCATGCACCAAGGGATGTTATGTTATCTAGAACATGCAGACAAATATATATGGGCTAAGTGCCGATCCTTGATGTACCCCAACAATGATAGGAAAAGTTTTCGTCTCTTCTCTAGGAGCCCTAACACTTGCAGTTGAGCCATCATACATGTCTTTAATGAGGTCAATCTATTGGATAGGCACACCATTTTTATGCAAAACCCTCCATAACACTTTCCTGAGTACTCGATCATATGTCTTTTGCACATTAGTAAACACCATATAAAGATCTCTTTTGTTTTCTCTGTACTTCTCCACAAGCCTCCTCATCAACAAAATTCTAAGGCGTTATCAGTTTGAAATTTTTGACAGTTTTAATGAACTGAGTTTGAATTTCAGTAAAGGTGGTAATTGTGTCTAAAATGTTAAGGCCGAGAATAAGCATAAATGAAAGTCATAAATGAAAGTCATAAAATAGTGAAATCCAGAGAGACTAGTAACATAGTTTGTTCCCATATATCATCATGAACAATTTCAAATAATTTTTTAGAACTAATGTCTCTTTTCTTATGAAAGAGGGCCGTGTTTGTTTTCCAAATTGACAAGATTCACAAAAAAAGCTAAATCATGTATCTCAGGAAATAAGCCTCTCAGTTAGCAATGGATGGATGTCATAAATGATAGTGTCATTGTAGTCCAATCACCGATGATGAGAGCAAAGCATCATCAGATTGTGGCACATCCATGTAGTATAGTCCATCCAGTCCTTCATGGCCCGGTTCAATCCCTATTTTCGTACAGAACCCTGAAACACAACCCTCGGGATCAAAAGTGATAGAGCACTGAATGCTCTTAACAATTTTACTGATAGATAAAAGATTGAGAGGAAATCTTGGAACATATAACACACATTTAAGGGAAAATTATGAGAGAGAGAAATAGTTCTGATTCCGTGCACTGCGTACTGAGTTCCATCAACCACTGTCATTTTAGATAGAGCAGAAAATAGTTCAGAATAACCAGATATATGTGCAGATGCACCTGAGTCAATGGACGATTTATTTTTACCATAATCTGTAGGAGAAGCAAGTAAAGTATAAAAAACCTTCACCCTGAGTAGTAGATTGCGAAGGCAGGTGAGCTTGAAGGAGTTCTCAAACTCCGAGCGAATCCACTTAACAACGACCATGATAAAACTAGAGGCAGCAATAGAAGGATCTTTATAAGCGCATCAACATGACTTGGTTCGCCCACATGGGTTCACCATGTTTTGCTCAACAACGGTCTTCTGTGTGGTTTGTGCGCCCACAAAAATTGTAGAGTCAACTTTTGATAGGAGGTTGCCCTCATCCAGCTGTAGGTGGAGGACCTCGTCCATGGCTGCTTGAGGAACGAGCACAACCACATCCACATCCACAACCTTGACCAGAATCAACGAACCACAAGAGCAAAATTATCAGTAGAATGCAGGGATGACATGGATGGGAGACGTCGAACATGTTTGAGAACATCCCGTAGAGTAGGTAAAGGATCACTGGGTAGGATCTGGTCAACAACACCAGAGAATGAGTGAGGAAGTGTAGCCAAGAACTGAACTAACTGAAGTTTGTTGAGTTGGCGCTGAACTTCTTTGATGTCATAATAGAGGGGATGATATACTTTGTATTCTTCCCAAAGAGCTGGCACTGATTGTAATAATTATTGACTGATCCATCAATTGAATACTCCTTTTTCGCCAAATTCTTGAAAATCTCAAAGACCTTCCTTCCGTTCTTCATTTGGTTCTGTTGGTGAGAGTACACGTGGAAGAGATGATCCCACATGGCTTAGCATTCTGAAGGCGGAGGAAAGTCTGACTGATATTCAGTTTGGTGCTGTTAACCATACACGTCATCATACGAGCGTAGGCTTTCTTGGCTTTTTCATTGGCTGAGGCATCAAGATGAGTCAGAGTAGCAGAAGAGATATGGCAGTAGCGCCCTTGGACTATAACATAGAGTTTGAATGAAGCCGACCAAAAATGATAGTTGGGCTTGTCAAATCACAGAGATCGAGGGGGATCTGTAGATGCCATGAGATACAGGGTGATGACACACACATAGATAGAAGATGCAGTGTGATATACACACTAAGAAGCAACAACAGATCTGGATCAACAGATCAAATAAACCTACATAGGGGCAGTAGAGAGAAACGAGGAGCTACGCCACCATAGTGTGAGATTTATTCCAACATGTGATCTGGGCAGAGAAAAGGTGGCACCTTTATGTCTTTAATGGGCTATTTCGGAAAGTACCTGGAGAAGAATGAAATGGAGAAAATAGTGGCTGCACTGGGCAGTAGGGTGGTTGGAGGAGGCAAAGGACATCGGGTGGATTGCTTGTGGTGGAGGGTGACGACGCTGCTGGTTGGTGGGGTTAGCGGTGGGGCGAGGGGGTTAGCAGCAGGGCGGAAGAGGATGGGCTGGAGTGGTGGTGTGGAAGGGGGAGTCAACGGTGGCGGAAAGGGAGGGAGGCAGGGGTTGGTGGCACGTTGGGAGAGCGAAGGAGGGGTGGTGGCGGCGGGCTCATGGAGCGGGGACAAGGGCTGGTGGCAGGTAGGGTAGAGGACAAGGGACGGGGGCGGCGACGGCGGGAAAGGCAGGGGCCAGGGCCGGCGGCGGGGGGTGAGAGGGTGAGATGGGAAGTGGGGAGCGTTAGGGTTGGGAAGGGGAGAGGTTAAGTGGATCATAACCGTCAAATACCACATAGAAACCAATAGTCTTAACTTGATGTGTCTAAAACAAATACATGACACTTTCTTTTATAGGACAAGATAGTAAGTGAGAAACAAAATTAGTAGATATGGGGATAAAAGAAAGGCTAAAGACAAAGACAAGTCTAAAGCACACACTAAATATAAAGCACGAAGCATATATATCAATAACATTAAAGTTCTGTAATCCACTATATATATCAGTTTTAGATTTGAGTAAGGGATTTAGGATAGATTAACACGCTTTACATAGCATCAGTATGATTTTCATTTCAGTCTTAGGATTATTTTTAGCTTATATACAGAAGTTTTGCAGCTAATATGGCTGTTTAAAGTTCCTATAATAAGCAAGAAGGGATTTAGTATAAGTAACTTGACTTTATATTGCAATTGGATAGCTATATAAGGGGAAGAAATAACTCAACATCAAAATCAGTTTCAAGCAACTACCAAGAAAAAATAGTAAAACAATTAAGAATATTCATTCCGGATAATAATGATATTGTACCACATGCATAGATCTATATACTTGATTTGGATATAACAATATGTGTATATATACCTATATATAGGGCCAGGGGTCCATAAAAAACCTTAAGGCATCATTTTGGTCAAGGTGTGGGTCAAGTCGCACCCCTCATGGCTTCTTATCGCCTAAGCTCCAATTGGTTTGTCATAACTGGTCCGAAAAACATTTAAACTTAAATTCTTCATAGACTTTTTCATAATTGATTTTACTTAACTGAGGAAGTTGAGTTCCAATGACTTCCAGAGAGTTATAGACATACATACAAAACAAAGTTCCCGACTTCCCTCTAAAAAGAGCGAAAAACGAGTTTGGCACTAACTAACGGCACTTCCTATATCATTATATTCATTTTTCTTCACAAATGACAAATATAAAATATTTACGAATTGAATTGGCAGCGGTACCCATATGGTATAATGTAAAAAACTTAACCGCACTATGTTAAAAAAGTATACACCTTAACCTCATTACAATAAATCATTATTCACCATAACTATACAATTATGTTCTAATTTTCTAAATTGAAATCAGACCTACACTATGAAAAATAACCACAGACATCACGTTACAAAATGTGTTTTAGGCAGTTGGAAGAATCATTATCACTATGCTATCGTACTAAGAATATTTTAAAATTAATTTATACATTGTAGCAAATAATGAACCAACACTAATATTTACAAAAACACGCTAAATGTACATATCTCTACAATACTTTGAGCATATAAAATGAACTAAAGAAATGCGATACGATTTTAACGGCAATATAATTACTCAAGCTATTATATAACCATCCCATAACTTTATTTAAAAAAAATATCCACACCATAACCACTTGGCGATTTTACTGCAGTTAAAAAGTATCTGTGGGTATGATTCAGAGTTCCCAAAAAATGAGTTCCGTAAAACATATGAGTTGCATCAAACCAATCGGAGCCCTAGGCACGCGCCTTAACAAGTGTGGTTGTACTTCACTTTGCATTATTGTTGTACCGTTAGCAAATATAAAGTTATTTTCAATCTTTACTGTCTGGCTCTTCAGTTAGTCAAGGATTTTTACTGCCTCAGTAAACCTGCTTAATCATCACTCCTAGGGGTATGCGATGTTAGATTGACCCTGCATATGCATCAAAATTTAGGCAATGATGGGTTTCAAGTGTTTAACTACAAACCAACTATCATGTATATACAAATTGATGATATTCGCCTCAGAATTGTAATTAATAACTTTTGTTGATAGGCCATAGGTAGTGGTTTACGCATATATATTGTGTTTGTAGGAAGCCTAAATAGGTTGTGGGGATTTCCAAAATGAACCCCTTAACCTCATGGATGCTTGATGCTCTGGGGTGGGGGAACCCAAGACCGCCCACCCTTGTGTGGTGATGGTTAAACGGCTATTCTGCTACAATCATGTGGAGATACACATTTGACAGTGTGTTTACATGTAAGACATAAACCTCTCAAATATGGTATTATATTCAAACTCATCAAGAATCAAGCCTAAGCCTTCCGAACGAGTAGCATAATCTGAATTTGGCTACATCACACCCTTGTATGTATGGGATTAAGAGAGAAAGATTTCTCCCCCCCTCTCCCACGCCTGTGGCGGAGGCCGAACGCCCGAGAGGGTGGTAAATCAAGGCGACAATTGAGATTCAAACCCGGGTCCCTTTGTTAGGGGACACTGTGCTTGACCACTTGAGCCACTTCTTGTTGGCAATATGTATATATGTATTTATGTATGGAATTCTAAAGGAGAAAAACAACCCCTAGGACCCATGACTTATGAAAGCGCGATGTAGAGGGGGTAGGTAAATCAAGGCTTTAAGCGATGTACTTGTGGCTCAAACCGCAACACTGACGGAAATTTCCCTTTAAAATTTGACCCAACATGAGATTAAACCTGATGTCCACCACAGTTTTGAGAGCTATTGCACCCCACACCCTTACGGACATATGTACAGGAACCCACAAGGGGAAGAACTCCTCTACGACCCCGCAACACAAAGGGCCTATATAAGAGGGGTAGCACGGTAGCAGAAACTACAACACTAACTGGAAATTTCTTTAGTTATCCAACCCAACTGAATTTAAATCTGAGACCCCTCAGTTGGTGCAGGTTCTAATCACTATCATGCCGCACTCTTCTAGGATGTATTTACACATTTATATCCACACCCCACTGTTCATTATCCAAATATCTGCTTACAAGAAACACAACTATATTAATATCATATATAGTCACTGCAAAATAATTAATTTACGCTAGCATCCAATAATTTAGAGTGTCCTACAAGGGATTAATCATCACCTTGTGCAACATGAGTCAAGGGGATTCTCAATTGTTAAGCTCCCAATTTGTAGTCTCCTCAAATAGATCAAGAATGTACTTTCTCTGTGATAGACAAATAATTATAGTAGTATGACGATCACTTCAATTCTAAAGGAGTATCTATGTTTTGCTAGGTATATATTGACAAAGTTTTCCAATGAATAATATACAGTTGCTTGTATTGTGACAACTTTTTACGGATGAAGTGGTACCGCTAACTTACATAGTAACCGCCACCTAGATACATCTATTTTCCAAAATGGAAAAAAGTTTTGGTATGACACGCTAAAGGGAAAAAGAATATCTAAATATAGAATCAGGCCCTGAGTCTTTACTAAAGTCCATAAATAGCCTTTTTCAACCAATACACTTTAGTCAATGCTTTAGCATCAGTTGCAGTTTGCTTTATCTAAACTTCTTGGGGATTACCATAAAGGACATAATTTTGAAACTAACTCATAGGAAGGACCAAGCAAGATTAATAGCTATAAACTTTCTATATATGTGTAAATTTAGTCTATACACTAGAGAAAATGTTTCAAAGCAATCTCATCCAATGTGATTATGTGCAACTTGTGTCAACCAATCACACAATCTTTTAATAAATCTATTTGGATGGCACTTGACAATGACCATTAGCATCTCACACTACAAGTTAAAACATCTACAAGCTCCCACATGACTCTTAATAGATTATTGGCGCGGTAGCTTGTAATGGATATCTGCACATTTGATCCAAATTCGAGTCTAAAATTTCGAAAAAAATCCGACATCCACATAATCTAGATTGGATTTAGGATATCAAATTTCAGATCCAAAAATTTAGGATAGAATATCGGACCGTATTTGCTCTGAGAAAATCTCAATCCGACAAATATATACATGTATTATTAAATATATATTATATATATAAATATAAAAATATAGATATCATATATATTCATAGTAATATCAAAATTTTCTATATTTAATAATTAAAAATAAATATATGGTTTTGGCTTGGATCGGATATTTATCCGAATTCGGATAATTATTCGTTCGGATCGGATTTAGATATTATTACACGATATATCCGTCGTATATCAGATTGATTTTTTTTCCGGATTCGGGTATCATATCTGTATCTGCTTCCTATTCGATCCGTTTATAGGTCTAGATGCTGAGCACATCGAAAATAGAGGGGGATCAACATATAAACTGAAACATCATTTATCAAACACATTGTCTGCCCAGGACACACCCCAAGGCAATGTTTAAAATTTCACCAAACCAGGCAAAATGTTTTGGTGAAATTTCCTCCGATAGCAACCAGATACCGAAACACAGTGACCGTCAATTTTTTTACTATTTAATGTGCTATGTACTAACTAGAGCATAATTCTTTTGAACATTTTTGTGTCTTTATGTCTATATATTGTGATTGCATTTTATAATGACTTAATTCTTTCATTTCACAATTGAAAATTAACATCAAAATTCCCATGAAGTCCCTATCAAAACAGTCCAGCTTCCTTCACTCCACATGAGGAGACCCCTACATATCCAATATGATATATTATTGTATATTTGAGTAGATCTGTGCTGGTAGATCTTTCTGATAAAATTTCATTAATTAATTCGTTCATTTGGCTGTCAAAATACTAGGAATGGATTTATCGAAACTTTTGTTGAAATATGTAGAAATTTCTGTCAATGTGGCCATCACAACGACGTTAAAATCAGACATTTTCTTGTCCCCTAGGTTGGTTTTATACTTAAATGACAAACCCTAGACCGGCGACAATTACATAAATTTGCCAATTAAAATAAAACTTAGAACTTGTAAAATTTGAGAATAACTCACGTTTCTTGTGAAATATGGGGGTACCATTCCTCTCATGAAAACTATGTGAATTATTTGACAAGAATTCTATAATTTAGAGAATTTTATGGTTATGCTTGTGTCATAGAATTTGAAGACATGGAAGACAATCAACAAAGGGTATGAATTTGCTGGACTCTACTATTTGTAGAATGCATTTATAGCATGTGTTGTTGCGTCTCCATGGGCGTACATAGTCATCTTAGTCATGCTTCTTTGAAGAAGCTCAAGGTCTTGGTCCCCTTTTGTCCAAGCTTGAAAAGTTGCAGTGTGGGTCATGTTATCTAGGGAAACATACATGGTTTGCTTTTGGGTCTAGAGAGAAACTCAAAGAGTAGTCTTTGAGCTATTTCATTTCGATGTTTGGGGTCCAAGTCAAAATTTGGCTATAAATATTGTGTTATTTTTTGTCGATGATTATTCCCTTGCTACATGGCCTTATTTGGTGAAAGAAAAATATGAACTGTTGTCTAGTTTAAATCCTTCTGTTTGGAGGTAAAAACTCTTAACATAAATTTTTTTGTACCTTTCGATCC
This sequence comes from Alisma plantago-aquatica, assembly GCA_963693085.1. NCBI lineage: Eukaryota > Viridiplantae > Streptophyta > Magnoliopsida > Alismatales > Alismataceae > Alisma > Alisma plantago-aquatica. Next base: position 653,192,644 of record OY856412.1, on the reverse strand, counting down.
GATAATGCCGCAAAATAATTTAGTCATGATTTCAACCGTTTGACTTCCACCTATGGCATTATTCATCAGTCTTCTTGCACACATACACCACAAAAGAATGGAGTGGCTGGATAGAAAATTTGTCATATTGTTGAAACTGACCACATCGTTCTTCATACACATCACTTAGAATTTTGGGGGAATGCAGTCCTCACCACTACTTATCTCATAAATCATAAGCCATCGTATGTCACCCATAACTACATACTTGTTCAGGTTCTTCTTATAAACTATAAAGCCATTGTACCATGTTCAGTTAAGGTGTTTGGATCTGTTTGTTTTGTATATTGTCTTGACACTGATGTTTGGCAAGCTGAGTCTTAAGTCCACTAAGTGTGTCTTCTTAGGTTGTTCTCATGTGAAAAAAGCGTATAAGTGCTATAGTCCTACTGTTACGCCCACATCCCACGATTACCACTAATGATGAGATTAGGGCATAAGTTTGAGGATTATACTTAATACAAAGTTCACTCCCAACTTTTTCTTTTTCCTTTATCTCAAACTCTTTTCTTTTCTTTTCTTTTCATATTCAATCACATAAACAAACTTTACAAGGGAATTAAACCTTGATTACTCAAATATGATCTCAATATTAATGATACACATCCAGACATTCATTTTGTTCTTCACACTTCCATTATATACAACATGATAATCAGATATATACTCTATCATTAAGGAAACAAAGATAGAAATCATCATTTAGAATTCTCTCTCAACTCTATACAAGGACCTAGAGTGACAGGGACCGACTGAACTTAACTAATCTCATACTTAACTCGTGTGGGAGATCTACTCTGATGCAATGACATCTTCAGTCCATGAGTTATCCCTAAAAGTTGTGAGTAGAGGGGTGAGCCTACTCGCTCAGTGAATGAGTACTTCAAAGAAACAATCTAAAACACTAGTATAATTACATATATACTGTTTTGCAACTGATATTAATTATAACAGCAGTAAGCTTTAAAGAGACTAATCATTCACAAACATAAATATGGCAGAATACTCTAGACATCTACAAGAGTGAATCAATATATAAACATGCTTTATTGATCATAAAAAAAACTAATAATCCAGAAACATACAAAGAATATTTGAATAACTGCACACACTTGGTTAACCGCTCATTCATCTTATTATGCATCGGTAGTAATATACAAATATCTAAACATTTTTCTCATTATTCTCTTTGTAATCTTTCATTAACTTTGACTTGACCTGACTACTGAACTGACTACTACTATGTTGGCCAACTAAACATAACCGATTGATCTGACTATTGTACTCTTTATCTGAACTCAATTGAACTCAATTAACTTTTCTTTTTACTTTGCCCCTGAACTCACTTGGATTGTACCATCCAAGCAAAAGCCACTACTGCGTGACTTACGGTACAAGGCTTAAGGTAAACCCAGGACCTTAAGACTACTACTAACTATCTCGGTCTGCAATGAGGTTGCCACGTCTGGCCTAACGGCGGCTAAACAACGTCCGTAAACTGTGGCCGCTTGTCCTGGGTACTCAAGAGGGGTGCCTTTAGGCTAAAAAATCTCAACTCTACGTAATGCGGTTCCACCAGGGCTGACACGCAAAATGGAGTAACTCCCAGAAGAAGTAGGTCCACAGGGGCTGTATACTTCAACTGGTGGGGTTGTATACTTCAACTGGTGAGTACCACTGGATCTCCAGTTATTATTGGATACCCCTACTACTGAAATAATACCACCAAGATCTCTGGTTATTGTTGGGTACTATGCTACTCAACTGAAGTACCACCGATATCCAATCAGTTGATGTTAGATACTCAGTTTCGGGCTACTTCTCCCTATATCTGATAGTCCATGGCCTGTTTCACCCATCCCAGTACAGACCTCCAGGGAGGGTTCTACGGTGTTCAGGGCATCTACTATTACTATTGTAGTTTTACGACTACTTGAGCTATTAGACTGAATTCACTGATAATACTTAGTTGAATGCATAACATATTGGTTACCCTTATCTTAGGGTTTCTCATTTCTTAGATGCTTAACATACTGGTTACCCTTCTCTTAGGGTTTCCCATTTCTCATGCACATAGAAGAATTCTCATATGTTCAAACAAATATCATGTCTAATGATATAAACATTTACATTCAACATTTCTCGTATTCATGCATGGCATCAACGACATCCCTATCCAGGGAAATGCCTTTTCTATTTTCTTAAATTACCACAACAACTTATGCATTTCATGTCAATTAACTAAGCTAGAGATTTTTGCATCACAAATCAAAATGTGTATGAATATAAAATGATATTCAGATAGAAACTCGAATTATCACATAACTCATTTCAATCAGTCATGCATATGAAACCCTGGTATGAATTTAACTAGGGTTTCCAAGATATTCATTAAAATATCATGCATCAAGAATAACCTTAAATAAATGAATTTATAACAATAAAAGAATCACATCAGTTGAATTCATGAATCTATTCGCAAACGTTCAACTTTTCATTCATTTAGGGTTTCACCCTCTTTACTGATATATCAAGCAACCATTGATATCATCAAATGAAATACAAGATCTTATATGTCATATATGTACTACACATTCAGATAAAACAATCTTTTGTAACTAAGGAGATTCAACTAGACAAACTTCTTTATTTAATTATACAACAAATTTAGTCATCTGAAAACCCTAAATTTTGCTATTTTCATATAAACTCTGCAAATTACTTTTAGGAATTCTCATTTAGATAATTTGTATGCATTTCTGGTATGATTTATCAACTAGAACTCATCACAATAGAGAAATAATCTATTTCATATCATCTTACAAAAGCTAGGTCAAAAAGGCAGTTTAGGGTATGTAGTCGCATACAAAACAAGTAAAGATTATTGATCAATTAACTCATTTTCATGCAATCTACTGTTTAAAGGAAGTACCCACTCACCCTAAGGTGTTAAAACACCTTAAAAACGCAGCTCATCTCTGAAAATCTCGAATTATTATCACAACCCTAGCAAATCATCAGATTCTTCTTCCTTTCAACCCGAAAACCATAGAAATGGGAATTATGAAGAAAGAGTGAGAAAAGGGGAAGATTTGATACCATTTCGAATCAAATCAGAGGAGGGACAGAATCTTGACATGTGAGAGAAGATTCACCATGAAAGGCTATGCAAAGAAGCTAAACTTACTTGATTTCATCATATCTCGGATAGAGAAACCCTAGATCAACAATTCCATCACTTTCTTCTCTCAAACCCTAACTCTCCCTCTCTCTCTAGGATTTCATTTCTCTGGAATGGATCACGAAATATGAGAGCTATTTGGGTGCTAGCTTGCTCATATAGAGCAATTTAGGTGCTGGGGTAATTTACACATTAACCCCTCACTATACTTTTTCTTCTTCAGCAGATTTTTCTATTATAAAAAAGTTACTGTAATTCGTTTATTTCAGAGGTCAAACATCCTCCAAAAATTATGAAAATTTAGCATGGGGTCCATAATTTAATTTCATAGCTCCAGTATAAATTTCAGATCATTCGGAATTACCAATAAGTAATTAAAAATCAAACACTACACAGCTGAACAACACTTTGTCAACATTTCGGTCGAAGTATAGTTCGACCAAGAACCACATTCAAAGAACACCCAAATATTCTGAAATTTTTCTCCAATATGCATGATTGAGTTATCCATATTATTAGTATATACACTTTACTGCTTTTCTTTACTTAGTGTATTTGCTTATTTCTCTTTATTCTCTTCTTCTCTTTATCCCATATTGCTCATCTCTAAATATTGTACACTCTCTTGTCTTATAAAAGAGAGACCATTGTATTCTATTTAGATTATCCAATAATAAGCAATCTCGTTGCCAACTTCTAGATGGTATTAGAGCGGGCCGATCCACCTTAAACCTAATCCCTCTCTCACCCCAACCCTAGCCGCCATCTTCTCCACCAACCCTAGCCGCCGCCACCCCCACCTCTTTTTTTTTCTGCCGCTACAGTACTGCTACAATATTGCTACAGTATCGCCGCCCTCCCATCCAATCTCTCCACCAACCTCCTTCTTCCCTTCTCCCATCCTTGTGGCCTAATCCACCACAGGCCCCTCCGTCTAGCTATGTTTCTCTTTCTGAAATCTCCGGACAACCTCGGTAACTTTCCAGTTCTGGCACGTTGACGGAGTAACGAGCTTCATCCTCTCTGTTTGCTTGCGCCTCATAGTGGAGTGACTGATCCTCCATGTTGGCATAGGTTTTTCTTTTCATCTGCTGCCCCTACGTGGATTTTTCTAAGATCCATGCGTGGATCTTCTACCTTCTACTACTAGTCAATGTGTTGGACTTCTGCTTCTGACTGCTAACTACTACTGCTCTCTGCGCCTGTGCTTCTGCCCCTGACTGCACCTTCCAATGGCGACTCCGGATTTCCGCGTACTCTGTGTGTTACTACTGTGAAGTTATATGGCTCCAACTATCACCTCTGGGTAGCTTCCTTTGAACTCTATGTTAAAGCACAAGGGCACTATTCTCATCTATCGACCAAGGAACCGGACGCTCCCATTGCTGATGCTGATAACAAGACCAAGAAGACCTATGATCTCTGGTCCAAGGAGGACTATGGTGTTATGACCTAATGGTCAACATCGTCGAACCGAAGATCAGCCAATCTCTCCTTCGTCTAAAGACTGCAAAGGATATGTGGGACCAACTCTCCCACGTATACTCTCACTAGCAAAATCCAAAGAAGGTGTTTGAGATCTTCAAGCAGCTGGCCAAGCAAGAGTTTTCTACTATTGATTCTATCGAGGACTACTATAACAACTGCTGTGCTCTCTGGGATGAATTTCAGGTGTACTATCCGCTTTCTGCCGACATCACTGAAATCCAGCGTCAACAGAACAAACTTTAGCTTGTCCAGTTCCTCGCTGGTCTACCCTCCTCCTTCGTCGGAGTTGTTGATCAGATTCTCTCGACTGATCCTCTGCCTACACTGCGAGATGTTCTGAAACGTGTTCAACGTCTACCTTCTGTATCTCAGTCTTTGCCTGACACTTCTGATGGAGCGGCCCTTGCTGTTCGCACAGGTGACTCCTCTCGTGGCCGCGGTCGAGGATGGGGCCGTGGTCGCAGATGCTCCTCTGCACCTGGACGTGGCTCTGGTACCGAGACTACTGAACCAAGCTTCTGTACTTTCTGCAAGCGCACGAATCACAATGAAGATCGCTATGGGATCAAGCATGGCAAGCCAACCTGGGCAAATCAAGTCACTACAGATCAACCTGAGACTACCACTACCTGTGCTGCTCCTTCTGCTGATTGGATCCGGTCGGAGTTCGAGAAACTTCTTCAGGCTCGTCTTGCTTCTTCTGCTGAAGCCTCTGCTGACGGGAGCGCTGCACTTCTGACCCAGTCTGGTAAAAATTCATGGGTGATTGATTCTGGTGCGACATCTCATATCTCTGGAAATCCTGCATTATTTTCAAACTTACATAATACTTCTGTTATACCTCCTGTTACACTAGCTGATGGGTCTAAGACACCTGTTACTGGAATTGGTGATATCTGCACTCCTGGTTGCCTGCCTCTGCGGTCTACTCTTTATGTTCCGAAATTTTCTATAAATCTGTTATCTGTCAGTAGAACTGTAAAAAGTCTTCGTTGCTCTATTACCTTTGACCCGGATGGTGTTGTGTTTCAGGATCTGCGCACGAGGACGACGATTGGTTCTGGCCATGAGGGACCAGATGGGCTATATTACTTGGACGTTCCAAGGACCTCAGCATATCTAACATCCTCTGTGACAGGCATCCAGTGGCACTACCGTCTGGGACATTCTTCTGCAGCGAAATTGTAACATTTACTTCCTGATGTTTTAGATTCTGTTTTTCATTGTGAGACTTGCCAATTGGGCAAACAGACACGAGCATCTTTTTCTAAGAAATCATGTATTAGTTCAAAGCAGCCATTTGATATTATTCATGCTGATGTTTGGGGTCCTTGTTCTGTGTCCAGTATTTCTGGATTTCGCTACTTTTTGAGTTTTATTGATGATTTTTCTAGAACTACCTGGATTTTCTTGCTCAAGGACATATCTACTATACTTGATACCATTACTGCTTATTTTGCTGAGATCCGTACCCAGTTTGCCAAACCTATCAAAATTTTTCGCACTAATAATGCCCTTGAATTCGTGCAAGCCTCGGTCAACAAATTTTATCGCAAACAGGGTACCATACACCAAACTTCTTGTGCCTACACTCCACAGCAAAATGGAGTCGCCGAACGCAAAAATCGACACCTCCTTGAAGTTGCTCGCACTTTACTGTTTCATTACCATGTCCCACAATGTTTTTGGCCTGAAGCTGTTTCCACCGCATGTTACCTTATTAACCGCATGCCGTCCTCTGTGCTTGGGAATCAAGTCCCTTATCAAATCCTGTACCCAGATGCGCCCCTCTTTTCTGTTCCTCCTCGTATCTTTAGGAGCACCTGTTTTGTCAAAAATCTTCATCCTGGTCTCACCAAACTTGATCCTAGAGCAATAAAGTGTCTTTTTATGGTACTCTCGCTGTCTCGCACTCAGAAAGGGTACCGCTGTTATGATCCCGTGTCAAAGAAATGGTTTGTATCTGGTGATGTTGTTTTCTTTGAGCACATGCCTTTCTACTCCTCTTCCGGTTTTGCCCTTACATTGGATTTATTAATGGAGACACCTCTACCTATGATTGATGATACTGCTCCTCCTGCTGAAAGTCCTCTGAAAGTTTATCAACGAAGACAGAAGACAACAACTCCCTCTATGGCCCCTCCAGAGTCCTTGTCCTCCGTGCCAGATCAAACACCACCACAGGTATACTCTGACTTAGATGTTCCTATCAGTTTGAGGAAAGGAACTAGAGCTTGTACTAAACATCCTATTGGCAATTTCTGTACTTCTGATCATTTGGGAACTAATTTTGCAAATTTTACTACTGCTCTTTCTGCTGTCTCTGTTCCTAAAAATTCTTCTCAGGCTCTTAAACATCCAGCTTGGCGTCAGTCCATGGAAGCGGAAATGCAAGCTCTTACTGATCGCAATACTTGGCAGTTAGTCGATCCTCCTACTGATTGTTCTCCAATTGGCTGTCGTTGGGTGTTTACTGTTAAATATCAACCAGATGGCACGGTTGAGTGCCTCAAGGCTAGACTTGTTGCCAAGGGCTACACGCAGACTTATGGGGTCGACTGCTTTGAGACTTTTTTACCGGTGGCTCGGTTGAATTTCGTACGCATTCCTTTTTCTGTTGCTATTAATTCTGATTGGCCCTTGTACCAACTGGATGTGAAAAATGTGTTTCTGTATGGGGATTTATATGAGGAGGTCTATATGCAACAACCTCCAGGATTTGTGCTTCAGGGGGAGTCCTCCAACGTCTGCAGGTTGCGGAAAACTATCTATGGTTTAAAACAGAGTCCCCGTGCTTGGTTTGATAAACTAAGTACCATTCCTCAGAAGTTCTTTTTTCGACGCTCCCAGTCCGATCATTCTGTCTTCATTAAAAACACTACTGCTGGCCTTGTTATTCTGATTGTATATGTTGATGACATTATTCTCTCAGGAAGTGATCTTGACAGTATTCAGGCTACTAAGTGTTATCTGGAGAAACACTTTGTCACCCAAGACCTTGGGACTTTGCGTTACTTTCTTGGGATTGAAGTTTCTAGATCTGCTTCTGGTTTATGCTTGTCTCAACATAAATATGTTCTGGATCTTCTTTCTGACACAGGACTTCTTGGTGCTAAACCTGCTAGTACTCCTCTGGGTCCAAATACTAACTGGGACGCTGAGAACTCTCCTACCTATCCTGATCATCATCAGTATCGCCGCATGCTTGGCAAGCTCATTTATCTTACTGTTACTCGTGCTGATATTACTTATGCTGTTGGGCTTGTTAGTAGATATCTGGATAAACCCCGTCAATGTCACTGGGATGCCGTTTGCCACATTCTCAAATATTTGAAGAGTGCTCCTGGGAAAGGTTTGCTATATAAAAAGCATGGTCACTGTAAGCTTGTTGGATATTCTGACTCTGACTATGCCATGAGTAAAATCGACCGACGCTCCACCTCTGGCTACTGTACCTTTGTAGGAGGAAATCTTGTTACTTGGCGAAGCAAGAAACAGACTGTGGTTGCTCGCTCAAGTGCTGAAGCAGAATATCGCACCATGGCGCATACTACTTGTGAGCTGTTCTGGATTCGGAGCCTACTGAAGGATTTTGGCATTTCTGACTCTTCTCCTATTCTGATGTACTGTGACAACAAAGCTGCCACTTTTATTGCCAGTAATCCTACTTTTCATGAGCGAACAAAACATGTTGAGGTTGACTGTCATTTTGTTCGCGAAGCTGTCTTATCTGGCCAGATATCTACTCCCTACGTACATACTTCTGATCAGGTGGCTGGCATCTTCACCAAGATTCTTCCGAAGATGAGATTCACTGCTATGACATCCAAGCTGGGCATGATTGACATCTACGCTCCAGCTTGAGGGGGAGTATTAGTATATACACTTTACTGCTTTTCTTTACTTAGTGTATTTGTTTATTTCTCTTTATTCTCTTCTTCTCTTTATCCCATATTGCTCATCTCTAAATATTGTACACTCTCTTGTCTTATAAAAGAGAGACCATTGTATTCTTTTTAGATTATCCAATAATAAGCAATCTCGTTGCCAACTTCTAGACATATCATATCCAAAATTCAATTAAATACAAAATTTGTAGAAAATATGAAAAATCATTTACCACATTGCTATCCTGATCAAGTTCCATATTCATCTACTATCAAAACCCTAATTTTTGCCGATTAGGGTTTACATTTCTCAAATCCTATTTCTTCAAACTAAAATCATAATTAGAGTTTCTTCTTAGGTTTGAAACATCACAATTGAGCTACTATCATTAATCAAGTCTAAACGATGTTCAATCTAATCAAACTTGTAATCATTCAGGTAAACCCTAGTTTATCAATTAAGCACAAATGTGGTCATTACACCTACGGTCCTACCTCACGTCATTTTTTGTGTATACTGAAGTCACCTTTTTTGACGATACATAATTTTTCAAAGACCAATCTTCCCTGACCCAGTAGTTATGGAGGAGCTTTTACCTCTTCTTGTTGTGGTTGAATCTCTGCTTCCACAGGTAGTGATGCACCATCCTACTCCATTCATCTTCTATCACTCAGGTGTATACTCGTTGTACTAGACATGTTTTGAGAGTCATGTAGATATTGTTGGATCTAAAATGGGCTGAAGGGGGGGGGTGAATTGAGCAAAAACCACTCAAACAAAAATCATTAAACCTTCAAAATATTACTCAAGATAATTATGCAAATATTAAAAGCAAGAGAGAGAGAAATTGAACAATCCACAATTATGCACATGTATGTAGAGTGTTCTGTCTCTCTAGGACATAGCTTCACTACCAAGAGAGGTCAACCTTTAGGAGTTTCAACCATGAACACCACCTTATATTACATTATAAGAGATACACCATATGACCACCTTTTTCTAGATCAAGGGATAACTAGCCTATCTTTTAGGCCAAGGGAGCCAACAACCTTACAAAAGACTTACCACCAAGACTCTTTAGCCTTACCAATGACTTACTCACTCTTGCAATTGACTCTTTGGCCTTCACCAAGGATTTACCCACTCTTGCAACTAGTCTTTGGCTTTTTATAGACCTACCATTTCTTGCATGGCACAAGACTTCGACTTCGCCAGGTGTGGAAGTGGAAGTTTACACAAACTTCAAGGAAGTCTACACAAACTTCGAGAAATTTTGATGCTGTTTCATTGAAGAAAATGATGTGATTTTGAAGGAAACTTTTATTTGAAAAATTATAATTATGTTATACCTCTATCTTATATTTGTTAATTTAACACAAAAACATGATTCACGACTCTCTAGTCCTAGGTAGGTTGATAATACAATGTGTTGCTTGCAAGGGTTAAATGTGCAATACACATACAAATACAGTTCACCATATGTATTCTATACAATATACAATCATATAGTAGTTACAACGCCATCTCTCTAGGAAAGAGTGGAAACAATAAACATGAGTTGATATTAGAAGTTGTAAAGAGGGTTGGAGGCGACACTTATGCCTTATATGGCCTTTAGAACACTAGCTAGGATTAATGTTCTGGGCCATCTCAACTTTGTCCCAACTTCGCCCGACTTTGAGGAAACTTCGACAACTTCGGAGAAGTTGAGACGAAAATACACACAAAATAAACTTCGTCAACATCAGTGAGACTTCGCCCCAAAGTTTGGACGAGGCCAAAGTATTTGGTATTCAACTTTGCCTATGGTCGAAGTTCAAGATTTGGCAAAATTTTGCCAAAATCCGTTGAAGTTATATTTCATGCTTTTTTGACTTGGACCTTCATCCTTTGACTTCACCTTGACCAAGGAGAAGCTTTTTATCTAAGGGCCTCATGCCCTCCTCTCTTAGCTAAGAGAGAGAATCTTCATCTTCATGAGATAAAGAGATATTGGGAGATAGAGGAATGACTACCTCACAAGATATACATGTAGGACTAGCTCTCTTAAAAATCTCCTACTCATTTTAATGGATGTAGCAACTGTTTAAACTCATGAGAGTGGATTGAGGCTCTCTGGGACATGTTCTCTCTCAACTATAGTATAAGGGCATAAGTAATGATTGGCTAACCATGGGATGGAACCGAAGGGGTTCTATTTGTAGTTGAGGATGCCTCCTAGCCATTAGAATCATTTAGGATGAATTTTACCCGTTTTTGGGAAGTCTAACGGGTATATTTCACCCTTTTTCACCCCTGCAACGACTATATTGCATTGCAGAAAATGCTCTCTATAGTGCATTCAACCGAGTTGGTAACTTAATCGTTACTGTCTGAGTATTTTTTTGGTTGGCCGAGTTGTATACTGGCAAGAAACTCGTCCGACAGGAGGTTCTGGAAAGCCCACAAACAGTGCCGTCGGCCGAGTTATACCTAGGGGAATCTCGGCCGATTGCACTTGCTGTTTTGGCTATTCCAAGACCCTCCAAGTGCAATATAATCCATCCTAATTGATTATTTTACACATATAGGCTTAATTATAAGTCATACAATCTTTGCAAGTGATTTACATCAAAAATCTAATGAAAACTATTATTCTTCAATCTTGATCTTTGTGCATGTATGACCTGATTTCTCTTAATTAGGTTTTGCAAGTTAGGCATTTGAAGTGTGCCTATCTAATCTGAAATCGCTTTAGTTTAGACACAAATAAGTGGAATGCTTTAGTCACCATCAAAACAAGGGATTAGTCAATTTAGACCTTGAGTTAAGAGATACATGTATTGATGATTGTCCTATTGCCTTGAGAAAAGGCACTCAGTCTTGCACTTCTGGCCGTGTTCTAACTTTGTTTCATATATTCACCTTTCATCTTCATATTGTCTTTATGTCCTCCATGTTCTTTGTCTCTATACCTCCATCTATTTTAGTTGTCCTGGATCACCCTGATTGGCGTCATGCTATGAAAGACGAGATGGCTATTCCTCACTAGACTTGGACATGGTGCTTGTTCAACGTCCACTGTCTATATATCTCCATCTATTTTAGTTATCCTGGATTATCCTGATTGGCGTTATGCTATGGAAGAGGTGGTGGCTACTTCTGACTAGACTCTAGGCAAGTCAATGGTCGGATGCCATTAAGCTTTCACTCTTAAAGAAGGCGCATATGGACAAGGGCTATACTCAGGTCTATGGCAATGATTATCCATAAAATTTCTCTCATATGGCCAAGATGGCGTATGTTTGTATTTTCAGTCTCTTGCTGCTAGTCATTCTTGGCCTGTACATCAACTCGACATAAAAAATGCTCGACGACTTAAATGAAGAGATTTATATGAAGCAACTACCCATGTTTGCAGATTGGACCATTGTTAGTGGTACTCAGATGAAGAGTTGGGAAGCCAAATGGTCAGAGGTGGAACTAACCCGAAACTCCTGCCATGGAAAATTGTACCTGCTAAGATTCGAGGACATGACTGTAAGCACCTTAGTCGAAGACAATGGGCAGTGGGATGTTGACTTTCTTATGGACCGGTTTGATGGTAGTACTGTGAAGAATATAGAATACATGCAACCCCCTAAAGCCGATTATGGAGTCGATGATTGGTGCTGGAATATGAGTGTGAATGGGAATTTTACCAATAAACCAGCTTACAATCTGGTTATGGAGGGGATGGCTGGTAACACAGCAGGCAATTGGGAGGGCATCTGGCAATTGGAGGGGTCATCTAGGGTGAAGGTGTTGCTGTGGGTTTTCAGGCACACTAGGCTTATGACTAATGAGCTATGCAAAAGGAGGAAGATGGTGGGCAAAGTGATTGTCAAATATGTGGAAATGTCGTTGAGTCTGGGCTACATGCTATAAGAGACTGTCCCAAGGGCAGAGAGGTGTGGTTGGTGTTGGAGCCTTTGCCTGGTGAGGTTTTTTTTTTCCTTTTCTGAAATGGACACTAACTGCTGGCTGGAGAGGAACATACAAAGGGACGATGCTAAAGAGGACTGGAAGATGAAGTTCGCCATTGCCTGCTGGAAGATTTGGAAAGCGCACAATGATTTTGTACAATGGCAAACAGTTCTGCAAAAAGGCGGTGCAGATGAGTATTCAAGTCATGCTAAAAGAGGTTAAGAGCTGCTGGCCTAACAGTAAAGGAGGGGCAAACGTGAAGAATAATCTAACATCAGTAAATGTTGGACACCGTATGATGTTAAATGGATTACTGGCAATGTTGACACGGCAATGGACATAGGGAAGAAGACCATGAGCTCCAGCTATATCTTCAGGGACGATGAGGGGAAGTGGTTGAAGGGCGGCGCTCTGATGTTCACTGGAAACGATCCTCTGGAAGGTGAATGTTAGCCATCATGGAGGCATTCAAAACTAGTAAGAACCTTGTTGGGAGGCAGTTGATGATCCTAACTGACTCCAAAGTGGCAGTTGCTTCATGCCCAAACAGGAGTACCCCATGAAGTATCGCACCTTGTGGAAGCAATGAAGGCTGAGCTGAAGGACAGAGAAGATCTGCATATCAATTATAGGCCGAGAAACGTGAATATCCTGGCGGACAAATTGGTGAAGGACCATTTAAAACATAATGAAGAGGTAGTAGTACTGAGTAGCTGTCCAGCGGGTCTCAGTAGTTGGTATAACAGGGAAGAGGAACCGTACAGGCATGTTAGAAACAGAAGTAGGGGAATGGCTGTACATGCAAGGGGGGGAGATGAATAACGTATGTCTTGTGTCAGAAAAAAAAGTCCCCCAATAATAATCAAAGAAGATCTATCCGTTTCACTACCGGTTCAATTTCTCCCCACAACTGTCTTGACCCCAGTTAAACTAATTCCTTAGACCCCCATTACTGTGAAATTCAGATCCCTCTAAAACATATAGTTATGGTCATCTCATATGTCATGCAAAATAACCATATATCCCAAATATTAGGTGTTAATATATCTTTACTTTGTGTTTATTTCATATTTCATATTACTGCTGTACCTACATGTAATTTTCCCTTTACTATAAATAGAGAGGAGAACCCTATTGGGTCTCTCACGTTGCCAGTGTGCAACAACGCTCCATCCGTCTCTTCCGTTCACATGGTATCAAGAGCAGGTTAAGCTCCAGCCGCCGACCCTCCCTCCCGCCCGGCGCCGTCCCTCCCTTCCGCCCCCCTTCCCCCCCCCCCCCCCCTCTTCTCCCTTCCGCCGCCGGCCCTTCTCCAGCCGCCGGCCGCCGCCGGTCCTTCTCCAGCCGCCGGCCGCCGCCGCCAGCAGCAGCGGCTGCTGCTCCTTGCCGCCGGCGCGCGGCAGGAGCGCGGAGCCTCCCTGCGGCGCTGCTGATCGCCGCCTAAGGGAGGGTTCCCACCCCTGTCCATCGCTGCTGGACTTCGGTAGTCCCTCTCATGCTGTCGTAGGTCCAGCCGCAACGATCTAAAGGCTCCGTCTACGTCTCCGGGCTCTTTTTCAGCCTTTTCGGTTCCTTTTTCGGGCGCCGATCTTGCTGCTTGGGGATCTCCGGTTGATCCAACGGCCTTCTAAAGCCCTACCCGGAGGTCTCGTCTCTTCCACAGTGCCCTCCTAATCACATCTCCTTCATGTGTGATTAGGAACTTCTCGTTTGAAGGCTGTCGATGTGTCAGTAACGCATCCTCTTTTCAGTTTCTGTTGTGACGTGTATCTCTCCGTCACGGGACGTGTATCTGTCCGTCCACTCAGCCTTCTGTGTGACGTGTATCACTCCGTCACCCATATCTCAGTTGCATCATGGAGAACAAGACCTATTATGAGGTCTCGCCTATTCCTATCAAGCTCAATGGGAAGAATTTTCTGCTATGGATGAATGCGGTTCATACTGTCTTAGAATCGCGCGATCAGGCAAAGTTTGTTGATTCTGCACCTCTCACTAGCACTGACAAAGACTATGCCGAGTGGAAACGTCTTGACAGCCTAGTGAAGACTTGGCTATGGGGTAGCATGGAACCTTCTATTGCTTCGAGGTTCATGTTCTACTCCACTGCTAAGGAGATTTGGGATGCCGTTAAGCAGCACTATGCTCAGGAGAAGAATGCTCTTCGCCAGTTTATGATCTATGATCGTCTGTTTGCAGAGAAACAGGGTGATAGATCCCTTGAAGAGTATTTCGGTGTGATTCAAGCTATCTCCCAGGAGTTGAGCTACTATCATCCAGTGAAAGTTGCTGAGCAGATTAAAGATAGTAATGATCTTGTCACTGCTAAATTTCTATCTGGCCTTAGCTCCTCATTTGGTTCAGCACGAAGTGTGATACTTGCATCTGACAAATTACCGAGCCTTGCGGAAGCTTTCTCTAGGATTCAACAGTCCACCTTTGAGTCTGTTGATCCTACTCCTGTTGTTCCTTCTGGAGATTCTCATGCCTCCATTGCTGCAGCAGTTCGCGGAGGACGACCTGCACCTACACCAGCTGACAGACCTGGCTTGGGTAGAGGACGTGGGACTCGTCCTCGATGCACTTTCTGTGACAGACCGGGACACACTGTTGAGAAATGCTGGAAGAAACATGGGCGACCTGCCGCCCCACCTGTTGGAGCTGCCAACTGTGCTACTTCTGACTCTACTACTGCGAACTCGAGTTCCTCTGGCATCACACTTACTCAGGAGGAGTATGACAGGTTTATTCAGGCAACTCAACATTGGAGTATGGGCGCCTCTTCTGCTTCCACAACAAATCTTGCCTCTACCGCGGGTAATCAGGCTACATCTTTTATGGCTTCTGGATCCGCAACTCCCTGGGTGGTTGACTCTGGTGCCTCCCAGCACATGACTGGTATGAGGCGATTGCTCCGCACATTTGACTCATATATTCCTCACCCATCTGTTACCTTGGCAGATGGTTCTGTGAGGAAGGTGGTAGCTAGTGGTTCTGTGTCCCTTACACCAGATATTGATTTGAAATCTGTTCATTTTGTACCTGAATTTCCTTTCAATTTGCTTTCTGTTGCCAAGTTGATTGACACTGTAAACTGCACAGTAACATTCGGGCCTTCTTGCTTTGTTTTACAGGATCTCAAGAGTTTGAAGATGATTGGTGGGGGGCCTAGGAAAGGTGATCTCTACCTCTTTCCTGGTGATTATCTACCTCGCCATCCACCTCCTGCTCCAGTTTCCTCCGCCATGCTGAGTGGTTCCCCCTTGTTGTGGCATTGCAGATATGGCCATCCTTCCTTAGAAAGCTTGAAGAAATTGGAACCCGATCTAGCTCATGTGTCCTCATTAGAGTGTCAGTCCTGTCAGTTGGGCAAACATCATCGGTTGTCCTATCCTGTTCGTGTCAATAATCGGGCTTCTAGTCCGTTTGAGTTAGTCCACAGTGATGTATGGGGTCCTGTTAAAAACCAGAGTTATAATGGTTTTAGCTATTTCATTTCTTTTGTGGATGATTACTCTCGCATGACATGGATTTATCTTTTAAAAAGTCGTGAATCTGTGCTGTCCATTATCAAACATTTTCATAAACAAATTCAAGTTCAATTTAACTACAATATCAAAATTTTTCAATCTGATAATGCCCTTGAGTATGTTCAGAAAGCGATGAATGAGTTTTGCAGTTCGGTTGGTATGATTCATCACACCTCTTGTCCTCACACTCCTATGCAGAATGGTGTTGCTGAGCGAAAGAATCGCCATCTCTTGGATATCACTAGGTCTATCATGTTTGAATCCAATGTGCCTAAACGTTTCTGGTCTGAGGCTCTTCTCACTGCCTGTTTTTTGATTAATCGGCATCCCTCTTCTGTTTTGCATGGGCGCACTCCCTTTTCTGTCTTACGCCCTATGGATAAACCGTTTCATGTTCCGCTTCGGGTTTTTGGTTGTACATCCTTCGTTCATAACTTTGATCCCAAACAAGACAAACTCTCTCCTAGGTCCTTGAAAACCTTGTTTCTTGGTTACTCTGGTACGAGTAAAGGTTACAAGTGTTATTGCCCGAGTTTGCGTCGTATGTTTGTTTCTAAGGATGTCACCTTTCATGAAACCAGTCCATATTTTGCACATGCTATGAGCAAGGGGGAGCAATTGAGTGAGGGAGTGCCACCCGCAATTCAAAGTGAGGGAGTGCCACCTATCATTGTTGAGGACATACCGCATGATCCACCTACCATTCAACCCTATACCCAGGTTTATCACAGGCGAGGTAGACAGGATCCAGATGAGGTAGCGGCACAAGTCCATGAGCCTCCCTCGCCATCTTCTACTCAAGAGATTCCTGCAGAGGCTTCTGACCTTGATCTTCCTATTGCTGTCCGGAAAGGTATACGTTCATGTACTATTCGTCATCCCATATCAAATGTATGTTGTTTGTCGCACTTATCTACACAGGCTCGTGCATTTGCTGTTGGGATGGACTCCATTAAGATACCAAGAAACCACTTAGAGGCTCTAAAGGACAGTGGCTGGCAGCAGGCAATGCAGGTGGAAATCTCTGCTCTGATTGACAATGGCACATGGGATCTTGTTACTTTACCCGCGGGCAAGAAAGTTGTGGGCTGTAGATGGGTCTTTACAGTCAAACACAACCCTGATGGATCGATTGAGCGGTTGAAGGCCAGATTGGTAGCAAAAGGCTACACACAGACATATGGAGTGGACTTCTTTGAGACTTTTTCTCCAGTTGCTCGTCTCAATTCTGTGCGGATCCTTATATCTCTAGCTACTACCTTTGATTGGCCTCTTTTCCAGCTGGATGTCAAGAACGCCTTTCTTCATGGAGATCTTCAAGAAGAGGTGTATATGGAGCAACCACCAGGTTTTGTTGCTCAGGGGGAGTGTCAGAAAGTCTGCAAATTGAAGAAGGCTATCTATGGGTTGAAGCAATCTCCTCGAGCTTGGTTTGACAAGTTCAGTGCTGTTGTTTTACAGATGGGCTTCTCTCGTTCCATGACTGATCACTCTCTATTTTATTCAAATTCTTCTGGTGGGTCCATAATTATTGCTGTCTATGTTGATGATATTGTGATTACTGGCAGCGATTCTACAGGCATATCACGTGTGAAGGAAGGACTACAACAACACTTTCACACAAAGGACCTGGGGAAGCTGAGATACTTTCTAGGGATTGAGGTTCTTAGATCCCATGCAGGTATAAATCTCTCCCAGAGAAAGTATGTGCTTGACTTGCTACAGGAAACGGGTATGACTGATTCTAAGCCCGTATCCACTCCTATGGATTATCACATCAAGGAGGTGGAAGATGATACTGCATATTCAGATCCAGGTCATTACAGGAGAATAGTTGGGAAGTTGATTTACCTAACTGTCACAAGACCTGATATTTCTTTTGCTGTTGGAGTAGTAAGTCAACACATGTGCACACCACGACAGTCACATTGGACAGCTGTATGCAGGATTCTGAGATATCTGAAAAGTGCTCCTGGAAAGGGGATCACTTATTATAAACCCAAGAGTCCTCTATCTTCTTTGACTCTCACAGGTTATGCAGATGCAGATTGGGATGGTAATCAAGTTGATAGAAGATCCACATCTAGCTACTGCACCTTTCTTGGTGATCATCTGATTACTTGGAAGAGCAAGCAACAACAAGTGGTAGCACGGTCTAGTACTGAGGCTGAGTACCGTGCTATGGCACATGCATGCTGTGAACTGCAATGGATCAAATCTGTCTTATCTGAGCTGAAGATTTTGATTCAAACTCCCATGATTCTCAAGTGTGACAATCAATCTGCTATACATATTGCCAGGAATCCTGTCTTTCATGAGCGCACAAAGCATATAGAGGTTGACTGTCATTTCATCCGAGATCAGATAAAGAATGGCAATGTGGTGACGCCATATGTCAAGTCTGAAGATCAACTAGCTGATATCTTGACAAAGCCATTAGGTCCAGCAGTGTTCCAGAATTTATGCGGCAAGCTGGGCATCCACAATGTGTACACTCCAGCTTGAGGGGGAGTGTTAATATATCTTTACTTTGTGTTTATTTCATATTTCATATTACTGCTGTACCTACATGTAATTTTCCCTTTACTATAAATAGAGAGGAGAACCCTATTGGGTCTCTCACGTTGCCAGTGTGCAACAACGCTCCATCCGTCTCTTCCGTTCACATTAGGATTCCATCCTTAACATATTTTGCATCTTCTCACATTTTTATGATTAGTATTCCAGCTCCACTCTTTCGGATATAGTTTTTCCACCTCTCTTTTTGCTGTCATTTATTTTATGTTTCGAGTGGCACTTCCTTTGATGCATCCTAACTATTTTATTCCTTATCCTCCTATGTTTGTGGGGATTGAAAGCACCCTGCACATTGCATGACGTCACACTCATTTTAGATTATTGTTGCCAGGGCTTTTACCCTGACCAGCTATTCCTCCCCTTCTAGTGGTTGATCCACAGTCCCCATTCTCTGTATACTCGGTCTTCCCCTTCTAGTTACCTTCTCCCATTCCCCATTCTCATCGTCATTACTCTTAGCTTTATGAATTTTTTTGCTAGTCATTAATGAGTAATAGGATTTCATATTTTGGAAATTCTATGGACTTACTGTCTGAACTCTGAAGTCTGAAGTAAATGTGAGTATGCTCTCTATCTTTGCTTTAAGATGCAGTCTATGTAACTACATATGCAGTTTGGCCTACTTTACTCCACATAAGCAAGTGCTTATGCATCATGATTGACATTTATTGCCTGTGTTTGTGGGATATGCATCAACATATAGTCAAAATATGCAATCTGTATACTAGTCATAGTCACAATATACTCCGTTTTTTTTTAAAAAATGCGTATTATTCATGTGCCGTATAGGTCAGCCGTTTTAAACTCCAAACCGAATAATACGTTTTAAACGCGTTTAATTCGTGTTTTATTCGCAAATTGCGTTTTAAACGTGTTTAACACGTTTTTTGCCGATTTAAACAGTTCTGTACTTTTGCTTCACATTTATTTTTTCCACGTCCTTTTTAACTTGTAGTAGGGTTCCATTAAACCGTCCAACCTTCCTCCTCTATCCCCCGACACACCAGGAGTAGTAACCCTCGACATTCTAAATGTACGCTCTATCTTTCTCCTCCATTCTCCCCCTTTCTTCCCTGATTTGTGCCTGTTCCTTGCTGCTCCCACTTCTTCCCCTTCTTCTAATATTGAGTAATCAGTTCGATGTTTAGTCATTTTCAATCATTATATGTGTGGGTGTGTATATATATATATATATATATATATATATATATATATTCCGCTTTTTTGCCGACTTTTTTTCGAATAGTTGACTGAACTTTTACCGTACGTTGACCGATTTTTATCCGAATTTTCCGCATAATTCCCGATTTCCGAATTTTCAACTTGGCCGTACGTATCCTGAATACCGAATTTGTGACTATGATACTAATGGTACATTCATTGTTTGGTTGTATGTAGAAACACATAATGATTCATAGTTCAATACTAGGACAGGTAATATATTTATCAGGTAATATACTAAGACATGTAATATATTTATCAGGTTGATGTTGTCAGATTAAGTTTGGTAATATATCTATTTATCAAGAATATACCCAAGCTAACTATTCCCAATTTAATTTTAATCAAATGAGTATCTTGCAATATTGGAGTTTATTAGGAACTATTATCTTACCTATAGATAGATAACCATCGCTTATCACATGCCCCTTCGCATCACACATGCTGTAATGTCCTCTCACAGACATACTTCATTATTTCGAGCTTGATTGCCTTAGCCGCTTACAATTTTTGTTTGTCTCTCCTATCCAAATTGATTTTTCCAAGGTTAACCAATTCTTGAAGGAGTGAGGCTCAGATGCAAATTGCAACACTAATTTAGCTGATGAATATCCCGTCACTAAAATTTATCCCATCTTGGGAACCTTTAGTTACTCCTTATGGTTGATGTGTTTTCCCTATTATTACAAAAGTTACCTCTCTCTAATGATCTAAAGAATGAACAGACAGAGACAGCTAACATGTCTAGCTGTGTATATACCCCTTAAGTTGCATCTTTTTATTGAAAAAGTTGATCCTTCTGTTGTTTTCTCTAACTCCCTGCCATTTGTTCTGATTTGTATGCTATACGAGGAACTCTATATGCCTTGCTTCTGAAACTAAAAAATGTATTATATTTTTAGGTAAACGATGAGTACTTGAGAATGCTTGAGGTTCTTAGTAAGAAAATAAGATATGTTGATGTGGATACCATGGTGAAATCATCCAAGGCTCTCAAAGATGTTCAACCTGAGATGGAAAGACTTCGACACAAGGCTGTCTCCAAGGTAATTGAATGTCATGCTCTCAACTGTTTATGCACACTTAATGAATATGAACTTAATAAGCAGTTCTTGTAAAAGGAAATGCTATCTAATTGCCATAAACATAGTCTTGATAAATGGTTTACAACTTGATTGAAAAAAATATCTAATGACTATTTCAGAAGTGATATAACATCCAGCTGAAAACTAGTGGATTTTGGGTGGTAATTGGTGGTCGACCAAAAATGGTGCCGATAAAGAGCTACCCCAAAAAGGTGGCTGAGGTTCTCAGTAAAAGACATAGTAGATACATATGATTGCTCAGTAGTCAGTAGTAATTGATGGTCCAATGATTTCCTTTTTATCTTTCCATTATGCAATATCCAATATAAAGCATTTTTTTCGTTGGAACAAATAACTTTAAACCATTTTGTACCAAGTTACTTTACCAATTGCCTATTGCATCCTAGTGGAAGTGGAATTACTTTCCATCCTGCAAGCTAGCATGTATTTGAACCCGTTAAAATTAACATAGGGGTCTTACAGACATTTGCACCTGGTTCAAGAATCATGAGATGTCTGCATGAAACATGTGGACCACGAAAAATTTGCTTTTTATGTGTGATATTTTTAATATACAGAATTTTGTTACTCTGCAGAAAATAGATGTAAGTGGTTGTTGGATCTTGGTCCAGCATGTTCATTAGGAATATATATTTTTTCTATCCGTTTGAACAATTAATCTACTTTTACTTTCCTTTTATAGTTTTACATTCCTTTTATCATTATATTGGTGTAAACACTTCAATTAATATATGCCGATTTTGCAGTTATATGAATTTATGGTTCAAAAGCTTTATGCTTTGAGAAAGCCAAAAACAAATATCCAAATTCTCCAACAAAGTGTTCTTCTAAAATACAAGTAAGTTTTTATCTTTGTTTAGGTGTGTGCACATTTCATCAAATTGAGAGGGTTTTTAGTCCTAAATGTAATTTTATATATATCACAAAAACATTATATGCTTTGTTGTCATGATCTAAATGGTTACTATGTCTAGATATGTAATTGTTTTTTTGAAAGAACATGGCAAAGAAATCTATATGGAGGTGCGGACTGCATATATTGACACTATGAACAAGGTAATACTTTGCAAGAACTTATGTTTGTAGTTTTGTTTACACTTGTCATCATAATGTAGTGTGTTGTGTCTTGTGGGCTGTTATTTTTGTATAATTCTAGGAACTAAATCTGATTAAGTGCAGTTGGTTATATATATTCATAATGAAGTCCCAAATCTGATTAAGTGCAGTTGGTTATATATATTCATAATGAAGTCCCAATACTCTTGCAATCTGAATTATTGAGCTTGGTATAATTTTAGACACCTAAATACTTGTCAAAAAATCATTAGAAAATGTTACACATGTAATCCACAACATCTAGTTTTATGAAGCTTGTAACTCTCACCATGCTTCATGTTCATTCACTATATGACTAAAATGGACTAAATGCCATTTTGAGGTAAATTGCATATACAGCTTCACGAATTGCTCAATCAACAATTTTCTTCTTACTTTTCACATATACAATTATAATTCCTCAACTACGCGTAAGTGAGTTTCTTTGAATTCTCAAACTCTGAAACTTTAATTGGGCCTCCTATTTGCTGCTATCGTGACTGATAACGTGCTTCCCATATTAATTAAATAGACCAAACAGAAACCGTCTTACACTTCCTCCCAGCCCTTTCGCTCTTGTCTCAAACATGACTATTTTTGATAGTGTCAAAGCTCAAGTTTGAGCCCTTTATCATTCTTTCTTGTTCCTCTCTCTTCTTTCACATACTCTCTACCGCTATCATCATTCTTCTGTCTTTCTACACGTCGTGAGCAATTATAGTCCATACCTAGACGAGGACTGTAAGAGTGAAGACAATGGGGGTGAGGAAGAGGAAGGAGGTGCATTAGGAGGGTCTGCATGTATAGTCAATGTCATTCATGGCAAGAATTTAAGGGGAATAAAAGTGCCATAACTGAGCTAGAGAGTATGGTTGCCACTCTTAGATGATGGAAATAATAGCCACTAGCCATCCAATAAACCAAGGAAGAAAATTGATGAAAAAATCATTTCTGGTGGTATCTTGGTGTTGAAATCAAGTATTCCCTGGCTGATTTATACATGCAGTAAATTTTTTAAAAGCAAATTTAAAAATTTAACAGTTGTGAGAAATTTGTCCATGCATGACATGCATTTCTCAAAATTCTAACAATATTGATGATTTTACCCATTCATCTTGAGAAACACAGTGCGTTATCCGTCTTTGTTGCTAGCTGGTTGAAGAGAAATTATAGCTTGGGAGGTCTTTAGCTCAGATCTATGATATTTTACCCTGTTAGATCTATTTTTCTACCAAGTAATATAAGTTGTGCTTGGGTGTCCTGGAGCGACTGGCTTTGCCATCCTCCCGTTGCCTCTACAACTCTGTCGAATTTGGGGGATGGGGAGGGGGCAGATCGCTGGTCTCCCTCTCCCATGGTCCCTTGCTCTTTAACTTCCTTCTTGATGCTTGAGTAACTTCTTTGGCGGATGTCTTCTCCAACCTAGTGTGATTAGTGTCATTGTTTTCCTTCCAATAATGCCTCTCTACTTGTGAGAGTTTGTCTCCCATTTTGTATGAATTTTGGTCTCTTTTGGGGAGTTTTATATCTCTTTGCACGAGTTTGCTTGGTTAATATCTTGATGTGATCCATATAATGGCACAGTGGAAATGCTCCTTTGTGTATAGCTTGGTCTTGATAAATCTCTTCTTCCTTGATGTTTTGTTGGAGTGATGGCCTCCCTCGTGAAAAGTTGTGTCAAACAATGATATGGTTGAGGGAGCTATATAGAAACGACGTTTATTTGAAGGACTATTTTGATATTTAAATCTTCTTCATAGTTGTCTAGGCGGTCTCATCTCCCCAAGGGGAGCCTAGGCAGAAGCCTAGACATTTCTAGGTGTTTTTGCTATATTTCTTTTTTACATATGTATAGTAACATTTACATATAACTTTAGCTACATTCAAATAGGTACATTACCATGTATGTTTTTAATTATTATTTCTAAGTTGTAACAATTATATTTGACCTAAATCACACTTGGCATGACCTATACTAGACCTGATTAGCCTTAATTTAACCTATCTTGATCTAAATTAGACCTAATCTGACCTAATTTGACCTAAATCTGACCTAATTTTGTGTAGCATTTATCAGACCTTAATTTTCCCTAGTTTATCCTATATTTTACCTAAATGGGACCTGTTTGGCCAAATCAGACCAAATTTTCTCAAAGCGGACCTATTTTCCCCAAATCAGACCTACTTCACACAAATTTGACCTGTTTTGGCCTAGAGCAGACCTAATTTTGCATAACATGACCTAAAGACCTTACTTCCCCTAATATATTGACCTAAATGAGACCCAAGTTTGGCCAAACCATATCTAGTTTCCCATACCAGACCTGTTTCCCCAAACCAGACCTAATTTTCACAAATTTGACCAAATTTGGCCTAATTTTGCATAACATGACCCAATCAGATATTACTTCCCTAAATTACCCTATAATGACTTAACCGAGAACCAAGTTGGCCAAATCAGACCTAATTTTCCCAAATCAGACATATTTCCCCCTAATAAGACCTTTTTTTCTCAAATAATACCTGATTTTGCCTAAATCAGACCAATTTCAACCATAATACTGTATGCCATCTAATTTTGACAAAATCCAATCCACTCAAACTTATTTAGCCTTTAAATGGATTAATTTGGGTCGAAAATGCCTTAGACGCCAACATAAAGACGATTAATAAGTTGGGCGTTTGGTATGAGGCGCCTTGTCTAGTGCATAGGCCGCCTTGATATATAAGATCTTCATTGGACGTGTTCAAAATCTTTTAGAGACGCCATATGGATTCCTATCAATGAATCATTTTTTCTCTTCAAAAACTTTAATAACTTAGCAATTTGAGAAAATCTTGGTTAAAGTTTTGATATCGATTACTTATATATTTTTTGGGTACATAAATTAGTTATTCTATTTCCTTCCCTTTTAGTCACACCTTATGTAATTGGATTTTACATGCTTACCCACTTATATATATCTGTCTATATCGATATTTATCTATCTATATTGATATCCATCCATCCATCCATCCATCTGGCATTCGGGAATAATGAGCAAAAATTCAATAACAGTTCGGTCAACTATTAGAAAAATATGGGATTTTATTGGTATATAGATAATGACTACC
Source organism: Alisma plantago-aquatica (assembly GCA_963693085.1). Lineage (NCBI taxonomy): Eukaryota > Viridiplantae > Streptophyta > Magnoliopsida > Alismatales > Alismataceae > Alisma > Alisma plantago-aquatica. The sequence goes on along the minus strand of OY856412.1, from coordinate 653,167,460 downwards.
TATTGTCTCCTATTCACCAAACAATTAACGGAAGATCTTCTGCTCCATGTTCACCAAACAATCCACATACAAGCTTGTGTAGGATAGTTGCTAATAGCATAATAGGGAAAAAGTTAGTGAACAGACGATCTTGTGCTCCATGTACACCAAACAATCCGCAGTCGACGAGGTTGAAGATTGTTGGAGATTAGAGAAGTGTTAATAGCGTAATAGAAAGAAGAAGAAAGTGAAAGTCAATGAAGAGGTGTGGAGGAGGAACCGTAAGATGGGAAACAGTAACCACAGAGTCGAGGACATATCTGGACTCGCCGCTTGTTATTGTGGGCGTTGCCGCTTGCTACAGTAGTGGGCACTGCCATCACTTGCTGCTGAGGTGGGCACCGCTGCAAGTTGTTGTGATGGCTACCAACTGCTTGCTGATGTTATGGCCCATGCAACTTGCTATTGTGGTTGCCGACATCGAAATTGCTTTGAGTAACCGATGCATATGCTGCGTGGCGCCAGAAAAGGATGTTGGGGTTGTCGGGCCCTATCGGGGAAGACATAGAATCAATGTATTAGAAAGCGGGAAGCGGGAGGCGTGCGGACGGCACCCTGTAACCGATTAAGCGGTAGGCGGGCGATTAAGCGGGCGATTTTTGAAAAAGCGGGTGTCTAAATTTTATATATTTTTATACAAAATTACATGTATGTGTATATAAAAAATATATTTATAAGGAACTTCTATACATATCTAATCAGCAAATCAGTAATTAACTAAGTATTCATCAATACTTACTATTAATCAGCATCTCTAATCACTAAAATCAGCAAGCAGATCAGTAATTGTATATAACAAACTATGAATTATTGAATTAAAGTAATCACTAAAGTAATACTAACCAGCAGTACCAATCATTAATCACTGAAAGCAGCAAGGAAATCAGTAAAACTAAACATGCATTACTAGTATAATAGAGCAATAGGATATTTACTTAGATGCATTACAGCAGTACCCAATTATTACAGCTTACACACAAAGTATGCATTCTAAATTAGGAATAGCTATATCATATAATATTTAATGTATACAAGTTTTGTATATTATAGTCAATACTACTTGGCTATGTAATTAATTAATGTTAGATGCTTACATTTGGATTTTTAAACAAAAGCGGGAAAAAGCGGGAAAAAGCGGGTGAGGCGGGTAAAAAGCGGGCGATTTTGTTCAAAATGATTATGCGGGCGATTAATGGCAAAATTAAGCGGCTGGGGGTCATGGGCGCTTAAGCGGCCCGCCTGGCTGTTTTTTATTTCACTGCATAGAATGTCAGGTGGCTCACGGGGAAACACAGACAAGTCGGGGTTTAGGGCAGAGAAACCTCTCGGGAGTCGGGGGTTTCTCTTGGGCTTGCATGAAAGAATTGGGTTAAGTCAGTGGGCTACCAAGATTGATGGGAGGTCTGATTTCAATGAAAAAATAGGCATAATTTGTGATTTCACGTCTAATATGTGTTTCAGTCATATATTACTTATTATATACGAACAATTCATACTAATCGGAAATCCTGCGTAATCTAGTTGTAGCATGTCTAGTGAATAATTCACAAATTATGTGATGTTTTTTTTTAATTGCCAAATTTGTTATAGTCTCTCTTGTTGCTTTGCAATGCTAGCCATATTCACTTGGATGCCGCCACTAATGCTTTGCGCAACTTGGACGTGACACTGCCCTAATCGACAATGGTCGCCACTTCCCTAGCCACTGTGGTCTCGCCACCTCACTCTCCCCCCTCTAGCTGACAGTATAGCCGCCATCCTAGCTGCTATAGACGGGGCCTCCTCATATCTGGCCTACGACTTCCCACTTGTCCCATGCCCTAAGGTTGTGTTTGGGAAGCTGTATGGCTTTTGTGTTGGTTGCTTGTGGTTATATGTATCTGGGGCACTTCGTTACTGCTAAGAGGGATCCTCCTTGATACCATGCTCACTGTTTATGCTTTTTGCATCCGACATGAGATGTAGGTGTCCAACATACCGTATTCCCTTCCAATGTGGTAGTTTGCTTAGATTCTTACACAACCTATCTATAGTAACACTGGGTGTACTTTCACACGAAATATACTTCTAACACATGTCATGATCCGATCTTAGTGTTTCTTCTTTCACACTTGTACTCTAGTGTTACATGCTTGGATCTTACTGTTGTCTTCCACCTCAACCACGACATGACATGTATTCTCATCACATGGTATGTACCTGACACACACAACATGCATCTTAAACTCCACACATTCTACTCTAATAACATTTGCACTTTTACTATGGCTTCTTGTATGGAATTATCTTTCAATCTCTAAAATGAAAGTAAAACTCAGTAACTTGAGTCTCCCAAGTTTCTTCCCCACCGGCGATGCTTCTAAATACATGCTAACAAGGTTTACAAACTAGTTGTACCTCTTGAAATAATTATTCACCAGACATGTTGCGCCCATAACCCTCAACAAAATGGTGTTGCCCAAGTGCTGATGATTGGGATGAAAGTTCTAGAATTTTATTGTCTAGAGGCCATTCTTACAACAATGTTAACAATTACATACCTTCCTCCATCCTCTACAATTGAATTGAACTAGTCTTTGTCTTGCCCTAACGATTTTTTTGCTGTTTGTCTTCCACAATCACCAAACAGACGTGATAAACACTCTACCCGAGCTATTCAATTGTTGTCTTACTTATTCTAAAACCAAAAAGGGTTATAAATATTGTAATCCTATTGGTTGTCTGCTTTATATTAGACTTATTAGTGCAAATGTTACATTCTTCAAGGATACATCCTTCTTTTCTTAGGGTTAGTTTGATTGGGTGTAATGGGGTGTAGTTTAGTGAGTTCGCAATGTAAAAATGTACATTAAAAACACACTTTTTCGTTTGAGTACACCCTACCAAACATTTCCTTAGAGTAAAACTAGACTTTATTCTGATTTCACTCTTCATGTTTTCTCGAACATTGAGGTTTCTACCACCTCTGCTACCCTTAGATGAGGAAGCAATAAGCACTACTAGGAGTATCTCCTACCGTGGATTCTCCTAAATCTGATAATCCTTTTGAAGGCCAAGGGAACATTAAAGTTCTTGTTGTTTCTGATCTTTAATTGTCTATAGCTTTGCACAAGCTGATACAATCTCTAACAACCAGGGTTGTCAGACTCGAACCGGTCAGCGAACCGGTGAGGGCTCTGGTTCACGGTTCACTGGTTCAACCAGTGGTCTGACTGGTTCAACCGGTGACGTCAGCATGACGTCACTAATAGTTTAAAAATATATAAATACCTTTGATACTCATGGAAAAAAATCCATAAAAAGTTATGAAACATGAATAATAGCACAACTGCTCACAATAACTTGATAAATAGACCAAATAACAAATATTATTCTATTTGTGGACATTTATATACCAACATTTATATTGTATTCAATATTGATTAACAAAAACTAGCACCAAAAGTACTAAAACTAATGAAGTGAGAGAACCGGCCGGTTCAGCTAAAACCGGACCGGTTCGCCGGTTCACCGGTTCAACCGGCCGGTTCACCGGTTTGATGCCGGTCAGACGTCATTTCCGGCTTTGGGAGAGAACCGAACCGGTAGGGTGACCGGTTCCCGGTTCAACCGGTTCAATCGGCCGGTCCGGTTCGGTTCTGATAACCATGCTAACAACACTATATTTCTCAAAATCTCTCTTCTGGTCAATTGAGTGCTCAAATGGTACAATTGATTGTACCTAATTCTTCTTTATCTGTTCGGAAAACTGTCAACCAACCTTTTTGTCATTATGGGTGGAAACATGCCATGGATGACGAGATGCAAGACCTTTTCTCTACAAAGACCTAGGAATTGGTTGACCCGTTCACATGTAGCAAACTTGTATATTGTCACTGGGTCTTCACTCTAGTCTTAAGCATCTTCCAAATGGGATGGTTGAACGTTTGAAGGCATGCCTCAAGCAAAAGGATATACACAAGAATATGGATTTGAAATCTTAAAACTTTTTCTCCCTTTTTCGAACTTAATTCTGTTTGTATACTTTACATTGTTGTGAATCAAAATTAACTTAATCAATTAGATGTCAAAAATGATTTTCAATATGGTGACTTTTAGGAATCTATTTATATGGTGCAACTTCCTGGGTATGTTGTTAAGGGGGAGTATTATGGTAAAGTTTGCTTGTTCAAAACAGTTATATATGTGTCTAAAATCCATGAGCATGGTTTGTTAATATTTCTTTGACTGAGTAACTTTGGCGCCTCTTTATCATAGTGTGATCACCCCATCTTTAATAAGGCTACTAATTTAAGAGTTTTCATTCTTATTGTCTTTGTGGATGATATTGTCTTCTGTGCAATGATATATTCGGGACTGGAAGAAACATTTTGTGAGAAATAAGAATGAATGATTGTATTGATTGGATGATTAAAAGAGGTACAACCCCGTCCTATATATAGGAGCAAGGGAGAAACCCTGAGACTTGGGACTCAAGTAATCTAAACCTAACCACTGAGCTGTCGGTCTGCCGACATGTCGGTACTACCGACAATATCTCGGTAGTACCGAGTTCTGCAGTCTTCAACTCATCTTGTATGTTATTTTGTTAACTCTCAGCTACTTTCTTCAAATTGTTGTTGCACATACAATACACATTTACGCTTCAATGTACTTTAGATTTTCCTTATGTGACAAGAGTGCTTGGATGACGACCTGCGGTTTCTTCCATAGAGATGCTCATGATATGTGGTTGGGGTCTTCTAAAAAAGGTTTTCATACCTGACCTAGAGGTCGACCCAACACCGGTTCAACAGCTGGTTCAACACGTTTGACCCGATGTCATCTTAATGATGCCATATACATAACATTACTATATACTGGCATTATCGATTAAAAAAGTGACCCGCTTCACGCTTAAGCACCCACATAAGCGTTGTGGAAGGCGCAACCGTTGTTTTTTGGTCCTAGGAAGGTCTTGAGGCAGATTGAACTAAAGCGACCGCTTTTTAGCAAAATCCCCGTCTCGGCCCGCTTAATTGGGCCCCGCTTTAGCAGCTCGCTTCAGCAACTTTCTGACAAAGTGCAAATCTATTGTTGATTTAATTATACGAATACATAGCCCCGTATACCCCAACACCCCATCGACTTCCCAATAGAAGATGTTAGAAGTTGGTGGCAATATTATTGCTAGGAAATGTTTTTTGCGGGCCTTTTGGTTCTTGATTGTAGTTGAAATCCATCCCTATTCCCTGGCGCCCCCTCCGTCCATAAAAGAAGCAGCGAACGACTGCACAAAATACACGAATAACGACAGTCACTTGGAGTTAAACAAGTTGATTCTTAGCGACCAAAGGAAAAGTATCTCGAAAGGAGGAGAGTTGCATCCTTGGAATCCGCCTAGAGTCCGACAAGCACACAATCACCCCTCACTGAGACGTCAAGGTTAACGAAGGGGAAGCAAGGATCAAGAACAACCGTCACAAGGCTTACTCTGGGTTGACAAAGTTAGTATTTTAACTGTCGCTTCTCTTAAGTTAAACATCTCACTTTTGATTTTTATATACAACGTCTTGTGTGTACTAGTTCTCTGTTAGTGATTAATAATCAACATTTGCAATTGATGTAATTGACTCAACACACTTCATTCCAATACACACATTCACCAGACTCCATTACTGCTTCTAGATGATATGATTCTCATTGTGTTGTACTTACTGCCTATGTGCCTAATGCCTACATATTTCAATTTCTTTTGAATTTTGTAATGAATCATTATATTGTAGATTGGTAAGTAAAACTAATTATTAATTGAAGGCAATATGATTCATACCTACTCAATGCATCTGTATAGGATGATTTGTTTTTACAAGTTCTAGGAGCGAGGACTATGGTTTTGTTTGATGTTTGAGTGTTTTTTAGCTTGTAACCATTTACTTTTACAATTAGGACCCTTTTTAATCTATGAAAGTCATTTTGATGCAATGAAATATCATTCAAAATGCTTGATTGTTGAGTAATATTTCTTTATGTTAATAGTATGACGGTCACTAAGTTTTTCACCATTTTTAAAACAATGCAGACCGCTTTTTAAAAAATCACCCGCTTTCGTCTGCTTTAAAACCCGTTTCCCGCTTCAAGGGGGTCAATCCACACGCTTCACGCTTTCCAAAACCTAGATTGGCATGCATACACATGTATGTATGTATACATATATATGTCCATATATAATGATAGAAGCGAATGTATATGTATGCATATAATCTACCGTATGAAAGCATGAGATGATAAATTATGAAACATCAAAGATACTGAACACAACATCTTTTCATGAAGAAGCAAACAAATCTCTTTGCAATGCTTAAAACAACTTATAAATTACTTAATAAGTAAATATATCAATGAATGGATAGTTGGCTTTGTGTGAATGAACATTAAAATTTGTCAAATGGTTATTTGGGGAAGGAAAAACTAAATCAACAAAACCCGGTCGGGAAATCGGGTCGGTCCGGATCACCGGGTCTGGGTCTTGGATAAAATGAGTTTCAACCACCAGACCCAGTAAACCTGTCCGGTGATGGTTCAACCACCCAGTTCAGGTCAGGTTTCAAAACTCTACTTATAAGTTACTAGAAGACAAGTTCAATTACAAATGCTTGGTTCACAATCTTCTCTATCATACTGCCACGAAGCCATACATTTATTTTTTTGTTGGTGTCTCAATAACTTCTTGGACAATCGATGCCATTGGGTTGCTGATTATCATGTATTCAGATATATCTGAAAAGCTCAAGGTAAAATGATTTCTATACAAAAAATGGTCATCCAATTCTGTTGGATATTCTGATGCTGACAATGCGAGTAGCTCCTTCGATAGGCGATCCACCTCTCGAACTGCACTTTCATAGAGCCAAAATTTGGTTTTTTGGTAGAGCAAGGAAAAGACAGTGGTAACCTAACCAGGTGCAAAGGTTGAATCTTGTGCTATGACACATATTGCCTCTGAGTTGTGGATTGAATCTCTACTTCTTGATTTTGGGCATCCTATTGGGTTCATTGTTTCATGTATTGTGACAACAAGGCTACTACTTTGATTGCCAATAAACATGCTTTTCATGAAAGAAAAGAACAAGCTCATTGAGGTGAATTATCATTTCTTACGAGATGTGGTCATGAGACTCATGACTAATAAGATCAATGTTCTTCTTTTATTTACACAAGAACAAACTACAAATATCTTCACCTGACCTCTCAATGGATAAGATGTTCAGGATATGTGCTCCAAGCTGTACACGATTGATTTCTATGCTCCAACTTAAGGGGGAGTGTGAGATATTTTTTTTAATATTTCATGGCACTTAGCCTCCCCTTCTAGCCCCACGTTGTGTAATTGTATATTTTTTCACTTACTTCATGTATAAATAAGCGAGCACTCTTTCCTATGTGATACAAACAATTATTCTTCTCTCCAACGGTTTCAATCAACATCTCATTTTCAATCATTTAGTAAAATACATTCTTCAAGTTGTAACTAGTAACAATCAATAATATAGATGATATTCAACTTTGTAATTAAGTGTAGACTATCTTTAGCCCTTCACATACTTGATCATTCCTTTACTCATATAGAGATTTTCTTCATATTTGTAAATGAGATTATTGCTTACATGGCGTATTTTATGTATATACATTGTATTAAATATGGTAATTCCTTCACTCCAGTGTCGAATTCACCAGGAAATGGTTCAGTCATTCCTTCATTCACATCAACTACCCCCAAATAATAATAAAATAAAATAAAAATAAATAAATAAATTTCAATATAAAAAATCCAATATAGGATTTTTGTTTTGTATGTGTATTTATCTCTACATTTTGTTTTGAAGAAGGTAATATATAGATGGTCTAGGGATAGGGGAAACATACCTCCGAATTAAGAAGAATAGTATTAGTATATAGACTTTCCTGCGTTTTTACTTAGTCTATTTTTCTCTTTTACTTGTTATTTCTATGTCTTGTTTTATCCCACATTGGTTATATCTAAACCATGTGTCTTTCTCTTGTCTTATAAAAGAGAACTCCTCTACTCTGTTTTAGATCATCTCAATAATAAGACAATTAGTCTCATATTCTAGATGGTATCAGAGCGGGCCGACCCACCCTAGTCTTTTTCCCTTCCCTAACCCTAGCCGCCACCCACCTTCTCCCCTACCCCAGCCGCCGCCCACCTTCTTCCCTTCCTCCCTTTCTTTTTTTCCTTCCTTCTCCTTCACCTCCTAACCCTTCCTCATCCTATCCCTCCCCTAGCCGCCGCCACAGCCCCTTCTTCTCCCTGATCTGCCGCCGGCAGACCCTGCCGCCGCCGCCACCTCTTCATCACTCCACCACCAAAAAAAACCACCACCACCCTCTAATCACTAGCCCCTCCATCACCTTTACCCCTCTCCCATACATCCGTGTCCTACGCATATCTATTCTTGTGGCCTAGACAATCACATGTTCTCTCTTCGGTCTCCGTTCATTTTCCAGAAATCTTACGTACAGCCCGAGCACTTTCCAGATCTGGCACGTTGAAGGCGTAAAAACCAGTTTTCGGTTCTGACTGCCTGCGCCTCATGGTGGAGTAATCTCTTCTCCATGTTGGCGTAGGTTCTGTTTCCTCCTTTCTGCCCTGTGAGGGTATTCTGAGGTCCATGCCCGGATCTCCTGCCTACTGCTTCTAGTCCATGTGTTGGACTTCTACTGCTGTTTACTACTGCTGCTGACTTCTGCCTGGATCTGTGCCCGTGTTCTTCTCTTCTACTGCTACTGCTTCTATGGCGACTCCAGATCTTCCGCGTACTCTCTGTGTCACTACGGTGAAGTTGGATCATTCCAACTATCACCTATGGGCTGCATCCTTTGAGCTATACGTCAAATCCCAAGGTCGCTACTCTCATCTGACTACCAAGGGCCCTGCTCTACCTGCTGCAGACGCTGACGAGAAAACAAAGCAAGCCTATGATCTCTGGTCCAAAGAGGACTATGGGGTCATGACATGGATGGTCAATAGTGTTGAAGCCAAGATCAGCCAGTCCTTGCTTCGTCTTCAGACTGCCAAAGCAATGTGGGACCAACTTTCCCATGTTTACTCTCACCAGCAAAATCCGAAGAAGGTCTTCGAGATATTCAAACAACTTGCCAAACAAGAGTATTCGGCTACTGTCTCCATTGAAGAATACTACAACTCTTGCTGTGCTCTCTGGGATGAGTTCCAGGTGTATCATCCCCTGACTGCTGATATTGAAGAAGTGAACCGACAGCGGAATGAACTTATGTTAGTTCAATTCCTCGCCGGCCTACCTGTGTCTTTCGCTGGTGTTGTGGATCAGATTCTCTCCAGCGATCCTCTACATACCCTTCGAGATGTGCTCAAAAGGGTCCAGCGTCTACCTTCTGTAACCCAGTCTGCGCCTGATTCTTCTGATGGAGCAGCTCTCGCTATTCGTTCTGGTGATTCCTTTCGCGGCCGTGGTCGTGGCCGCGGAGGCCGTAGTACTGCACCTGGTCGTGGATCTGGAGCTGAGACCACTGAGTCTCGTTACTGTACTCATTGCAAGCGCACCAACCATACTGAAGATCGTTGCTGGATCAAATATGGCAAACCTGACTGGGCCAATAAAGTGACGTCTGATCAGACTGAACCTGCTCCGTCGACGGCTGACTGGATCCGCTCCGAATTTGAAACGCTGCTACAAGCTCGTCTGGCGAATTTTACTGAGGATTCCAATGCTGGTAGTGCCGCCCTTCTGACTACGACTGGTAAAAACTCCTGGGTGATTGACTCTGGTGCGACTTCTCATATATCTGGCAATCCTGATTTATTCTCTAAACTGCACAAGACTTCTTTTATACCTCCTGTTACTTTAGCTGATGGTTCTAAATCACCTGTTACTGGCATTGGTGATATTTTCTCTACTGGTCGTCTGCCTCTGCGTTCCACTCTTTATGTCCCAAAATTTCCTATTAATTTACTCTCTGTCAGTAAAACTGTGAAGAGCCTTCAGTGCTCAATTAAGTTTGATCCGGATGGTGTTTTGTTTCAGGATATGCGCACGAGGATGACGATTGGTTCAGGCCATGAGGGACCGGATGGACTCTACTTCTTGGATGAGCCAAAGACAACTGCATATTTGACATCATCTGTAGCAGATATCCAGTGGCATTATAGATTGGGACACCCTTTTGTTGCTAAATTAAAAGTCATGTTACCAGATATAGTTAGTTCTGATTTTCATTGTGAGACATGTCAGCTTGGCAAGCAGACTCGTGTTACTTTTTCCAAAAAATTTTGTATCAGTTCTAAAGCACCTTTTGATATTATACATGCTGATGTTTGGGGTCCATGTTCTATGGCGAGCACTTCTGGTTTTAAATATTTTCTGAGCTTCATTGATGATTTTTCTAGAACAACATGGCTATTTTTGCTTAAAGATAGATCTACTATTCTTGAAAAAATCACTGACTTTTTTGCTGAGATCCGCACTCAATTTGCTAAGCCTATAAAATTTTTTCGCACTGATAATGCGCTGGAATTCATGCAAGCCTCTGTTAGCTCCTTTTGTCGACGTCAGGGCACCATCCACCAAACTTCCTGTGCTTATACCCCACAACAAAACGGTGTCGCTGAACGCAAGAATTGTCATCTTCTCGAAGTTGCTCGTACCCTTCTTTTTCACTACCATGTTCCCCAATCTTTTTGGCCCGAGGCGATAGCCACTGCCTGTTATCTTATTAACCGCATGCCATCCTCTGTGCTCGGACATCAGATTCCTTTTCAGGTTCTGTTTCCCGATGCATCTCTTTTTTCTGTCCCGCCTCGCATATTTGGGAGCACATGTTTTGTTAAGAACCTTCGGCCAGGCCTTACTAAATTGGATCCTAGAGCAACTAAGTGTGTTTTCCTAGGGTACTCTCGCACTCAAAAGGGGTACCGATGCTATGACCCTATTTCTAAAAAATGGTTTGTCTCTGCGGATGTGGTTTTTTTTGAGCATATGCCTTTCTATTCTTCGGCTGGTTCTGCGCTCACTTCGGATTTACTCGTGGACACGCCTTTACATGTGGTGGATGAATTGCCTGATACTTCTGATGCTCCACTTGAAAAGCCACCTCTGAAAGTTTATCACAGAAGACCGAAGCCGACAACTCCCTCTATGGCCTCTCCATCGTCCTCATCCTCCGTGCCAGATCAAACACCTCCGCAGGTATTTTCTGATCTTGATGTTCCTATTAGTCTGAGAAAAGGGACAAGAACGTGCACTATGCATCCGATTGGGAATTTTTGTTCTACTTCTCATCTGGGTGCTAATTTTGCTAACTTCACTGCGGCTCTTTCTGCTATATCTGTTCCTAAAAATGCTGCTCAGGCTCTTAGACATCCTGCATGGCGTCAGGCTATGGAAGAAGAAATGAAGGCCCTTACAGAACGTAATACATGGGCCCTTGTTGACCCACCTGCTGCTTGCTCTCCAGTTGGTTGCCGATGGGTCTTCACAGTCAAATACCAGCCAGACGGTACTATTGAACGGCTGAAGGCGAGACTTGTGGCAAAGGGGTATACACAGACCTATGGGGTCGACTACTTCGAGACTTTCTCTCCAGTGGCACGCCTGAACTCTGTGAGAATTCTGATTTCTGTTGCTATAAATTCTGACTGGCCTCTGTATCAGCTTGATGTCAAGAATGCTTTCCTGTATGGTGACCTTCATGAAGAAGTATACATGTCACAACCTCCCGGTTTTGTGTGTCAGGGGGAGTCCTCTAAAGTCTGCAGGCTGAAAAAGGCTATTTATGGCTTGAAACAGAGCCCCAGAGCTTGGTTTGACAAGCTCAACACTATTCTTCAGAAATTCTCTTTCCGGCACTCCCAGTCTGATCATTCTGTTTTTGTGAAAAATACTACTGCAGGTATTGTTGTCCTTATTGTTTATGTCGACGACATTATTCTTTCCGGAAGTGATCTTGCTGGTATTCAGTCAACAAAGTGCTATCTGGAGAAACACTTTGTCACCAAGGATCTCGGCTCGCTACGGTATTTTCTTGGGATAGAGGTGTCCCGGTCTTCTTCTGGTCTCTTCTTATCTCAGCAGAAGTATGTTCTGGATCTCCTATCTGAAACTGGTCTTCTAGGTGCTAAACCTGCTAGCACACCTCTGGATCCGAACACCGACTGGGATGATGATGATTCTCCTGCTTATCCTGACAATCAGCAGTATCGAAGAATGGTTGGTAAACTCATCTATCTTACTGTTACACGGGCTGATATTACTGCTGCGGTTGGACTGGTTAGTCGATACTTGGATAAACCTCGACAATGCCATTGGGATGCTGTCTGCCATATTCTGAAATATCTGAAAAGTTCTCCTGGAAAAGGTCTGCTTTACAAGAAACATGGGCATTGCAAACTCCTTGGCTATTCTGACTCTGATTATGCTGGCAGCAAGGTTGACCGTCGGTCTACTTCTGGCTACTGTACCTTTATGGGAGGTAACCTTGTCACTTGGCGAAACAAGAAGCAGTCTGTAGTTGCTCGCTCTAGTGCTGAAGCTGAGTATCGTGCCATGGCACATACTAGTGAAATGTTCTGGATTAGGAGCTTGCTGAAGGACTTTGGCATTTCTGATTCGTCTCCTATTCCAATGTATTGTGACAACAAAGCTGCTACCTTCATTGCTAGTAATCCTACTTTCTATGAGCGGACCAAGCACATTGAGGTGGATTGTCATTTCGTTCGCAAAGCTGTTCTATCGGGCCAAATCTCTACTCCCTATATTCATACATCTGATCAGGTGGCTGACATCTTCACAAAGATTCTACCAAGGACGAGGTTCACTGCTATGACATCCAAGCTGGGCATGCTAGACATCTACGCTCCAGCTTGAGGGGGAGTATTAGTATATAGACTTTCCTGCGTTTTTACTTAGTCTATTTTTCTCTTTTACTTGTTATTTCTATGTCTTGTTTTATCCCACATTGGTTATATCTAAACCATGTGTCTTTCTCTTATCTTATAAAAGAGAACTCCTGTACTCTGTTTTAGATCATCTCAATAATAAGACAATTAGTCTCATATTCTAGAAATAGCCTCTTGAAGCAAGAGATAAAAAAGAATAGCCTAAATACCCAAGATGTAGTAGTATCAACCCTAGGAACAAAGTTCTCAAAATTGAACTTTTATTTTTGTGCCGTTTCGTAAAATTTGTTGCTAACCCCCCCCCCCCCTGCTTGACGAAATTTCGCACCTAGGGTCGAAATTTTTGCAAAATTACATCCCGTTCCTTGCATTTGTGCGTTTCTATGTCTCCATTGTACATTTTGATGTCCGATGGCCAAAAAGCAAATTTTTGACTAAAATTTCATAATCTCGATTTTGTACCATGGATGTCGTATTCGATGTCCCAGAAACATAAATTTAGAAACTTTGACGAAAAATTCTAAATTTACAGCCAGTCGATTTTGTCGCAAAATGAGCGAATTAAATCTTGAAATTTTACCAGGATGATCTAAACACCAAGAGCTACTCAAATCTATTTCATGCTGGATATGTGGGGAGCGGTTATCCTGCACTCGTAAGTGAAGGAAGCTGAACTGTTTTGACAGATATTCGATGACAATTTTGATGGTGAAATGAAGGAATTCAGTTATGAAGTTTTGCAAACACAATGTAGACACAAACACATTTAGATTTTATAATAACGTTATATTTTTGAGGTCAGGGTGGAATTTATGTCTTGATGAGTGAATGTACAAATGAAGAGAAATGTCAAATATGTTACACTTTTACTAACTTTCAAACCCACAAGTTACAACTTAGAAATTAAAACTTACAATTGCAAGTTACAAAATTACAAATTTTTTATTAGTTTCGTATTAACATTTTAATAGGTTACATCGGACATTCGTACATAGATCTAAGAAAGTACATTCCAAAATAGCCTTTTAAGCCATTTTATGTATAAATACAATTTTTTTGACTAAAATTGTCAAAATTTCTATTTTTTTTCCAATAGGACATCTAAACGCACAAATGCAGTGAATGGGATGTAATTTTGCTAAAGTTGTGCCCCTAGGAGTGAAATTACGCCAAACAGAGGGGCATTTCTCTTCAAAAAGACCAATTTTGGCCGTAATTTCAAGAAATGGCACAAAACCAAACTTAAAGTTAGTGAAATTTGTTCCTAAGGCTTCTACTACTACATCTTGGGTATTTTGGTGATTTTCTTTGATTTCCTAGCTTCTAGAGGCTATTTTCTTAATTTAAACAGTGAAATGAAAAACGGGCTGAACGACCGCTTAAGGGGCCCAACTCACCGGCTAAAAAAATCCCTTGAGTGTCGGTTAATCGGATTAAACAAAATTGGCCGCTTCTTAGCGCTTCACCCGCTTATTGTCCATTTTTAAGGAAAGCCGTAAGTTGATGTGCTTCGGTGGGTCACACATGTTTGATGCGCTCTGGTAGAGTGGTTTTGGCTGGGATGGGGTGGTTTTTTAGAGGGAGCGGGTAGTTTAGGAGTAAGGTGGCAGGTGGGAAAAAGTAAGAGAGAAAAATGGAAAAGAGGAGAACAAAATTTCTTGTGTATACTTTTTAATTCGTAAAGATTTTTTGTGACGAAATACAAAACCATTGGATTCCTTCCAAAAATGCAATCCAAGAAGTCTAATATCCACATTTTTGAAAAAATCTTTTTATACATCATCACTAGTTTTGAGTGTGATGAGGAAACTAATGGCGGAGAAAAAAGAAGCGAAGAGAGAAATTATTTTGTTTATAAATTTTGGCAGACTTGTAGTGGAATGCGCTTTCTTATACGAGTAATGTACCCACATTTTAATGCATAAAAATGTGAAATGTAGATGCATTACTAGTATAAGTGAACACATTACTAGTAAAAGTGGCTTATTCCACTAAAATTTGGGTACATTTGTTGTATAAATGGGCGCATTCCATTAAAATTGGACGTTTTACTATAAATATTAGACGTATTATGTTAAGATTTGTGATGATTTTCTATTATGTGTGTGCCCTAAGAATTGGGCGCATTAGCACCATAATTGGGCGCGTTAGCACCATAAATGGGCGCTTTGGCACCATAAATGGGTGCAGTTGTTAAGATTTGTGCTAATTTGCTATTATGCACATACCGTAAAAATCGGGCACATTAGCACCATAATTGTGCGCTTTGACACCATCAATGAGTGCATTATATTAAGATTTGTGCTAATTTGTTATTACGCACATTCCATAAGAACTGGGCGCATTGACGTTATAATTGGGCGCATTAGCTCCATAAATGGGTGCTTTAGTACCATAAATGGGTGCATCATGCTAAGATTTGTCCTAATTTTTTATTATGCACATACCATAAGAGCTGGGCGCAACACATTAGCACAATAATTGAGTGCTTTGGCACCCTAAATGGGCGCATATGTTAAGATTTGTGCTAATTTGCTATTATGCACATACCATAAGAACTGGGCGCATTAGCATGCGTTTTGGCACCATAAATTGGTGCATTATGTTAAGATTTGTGCTAATTTGCTATTATGCACATAACATATGAACTAGGCGCATTGACGCCATAATTGGGCGCAATAGCACCATGAATGGACGTTTTAGCACGATAAATGGGCGCAATATGTCAAGATTTGTGCTAATTTACTATTATGCACATATTATAAGAACTGGGCGCATTGACGCCATAATTGGGCACATAGCACCATAATTGGATGCGTTGGCACCATAAATGGGCGCATTAGTCCATAATTGGGCGCTTTGCCATAAATATGGGCACATTATGTTAAGGTTTGTGCTACTTTGCTATTATGACGTACCATAAGAACTGGGCGCATTGGCGCCATAATTGGGCACATTAGCACCATAGGCTCTGTCATAAATATTGGGCGCATTAAGGTAAAGTTGATCTCCTTTTTATTATGTGCGTACCCTAAGAATTGGGCGCATTAGCACCATAATGGGGCTGTTTACTACAAATATTGAGTGAATTTTTTAAGATTTGTGCTAATTTGCTATTATGCGCGTATTCTAAAATTTGGGCTCATTGACACCAATAATTGGGCGTTTGCTATAAATTTTGGGCACATTATGTGAAGATTTGTATTAATTTTCTATTATGCGCGCACACAAAAATTGGGCGCATTAGCACCATAATTGTGCGCTTTACTACAAATATTGGGCGCATTATTTAGATTTGTGCTAATTTTCTATTATGCACATAACATAAGAAGTGGGCCATTGGCGCCATAATTGGGCACATTAACACCATAATTGCGCGTTTTACTTGAAATATTCGGCGCATTAAGTTCAGATTTTGTTACTTTTCTATTATGCGCGTACCCAACAATTAGTCGCATTAGCAGCATAATTGGGCGCTTTACAACTAATATTGGACGCATTATGTTAGTATTTGTGCTTATTTGCTATTATGCGCAATGCACCATAATTAGACACATTAGCACCATATTTGGGCACTTTGCTACGAATATTGGGCGCAATGGCACTATAAATAGCCGCATTAGCCCAATATTGGTGGTAATGCACCCAATCCTTTGTGTTTGCGCGTGTGTCTCTCAGAGAGAGAGAGAGAGAGAGAGAGAGAGAGAGAGAGAGAGAGAGAGAGAGAGAGAGAGAGAGGTGGCAGATGTGTGTTTGAGAGGGGGATGGCAGAGCTGCGTGAGAGAGAGAGAGAGGGAGAGAGAGAGGGGGTTAGTGGGGACAGGGTGTAGGGAGTAGGTAGGCAGAGGTAACAAGTGGGGTGATTTTGCGGGTGGTTTGGGGCACGTCAAAAGCGCGTATCCCACCACCACGCGGCACCAAAATTAAACCCTTTTTTAAATATTACAGTAAGCTTGTAACATTAATAAATAATATGGTCCAAGTGTTATTGACTATAAAATATAAAACTTATATTAAATGTTCTATGATAAGCCATAGTTCTAATTTAGAATGCATACTTTGTATCTAAGTTGTAATAATAGGGTGCTGTTGTAATGCATCCAAGTACATTGCATGTAACTATTATCTAATACAAATATCAAGGCAGGTTCTGTGACGAGTCAATGAATAGGTGTTAAGCATTTAGCGTGTTTTGACTAACACCTGTAGATCATAACATGCCTTTCCGTTTGCTTTTCAGGTTCTAAGTGCTCATTTTCGGGCTTATATCCAAGCATTGGAAAAACTTCAATTGGATATAGCTACATCAACTGATCTGATAGGTGTGGAAGCTAGAAGTACAAGTCTTTTTTTAAGGGCAAGAGAACCCTTGAAAAACAAATCTGCTGTTTTTGCTTTAGGGGAGAGAATAAATGTTTTGAAGGTACTTGGTAGATTTCATAGGCTACCTTTTATGATATTAACATTCATCATACTTTCTTACACATGGTTGTTTTCAGCCTATTGCTGTATTCTTACCTAAAGAGGTTTATGTAATTTCTGGCATTAATCTATATGCTATTTTACTGAATTTTGAGATTAAAATAATATCTCAATTTTACTGGCGGCTTAGTCTCTTAAACAAGAATCAGTTGTGGGTGGCTTCTGTGATGTGCCTGATTTGGAATCGAATATTGAAGTCTAGTTATTTCTGTACCTACTCTATTATATAGCCCTCAATGCAGCAGAGTTTTGACATGGGCTTCCCTGTTACTGGGGGTTTAGACAGGCAGTAGTCTAGAAAATTTTTAACAGCTAACCATGTAATACCATATACCTTGAGAGATAATTGAACACTTCACGATTCATAGTGTATGATCTTTACAATGATAGTCTATATGTTTATCTGTTTCAGGAGATTGATCAACCGGCATTGATTCCACATATTGCTGAAGCTAGTTCTCTCAAGTATCCATATGAAGTATTATTCAGGAGCTTACAAAAGCTTCTGATGGACACCGCCACATCGGAGTAATCAACTATGCTTAGAGCTTACAAGTCCTTTCTTATAGAGATGTTTTCTAACTGGCTTTATTTCCAGATACTTATTCTGTGATGAGTTCTTTGGAGAGGATTCCATCTTCTATGATATCTTTGCTGGTAATACCTCATAAGAAATTCAGACTGTTCTTCAACTTGCACAAATATGATTTGGCATAGTATATACTTTTTATCAGAACTCAAAGCAATTATGAAATGGGCTTAGCCTTTAGTTCATTCTTAGAACAATGAATCCCAATCCTAATCAGTATTTATATGTAATTTTTTGGACCTGCTTGCTGATACTTGGCGGGGTTCATTTAATTAGGCATGTCGAAGGTAGTAGGATGAACACTAATAATTGTTTTCTGTAAACAAGTATTGTTGCTCAACATTACTAAACTAGCAGCTAATGTTAATCATGAATGTAGATAGATTAATTGACACGAGCATATATTGTTTTGAGATTTATCCTCCTGAACATTCTTGTTCATCAACTTCTCCTATAGGAATCCCTATCTCTTGTCATTTAGATGAGAGGGAAGAAAGTCTTGGATCAATTTGGACATTATTTGAACATATTTAAATGATTTGACTATTAGGATTCAGAAATACAAGAGGGAGAGGAAACATCATGTGACATACAACTCACTGTTGTCTCTCTTTAGCTGATTCTATGTATTCTAGAGTATGCTTAAAGGTAGAAGAGGATTTAGGTTCCCTAGGGCACTGATAGGTGTTAACATTAGTTAGTGTCTATTGGGCTTAGGCATGTTAACATTAGTTAGTGTGTAGTAGGCTTAGGCCTTCTTAAACTTTCTCTTCATATTTTATATAATACTCAAGTGGACCTATATACTACTTAAGTATATTGTGAAAAGTTGTGTTACAAGTACTTAGGGAACAGTGTGTGCCGTAGCATATATTTATAGAAAGAACAAATACATGTAGAATAACAAACACAAGAGAAAACAAAAGTACAGAACCGTCGGTCTGCCGCCATGTTGGTACTACCGACTGTAGGTCGGTAATATCGAGAATAACATTTCGAGTTCTGTATCTTGCTGTTCATGAGTCAGTATCGACAGACATGTCAGTAGTACTGAGATATGTAGTATTCAGTATATCAACACTCCCCCTCAAGCTGGAGCGTACACATCGTGTATGCCCAGTTTGTTGCAAAATTTTTGAAAGATAGCTGGATGCATTGGCTTTGTGAGAACATCAACGAGCTGATCTCCAGATTTGACGTGAGGAGTCATAATCTTCCCATTCTTGATCTGATCTCTGATGAAGTGGCAATCAACTTCTATATGCTTGGTGCTTTCATGAAAGACCTGATTCTTGGCAGTATAAATCGCAGCCTGATTATCACACCTGAGCTCTATGGGAGACAACACAAGAATCTTTAATTCAGAAAAGTACAGATTGAACCAATATTAGAAAGTATAATATTACAAAGAGGGAAGCGGGATGCGTGCGGACAACACCCTGTAACTGATTGAGCGGTAGGCGGGCGATTAAGCGGGCGATTTTTGAAAAAGCGGGTGCTTAAATTTTATATATTTTTATAAAAAATTACATGCATGTGTATATAAAAAGTATATTTCTAAGGAACTTTTATACATATCTAATCAGAAAATCTGTAATTAACTAAGTATTCATCAATACTTTACTACTAATCAGTATCTCTAATCACTAAAATCAGCAAGCAGATCAGTAATTGTAAATAACAAACTATGACTTATTGATTTAAAGTAATCCCTAAAGAAATGCTAACCAGTAGTACCAATCATTAATCATTGAAAGCAGCAAGGAAATCAATAAACTAATCATGCATTAAAAGTATAATAGAGTAATATGATATTTACTTAGATGCATTACTACGGTACCCTATTATTAAAGCTTACACACAAAGTATGCATTCTAAATTAGGACTAGCTATATCATAGAACATTTAATGTATACAAGATTCAGATATTATAGTTAACACTACTTGGAACATGTAATTAATTAATGTTACATGCTTACAATAGTATTTTTAAAATAAGCGGGCAAAAAGCGGGGAAAAAAGCGGGTGAGGCGGGCAAAAAGCGGGCACTTTTGTTGAAACCACTTAACGTGCGATTAGGGGCTAATTCAGGCGGCAGGGGGTCTTGGCCGATTAAGCGGCCGCCTGGGCCTTTTTTAATTCACTGGATTGGACCCATTGCAACTCACAACAGGCATGAGCCATTGCCCTGTATTCTGCCTCAGTGCTAGATCTTGCCACAACATTCTGTTTCTTGCTTTTCCAGGTAATAAGATGATTTCCTAGAAAAGTACAATATCCAGAAGTTGACCTCCTGTCATTCAGATTACCCGACCAATATGCATTTGTATAGCCAGTAAGGGTCAGAGTAGAAACAAGAGTCCTAGGTCTGTAGTAGGTTATTTCCTTCCCAGGTGCACCTTTCAGATTTCTGAGAATACGGCAAACTGTTGTCCAATGTGACTGTCGTGGTGAGCTCATATGCTGACTCACCATTCCTACAACAAAAGAAATGCCAGGATGAGTAACTGTTAGATATATCAATTTACCAACAATTTTCCTATAATATCTTGGATCTGGATAATCAATATCATCAACCATCTCCTTCACATGATAATCCATAGGAGTAGACACGGGCTTGGACTCACTCATACCTGTGTCATGAAGTAAATCCAACACATATTTCTTCTCAAATAAATTAGTACCCGTATGAGATCTAAGTACTTCAATACCTAGAAAATACCTCAGCTTACCCAGATCCTTTGTGTGAAATTGCCTCTGCAAGCTTTCTTTCACACGAGATATGCCTACAACATCACTCCTAGTGATAACTATATCATCAACATATACTGCAATAATCACAGATCTAGCTGAAGAACTAGAATAGAATAATGAGTGATCAGTCACATAACGAGAAAGGCCTAGCTGTAATACAACCTCACCGAATTTGTCAAACCACGCTCTAGGAGACTGTTTCAATCCATAAATGGCTTTCTTCTATCTACACACCTTTTGATACTCCCCCTGAGCAACAAAATCAGGAGGTTGCTCCATATATACCTCTTCCTGTAGATCACCATGAAGAAAGGCATTCTTGACATCAAGTTGAAATAGAGGCGAATCAAAGGTAGTAGCCAGAGAGATGATGATCCATACTGAATTCAGACGAGCTACATGAGAAAAGGTCTCAAAGAAATCAACCCCATATGTCTGAGTATAGCCTTTTGCTACCAGTCGAGCCTTTAATCTCTCAACTGATCTATCTGGATTATATTTTACTGTAAGCACCCATCTGCATCCTACAACATTTTTATCGGAAGGTAAGTCAGTAAGTTCCCAGGTGTTGTTTTGTAAAAGAGCAGACATTTCCATTTGCATGGCTTGCTTCCAATCATTATCCTTCATAGTGTCACGATGATTTCTTGGAGTGACCAAAGAGTCAATCCCAAGAGCAAAGGAACGTGCTTGCTTAGATAGTCTGGACAAACAACACAGTCCTGCAATAGGATGTCGAACATCACAAGAACGAGTACCTTTGCGGACAACAATGGGAACATCAAGATCAGATGGTTCTTCAGGATTCTCTTGAGTAGAGGAAGCTGGGGAAGGCTCAGAGATTGGAGACTCTACCTCCTCTAGATCCTGTTTGGCTCGTCTGCTGTAAACATGTGGAAATTGCTGAATTGTAGTATCATCTGCAGACTGTTCTTTCTGAACTATAGTATAGTCAGGGATGATGAGTGGCACTCTCTCACTCTGATGTGGTGGTGGCACTCTCACTGATAACTGATGGTGGAACTCTCTCACTCTCACACTATTGTTCCCCCTTACTGGGAACACTAGAGAAATATGGAGTAGACTCATGGAAAGTTACATCCATAGACACAAACACATGACGGAGACTGGGACAATAACATTTGTACCCTTTACTGGTATTGGAATATCCAAGAAAAAGAGTCCTAATTGACCTAGGGGATAATTTATCAGCCTTAGGATCGAAATTGTGGACAAAGGAGGTACAACCAAACACCCTAAGGGGAATAGGAAAGGTCTGATCATTAGGGCATAGGATAGAAAAAGGAGTACGTCCCTGAAGCATCGATGAGGGCTGCCTGTTAATAAGAAAGCAGGCAGTAAGTAAAGCATCAGACCAGAATCTTTTAGGAATGTTGGATTGAAATATAATTGTCCTGGCAATATCAAGAAGATGACGATTTTTCCTCTCAGCTACCCCATTTTGTTGAGGAGTGTAAGGACAGGACGAACGATGTATCATCCCAACAGAACTACAAAAATCAGCCATAGCACTTTGGACATATTCCAAGGCATTATCAGATAGGACTTTTTTAATATTGCAATCAAATTGGACTTTTATTTCTTGATGAAAATGCTTGACAATGGAGACTCTTCGACAAATAAATCCATGTCATGCGAGAAAAATCACACAAAGGAAATAAAATAGCGAAAGCCATTATAGCTGTTGTCTTTTACAGGACCCCAAAAATCATTGTGGACTAACTCAAAGGGACAAGAAGCCCGTTTATTGACTTGACTAGAATACGGCATTCTATGATTTTTTCCCAATCGACAGGATTGTCACTCTAAAGAAGACACTTGTGATAACTCATGTTCTAACTTCCTCAAGCTCTCCAGAAAAGGATGTCCATATCTGTAGTGCCACAGTAAGGGAGAATTGCTTAAAAGGATAGTCGAAGTAGGAGAAGATACTTAGCGAGGCAGACTTTCACCATGGAAGAGGTAGAGATCACCTTTCCTAGGCCCCCACCAATCGTCCTCATACTCTTGAGATCTTGTAAGACAAAACAAGAAGGTCCAAAAGTTACCGTGCATTTCAGAGTATCAACCAATTCTGCAACATAAAGAAGATTGAATGGAAATGCAGGCACATAATGTACAAATTTAAGATCAATCCTAGGAGTCAGAGCAATAGATCCACTGACTAACACTCTCCTCACTGAACCATCTGCTATAGTCACATATTGGTGAGGGATATGTGAGTCAATGGAATGAAGCAATCTCTTCATACCAGTCATATGCTGTGAAGCTCCAGAGTCAACCACCCACGAAGAATTTGAACCAGAAGCCTGTAAGAGGTAGCCTGATTACTAGTAGTAGAGGCTAAGTGTGCTGAAGAAGAAGATGATGATGATCCCATACTTAGATGCTGAGTAGCCAGAATAAATCTATCATACTCCTCCTGGGTGGTTGATTCTGGAGCTTCGCAACATATGACTGGTATGAGGAAACTGCTTCAGTCCATCGACTCATATATCACACAACAGTCCATGACATTTGCTGATAGATATGTGTAGAAAGTATAGTAGTGGATCTGTTTCTCTTACTCCTAAGATTAACCTTAAGTCTGTACATTTTGTGCTTGAAATTCCATTCAATCTTCTCTCTATTGCAAAATTAATTGATACTGTGAAATGTACAGTGACGTTCGGTCCTTCTTGTTTTGTATTACTTGATCTCAAGAGTATGAGGACGATTGGTGGGGGACCTAGGAAAGTTGATCTCTACCTCTTTCATGGTGCAAGTCTGCCTCGTCAAGTACCTGCTACTTCGACTCCTGCTATCCTGTTGAGTGGTTCTCCCATCCTGGTGGCACTATAGATATGGTCATCCTTCTCTGGAGAGTGCGAAAGTTAGAAGCAAATTTATCACGTGTGTCCTCTTTAGAGTGTCAGTCATGTCAATTTTGGAAACATCATAGGATGCCTTACCCTAGTCGTGTCAATAAGTGGGCTCTTCGCCCCTTTGATTTAGTTTACACTGATGCCTGAGTCCTGTAAAGGAAAGCAGTTATAATGGTTTCCAATATTTTATTTCTTCGTCGATGATTTTTCTCGTATGACATGGATCTACCTGTTGAAGAGTTGAGAGTATGTGTTGTCCATTGTCAAACATTTTCATCAAGAAATAAAGGTTCTATTTGATTGTAATATTAAAAAATTCTCCAGTCTGATAATGCTTTGGAATATGTTCAACATGCTGTGGTTGATATTTATAGTTCAGTTGATGGTACGTCGTATGTCCTGTCCTCATACCCCTCAAAAAAATGGGGTATCTGATAGGAAAAATCGTCATCTTCTTGATATTACCAGGACGATCATGTTCTAATCCAACGTTCCTAAAAGATTTTGGTTGGATGCGTTACCGACGACTTGTTTTCTTAATAATAGGCAATCTTCTTATGTTCTTCAAGGACGTACTCCTTTTTCAGTTTTACGTCCTAATGATCAACCTTTTCTTGTTCCTCTTAGGGTGTTTGGTTGTACCCCTTTCGTTCACAATTTTGATCCTAAAGCTGACAAATTGTCTCCCAGGTCTATTAAGACTCTCTTTCTTGGATATTCTAACACCAGTAAGGGTTACAAGTGTTACTGCTTCAGTCTCTATCGCATGTTTGTGTCTAGGGATGTCACTTTCCATGAGTCTATACCATATTTCTCTAGTGTTCCCGGTAAAGGGGAGCAATTGTTCCCAGTAAAGGGGAGCAATTGTGTGAATGTGAGGAAGTGCCACCATCACCAATCAGTGAGGGAGTGTTTCCACCACAATATAGTGAGAGAGTGCCACCTACCATTTCTGAAAAAGAGCCATCTGGAGATGTTCTTTCAATTTAGCAATATTCTCAGGTGTATCACAGACGAAGCAGACTAAATCATGATGAGGTAGCAACTCCAGTCAATGAGCCCCCCCCCCCCCAATCTTTCTCTGCTCAAGAGAATCTTGAAGATCCGTCTGATCTCAATATTCCTATTGCCGTCGGCAAAGGTATTCACACTTGTACTATTCAACATCCTATTGCGGGTATTTGCAGTTTTTCCAATTTATCTAAGTAGGCTCGTTTTTTTGCTCTTGGAATTGATTCTGTGATACTTCCAAAGAGCTATGTTGATGCCATGAAGGATGTTGGTTGGCTACATTCTATGAAGTCTGAAATGTCTGTACTCATTCAGAATGAAACATGGGAGTTTACTGATTTGCCTGCAGATAAGAATGTTGTGGGCTACAGATAGTTATTCACTGTCAAACATTATTCAGATGGTTCGGTAGAGAGATTGAAAGGTAGATTGGTGGTGAAGGGATGTACTTAGACATATGGTGTTGATTTCTTTGAAACCTTCTCACATGTGGCTCTTAGATTCTATGAGGATTCTTATCTCTCTGGCTACCACCTTTGACTGACCACTTTTTCAACTCGATGTCAAAAATACCTTCCTACATGGTGATCTACATGAAGAAGTATACATGGAGCAACCTCCTAGTTTTGTTGCTTAGGGGGAGTGTCAGAAGGTGTGTAAGTTGAAGAAAGCCATTTATGGGTTGAAGCAGTCTCCTCGAGCTTGGTTTGACAAGTTCAACGCTATTGTTTTACAAATGAGATTATCATGTTCTGTGACTGACCATTCCTTATTCTATTCTAGTTCTTCTATTGGATCTGTTATTATTGCAATTTATGTTAATGATATTGTTATCACTGGTAGTGATTCTGTAGGCATATCCAATGTGAAGGATGGATTGCAGAAGCACTTTCATACGAAAGATCTAGGAAAATTGAGATATTTCTAGGCATTGAAGTACTTCACTCTCATATAGGTACAAATTTGTCTCAAAGAATATATGCACTGGATCTACTTCATGAGACAGGGATGAGTGCATTCAAGCCTGTGTCTACTGCTATGGACTATCATGTAAAGAAAAATGTTGATGATACTGATTATTTTGATCTAGGGTATTATAAGAAGATTGTTGGTAAGTTGATATATATGACAGTGACTTGTCCTGACATTTCTTTTGAAGGAGTGGTGAGTCAGATCAAGCAACTATCTATATTGCCAAAAATCCAATTTTTCATGAACTCACTAAACATATAGAAGTTGATTGCCATTTTATTAGAGATCAAATCAAGAATGGGAAAGTGGTGACTCCTCATGTCAGATCTGAAGACCAACTTGCTGATGTTCTTACAAAGCCACTGGGTCCAACAATGTTTCAGAGTCTTAGCTGCAAGCTGGGCATACATGATGTGTATACTCCAGCTTGAGGGGAGTTTTACTGTAGTTGTTTTATAGTCTTAGTATTTCATTATGTCATTTATCTTTACTGTTGGACTCTTATGTAAATTTCCCAGTTGAGATTATTATAAAAGGAGAGGTAGCATATTGCTCCTCTCACACACGCTGCATTGCAACACCCTAATTCTTTTGTTCACAACTCATTTTATGATTAATCGTTGTAAATATTGATGCAAGGGGGTGGAAGTGGAAAATGGTGGTCGAATTAGGGTAGGGTTAGGGCTAAGATATCTTAGATCCGAACTAGAAGACCTCTCAAAGAAATTGCTTATCTCTAAGTTGCTAACAAAAACATAACAATCATCATACTATCTTCCTTAATATGAATAGGATGATTCATAGAAGTTGTCAAATTTTCATAACAAACACTCCCAAAGTGGGTGAAATTGTAAAAATTTCAAAATTAAGTTGAAATTATTTGACATGTATTACCAAGTCAATGGTAATGTCATTTCTATGTCTAGCCTTTGCCGAATATCAAAAATTTGAGACAGATCTTCTCGATTTTATTGAAGTTTTGAACCCTAATCTCGAGTCTTATTTGAGGCTAAGGACTCTTATCTCAACTTGTCTAGCCCAATAAGGAATTTACTAAAAGCTTGTTAATAGTAGAGAGGAAATTCTTGGTGAATATTTTAAGAATATACATGTGAGATATTGTTGAAATTTAAGATATATTCGCCTATTATTACTTGATATTTATATGTTAAAAAATGATAGCTAAGAGTATGTGTGTGATCTAGCGATGTATACATTGTGTATGCGATAAAAGTGTTATGGACTTGTGGGAAGGATCATTCTTTAGTGTGACTTGCTTGATGAGGAATACATCTTGGACAGGTGTAAAATTGATATAATAATGTTTGCCCTTTTCAGGACCTTTTGCAGTTATTGATGAGCACTTCACTCCTGTTCTTTCAAATTTCTTCGATGCAATTGGCTTAATGCTTATGATTCGCATAATACATCAACACCAGGTAATGTTCTTGTTAAAATTGATATCGAAACCTGCTTTATGGTTTTTAAAGAAAATAAAAAAGATACACTTGATATCGGATTTCAACTAGGGTCTTGATCTCAATGTCAAGAGATGCTCATGTTATTAATTATTGTAGTCATGCATGTGGTTATAATTCTTGCTTCTGTTGTTATTTGTTAGACATGGATGCATTTTCAATTAAGTGGCCGATTGCATAAGAAGTGGCTGTGTATATCTTGGTTAAAAGAACTTGTTTGGTTGTTTGGATCAACATAAGTATATGCTCCTATTGTTTCCCTCCATTTTGATATAAAAGGATGCACTTTTCACCATTTTGATTCATGAAAATTCTCAAATACTAGATGGAATCCAGAAGAACATACATGGAAATTAATTGGTGCTTTCTAATAGGGAAACAAGGATATATTAGAACTACATGTGTTTTCAAAAGTAACCATCTTTCAATTCAAAGCAGCCATAACACATTTAAAATATATTCTTTCATCCCGGTGTTGGTTGTATGTCCAAACAGTAGCTGATTCTACAATAGAGGACGAGTATATTGCCATATCCAATGCATCAAAGGAAACAATATGGATCTAAGAAATTCATTAGTGAACTTGGGGTGGTTCCTATAATAGAAGACACAATATAGCTTTACTGTGACAGCGATGAAGTTATTGCACAAGCTACAAAATTCTGCTAGCATGAGGTATATACATGCATGTACTCATTTGTGCAATAATATTACATATTGGATATGTAGGGCATTTCCATATATATCTTTCTTGGGTTGATAGTTTGTTGATACTGACTCAACAATCAACCATTTCATTGGCCCTAAGAGCAATAGTGCAATACTTGCAAGAAAAATCATTATTTTTTTGATGTAGTTGGCTTCTTAGCACCCTCATTGATTGATAAACCCCACCTGAATACATGTCATCCACATTAAAGAAAATTCAAAACGACATAAAACATGCACTAATGCAATAAAATTATGATGCGCTATAGGTATATACTAGGTATGAGTACTAAATGTTGAAATCACATTAATCCCCCCCCTTCTCATCTTCAAACAACAACATTAACACCAAGGATTGCAATTACCAAATTTTCCTTAAGTTGTGTACAAAAACCTTGAAATCCGTCGAAATTGGTGAAATTCGTTGAAACCATCAAAATTTTTATCTAAATTTTGATAGATGCAACCTTGGTAGCAGTTTCAAGTGGAATCAACATAGTCGCATGTTTTGGTACCAGATTTCGACGAAATTGAAATTTTTGTTGAAATTTTGCCAATTTCAATGAAACCTCATTCCTTGCACAGACTGAGGTGTTAAGATTTACAAAGTACCAAATGAAAGCAACATTGCTGATCCTCTAACAAAAATACTTTCACAGCAAAAGCATGATGGTCATGTTAGTTCACTTGGAATTAAATTCATGAGTGATTGCCTCTAGTGCAAGTGGAAGACCGTTAGTTGTATCCCTGAGAGCATCATGTGATGATTGTAATAGAGATACTTTGGACTTGATTTGATTATTAATAAAAGGCAATTTCACTTATTATATTTGTTATAATATTGAGAGAATGAATAAATTAATAATGTTCTAAGAAGATATGCCTCAATGACATATGGTTTGGGTTGAGGACCTGAACATGAGATCATATGTATAATAAGAGTACTTATTCTTGTTATGTTTCAAGTCAATTATTATTGTGGATACCATAGGACAACAATAATACACAAAACTAGCATGTATGGTAAGCGATGCCTGTCTCTTTAGTCATGATATTGGATTATCAACTCAGTTGCATTGGTACTTGTTAGAGAACAAGTTGTACTGAACATACCTACCTTAAAATTGACACATGGAAGTCATGTAATGACATGTCCGAGTCATATCTCAACGTGACAGTGGAGACTGTGATCCTTATACCTAAAGTCACTACAATAATCACAAGTTATCTATGTGCTTTGTTCACTAGCCCAACATGCTCTAAAATACAAGTTGCCAAAAAAGTAGTGATTGGGTGTAATGTGACACTTGGGGATGACTGAGAGTGTTGTAGATGGAATTTATCCTTTCATTAGGAGTGATATCCTAGCCACTTGATAAGCAAGACTATGAAATGCATGGCCATGCTCATGTGAGTCAATATATGATATTGAGCTCACAATATCTCGAATAATCTGCTGTAGTTAAAGGAAGAGAGATTGAAAGTTATGAGGATGGTATTCCATGCCTTAGTTTCAATGTAAATATCCATGAAAAAAAGATTATATAGTCACGACAACATTGATCACTTTTACAGATTATAGTTGCTCTCAAACTCATTCCTATTACTTGGGTGGCAATGATGTGTGGTGTTAGACACCACTCTTTGCTTGTGTTGTTTTTTACATTACTCCCAACGTAATTAGAAATCGACCAGATCACACGCATAAGGATGCAAAAGGGAATTGAAATTTACAATCAAACGTATGATTAGAATCTAAATCATGAACAAGCAATGTCTGATCAGCCGATTGAATTAATTGGAGCAATAGATCAATTGATTGTCAATTGACCATCTCAATTTTCCACCGTACGAATGTGATTGGCTGATCAGGAAACTTGATCGGGCGATCACAATGTAATTATAAAATTCTAGATATTGGAAAGCAAATCAGATCTAGATCTGAACTGTCCTGATCGGGCGATCAAGAACTATGATCGAGCGATCACAATCCTGTTTGAGTTTTTCAGCATTGTACTGTTTTTGGGTTTGTGAATTATAAATGGATTGGAATTATCTTTTTCCAAGCTTATGACTTTCTTAAATAAAGGGGGCAAGTCCCAAAGGGTGAGACAGATCTGTGAGATACAACTTGTGAGACAAGTTGGCCGTCCTCTCTCTCTCTAGGAGAAAGAGAAACCCTAAGGCTTCCATCCAAGACATGAGAAGAAAGGAAGTTTCGGGACGACTAGCACAACCACAATTTTTGTTCCTCTTAACGTGGTGACTAAGGTGGTGCACCACGTCCTCCCTCATCTGCGTGGACGAAGTAGAGACCAAGGCACGATGTGCGGAGGCTCGAAGAACATCTTTTACAAGATGACAAAAGGCTGCTTTGAGGATAATCCCGATCCTTTCTCCTCCATCCGATCTCTCAGTTTCCAAACATGGTGCATATCTTATTGTATTGGCCTTGGGTTGGACTTGACTAGGTGATCTTAATGAGATTGAGCACCTAAAGGCATAAAGATGGCATATAATTCATATGATGAATTATTGACAAGGAGTTGTGCAACCATCCATCCAAAAATTGCATATGATGCAATTGATAATTGTTTCTTACCTAAATAATTAAGTTATGGACGCTAACATTGGTTGCGCATGTATTTTGGATCTTGCCTCACTAGAAGATTGCTCACCGCAATCTTGCGAATTAATAATGAGGGTTTATTAATTTGAATAAAATAGTGGGAGCCTAGTTAATTAATGCTCAAATTAATTTCGTCAAATCAGATTTTTGGAAAAAAAATTAATTTTCAAAACAATTTTATTGAATTGTGCAAAATTTTCTTTTTTTTATCAATGGCAACATAACCCACAATCCGTTTTCACTACGATCTGTAATTGACAAAGAAAAATTTAATGGGAATAACTGCAACAACTAGTTCAGGACGTTGAGAATTGTTCTCACACATGAGTGTAAGTTCTATGTCTTGGACATACCAATGCCTAACAAATTGACTTCAAATGTGCCTAGAGGTGGATACCAGTACTTCATTACTTTTACTGATGACTTCAGTAGGTTTGGGTAAGTGTATCATATGAAAGAAAAGCCAGACTCCTTTGAAAAGTTCAAGAAATTCATGAATGAAGTACAAAGCCAAATTGGCAAAAGAATTAAAGCACTTCGACCAGTTTGAGGCGGTGAATATCTTAGCTAAGAGTTTGAGGTCCTTCTAAGGGATTGTGGTATTATATCACAATGGACTCCACCTGTAATACCACAACATAATCGTGTATCAGAAAGATGGAATCAAACCTTGTTGGATATGATAAGATCTATAATGAGTTTAGCTGATCTTCAGATTTTCTTTTGGAGACATGCTCTAGAAACCAGGACGTTTACACTCAACCGAATACCTTCCAAATCTGTTGAAAAGACATCGTATGAGATATAGAGAAGGAAACATCCCAATATGTCTTTCGTGCAAGGAATGAGGTATCTAATTTTGATGCCGTTTAAATAGCATGGAAAACAATTTTTTTGAAATTTCGACAAAATTTTTGATAGATGCGAGTAGTGTTTTAAAAATCGCCCTAGGCGGCCGCTTAAGCGTCACAAGGTGTTGGACGATTAAATTGTACTATAAGCGGCGCTTAAGTAAATTTGAGAAAAGCGGCCGCTTTTTGCCCGCTTAACCCGCTTTTTCCCGCTTTTTTCCCGCTTTTCCCCCGCTTTTTGCCCTTTGTTTTTAGAAAAACTGTTGTAAGCATATAAAATTAAGTACATTATATGCCATGTTTAGTATTGACTATTATAGAGATATGTAGTTTCATATGTTTTTCTGTTCCTTTACTTTGAGTGTCATGTGCTTAGCATGTGCCTCACTTACTCCTTTTCTTATGTTGTTTAGTCCCATATGGGTAGCGCTTAGTTTAGTCTCTTGTTATGTTTGCTATATAAGAGACTCCTATGTAATCTGTTTTGATCATCCAATAAACAACATTTCTCCTATCTACATGGTATCAAGAGCAGGCCCGCAATTTCTCCCACCCTAATTCTCCCACCCATGACATAACAGCCGCCCCCCCCCCCCCCCCCCCACACACACACACAGCCGCCGACAGCCCCCCCCTCCAGCTGCTGCCCCTGCTGCCAGCAGCGACAACCTGCTGCTGCCGCACCACCAAAACAACCACCTCCCAATTTTTTTCCCTCTCCCTTCATCCCTCCCCACCCTACCCTCTCCTCCATATCTTCTATCCTCACCATATCCACCATTTCCCCCACCTTTTCCCTCACAATCACCTTCTAAATCCTTACGTACAGCCCTGTGCACTTTCTAATTTTTCTCCGTCTACGTCCGGAAGATTGCAGATTTGTGATCGGGACACCTCTGGCCTTCTAGGTTGAGAGTCTACTTTGTTCCTCGGGATTTCTGCCTGCGCCTCATGCTGGAACGTTGATTTTTCCTCATGATGGCGTAGGTTTCTATGTCTTATTTGCCCATATTGGGTCTCTCTGATCTGACTTGTCAGATCTCTGCTACTTCTGCCGATTAAGGGTCTCTGCTGCCTCTGCCAGTCAAGGGGTTCTACTACTTCTCTACGGCGTGGTCCATTCTCCAACCATGGCATATTCTGAGCCACCCAGATCTCTGTGCGTCACCACTGTCAAACTTGAAGGAGGAGCCAACTACCATCTGTGGTCCGCGTCGTTTGTGCTATATGTCAAGGAACAAGGTCGGTACCATCATCTCACTACTGATCCCCCTGCTGCTCCTACTGCTGATGCTGACGACAAGACTAAACAGACCTAATTCAATGGTCCAAGGATGACTCGGGCGTCATGTCCTGGATCCTCAACAACACTGATCCTAGGATCAGCCAGTCTCTACTCTGCTTGCATGATGCCAAGACGATGTGGGACCAATTGGCACATGTTTATTCCCACCAGGAGAATCCCAAGCGGGTGTTCGAGATTTTCAAACAACTCGCAAGGAAGGAGTTCTCCAATGACTTGTCGATCGATGACTTCTACAATCAATGCTCTGCTTTATGGAATGAATACGAGATGTATCATCCGTTGACTGCCGATATTAAAGTTGCACAGCAGCACCGCAATGAACTTCGACTGGTGCAGTTTCTGGCTGCGCTTCCTGACTCCTTCTCAGGGGTTGTTGATCAAATCCTGTCCAGTGACCCGCTTCCTACTGTTCGCGATGTCCTCAAAAGAGTCTAGCGACTACCTTCGCTGACTCCTGCTTCTGCTCCTGCACCTTCGGCTCTGGTTGCTCGCTCTACTGATTACGGCCGTGGTCGTGGCCGCGGTCGAGGCCGTGGTGGACGACCTCCTACTTCTAGCGGACGGGGCACTCCTGCACCTGGACGGAGCACTTCACCTCACCCACGCCACTGCGGCTGGTGTGGCCGTGATAACCATACCGAGGACCGCTGCTGGATAAAGCATGGTAAACCTGCTTGGGCCAACCAAGCGGCTGATGATACTACTCCTGCTGCTTCTTCTGTGGATCAATCTGTTGCACCACCTAACACTGAATGGTTGCGCTCGGAGTTTGAAAGAATGTTTCAAGAACGTCTGGCACAACTACCATCTACCTCAGACTCATCAGCCATGCTTGCCTCGTCCTCGGCCGGTAACACAAAGTGGTGCATCGACTCTGGTGCTTCCACTCATATGACTGGTACTCGTCATTTATTTTCACACCTTTCCAACCATACTCCTATTTCTTCTGTCACTGTGGAAAATGGTTCAAGAACTACTGTTAGTGGCACTGGCACTGTCCCTCTATCAAAGGAATTATTTCTTCGTTCTGTTTTATATATCCCAAACTTTCCTGTCAATTTGATTTCGGTCAGCAAAATGGTTAAACATTTAAACTGCTCTGTTAAATTTGACCCGTCTGGTTGTATTACGAAGGACCTCCGCACGAAGACGAGGATTGGTTCAGGCCGTGAGGGACCAGATGGGCTGTACTACCTGGATGGACCACCTACTCCAAAGGCGATGCTCTCTACTTCTGTGATAGAACTTCAACTGCATGTTAGACTTGGTCATCCATCTGCGGCGAAACTAAAACATCTTTTTCCTAGCATCTCTGGCAATAGCTTTACTTGTGAATCTTGTGTAATGGGCAAGCATACAAGATCTGTTTTTCCTGCAAAAAAATCTATTTCTTCTTCAGCACCTTTTGAACTTGTGCATGCAGATATTTGGGGGCCATATTCTGTGCCCAGTCATTCTGGAGTAAAATATTTTCTGACTTTTATTGATGATTACTCTCATCTTACTTGGCTGTTTTTACTCAAAGGTCGTAACACTGTATTAGATTGCATTAGTACCTTTTTTGCTGAAATTAAAACTCAATTTGATCGGCCTATTAAAACCTTCCGGACTGACAATGCCCTAGAATTTATGCAATAATCTGTGACTCAGTTTTGCATCTCCCATGGCACACTCCACCAAACCACTTGCCCATACACTCCACAACAGAATGGTGTAGCAGAACGGAAAAATCGCCATCTTCTTGAGGTTGCTCGCACTCTCCTGTTTCATTACAAGGTGCCTCGCTATTTTTGGCCTGATGCAGTTCGACAGCATGCTATCTTATTAATCGCATGCCTTCTTCTGTTTTGCAAAACAAAGTTCCCTACACTCTGTTATTTCCTGATAAACCCTTATTCTCTGTGCCGCCTCGCATCTTTGGTTGTACATGTTTTGTTAAAAACCTTCGCCCTGGTCTCACAAAGTTGGATGCCCGGTCTGTGAAATGTGTTTTTTTGGGATATTCCCGGACTCAGAAAGGCTATCGCTGATTTGATCCTGATAAGAAACAATGGTTTGTAAGTGCGGATGTGATATTCTTTGAACACATGGCGTTCTACTCTGTTGCTGGGGACCGCCTGACTACTGATATTTTGACTAGCACTCCTCTTCTAGTGGGTGACGACATACCTTCTGTTCCTCCTTCACAAGAGAAACCTCTACATGTATACAAGCGAAGACCAAAGCCCCTCACTGCCCCGGCCGAACCCAATCCTGCGTCAGCGGAGGATCCACCACAGGCTGAGGTATTTTCTGATTTGCATGTTCCTATTAGTTTATGAAAAGGGGTTCGTTCATGTACTCAGCATCCTATTAGTCGCTTTTGTTCTACTGATCATCTGAGTGACAGTCTTGCATACTTTACATCTGCATTATCTGCTGTGCACATTCCTAAAACTGCTGATGAAGCACTTTGACACCCTGCCTGGAAACATGCCATGGAACAAGAAATGCAAGCCCTATATGAACAACACACCTGGGATCTGGTTGATAAACCTTCTTCTTGTCATCCAGTTGGCTGTCGATGGATCTTTACTATTAAATATGAACCAGATGGCACCATTGCACGTTTGAAAGCTCGATTAGTGGCGAAAGGATATACGCAAACTTATGGCGTTGATTACTTTGAGACGTTTCCTCCAGTCGCACGTCTTAATTCTGTTCGTATTTTGATATCTGTTGCTGTCAATAAAGATTGGCCTCTTTATCAACTGGATGTGAAAAATGCTTTCTTATATGGCGACCTTCAGGAGGATGTCTATATGGAGCAACCCCCAGGATTTGTTGCTCAGGGGGAGTCTGCTTCTCAAATCTGCAAGCTGCGCAAAGCGATTTATGGGTTAAAACAAAGTCCCCGTGCATGGTTCGACAAACTTAGCAAAATCTTAATATCCTTTGGATTTCGACGGTCACAGGCTGATCACTCTGTTTTCATACGCAAAACCACAGCAGGGCTGGTTATTCTTATTGTGTATGTTGATGACATCATCTTATCTGGTAGTGACCCCGCAGGGATACACGCAACCAAGCAATATCTCGCACAACACTTCATTACAAAAGACCTGGGCAAATTGCGTTATTTTCTGGGAATTGAGGTTGCTCGATCTTCTGCAGGTGTTTCTCTGTCTCAGCGCAAATATGTTCTTGACTTATTACAAGAAACAAGAATGTTGGGATGCAAGCCAGCCACCACTCCTCTGGATCCCAATATGGATTGGGACAGTGATTCATCTCCTGCATATGCTGACCGACACCAGTTCCGAAGAATAGTGGGCAAACTCATTTATCTGACTGTCACCACAGCTGATTTAGCTGCTGCTGTGGGATTTGTTAGCCGCTATCTTGATAAACCAAGGCAATGCCACTGGGATGCTATTATTCATATTCTTCGGTATCTTAAAAGTGCTCCTGGAAAGGGCCTTCTGTATAAGAAACATGGCCACTGTGACCTATCTGGGTTTTCTGATTCAGATTATGCAGGGAGTCGGTCTGACCGGAAATCCACTTCTGGATACTGCACATTTGTGGGCGGCAATCTAGTCACCTGGCGCAGTAAAAAACAAACTGTTGTGGCAAGATCAAGCACTGAGGCAGAATATAGAGCGATGACTCATACTACTTGCGAGCTGCTATGGGTTCATAGTCTTCTCAAGGAGTTTGACATCTCTCCGCCTAGTCCTATGCCCATGTTCTGTGACAATAAGGCGGCCATTTTCATTGCGAGCAACCCAACCTTTCATGAAAGAACCAAGCACATTGAGGTCGACTGCCACTTTGTACGGGAAAAGGTTCTTTCGGGTCAGATCTACACTCCATATATCAGTACAGAACAACAGCTTGCGGATATGTTCACCAAAGTGCTACCCAAGACTCGCTTTCAGAATCTGAGTTCCAAGCTGGGCTTCTTCGATATCTTCGCTCCAGCTTGAGGGGGAGTATAGAGATATGTAGTTTCATATGTTTTTCTGTTCCTTTACTTTGAGTGTCATGTGCTTAGCATGTGCCTCACTTACTCCTTTTCTTATGTTGTTTAGTCCCATATGGGTAGCGCTTAGTTTAGTCTCTTGTTATGTTTGCTATATAAGAGACTCCTATGTAATCTGTTTTGATCATCTAATAAACAACATTTCTCCTATCTAGAACTATAATATATTAAATTAGCATACATTAAATGTTCTATGATATACTTAGTTCTAATTTAGAATGCATACTTTGTATGTAAGCTGTAATGATATGGTACTTTTGTGATGTATCCAAATGAATTATAGGTAACTATTATCTAATTTAGAATGCATACTTTGATTAAATGTACTGCTGTAATGTATGACTATTTGATGATGTGCAAATGTAACAATATGTTTGTTAGCTAGCTATGATATGTCTATTATTTACTGCTTAGCTATGTAAACATGATACAAAATTGTTGTTTCATCTTGTATATACACTTATTATTTTATGTGTAGGCTGCTTTATCTATGACAAGTATATTGTTTACTATATTATATAGATACAATCGTTGTTGTATAGTTGTATTCTAAACTATTTGGGTGTTTTATATTGTCTTGTACAATGTTTAGATATGTATAAAAATTTCAGAAATATAGTATTTATATACATATGTATGTAATTTTGCATAAAAGTTTATAGGAATTGGAAATCCGCTTTTCTAAAAAGCGCCCGCTTGGTGATTAATCGGCTACAAGGTCCCGTCCCCACGCTTCCCGCTTCGTGCTTTTTAAAACCTTGGATGCGACCGTGTCCGTTTCGACGCCAAAATGAGCGAATTAATTTATGAAAATTTACAAGCGTGATCTCTACACCTAAATGCATCGTTTTATGCTATTAAATTTGATATGGATATAGGTGGGGGGTCCTTGATGTGGGAGATAAGTGAACTTTACCGTTTCCTGGAAAAATTGCAAAACTGGGCAATTTTTTTTGCTGATTTTGACATGGCGGTACAGCCACATGATTTCGTAGCAGATGGCGTCCAAATCAAAATTTCGAGCGAAATTCTGCCGATTTCGTGGAAACTTCGTTCCTTGCTTTCGTGAAAGTTTGGGGATGCTAAGCTTATGTCAAGAAATAGTTTTGTGAAAATCTTGGACTCAAATCCGCTAAATGTATTTTTGTTAAGGAAACTAAGGGTTACTTCTTCTATATTCCATCTGACAACTAAGTGTTTGTTGCCAAGATGTTGTATTCTTCGAAAAGGAATTTATTTCCATAGGAACCAGTGGGAGGAAAATAGAATTTGAATAAGTTCAAGAAAAAAAAGAATACATTGAACCTTTGGAAGTCCATAAGGAACCAGAGGAATCACAAACTGTTGTGGAACCTTAAGTCTCTATCGTAATACAAGAACCTTGAAGATCTAACAGTGCACATCTTGTGCCAGAGAGATGTGAATTTCTTGTGACTCAATAAGACGATTTGATGGTCATAGATGATAAGCAAACAACCTATAAGGAAGCTATTGAGGGACCAGAATCTAGTAATGGCTTGAAGCTATGAGATCTGAGATGGACTCCTATATACCAACAAGGTATTGGCCTTGGTGGATCCACTTGAAGGTGTAAAACCCATAGAGTGCAAATGGGTCTTCAAGAAGAAGACCGACATGGATGATATGTATAAATGTACCTTGCATACTTGTTAAGGCGACAAGGCAACAAGGCGCCATACTTGAATGCCTTGTGCTTAGGCGTGCCTAGGCGTCACTTAGGCGACTTTAAGAAAATTATATTTATGTACAATTACCTATATTTATACATGTGCTATGATTTTTGTAACATCCCCCCTTGATATATATGTTATATTTTACCTTCTACACATATGTTGTGATTTTTATAACATTTCCCTCTTCATATATATGCTAAATTTCATATAGGTAAATCCATAAAAGTATGGGTAATCCACTGATATACATTTTCTTTATTTATACTTGATGTCTATAGTGTATTTCCCTATTGTATACATACACTTT
This sequence comes from Alisma plantago-aquatica, assembly GCA_963693085.1. Lineage (NCBI taxonomy): Eukaryota > Viridiplantae > Streptophyta > Magnoliopsida > Alismatales > Alismataceae > Alisma > Alisma plantago-aquatica. Next base: position 653,128,797 of record OY856412.1, on the reverse strand, counting down.
TATTGTTTGTGCATAGCTATATACATATTAAACACAACCAAACATGTATGTGTACAGTTTCATTGCTGCATACACAAATATATACATATTTTAAAAGTTATACTTGGATGCAATTATGCGAAGATGTATTATGTGGTAATGTGTATTACAGGTTCTATTAATACTCAAAACAAACCTTAAGTAAGTTATGTAATCCACCTATGTCAGCTTAAACTTGAATAAGGTATTTAGGATAACAGTGATTAAGGATAGTAGTGCTTTACATAGTATCAGTAGATAGTTTTCCTTAGGGTAATTATCAGCTGATATACATATATGTTGCAGCTAATGGGGCTGTTTGAAGTTCCTATGATAAGCAAGAAGGGAGTTAGTATACGTAGCATGATATTTATATTGCAATTGAAGAGCTATTCAGGGTGAAAATATCCCTTTACATTTAAATCACATTCAAGCTAATACCAAGAAAATTAATGTAAATATCTAGAGTATAAATTCCATTTTATAACAATATTCTACAATAAACATAGATAAAAATACTTAATTTGAATATTAGACAAGTGTAAAGCAAATAAATACCTATATATAGGGTCAGGGGTCCATAAAAACCATAAAGCGATATATTGGTCAAGGCGCAGGGCAAAGCGACCCCCTTGCAATGCCTAGGCGCTCGCCTTAACAAGTATGGTACCTTGGTTGCAAAAGTGTTTCAGACAAGTTCAAGGTGTTGACTATGATGAAACTTTTTCACTAGTGCCATGGTTAAATCCATCAGGATCATGCTTGCTATTACACCTTATCATTACTATAAAATTTGGCAAATGGACGTAATACTACTTTCGTTAATGAGAATCTTATGGAGAATGTGTACATGATACAACCTGAAAGGGTTTATCGCTCCAAATGAAGCTAACAAAGTCTGTAAGCTACAAAGGTCTATCTATGGATTGAAGTAAGCATCTAGATGCTGGAATCTTTGTTTGATGAGCAGACACTTTGGTTTTATTCAAAATGAAGATGAACTTTGTATTTAAAAGAAAGTTAGTGGGAGCATAATTGTATTTCTCATATTATATGTTGTTGACATACTTTTGATGGGAAATGACAACCCTAGTCTACAATTGGTTAAAACATGGCTCGGCAATACCTTCTCTATAAAGAACTTAGGAGAAGCATCCTATATACCAGAAATCAAGATCTATAGAGATAGATCTTGAATGCTTCTTGGTCTAAGTCAAAGTACATGCATTGATAAAGTGTGAAAGAGGTTTAGCGTGTGGGATTCGAAGAGAGGATACTTACCAATGTTACATGAAATAAGTCTCTAAATCCCAATGTCCCAGCTCTTGATCCACTTCAGATACTTAAAAAATGAGTCCCTTTGGTCCTATAAAGAGAAGACTCACGACAGTTGGATGATGAGGAGCCTTCTTAGATATCGAGATTCTGTCTGTGACAAGGTCAGATTCAAAATTGGTGATGGAAGCTCCATACTCATATGGAAGGATCTGTGGGTTAATGGATGCATGCTGTCACTGGCAGGGGAGAATGCTCTTAAGCTAAGAAACGATCTAGGACATGATCAGAGGCTGAGCAACCTGATCAACGGAGGTAAATGTAGAATCCCAAACCACAGAGGTACAAATGCACTTGCTGATATTTGCAACTCTGTTGTTCTCGGAGATAGAGATCTATGCTATTTTGTTGGACTGGAGTCTTTCAGTCTCAAGGGAGCATGGAATTTATACAGAACACACAGTTCACGTCCTACTTGGGCTAAATGGCTGTGGAACTTGAAAATCCCAAAAAGAACCAAAATCTTTGGGTGGAAGATGTTTTATCAAAAACTTATCACAGAAGAATTGATTCAAAACAGGGGCATTCAACTTGCTTCAAGATGCACCCTATGCAAAGCTTCAGTTGAATACACAGAGCATCTTTTATGGGAATGCAGCTATGCAAAGGAAGTCTGGAGCAGATCAAAGCAAGCCACAAGCATCACACCAAATTCACAAGAAGATCTCCTGAATCTCAGTAATATAAAGGAAAGACAACTGGCTTTCATTGTCTTGCATCATATCTGGTTAGCCAGGAACAACACCGTTTTTGAAGAAGCTATGACAGACCCGAACATGGTCTGACAGAGGGCTTATACAAATTTCATTTGTTTTCAAAGCTAGCTTATGTATAGATAGTTTTCAGTTTCTTTTTGAACTAGATATACCCACTTGTATATGTTGTTTTTTTGGCCTTTTGAAGTAATATAAGAAGCACACTTAATGATAAAAAAAATGTCCCAGCTCTTTGGAAGAGTGGGCACACATGCATAAGATTCCATGTGCATCGGCTACTGGATCTATCATGTATGCAATTATATGTACACACCCAAATGCCTCATGTGCTTTGAGCAGGACGAGTAGGTACCAGTCGGATCTGGGTGATGGTCACTTGATAGATGTAAAAAATATCCTCGAGTACTTGAGAAGAACTATGTTATCAATTCCCAATTTATAGAGGTGGGGAAGAGTTAGTTGTAAAGGGTTACATTGATGCAAACTCTCAAACCGACAAGGACGCTTATTTTTTTTTGATAACCCAGGAGACTCTTAAGGCTTGCGCCAAGCAAGGAATAAGGTATCCGATTTCGATACCGTTTCGACAGCACGGAAACCGAAATTTATGGAAATTTCGACAAAAATTTCGATAAATGCAATTGTGCCCGTTTCGACGCCAAAATGAACGAATTAATTTATGAAATTTTACAGGCGTGATCTCTACACCTAAATGCATTGTTTTATGCAATAAAATTTTATGTGGGGGTAGGTTAGGGAGGGGTCCTTCATGTGGGAGGTAAGGGAACTGTCCTGTTTATTGAGGATTTCGATGACAAAATGTAGGAATTAAGTTATGTAATTTTGCAGTTATGAGCTATATACATGCATGTACTTATTTGTGCTATAACATCACATATTCGATATGTAGGGCGTCCCCCACACATTTTACTTGGGTTGATAGTTTGTTGTTGATATTGACTCGACAGTCAACCATTTCATTGGCCCTAAGAACATTAATGCAATGTTTCCAAGTAAAATCATTATTTTTTGGTGTATTTGGCTTCCTAGGACCCTCATTGTCTAATAAACCACCACTAGGATACATGTTGTCCGCATTGAAGAAAATAAAATATACATAAAGCATGCATCATATTAGTATTTGATAATTTGAGTAGCAAATATTAGGGAATGCAATGTAATTATGATATATTATAGGTATATGCTATGCATTGTAATAAATGGTGAAATAACCCCAATCCCCCTTTAGTCCTATTCAAAAAACAACAATAACATAAATGATTGCAATTATCGAAACTTCCATCGAAATTTCCATCGAAATTTTTCAATTTGTGTACAAAAAACCTCGAAATTGGCGAAATTCATCGAAACTGTCGAAATTTTTGTCGAAATTTCGATAAATGCAATCTTGTTGCCAGTTTCGATTGAAATCGGTATAGTCGCATGTTTCGGTACTAGATGCTACCGAAATCAGTATTTTGGGGCGAAATTTTGGTGATTTCGCCGAAACCTCATTCCTTGGCGCCAAGCCCAACCTGGGGAGATCAACCCCATCCCGTAAGGAGCATAGCCCATTAAGTCGCGTAGAGGCCGACTGCGCTACGGGAGAAACAATTCCGAACGGTACCACCAGGGAGATTTGAACTTGGGACCCTTCATGAGGGGGCCCGTGCTGCGACCACCTGAGCTACTGCTCGCCGGCGACAAGGACGCTTATCATTCGCAATCAGGAGTTGTGTTTTCCCTAAATGGTGGAGATGTAAGCTGGAAGGGTCCCGAGCTAGAAAATAGTAGTTGATTCTACAATAGAGGTCGAGTATATTGCCACATCCAATGCAACAAAGGGAGCAATATGGATGAAGATGTTCATTAGTGAACTAGGTTTTAGAATGCGCGAAGCGGGAAGCGTGCTGATTGCCCCCCTTGAAGCGAGAAGCGGGAAGTGGGTTTTAAAACGGACTAAAGCGGGCACTTTTTGAAAAAACGGTATGCATTGTTTCAAAAATGGTGAAAATTTTACTGACTGCCATACTACTAACATAAAGAAATATTACTCAACAATCAAGCATTATAAATGATATTTCATTACATTAGAATGACTTTCATGGATTAAAAAGGGTCCCAATTATAAAAGTAAATGGTTACAAGCTAAAAAACACTCAAACATCAAACAAAACCTATTGTCCTCACTCCTAGAATAAGTAAAAACAAAGCCATCATGTAAGATGCATTGAGTATGTATGAATCATATTACCTTCAATTAATAATTAGGCTTTACCACCAACCTAGAATATAAGATTCGTTACAAAATTCAAAAGAAATTAGAATATGTAGGCACTAGGTACACATGCAGTGTGTTATAGTACAATGAGAATCATTACACGTGGAAGCAATAATGGAGCGTGGTGAATGCGTACTGGAGTGAAGCGTGTTGAGTCAATTACGTCAATCACAAATGTTGATTATTAATCACTAACAAAGAACTAGTACACAAAAGACGTTGTATATAAAAATCTGAAGCAAGATGTTTAACTTAAGAGAAGCGGCCAGTTAAAATAATAACATGCCTACCCACTTTGTATAGCCTCTGTTTTTGTTGCTTGCTTCCCCTTCGTTAGTCTTGACGTCTCAAGGAAGGGTGACCGACTAGGCGCTTGTAGACTCTAGGCGGACTCTAAGGATGCAACTTCTCCTCCTTTGGAGATGTCCCTTTGGTCGCCAAGGATCGACTTGTTTATCTCCAAGCGACTGCCGTTGCTGGTTTGTCTTGTCCAGTCATTGCTGCTCCTTTTATGGACAGATGTGGGCACCAAGGATCATGGATGGATTCCCACTCCCAATCGAAAACCAAAAGGCTTACAAAAACCATTTCCTAGTGGCATTATTGCCATCAACCTCTAACATCTTCTATTGGGAATTTGATGGGATGTTGGGTTTAAGGGGCGATGTAATCGAGTAATCAAATTGACAATAGGTCCGCACTTTGCCTGAAAGCAGTTGAGACGGGCCGCTAAAGCGGGCACAATTAAGTGGGTCGAGGCGGGGATTTTTGCTTAAAATGTCCGCTTTAGTTCAATCCACCTCAACACCCGCCTCAGCCAAAAAAACAATGGTTGCCCCTTCCACTACGCTTAAGCGGGCCACTTTTTTAATCACTGTTAGTGTACTTGGGGTGCTTCCGACAATAGAAAATGCAATAGAGCTTTACCGCGACAATGATGGAGTTATTGCACAAGCTAAAGAACTCAGATTGCATCAACAAACACATATTGAGGTGTTGCTATCTCTCATCCGTGAGATTATACAACGATGAGATATTAAGATTTGCAAATAACTGACAAAAAGCAACATTGCTGATCTCCTAACAAAAACACTTTCACAGCAAAAGCATGCTGGTGATGTCAATTCACTTGGAATTAGATTCATGAGTGATTGACTCTAGTGCAAGTGGAAGACTGTTGGTTGTATGCCCTGAGACTCTGAGAGCCATCATGTCATGATTGTAATTGGGATACTTTGTACTTGAATTGATAATTTATAAAAGGTGCAATTTCTCTTATTATGTTTGTTTCAATATTAAGATAATGAATAAACGTGATGATGTCCTAAGGATGATATGACTCAATGACATAGTTTGGGTTAAGGACCTGAACATGAGATCATATATATAATGTGAGTACTCATGTATGGTAAGTGATGACTATGTCTCTTTAGTCATGATATTGGATTATCAACTTAGATGCATGAGTACTTGTTAGATAACAAGTTGTACAAAACAAACCTACCTTGAAATTGACACATGAAAGTCATGTAGTGACATGTCAAAGTTATATTTCAATGTAACAATAGTGTTTGTGATACCTAGACTTGAAGTCAGTAAAGTAATCACAACTCGGTCTATGTGCTCTGACCACTAGCTCGACGTGCTCTAAAATACGAGTTGCCAATAAGGTAGTGATTGGGTGTAATGTGACACTTGGGGACAACTGAGAGTGATGTAGATGGAATTTTTCCCTCCATTAGGAGTGATATCCTGACCACTTAATAAGCGAGACTATGAAATGCATGGTTATGATCGTTTAAGTCAATATATGATAATGAGCTCACAATATCTCGAGCAGTCTGCTTTACCTCAAGGAACAAAGATTGAAAGTTAAGAGGATGACATTCGATGCCTTAGTTTCAATCTTGATATCTGTGACAAAGGGATTATATGGTCATGACAACATTGATCACTGTTATAGGTTGTAGTTGCTCTCCAACTCATTCCTATTACTTGGGTGGTAATGATGTGGCTAGACACTGCTCTTTGCTTGTGTTGTTTTTAACATTACTACCATCTTAATTAGAAACCTTCCAGGTCACCCGCATAAGGATTCATAATAGAATTGAAGTTCACATTTAAACATATGATTATAATGGTTTTTGTCAGATGGTAAGTAAAAGGTTAATCGATATTATTGACAAGCGACAACCTTGCTCCTATGTGGGAAAACAAGGAAGCGTATAGACTCAAACTAAACCCTAATGGGCCACGGGCCCATAATACAAAGAGACTAAATTACATAAACAAACTCTCTAACAAGCAGAAATCTTCATAAAAAGTAATACCATGATGGAAAAAATCCATCCAAATTTGCACTAGTAAGTTGCAAGAAAATAGTGGTTTCTTCTTAAAGTTAATACGCTTGCATGACAACAAGGGAGCAGCATCGCCGTCTAGGCAGTAGAGTAGCAGGCTTAAGCAGCAACAACGAGTTGTCTAAGGAAAGCAATGATTGGGGTAGTTCTTAGCAAGAAAGCGGACGACCTTTCGGGTGATGAGTGGCTAGAGGCTAGGTGCCAGGTATAGCCAACAACAGTAGATGGGCGACAATGGCAGAAGTGCTAGAAAATGAAGGGGCGACGACGACAGACGTAATAGGTGTTGCGGAAGGAAGCAACACGACAACATGAGAGTAGTGCGGCGACGTGATTAGAAGTGGTGGCGGTAAGGTAGTGGGAAGCCGTAGTAGTGACAAGAGATCTCCTGGGCAGCAGAGGGGCGGACCGACGACACTTGAGCAGGGGTTAGCCGCGGCGCTGAGGTTGAAAGCAACAAGGGGCCAACGACGACGGAGGGTGGCTGGCAGGGCTGGGTGGCTGTAGCAGAACAATACGACATGATGATGGCAGCAACGACCGGAGGGGGGGAGAAAGGCTACGGGCAAGGAGCAATAATAAGACAAGGATATGAAGAAACAATGAAAACTTATGGAACAACCAGCGGGCATGGAAGGTTTCCTCAAAGTTGTCAAAATTTTGCTCGGAATTTCAATTTTGCCAGCATCTTCAACAAAATGCTATGACTGTACCACTATGTCGAAATCAGGGAAACATTTTGTCGAATTTTGAAATTTCCCCAGGATACAGTCTAGTTTACTTATCTTCCATATAAAGGAACCTCACCTATCCCCATATATATTTTTATTGCATATGATGCATATAGGTGTAGAGCCCATGCCTGTGAAATTTCATGACTTAATTCATTCATTTTGGCATCGAAACGGGCATGGTTGCATTTACCAAAATTCTTGGATTTCAATAAATTTTGATTTCCATGCTATCGAAATGACATCAAAGTCAGAAACCTCCTTCCTTACCTGTGGGCAGTCGACCCACAAGAAAGAAGGCTAGCCACCCGTTGGATACATCTCCTTCTCTTTTCTGTCTCTCACGCCTAGGGTTTTGGATCCTGCTCTGATACCATGTCAAAAAGTAAGGAAAAGACGACAGATTAAGGGCCAACATCTACTGGTGGTGCTTTTTTTAGGCGGGGAAGGGATTAGCGGCTCGGCAAGATAAAGCCACTCGTGGGATTTAGGTAGAGTAGCGGGTAGGAGGTGGCGGCGGGCAGGTGCTAGCGGCGGCACAAGGGCTGGAGGATATGGGGGTGGTTAGACGGTAGGGGGAAGAGGTAGAACAAGGGCGGAAGACGCAGGGAAACAAGATTGCGAAGAGCAGTAGATAGGCAGCGACGCTGGAAGTGCTAGAAAAAAATAGCAGAAACCATGGAACAACCTGCAGGCAACCGACCCAAAGGAAGAAGGGTGGCCACCTGCGGGCTACATCTCCTCTTTTCTCTCTCTCACGACTAGCGTTTTGGATCCTACTCTAATACCATGTTCGAAAGTGAGTAGAAGGCTAATCAATGTAAATTTAAGACACAACCCTGCTCCTATGTATAGGAAAACAAGGAAGCTACAGACTTAAACTAAACCCTAATGGGCAAAGAAGTACTTGGGCCCATAATACAAAGAGTCTAAATAACATAAGTAAACTCTCTCTAACAATTCTGAATCATGAACATGCTAATTAACCCTCTGATTGGGCGATCAAAATGTCTGATCCGCCAATTAGATTAATTTGGACACTAGATCAATGACTGTTAATTGGTCAACTGAGTTTTCCACTGTAATTACGCGATCGGCCGATCACAATGTTCAAAATTTCATCGAAATCGGCAAACTTTTGTCAATTATTTTGATGCTGACAGCCATCAAACATAGAAAATGGCCTTACATATTTATACGCAGGGAATTTCACCAAAGAAAAGTAAATCTCGATTGTTTTTTTTTTGAATTCTGATTAAATTAGGTAAATTTCGATTAAAAAAGGCCCATTTCGTTCGCGTTTCGGCAAAATTTTGAGAAACACATTATTATTTTGAGAAACGGGGTACATGTCTCCAGATTTTACTATATGATTCCTTAGGGTTTTTAGGGATAATGTAAGTTATGTTTCTTCTCTTCTTAGCCTAATTCTACCTTTCACTCATATTTCTCCCACTTCTGTAAAGATCTACAAAGGAAATATTTAAAAATGGATGTGGGAGTTATATCTATGGCTATGATGACCCACTAGCTTTTATTTCTGAGGTCACATGATTTGTAATGATAATGCGCAGAATTAGTATGACCACCGAGATAGTTTGTCAAAGTATGGAATCAGCTTATACTCCCCTTCACAACCACTCTTTATTCCTCAGTCTTCAATATCCAACTGATTTAGAGGGACAACACACAATAGAAAGTATTCAGCATCAAATCCAATTTGACATGATGTCAATATTCTCTATTTCTAACTTGAAGAAGATGGTTCCCCCTGAAATATAGGTTTGTAGTTTGGGGCGCATCCTGTTTGATTGAATGCTTGTTTTCTTTCCTGTCATCTTGGTCCAAAGTAGCTGCATTATATTCTATATGAGACTCATGTTTATTATACAGGAAACCCTAGAGCATATGGAAAAGGTCTGAGAACCTCAAACACGATCATTAGATTACTAAGGGGACATAACTAGAACTGCACAGTTCTTCATGTATGCTAGCAAAAATTATTGACCAGCTTTGAAATTGGAAGAGCCCTTTATTGCAATATTATTCTCATCCAATTTCACCCAACTTTGTTGGGGATTTCAGATTTGCCACAATACGGCTTATCAATTGGGTCTTTAACATTCTAAGACAACTTCTATGTGGTTCAGCCAAGAATTCTAAGTGGACACAATGAGCCATTTTGACTCGAGATAAGCTGCTATCTTCCTCTGCATTATTAATTATCTCCTTGAGTCTGCTATTTTTTTTTCTTCAAAAAATGAGGGGTTGGGGGAGGGTGATCGGTAAGGATTTCTATAATTGTTCACAGCTACCCTTTTAACCAGTAAGGAGTCATTTTATGGTCTTCATTTTGCCACTTGGTTGAGCTAGACCACCCCATCCTCGTCAATCGAGCAAGCCTTAGCTGCCTCCCTTCAGAGACTTTTGGATTAAGCGATTGGAGAATCTCTCCCCTTTTTCTTCAAAATGTTCCAATAAAAACAAAGATGCAGATTGTTTGACTTTATGTTCTCATCAGCATGTTTCCATATGTCATAGCATAACTTTTTTTTCCAGCTGATTATGTCAAGGAGGCGGATCCCATGCTTGGACTCTTATCTAGACAAGGTATGTCTTTTCACTCTGAAATTAAATGCCAAATACAATCTCTTTGTATTGCACTATGCAATTTAACACCATAGTTGCCCATTTTCAATATCTAGGATTCTGTGCTGCTACTAAAATCAACTTGTTATGGTCGTCCTGGTATTTTTGATGTGAAAAAGAACTCTAGACTAGGTGTAGGAAATTTCCTACATCAAGCCTTCATTTCGCATTGTTACAAAGCCACTGTACATGGTGCATTTATATAGGATTCAGAATCTGGGTTGCATAGCATGTCCTTCAGAAGGCATCATGTATATGCACATCAATGGTGACATTGCAAGTTGTTCATATCATTCCAATATGGATCATGATACCTCACCATGTTTCAAAAACATTTTAAACAATGGTAATTGAATAAATATAATATACCTTTATATGTAGGCTTCCTTTCTCTTCCTTAAAACCTTGATGCAGACAATCCTAATTATTGAAATTATAAAATTAATAATGACTAAATATTATATCATTATATGCCACACGATCTCATATATAATATCCCTATTAACTTTTCTATCAATTATATTATCAAGGATGGTTCAATCCTCGACTTACCCAGCCACAACTAAGGTTCAAAATAACTCAGAAACATTCATTTCCACTTTCTCAATAACAATGAGATTATAAAGATTTCTTATACATCCATGTGATTCCGCTACACTGTACACAATTTTTCAGGACAGATAGAATTGACACACACATACATGACACAATTTTGTTTGTGTTTGTATAAATATGTATGCACATGTATAGGACAACCATCCAATGAGAGGGACATTACAGCGAGAGCATGAGAAACAGTGACCAAGATCCAACCATATGAATGTAAAGTAACACTCATTCATTTACTTCCACATGATTACTATTTGATTGGGCATTGGTTCTTTGACCATTTGTAAATTAGCAAATGACCGAACAAATCCACAATCTGTCTTTGACGGTTGTGGTGCTTGTATATTTGTATACAAAAGCCTTTATAGACTTTGTACATAGATCCCTGACCTTTTCTTACACTTAAAAAAGGGGTCTCTATACATACATATTAGCACCCCTCTTAAGCTGGAGCATACATATCCATGGAACAAAATTCGACTGAAATTGCAAATTTTCCATATCTTTTCATCTGGACATCAAAATCCACATACACAGGAAATGGGACGTAATCTTGCAAAAACTTTCTCAAGATGTGCACGTAGGTGTGTAATTTGACAAACACATGGAATATCGTAGCAAGAAAAGCTCACTTTGGGCTGTAATTTTCACTAATGGCACAAAACATGACTTCAGTTCGAGAAATTATGTTCCTAGGGTTCTTGCTGATGCTACATCTTGGGTATTTTGGCAAATTTTTTGAACCTGTTGCTTCCAGAGGCTATTTTTCTTGATTCTAAGGTATGTTTCCTCTGTCCCTAACCCATCTACGCTTCCTCCTATTCCAACCCTCATCTATATAGATCTAACGAAATACTCCTAAAACAACAAGTTCAAAGTGCTAGGTCATTTGATATTCACGTATTCTACAACAAAACTTGTAGATGTATGAAACAATGGTATCAAGGATGTAGACATACTATAATTTCAAAGTTTCTTACACATATTTCAAATTTATACGTAAAACAGCTTGAAAACTTATTTTGGGAATGTATATTCTTAGATTTATGTATAAATGACCTATGTAACCTAATTAAATGCTAATAATAGATTTAAAAAATCAATATGTTCTAATTTTGGTAAAAGCTACTAAAATAATCATAATATTTTATTTTATACCTAAGCGTAATTAATAAATAATCTCAGAGCTAGAAATTTGTAAAATATAGAAAATATAATAAAAATGGAGAATATAATATAACTAATACGAGATGATTATAACATGCAATATTACTAGTGTAGTAGTTACTACTTTTACGAGTTTGTGTTTAGTATTTAAAACTGAAATTCTTAATACTTCTTAGTTATTACTTATTAGTTATTACATATTACTTAGTAGTTACTAGTGAGTACTACTTCGTACTTACTACTTACTAGTTACTACATAATATTAAATTGGTAGTCACTACTTAGTAACATAGGTAATATAAGCTGTAAATTTTTAGTTCGTAACTTGTCATTGTATATTTTCAGTTCTAAGCTATAATGTAAGTTTGTAACAGTCCACAAACATGATAGTTGTGTTCATTTGTGCATTCACTCATCAAGACATAGACCCATCCGACCTCTAAACATATAAATTTATTATATAATCAGTCTAGTGTGTTCATGTCTAAACATTGTCTTTGCAAAATTTGATAACTTAACTCCTTCAATTTTCCATCGAAATTGTCATCGAAATGACTGTCAAAACAATCCAGCTTCTTTCTTCACTTACACATGTTGGAGACTCCTACATATCCAATATAAATTATTATTGCATATATAAGTGGATCTTGGCGTTTAGATAATCTTTGCATATTTTACATGGTTTAATGCGCTCATTTTGATGTTGAAATCGTTACAAACTTAAATATCATAAATTCTGAGGAAAATTCTGTAAATTTATATTTCTGGGCCATTTGAAATGACGTCAAAATCAGGAATTAGTTCTATATATCATGTGTCCATCAATGTTCAAAATTTCCTCAGAATTGGCAAAATTTTGCCAATTATTTTGATGCCAACAGCCATCGGACATAGAAATAGCATTCGATGTCTGTACGTAGGGAATTTCTCCAGAAAAAAATAAATTTTAATAGGGTTGTTTTGAATTTCAACGAAATTAGGCGAATTTTGATGAAAAAGGGCCCATTTTGTCTGCATTTCGGGGAAATTTTGAGAAACACAAATGTTATTTTGAGAAACGGGTACGCTGTCTGCAAATTTTACTATATGATTCCTTGGGTTTTGAGGGGCAATCTAAGTTATGTTTCTTCTCTTAGCCTAATTCTACCTCTTTCTCCTATTTCTCCCACTTCTATAAAGATCTACGTAGGAAATATTTAAAAATGGGTGTGGGATAAATATCTATGGCTATGAAGACCCACTAGCTTTAATTTCTGAGGTCACATGATTTGTAATGATAGTGCACAAAATTAGTATGACCACCGAGATATTTTGTATCTATGCGGTTATAATCACACATCTAACTACATGAATGTCTCCTATAGGCTTTAGCTACAAAAGCATACGACCAAGAACAAATCTTGACTTAATCCACGACTATGCATTTTGTCACTAGTAGGCACATGTAGATTAATTCTGAGACACATCTATGCGTGTATAAAACAAAATAAATTGGAGCCAATATGTTGATAGGTATAATCAACAAGGAGGATGACAACTATCATGGTTCAACTAGATACATAAGCCATAGTTGTCTCATGCTTCCTCAATACTCATTCACATACCACTACAACATTGTTGATGTACTACGTCCTGTCATCCTACGTAGAAGTCCTACCACCCTAGATCATGCAATGTTTCCATAAATTTGTGTCTTCTATATATTGTACTTGCAAATTATAATGACTTAATTCATTCATTTCACCATTTAATTTGACCTAAAAATCCCCACCAAAATCTCCATGGATAAAGTTTAGCTTCTTTCACTCACACATTAGGAGCCCACCACCTCCACACATCTAATATGAAATATTATTGCATATTTGAGTAAGTGTACATTAGTAGATCATTTTGGTTAACTTTTGTTAATATTTGTCAAAATTTTTTTATCCGTGGCCACCAAAATGGTGTTGAAATCCGACATTTTCTTCCTTGGTGTCCATGTTGTTACATAAGTGTTGGACCTAACTAACCATTTAGGGACTGTTAAAGTGTCTATATTAGTCTATTAGTTAAATAGGCTAATTAGTTTAGTGGGCCTTTATATTCCAGCCCGTCTAGTTTAGATTACTTGGGTCCTAAGTAATAGGGCGTCTCTCCTCTCCTATATAAAGGAGAGGTCGTCAGTCTTTGTATCCAATCTATTCTATTCAATCAATCTTTTATATTTTAACAAGGACTTTGTTGACAAATCAACTAATTGATCTTATGATCTGGCCGGTGACAACTGAATCAACTTTTCCTTATTCATTTCATTAAAAAGACAATTGACTTCAATGTGTTTAATTCTCTGATGAAACACACGATTCTGCGCAATGTGGATGACAAACTGTCTGTCACACTTCAAGTTCATTGGAGCTTTCTGCATAAAGGTAAGCTCCTCTAACAAGTGGCGAATCCATAGTAACTCACATGTTGCTAGGGCCATCTCTCTGCATTGGTTGCTACTAAAGTCTACTTTTCCAGGATACCAAGTTTCCTCCCAGAAATGCACAGTAGTCAATAATAAACCTTATGTCAATACTGGTCCAATTCAATCAACACCTGATAATTCCTACTTGTATAGATGTCCATGATTCTAATATAGAAGTCCCTTGCTCGGAAACTTCTTGAGATACCTCAAAATGTGCATCACAACCTCCATATGACATGTGCATGGCTTATCTCTGAATTGACTAACAACACCTGGTAGCAAAGGCAATGTCGGGCCAAGTGATAGTTAGATAAATCAGTTCCCCAACAAATCATGTATATCTTTGCGGATCATCAAGTAACCCCCTTACTATGTGGACAATTTGAATTAATGATCCATTAGAGTATCAGTAGGTTTGGTTGGTTCAGTGAGAAGATCTAAGATATACATCCTTTGTGAGATAACTATCTCAAACTTGGACTTGGCAACTTCGATCCCCAAAATATATTTAAGACTCGCCAAGTCCTTTGTTTGAAAAAGGCCTTGCAAAAAGCTCCGTAAGTGTTCAATGCCAAGGTTTTAAAGCGTGTGAGGCCCATCGAGGCATTTTTGTCTCAGCGAGGCGAGGTGTGAGCCTCAAATTGTACAAAGGCATACATATAAATATATATATATATATATTTAGATATATATATATATATATATATATATATATATATATATATATAATATACATATATGTATAAGCATATATATATATGCACATACATAATCCCATATATTTATATATGAATACATATATGTACATATACAAATTTACATATACATATAGACACATACATATGGTCATTTGTGCATTATATATATATATATATATGTATAGAGAGAGAGAGAGAGATGGATGGATGGATGGGGGGGGTGGGCGGACTATTACAAGTACACACCTATATATTGATACATATCTACACATACAAATATAGTTATAATTATACACATGGATATACACACACCAGAGTATGTGTACATACATGCAACATATAATGATATAACTAGTAACATATCAATAGTTGTCAACAAACAAACATACAGATACATAAATATGCACATATATATTTATATACTTACATGGCCCCTATTAAGCCCAAAATAGGATAATATAGTCTTTTTTTAGACACATAGTCTGCGGCTTACACCTCACAACCACCTCAACGCCTCGATGCACCTCACATAACTGAGGCGCACGCCTCTCACTATAGATTGAGACTGAAGCCTCGAGGCATACTGAAGACCGCCTCGCCTCGAGGCGTACGCCTCTTAAGCCTCGAGGCACATTTTTTTAAAACCATGGCCATTGAGTTGCACACTCACAGAACTCGATTGATCCCTGCATTGAGCAAAACTGATTTAATCGTGTGGTCGAATTTCATCCAGGATAAATTTGACCGGTGATTCAAATTGACTTTGTCGCATAGTGCAATCCGTCGAGTTATCTTTATTAATACTCGACCCAATGCACTGTACGGAAGTGTAGAAAAAGTGATTCTAGCTGTTAGAGTGTTGCAAAACTTGAAATTATATCCGTCGTAGCCCTCAAAACGGCTAGAAATTGTTCCTTATTGCTCCTACCCTCTAGTTGACACCTCCAACTATAAATAGGACCTTTTGGAGTTCATTCCAAGGTTGCTCCTTAATGCTATTCAATCTCCTAGCTATAGTTGAGTGCATCCAGTCCACTTGAGCCCCTTTCTCTCTTTGTGTGGATACCTCACCAAGGTCTTACCCACTCTTCAGGTTCGGTCGAGTTGCACACTCACATAACTTCACTGATCCCTGCACTGAGCAAAACTGATTTAATCATTCGGTCGAGTTTCATCCAGGATAAATTTGACCGATGATTCAAATTGGCTTTGTCGCAGAGTGCAATCGGTCAAGTTATCTTTATTTAAATTCGGCCGAATGCACTGTACGGAAAGTGTAGAAAAAGTGATTCTAGCCGTTAGAGTGTTGCAAAACTCGAAATTATATCCGTTGCAACCCTCGAAACGGCTAGAAATCGTTCCTTAGTGCTCCTACCCTCTAGTGGATACCCCCAACTATAAATAGGACCTCTTGGAGTTCATTCCAAGGTTGCTCCTTCATGCTATTCAAGCTCCTAGCTGTAGTTGAGTGCATTCAGTCCACTTGACCATGGCCATGCCCTTAATCATTGGTAATAACAATATCATCATCATATATAAGCATGGAGCCAAAACTCTGTCATCTGTAGAACATTGAATGTTCCATGGCACATCTCTAGAGTCCAAACTTTGAAAGAGCAATGTTGAGTTTTTCAACTAGGCACGAGGTGACTGCTACAGTTCTTAGAGAGACTTGTAGCATTTGACTCTTCATGAGAAACAAACCTAGGTTGGTTCTCCATGAATTTCCTCATCTAGATCACCATACAAGAATGCATTTTTAATAATAAGTTGGTGCAGATGCCAAGATGGCTAGCACCTAAAGTCAATAACATGCAAACACATGCCATCTTTTCCAAGGAGAGAAGGTTTATGAATAGTCCTCACCATCATAGTATTAAAAAACCTGCCTTGAGGCTCTCGAGGCTTACGCCTCATTGCCCGGGACTGAGGCTTACACCTCAAAATGTCTGAGGCTCGCCTTACAACATTGAGGCTTAGCTGAGGCGCATGCCTCGGTTATGTATACTAATGTCTTATGTTACCCACCAACTTTTATACTTTTAAGATTATTACAAACATTTACTAAAAGTTTTCTATTAATTGTTGTCGTAGTTACTTATCATTTTCTTATAATTGAATTTATCATTATTATTTCTATGAGTAAGATCTTTCAATCTTCAAGGTTAAATTTGTCTTTGTTTGCTATTTTTTTTTATTTACTGTGTCGGTGAATTTCATTTTATTGTGAAGTAATTTTGGTTCCTTGTTCCTAATAATTCTTAAATGGATATAATATTACAATCATTGGTACTCATTATTTGCTGAATATTTATTATAGTATCGTAATAGTCTTTGATCTCTATTTAATCTTATTAAGTTACTGAAATCATTTCTATTTAGTCTTGGTTTTGCTTGTATATACATATTTATAAATTACGCACACATATATAATATATATACACACATATATATACACATATATGCATATAATGTATATGTATGTATATACATTTAAATATTTAATAATTTATCACGCCTCGTACATATTTCAAGGCTTACACCTCAAATGCCTCGAGGCTTACGCCTTGCCTCTTTGAGAGAAAAACGCCTCGTTACACCTCACACACTTTAAAACCTTGCTCACCATAAAACTAAGTTTAGCCCTTGTCTACCAAATGCATCTTAAGCTGATCAAATCATCCATGTCGTCGACGCTCTAGGGTTTTTCATCGGCCAAGTCTTGGTTATTCTACTATGACAACACTTCAATCTTCTAGTATTGAAGCATCTTGGATTATGTGCACATTTGGTTATGTCGGTCTGATACACCTATCTTTTGTAGAAGATCATTAAGTCGACTGCGTCAACAATGTTTCCTTGTCCGTCTGTGCCCTTTCAAGCACGTTGATGTTTGTCCATGCCATGACAATCATGTTGATGTTCGTCTGTGTCCTTTCAAACTTGTTGATGCTCGTCCGTGTTCTGTCAAACATTTTGATGCTCGTCCATGCCATGTCAAGCATGTTGATGTTTGTCTATGCCATGTCAAACACGTTGATGTCCGTCCATGTCCCATCAAGCATGTTGATTGTCTGCTACAACGTAGTCTTCATGTGGCACATATCTTGGAAACTACTTCAACGCCAGTAGCAATTGAGTCCGTGGACTGAGATGATCTTCGCTTGTTCCTTCAACATACTCTAAGATACAACCTCCAACCTAGTTAAAACTCCAGATGTTTCAAAGATTCAATGTTTGTCATCTCTCTCAAAGATCTGATATTGATCAATCTTAGGGGAAGCTTCAAAGTCAAAGATGCCAAAAATATTAAAATGTGGGGGGAGTGCACATGTTGTGCCAAGTCAAGGGGATATATCATGTTTTAGTCATAACTTTTTTTTCTTCTCTATATCTTATTTTTGTCTGTTATTAGTGAGACTAATTGTCTTATTATTGAGATAATAAAAAAAGAGTACAATGGTTCTCTTTTATAAGACAAGAGAAAGACACATGGTTTAGATATAACCAATATGGGATAAAACAAGACAAGGAAAAGAGAGAAATAGACTAAGTAAAAACACAGGAAAGTCTATATACTGATACTCCCCCTCAAGCTGGAGCATAGATGTCAATCATGCCCAGCTTGGATGTCATATCAGTGAAGCGCTTCTTCGGAAGAATCTTTGTGAAGATATCAGCAATCTGCTCATCAGTATGAATGTAAGGGGTAGAAATCTGACCAGATAGAACCGCCTCACGAACAAAGTGACAGTCCACTTCAATATGCTTCGTGCGCTCATGGAAGGTAGGGTTGCTAGCAATGAAAGTGGCTGCTTTATTGTCACAATACATAGGAATAGCAGATGAATCAGAAAAACCAAAGTCCTTCAGCAGGCTCCGAATCCAGAATAGCTCACAAGTAGTATGTGCCATGGCACGATACTCAGCTTCAGCACTAGAGCGAGCAACTACAGACTGCTTCTTGCCGGGCCTAGTCACGAGGGCCTGTGACCCATGTGGGGGCATCAAAGTGGTTTGGATAATTTAGACCAAGAGGTGTGGGCGCGGTGGGCTTTGATGAAAGAGTGCCTGAAGTCCCAGTTGAGAAAAATCTCCTGGTGTTGCTGACAAGGCTTAGGGGGAGGGCCCGTCTTTGACCCTCGCAAAGCGAGGTTGATGTTGAACCCTGAACAGGAAAGTCTATATACTAATATCTGTCACCCAATCTAGGCATGTGATTCTCCCATGCTCCAGCTTGCGGGGGAGTCTTAGAATTATAAGTCATAACATATAGGGGCCGAAATCTGTAGGCCCATATAGAGTCTAATCATATAGAGTTTAGTCAGGACTAGAAGTTTCTAGAATCACGAGTCATGTCCACCTCCTATATGAAGTTGAGAGGTCTCTCTTGTACAACAACACTATGAATATATTGTATAATCATTATTCCCTACAAACCCAACAGTGATCTTCTGTGTGGTTTGTGCGACCAAAGAAGTTACATGATTGGTTACCAGTAGGAGGTTGTCTACGTCCAAATTCAAGCAAAGAAGGACCACGTCTAGGACCATTGGAAGAACGACCTCAACCTCGATTCTTGTCTACTCAACCTCGACCACATCCCCGTTCCTGTCTACGACCTCGACCAAAGTCACCAGAGCAAACTGCAAGAACATAATTGTCAGAGGAAGTAGAAGGTATCAATGACATGAATGGAAGACATTGGACCCGCTGGAGTTTATCCCGTAGAGTATGCAAGGGAGTACTAAATAAGATTTGAGCAACAAGTCTAGAGAAGGTATTAGGTAGTCCAGTTAAAAAATTGAACTAACCTGAGTTTATTGCGTTGGCGCTAAACTGTTTTGATGTCAGAAATAAGAGGATGATACACCTCACGCTCATCCTAAATAGGCTAGCACTGGTTGTAATAATCCTCCATAGATACTTCACTCGAGTGTCCTTTTTACGTAAGATGCTTCAAAATCTCAAAGTCCTTCTTCGGGTTCTGTTGGTGAAAGTACAGTAGTACACATGTAAGAGTTAATCCCACATGGCTTTAACAGTCTCGATGCGAAGTGAGACTGGCTGATCTCGGTTTGACATTGTTAACCATCCACATCGTTGTTGGATCACAAGGGCTCTAGAGGGGGGTGAATAGCGCCAAAAACACTTACACAAAACTTGTTAGACCTTCAAGTTACTTCAACTAGGCTGACACAATTGTAAATAGTGAATTTGATGACAATCTAAACATATATAGCAAGGATGAGAGAGAGCACTAGAACAAGCTATTTAGAGTGGTTCCACTCTCCAAATTAGGAGAGAGTCAATCTACTACCTAGAGAGGTCAAACTCTAGGATTTTGCAACCTATGTATACTTATATTCTATTATAAGACATACAATTGACCTTCCTTTTCTGGGACAAGGATACCCAACTTTCCTTTGAGGTCAAGGGAGCCAATAACCTTACAACCAAGAACTTACCTACCCAAGAGCTAGAGTCTTCTACCTCACCAAGGTCTTACCCACTCTTGCAAGCAGCTGGATACCTTCGCCAAGGAGATCCCCTCTTCACACCGAGTCTTTTGCCTCTAAGGATTTACCCACTCCACTCTTGGAACTTCAGCCTTGTCCTCCTCCTTCACTTGGAGGAGCTTTTTGCACCTTCTTCTACAGCTTGAAGAAGCTTGCACCTTCTCCTTCACTTGAAGAAGCTTTCACCAACTTGATCTTGAAGAAAGGAGTTGGGAAAAAGGAAGCTTTGAGAGATTTACAAGTTTACAATGAAGTAACTCTCTCACACATCCTATCTCACTCATACATACATTTTGATTTGCAAATAAGAGAAAGGGGCTCAAGTGGACTGGATGCACTCAACTATAGTTAGGAGCTTGAACAACGTGAAGGAGCAACCTTGGAATGAACTCCAAAAAGTCCTATTTATAGTTGGGGGTGTCCACTAGAGGGTAGGAGCACTAAAGAATGATTTCTAGCCGTTTTGAGGGTTGCAACAGATATAATTTTGAGTTTTGCAACACTGTAACGACTAGAATCACTTTTTCAGCACTTTTCGTATAGTGTATTCGGTCGAGTTTTTATAATGATAACTCGACCGACTGCACTATGCTACAACCAATTTGAATCATCAGTCAAGTTTATCCTAGATGAAACTCAACCGATTGATTAAATCATTTTTGCTCAATGTAGGGATCGATCGAGTTTTGTAGGTGTGCAACTCGACCGAACCTAAATTTTCTCAAAATCTAGTAAGGGGATCAGTCGAGTTATCATAGGTAAAACTCGACCGAAAAACTCCCTGTAATGAATTTTGGAAAATGTCATTAAAGTGATTAACCGTTTGAATTACGTGCTCCTGATTTTTTCTCATCTTAGTTACAAGTCATTACATCAATACAAAAGATTACAAAAATCATCCTACGGGTTTTAGGGTGTTTTCCACAAAAGTGCATTGCATAGCTTTTGACTTGAACTAGATCAAGCTAGGTCTTGATGAATTTGATACTTTTCATGTACCTAATGCTTGAAATCAATCTCAAGTAGACACATTAGATACATATGAATGGAATGGTATGTTAAAATATGGACAATGTGTAATACTTAGGTCAACAATCATCACACCCACATTTTCTTCGGTCCATTGAGCAGTGGTTGTTTGTCTTTTTCATCATCCGTAGCAGAAAGAGGGTTCAAACAAAAGTAAGATAGGAATACCGCCCCTGATCTTTTACATAAAGCTCAAATAAAGCCGACCAAAGATGGTAGTTGGAGCGGTCTAGTTTCAGGTTTGCAACACAGAGTGAGCGGGTAGAATCCATAGACGCCATGAGTTACAATTTAGTGACACACATAAAAGTAGTA
Source organism: Alisma plantago-aquatica (assembly GCA_963693085.1). Classification (NCBI taxonomy): domain Eukaryota; kingdom Viridiplantae; phylum Streptophyta; class Magnoliopsida; order Alismatales; family Alismataceae; genus Alisma; species Alisma plantago-aquatica. The sequence continues at coordinate 653,106,918 of OY856412.1, read as the reverse complement.
GCAGTGTGATACAACACACCAAGAAGCAACAATAACAGACGATCCAGATTACTGGATCATAGAAATTCAAATAGGGGTAATAATGAAAACAAGGAGAACCTATGCTACAATGTGATTCTTACTTCACCGTGTGGTGTCAGCAGAGGAGAAGTGGCAACTGGAAGGGAAGGGAGATAGGGATGACAGGTGGCAGCATGGAAGGGAAGGAGGCAGGAGCAATAGAGGGTGGGGGTTGGTGGCATGGAGGAGGGAGGGAGGTTTGGTGGGAGGGGGGAGTCGAAAACGGCGTGGAGGGGGGGCATAGTCACAACTTTGATATTCGGGATACGCACGACTGAGTCGAAAAATCTGGAATTCGGCAATTATGCAGGAAATTGGGGTAAAAAGTGGTCAACGTACGATGAAAATACAGTCAATGATCCAGGAAAAATTCGGAGGATATATACATAATTCCATATATTACAGACAACTTGTATGTATATATATGTTTTGCACACATATATGTACATATATATTGCATACATATATCTATAGCTATACATACATATGCATATACATATATTACATACAAACATGTGTTGACACATAGACACTCCAACTAGGTTAGAGTCTTAATCAATATAATAGATATACATATACATATATTACATACAAACATATGTGCTGACACATATATAGACACTCCAACTAGGTTAGAGTTTTAATCAATATAATACGAGAAAAGAACGTATAAAACGTGAAAAGACATTAAACGTGAATAATTTGCGAATAATAGGAGAATAAAACGTAGTATTCAGGAATTGGGATTTATTTGGTACGTCTAGCGAAAAATTCGCGTTTTAAACCCAACTTTTCAAATAGTCGGAGTATTTTGTGACTATGGAGGGGGGTGAGGGAAACTGGGAGAGAAAGAAGGGGGAAGTGGCAAGGTTAGATGGGGAAAGGAAGCGTTATGGTTGGTGAGGAGAAAGAATGGAGAGGCTAAGGCATAACCTTCTGATGCTGTATAGAATTGGATAATCTTTATTTGACGTGTCAAACCATTACAAAGCTCTTTTTTATAAGACAAGAGAGTAAGTAGAAAACAAAAATAGTAGATATGAGATAAAAGAAAAGGCTAAAGATAAATACAAGTCTAAAGCATAAAAAAACATAAAGCATATATGTGAATAGTAGTGTATTGGGTTGCTCTAACAAGTGAACTTTATGCTCTAGGTAACTACTAATTCTGTTTCATGTGTTGCTAGTTATTCTTCTTGCTGAAATGATTGATATATCAATCTCTTTTTTCTACTTAGGCCTGATACTTTAATTGTTAACAGGTAAATATTGCCTTGTGGCCTAGATTCAAGATGGTGTTTGATTTGCACCTTAATAGTTTGAGGAACGCCAATGTAAAGACACTGTGGGAAGATGATGTTCATCCTCACTATGTTATGAGACGTTATGCTGAGTTTACTGCTTCACTGGTTCATCTAAATGTTGAGTATGGAGATGGTCAGGTCAGTTGGTACGTTATTCAGATGCATGATTGTGTATTAAAAAGAAGGAATTTTATTTGTAAGTGTCATGTGATCTTCCTCTGGCTTCTAGGGCTGAATGCTGTTATGGAATTTTTGTCTATATCATTGCTGATAATTACCATCATCAAGATCTGTATATATTTATTATGTTTGCAAAGATCTGTATATTAAAGTCCTTACAAATAAATAGATAACGCCTTGAATATCTGATTGTTCTCTGTTGAACAATTTTATTCAACCGAGCTACTGTTCCCAATGTCTATTCGTAACTCGTTCTCATTAGTTCTTTTGATAATTTCCTCTTCAGCTATATTTAAATATCTGTTTTTCTCTATTTTGAAATTTTTTATTCAATCGGACTGCTATTACATGTCTTTTGATAGCCTATTCTGATAAGCTCCTTTGATGAATTATCCTCTGTAGCTAGACCTGAATTTGGAACGCTTGCGGATGGCTATAGATGATTTACTTGTGAAGCTGGCAAAATCTTTTACAAAGCCGAAGTTGCAGACTGTGTTTCTCATTAATAATTATGATATGACAATCGCCGTTTTAAAGGTATTATCAACTCCAGTTATTTGACACCATTGCTACGTTAGATTTTAGTATACATACAAGTAGCATGATAGTTCTAATTCCTGGAGTATCGTCACAGGAAGCTGGTGCAGAAGGCGGGAAAATGCAAATGCACTTTGAAGAAATGCTGAAAAGTAACACTGCTATATATGTGGTACGCTTTCTAACTGTTGATGGGTTGTCACAAGTGACATGAAAATTTATGAGCAAATGAACCGGGGAGGATCTGTTACGAAAAAGGCTCCCAAGTTATTTTAGTTTTGGGTTTTTCTAGGTTAATTCTCTTTTCCTTCCTCGCTGTTAATCACATGATAATATTACAGATATTCCATCATAAACCCCTTGTGGTTGAAAGCTAATTTCGTTTTACTCCTGGTGGATTAAACATATCAAGTTAATACCTCATTGTTAAAAACAAACTATCTACTGTAGTTTCAAAGTTTACCACCATATGGATAATATATATTGATGTAATGGTAGTTGTCTAGGCAACTAGGCAGTGGGCTCCAGGAGTATGACATCTAGCCACCTAATACCAATCTGGTCATGCGCCTATTGTTATTACTGATAACAGGAAGGAGTGAAAAAACGTAAAAAACATTATTTAAGTTCAAGCCGATATGAATCACCAGAGGTTGATGTGGTGAGGTTATTAGGAGGCAAGGAATCACCCTACCTTGGGGAATGTTGTGGGCAAAATTTAATCATGTAGTGAAAAACTAGATGTGTGGGGTCGTTGTCAGTTTCAGGATATGAAGAAAAAAATTAAAGATCTGGGACAACCACTTGGGGATATGCAATATAACCCACAGCATGGTTTGAATCTCTCTATTAATTTGTGAGGATTTGGCAAATGAACTACAATATTGGCACAAACAAGATGAAATCTTTTGGTGTGTAAGGGAAGGAGACAGTTACACTGCCTATTTTTACCATAATAGGCTTCACAACATAGGTAGAGAAATAAAATTAAGGCTTGAGAAAAAGTAACACTTCTAGAAAATTGAAGATATCATCATTTCTTATTATTAGGATCTTTTTCGTACCAGAAGTCCTGATGCTTTGAAGAAGCCTCTGGTGGCTGGACAAGCAAAGTCATTGTGGAGATAAGAGCATCCTCAGAAGTAGACATTGATGAGGCTATAATTTAGAGGGCAGTCCAACATGCACCCGAATAAAGCTCCTGATCCAGATGTGATGAAACCTTTGTTTTATCAATAGTTCTGGCTTGTTATTGGAAAGGATGTGGCTATTTGTATCAATGGGTGGTGGAAGGGTGACTAAGATCTAGAGTAGTTAAAACTTACCCTTACGGTTATGATTCCAAATACTCATAAACCTAAGGATCTTTTTTTAATAAAGGCTTCTTAGTTTTTGTAATGCTCTCTAAAAAGTTGCTTCAAAAGTTCTTGCAAACAGATTAAAACATATTGATCTGATTTTTTTTCTGAGAACCAAAGAGTTTTTTGTCCTGGGAGGATGATTAATAAACAATGCTTTAATTGCTTATGAGCTTTTCCATTCAACGAAGAGTGGTCCTAAGAGGAAGATGGGAAACCTTGCTCTAAAACTTGATATATCCAAGGCCTATGATAGAGTGGAATGGAGTTTTCTGGAATTGATGCAGATGAACCAGGGATTTAGGAAAAAATGGAGAAAGAAAATGTAGATTGTGTCTCTTTTGTAAGTAATGCTTTTGCCATCAATGGGGACAAATCAAGGAAAATTAGACCATCTGAGGCTTGCGACTAGGAGATCCTCTCTCACGCTACCTCTTTATATTATTGGATGAGGCCTTTCTGTACTTCTCTTACTCACGCTACTTATAATAATACGATCCATGCAATGCGAGTGAGGAGGAATGCAAAACGGAGGTTGCTTTTAGCGGAGGTATTGACCACTTGTTGAAAGAAGAACTAAGAAGTATGCTGCAAATTGGAGAGGTGGAATGAAAAACTTCTCTCTAAGCATGGCAAAGAGGTTTTGATCAGAGCAATTGTCCAGACAATCCCAAACTATGTGATGGATGTACTTCAACTTCCAATGGGCCTAGACAATATCCAAATCAATTGTCCAGACAATTCCAAACTATGTGATGAATGTGTTTCAACTTCTAATGGGCCTAGACAATATCCAAAGCCATTTCTCGATTTTGGTGGAGAGTGAAAGGCAGAAAACAAAAGATACTCTGGCAGTGTTGGGCCAAGTCATGTCAACCAAAAATGCAGATGGTGTGGGGTTCCTTAACATGCATGCTTTTAACCAAGCCTTATTAGCCAAGCAACTCTGGAGGCTTTTTACGAGACATGATACGTTGGCTTTCTGTCTTCTTCATGCTAGATACTTCCTCATATCATCATTGTTGGATGCATGCCGGGTGCACAACCCAATCTTCACTTGGAGTTTGTGGGGTGCTAAACCTGTTTTATGGGCTCAGTTACAAATTTGGTATTCGGGATACGTTCTGTCGAGTTGAAAAATTTGAGATTCGGGAATTATGCGCGAAATTCGGGTAAAAAGCGGTTAACATACGGTAAAAATTTAGTCAACGATTTGGGAAAAAGTCGACAAAAGATCGGAGGACTCTCACACAAACATACAATATATATATATATATATATATATATATATATATATATATATAGAGAGAGAGAGAGAGAGAGAGAGAGAGAGAGAGAGTTAGGCTAGAATACACTCGAGTGTATTCGGAGCAGAATACACTCAAGTAGTTTTTCATGATGCAATATTTTTTTCAAAAATCTAATCCGTTGATCTTCTTAAACATCTTGTGAATAACTCATATAAAAAATTTGAGCACATTTGGACATTTATTGGTCATGTTATAAAGACCACAAAAATTATGCATTTCAAATTAGTTTCGTGCGTCGATTTTGTTGCCACTGCAAGAGTAACTTACACTCATTCAAATGAACCCAAAATTTGTATTAAGCCTAGTTATATTATGACAGTGAAGATCAATGGTTTATATTTTGCAAAAAATAGTCTTAATATGCAAACACACTTGAGTGTATTCCTGTGATCTGTACACTTGAGTGTATTCTAGCCTGACTATATATGTGTGTGTGTATGTATATATATATATATATATATATATATATATATATATATATATATATATACTATATATATGTATGTATGTATTTATGTATGTATGCATACATATATTGCATAATATATAAATACATGTCTATACATCTATTGCTAGAATATATATAGTCAGGCTAGAATACATACACTTATACATACATGATACATACATACATATACATACATGATACATACATACATATATATATATATATATATATATATATATATATATATATATATATATATATATATATATATATATATATATATATATATATATAGTCAGGCTAGAATACACTCGAGTGTACGGATCGCACAAATACACTCAAGTGTCTTTGCATTTCAAGACTATTTTTTTGCAAAATGTAAACCGTTGATCTTCACTGTCATATTATAACTAGGCTACATACAAATTTTGAGCCCATTTGGATGAGTGTAAGTCACTCATCCAAGGGTAACAAAATCGACGCGTGAAACTAATTTGAAATGTATAATTTTTGCGGTCTTCATAACATGAGCTATACATATCCAAATGTGCTCAAATTTTGTGTATGAGTTGTTCACGTGATGTTTAATAAGATCAACGGATTAGATTTAAAAAAAAATATTGCATCATAAAAAACTACTTGAGTGTATTCCGCTCCGGATACACTCGAGTGTATTCTAGCCTGACTCTCTATCTCTCTCTCTCTATATATATGTGTGTGTGTGTGTGTGTGTGTATTTTCATATACACACACACATATATATAGACTCAAATTAAGTTAGAGTCTTAAATAGTATGAAATGAGTAAGTGCTTTAAAAACGTATAAAACGGGAAGAAAATGTCAAACACGAGTAATTTGTGAATAATACGGAATAAAACGAAATATACTGTGACTATGCTCAAATTGGGGATTATTCGTCCGTTTGATATGTCTGGGGAAATATTCGTGTTTTAAACACGACTTTTTCAAAAAGTAGGAGTATATTGTGACTGTTTATGGGAGGGACTTTGTAGGTGTATTGGCAATCATGATGTTAGCTTGTGGCGTGATTGATGGTTGTACAACAATTTGGACATATTAGAGAAACCTCATGAAGGTTTCCCAGGAGACATTCAAGAGGTTTGTCATCATAAATATGGAGGCTAGTGATAGGCGCAAAGACAAACCGAGTCCCTATTCCCGGCGCCTACTGTAGCAAAAATTCTAAGCACTCTTTTGAGTCAGCGTTTTCTAGAGGACATAGTAACCTGATGGCAGGATCAACAAGGTGTCTCTCAACTCGGTTGGTGTACTGGCTGGGAATTTTGGGGAGGGAAAGATTCTGCAAGACAATCTCATGTCAGCGAGTTAGATTGGAAGATCATCTGGTCCTCCCAAACTATCTCATGTTCTTTGGAGGGGCTTGCACTGGAAGTTTGGCTACTAAGGTAGATTCTTTGATCGCCATTGTGCTTTGGATGGTGCATGTCTACTTTGCATTGACGACGTGGAATCTGTGACCCGCATGACCTTTCATTGCTCTACTGCAATGACTGCTTGGTCGTGCTCGACGATTGAATATACTACGAACTAGCTTAATGAAGACTCTTTTGTTGCCTGACAACTCATTGAGCTCCTTGAACCAAATGAGTAGGACGAACCAACAACAATGACATGGGGGATCTGGACGTATTGTAATAACAAGCTATTTGGTGGAGTTAATCAGAAGGTTATCTACATTATCCAGGCATTCAAGAGCCTTATTGTAGACTATAAGAAATTCAGAATGTCTCGGCAAAACCATTGACTTCTAGCTCAACTTCAGAGGATCCTGCAGAATAGAAAAGGATTTTGTATATTAGATGATCATAACAAGTTACAAAGGACTCTCTTTTATCGGACAAGAGAGTAAGCCTATTGTTAGAGATAGGCAATATGGGATAAAACAAAAAGGCTAGAGACAAGACAAGTCTAAAGCTCATAACACAGAAAATAACAAAAAACATAAAGCAATAAAGCACAGATACTAATACTCCCCCTCAAGCTGGAACGTAGATATCAATCATGCCCAGCTTGTCAACCATGCTATAAAATCTAGCCTTTGGAAGAGATTTGGTGAAGATTTTAGCCACTTGATTAGACATATGAGTGTATGGAGTGGAGATAACACCAGACAAAACAACTTCTCTAACAAAATGACAGTCCACCTTGTGAGCAGACGAAGGGAAGCGCACGGGAGAGTTACCGCTGCGTGATGCAACATTCGTGAGATCGGCAACAACCGTCTCATGTCTTTTATAAATATGGGTAAATTACAGATGGGTACAACAGGAATAAATAAATAACATAACAAATAAAAAACACATAATAAAAGACATGTTAACACTCCCCCTCAAGTTGGAGTGTACACATCGTGTATGCCCAGCTTGCCACATAGATTTTGAAATGTTGTTGGACCCAATGGCTTTGTCAAGATATCTGCCAGTTGTTCTTCATACTTGACATATGGCGTCACAATAGTACCATTCTTAATCTGATCTCGGATAAAATGGCAATCAACTTCTATATGCTTTGTGCGCTCATGAAAGACAGGATTCTTGGCAATGTGTATGGCTGATTGGTTGTCACACTTGAGCTCCATTGAAGATAAAATAGGAATCTTTAACTCAGAAAGAACAAATTTAACCCATTGTAGCTCACAACATGCATGAGCCATAGCACGGTATTCATCCTCGGTGCTGGATCTTGTTACCACATGCTGCTTTTTGCTTTTGCAAGTAATCAAATGATCACCTAGGAAAGTGCAATAATCTGATGTAGACCTCCTATCAATCTGATTACCAGCCCAGTCTGCATCTGCATAACCTGTAAGAGCCAAAGTAGAAGGGGGCACCTTAGGTCTATAATATGTGATCCCCTTTCTAGGAGCACTTTTCAGGTATCTCAGAATCTGGCAAACTGCTGTCCAGTGTGACTGTCGTGGTGAGCTCATGTGCTGACTCACTACGCCTACAACAAAAGAAATGTCAGGCCGTGTAACAGTCAGGTATATCAACTTACCAACTATCACCCTGTAATATCTTGGGTCTGAGTACTCAACATCATCAACCGTCTCCTTGATGTGATAATCCATAGGAGTAGATACCGGCTTAGACTCAGTCATGCCTGTCTCCTGTAGTAAGTCAAGCACATATTTTCTCTGAGATAGATTGATACCTGCATGAGATCTAAGTACCTCAATGCCCAGAAAGTATCTCAGTTTACCCAGATCCTTCGTTTGGAAGTGTCTCTGCAATCCTTCCTTCACACGTGATATGCCTATAGAATCACTGCCAGTAATCACTATGTCATCAACATATACAACAATAATGATTGATCCACAAGAAGAGTTAGAGTAGAATAAGGAGTGACTAGTCATGGAACGAGAGAAGCCCATCTGTAGAATAACATCAATGAACTTGTCAAACCAAGCGCGAGGAGACTGTTTCAGTCCATATATGGCTTTCTTCAGTTTACACACCTTCTAACACTCCCCCTGGGCAACAAAACTAGGAGGTTGCTCCATATACACCTCTTCCTGCATGTCACCATGAAGAAATGTATTCTTGACATCAAGCTGAAATAGAGGCCAATCAAAGGTAGTAGCCAGAGAAATAATAATCCGCATAGAATTCAGACGAGCAATTGGAGAAAAGGTCTCAAAGAAGTCAACTCCATAAGTATGTGTGTAGCCTTTTGCTACTAATCTGGCCTTCAACCTTTCAACTGATCCATCTGGATTGTGTTTGATGGTGAAAACCCATCTGCAGCCCACAACTTTCTTCTCTGTAGGTAAGTCAACAAGATCCCATGTGCCATTATTTAATAAAGTCGACATCTCAAGCTGCATTGCCTGTTTCCAACCACTGTCCTTCGTAGCATCATAGTGATTTCTCGGTATATCCACAGAATCAATCCCAATAGCAAATGCGCGAGCCTGTTTAGATAAGTGGGACAGACAACACACATTTGTAATAGGATGTCTAATAGTACATGAACGAGTACCTTTCCGGACATCAATAGGAATATCAAGATCTGATGCTTCTTCAGGAATCTCATGAGTAGAGGATGATGAGGAAGGCTCAGAGACTGGTGTCGCTACCTCTTCTGGATCCTGTCTGCCTCGCCTACTATAAACATGTGGGTAGTGCTCAATAACAGATCCATCTGCTTCCTGCTCTTCCTAAATAATAGTATAATCAGGAATGATGGGTGGCGCTCCCTCACTCTGCACAGATGGTACCACTCTCACTCTGAAAAGTTGTTGGCACTCCCTCTCTCAACTGCTCCCCCTTACTCATAGCATCAGAAAAATATGGAGTGGTCTCATGGAAGGTAACATCCCTAGACACAAACATGTGATGAAGACTAGGGCAATAACACTTGTATCCTTTGCTAGTACCAGAGTACCCAAGGAACAAGGTTATAATAGACCTAGGAGAAAGTTTGTCGGCCTTAGGGTCAAAATTATGGACAAAGGAAGTGCAGCCAAACACTCTAAGGGGGACAGAGAAGGGCTGATCCGTGGGACGTAGCACAGAGAAAGGGGTCTGCCCTTTAAGAACAGAGGATGGTTGTCTATTAATTAAGAAGTAGGCAGTTAAAAGAGCTTCGGACCAGAATTTCTTAGGCACATTAGACTGAAACATGATAGACCGAGCAACATCAAGGAGATGGCGATTTTTTCTCTCATCCACCCCATTTTGCTAAGGGGTGTGAGGACAGGATGTGTGATGGATCATGCCCACAGAACTGCAGAAATCAGATATGGCTTTTTGAACATACTCTAAAGCATTATCAGATTGAAGAGTTTTGATATTGCACTCAAATTGAACCTTTATTTCTTTATGAAAATGTTTAACAATAGATAGCACAGACTCTCGGCTTTTGAGTAAATAGATCCATGTCATACGGGAAAAATCATCCACAAAGGAAATAAAATAACGAAAACCATTATAACTCTGGTCTTTAACAGGACCCCATACATCACTATGAACCAACTCAAAAGGACATGATGCCCGTTTATTGGCACGACTGGGATAAGATAATCTATGATGCTTTCCCAACTGACATGACTGACACTCTAAAGATGACACTTGGGACAACTCTGGTTCCAACTTTCGCTGGCTCTCTAAAGAAGGATGTCCATATCTGCAATGCCATAGTAAGGGGGAACCACTCAACAGGACAGCTGGAGCAGGAGTAGATACTTGGCGAGGCAGACTATCACCATGGAAAAGGTAGAGATCACCTTTCCTAGGCCTCATCCTCATACTCTTGAGATCCTGTAATACAAAAGAAGAAAGCCCAAATATTATTGTACATTTTACATTGTCAATCAGCTTTGCAATAGAAAGAAGATTAAATGGAAACTCAGGCACAAAATGTACAAATGTGAGATCAATTTTGGGTGTTAGAGAAACAGATCCACTAGCTAACACTCTCCTCACTAAACCATCTGCCGGTGTAACAGATTGGTGAGGGATATACGAGTCAATAGAGTGGAGCAATCTCCTCATACCAGTCATGTGCTGTGATGCGCCAGAGTCAACCACCCAAGAAGAGGTAGAGCCCGAAGCTATAAGAGATGTAGCCTGATTACTCGCAGTAGATGCTAGGTTTGCTGAAGATGAAGATCCCATACTCATGTGCTGTGTAGCCTGAATGAACCGATCATACTCCTCCTGAGTGAGAGATGCTTGAAGAGCTAGAGCCCACAGTAGAAGACGGAGAGGGCTCAGCAGTAGTGGTATAATGTGCTGCCCCTACTGGTGGTGCAGCAGGTCTCCCATGTTTCTTCTAACATTTATCCACTGTATGTTCTGGTTTGTCACAGAAGGTGCACTTAGGACGGGTCCCACGTCCTCTGCCCATACCAGGTCGTCCTCCTCTCACTACAACAACTATAGATGCATGAGACTCCCTAGAAGATACAACAGAAATAGGATCAGCAGACTCAAAATTGGATTGCTGAATTCTCGAGTAGGCTTCCTCAAAACTAGGCAGTTTATCAGAAGCAAGGATGACACTCCGGGCAGAACTGCAAGAAGAATTGAGTCCAGGTAAGAACTTGGCAGTAATCAAGTCATCTCTGTCTTTGACCTGTTCAGCAACTGTCACAGGATGATAGTAACTCAGCTCTTGAGCAATGGCCTGAATCGTTCCAAAATACTCCTCTAGTGACCTGTCACCCTGTCTCTCTGCAAAAAGGCGATCATAGATCATGAACTGGCGAAGAGCATTCTTCTCCTGAGAGTAATGCTTCTTCACTGCGTCCCATATCTCCTTGGCTGTAGAATAAAACATGAACCTTGCAACAATTGCCGGTTCCATACTACCCCACAACCAGGTCTTCACAAGACTGTCATGACGCTTCCACTCAGCGTGTCCTTCATCAGTAGCAGCCAGGGGAGCAGAGTCAACATATCTCGCCTTGTCGTGAGACTCCAAAACAGTATGGACAACATTCATCCATAGGAGATAATTCTTCCCGTTTAGCTTGATGGAGGGGATTGGCGACATCTCACTGTAGATCGTAGATATCTTGGTGTCCCCCATGATATAACATGGCTTTGTGACGGACGGATACACGTCACAATGAAGGCTGAAGTGACAGAGAGATACACGTCACAACTTAAAAATGAGATAAAAGCGTTACTGACGCATCCACAACCTCCAAACAATTTTCCTAATCACACATGAAGGAGGTGTGATTAGGAGTGCAATCGTAGAGAGGCGAGTCCTCCAGTTTAGGCTTTAGATAGCCGTCGGATCAGTCGAAGGCCCCCGAACAGCAGCTGCAATGTCCTAAGATTTGTCCAGCAGCTGCAACGTCCGAAGATTTGTCCGACAGCTGCTATGAAAAACGTCGGGGAAGAAAAGTCGCCTCCGGGTCTTCGTGGCTGAGCCTAGGGCAGCGATGGAGGGCTACCGAAGGCCCAACGTAGTGGCGGAGAGGGCCCGCTAGCCCAGCGGTGGATGACGGCCGCAGGCCAGGAGACGACACCTGCCGCTGCCGCCGCTGCTGTTCTCCGCAGCACTGCCGGCGAGAAGGAAGGAAGGAGAGGAGGGGAAGCGATGGGGAATCAGCGGCGGAAGGGAGAAGGAGAAGCGGCGCCTAGGTCGATCGACGCTCTGATACCATGCGAGCGGACGAAGGGAAGCGCATGGGAGAGTTACGACTGCGTGATGCAGCGTGCGTGAGATCGGCAATAGCCATCTCATATCTTTTATAAATATGGGTAAATTACAGATGGGTACAACAAGAATAAGTAAATAACATAACAAATAAAAAACACATAATAAAAGACATGTTAACACACCTCAATGTGTTTAGTTCGCTAAAGAAAGGCTGGATTGCTAGCAATAAAGATGGCAGCATTATTATCACCTTGCATAGAAATAGGAGCAGAGTCAGAATACCAAATTCCTTCAGAATACCGCAGACTCATAAAAGTTCACATGCAGTATGAGCCATAGCTCTATACTCAACTTCTGCACTGGATCGGGCAACAACATTTTGTTTTTTACTGCGCTAGGTAACAAGGTTACCACCTACAAAGATGCAATAACCATAAGTAGATTTGCGGTCTAAACGACTGCCTGCATAGTAAGAGTGAGAATACCCTGTGATTTTACAGTGCCCATGATTTTTGTAAATAAGCCCTTGCCTGGAGAATTTTCAGATATTTCAAAATGTGGCACATTGCATCCCAATGACATTGTCGGGGTTGATCCATATATTGACTCACTAAGACAACCGCAAAAGTAATATCAGGCTTATCAGCTCGTGTCACTATCAGATATATAAGTTTACCCACCAGTCGACTATATTGATGGTGGCCAGGATATGGAGGAGAAGTATCATCGTCCCTGTTTTTATTAGGATCTAAAGGAGTAACAGTGGGTTTTGCGCCAAGAAGTCCTGTGTCTGACAACATTTCCAGAACATATTTTTCTTTAAGATAAGCACACACCTAAGGAGGACCGTGAAACTTCATACCCAAAAAAAATCTCAATTTACCCACAGATCTTTAGTGACAAAATGTTTTTCCAGATATTCTTTAGTTGCCTGAATGCCTACTTGATTACTCCCAGATAAAATAATATCATCAATTTACACAATTAAGGCGACCGGGCCAGTAACAGTTTTTTTAATGATCCAGAGTGATCAGAATGAGAACGACGAAAGTTGAATTGCTGAAGGATATTACTGAGCTTATCAAACCAGGTACGGGGACTCTATTACAGTCCATAGATTTCTTTACGCAGCCTGAACACTTTGGAACACTCCTCCTGAGTGATGAAACCAGGTGACTGTTCCATGTATACCTCATGTAGATCACCATACAAAAAATCATTTTTAACATCTAGCTGAAACAGAGGCCAGTCACAATTAACTGCTACAGATTTAAGAACATGAACAAAATTGTGACGTGCTACGGGAGAAAATGTCTCAAAATAGTCAAAGCCATAAGTCTGGGTATATCCTTTAGCAACAAGTCGAGCTTTCAGACGTTCAACAGTGCCATCCGGCTGGAATTTGACTGTAAAGACCCAACGACAGTCGACTGAAGAACAAGAGGCAGGTGCATCAACTAAGTCCCATGTACAACGATCAGTAAGTGGCTGCATTTCAGTTTCCATGGCCTGCCGCTATGCAGGATGCGCTAAAGCCTGAGCAACATTCTTGGGAATAGAAATAGCAGATAAAGCAGAGGTAAAATTTGCAAAATTCATCCCCAAGTTAGTAGTAGTACAAACATTTCCAATAGGATGCTGAGTACAAGATCGAGTCCCTTTTCACAATCTAATAGGGACATCTAAATCAGAAATTACTTGAGGTGAAGGCTAATCTGTTGACAAGGACTAAGGAATAGAAGATGGAGGGGCCATAGAGGGATTTGTATTTCTTGGGCGTCTTCGATACACTTCCAGAGGCGCAATGAGAACCATATCCAGAGAAGACATGTTATTGTCAACCATCATAGGAAGGTGTATCAAGTAGATCGGATGTCAGTGTTGAACCTGCTGGAGAAAAGTAAGGAGACTCCTCAAGGAATACCACATCAACACTAACAAACCATTTCTTTGCAATAGGATCATGGTATTTGTAACCTTTCTGTGTCTGAGAATAACCCAAGAACACACATTTGGTGGAGCGAGGATTAAGTTTAGTTAAACCTTAACGAAGGTTTTTGGCAAAGCAGGTGCTTCCAAAGATCCTCGAAGGTACATGAAAAAGAGGAGCATCGGGATACAAAATTTGAAAAGGTATGTGGTTGCCAAGAACAAATGAGGGCATGCGATTAATCAGGTAGCAGGTAGTTGAGACAACTTCAAGCCAAAAAGTTTGGGAAACATTATAATGAAAAAGAAGAGTACATGCAACTTCCAAGAGATGTCGATTTTTGCCTTCGACAACCCCATTTTGCTGAGGAGTATTGAACAAGAGGTATGATGAATAATACCTATTTTCTACAAAACTGGCTGACAGATGTTTGCATAAACTCTAAAACATTGTCAGTCCGAAATTTTTTGATAGGCTTTATTAAATTGGGTAGGGATTTTAGCAAAAAAGGTCATGACAGTGTCAAGCATGTGAGAACTATCTTTTAAAAGAAACAACCATGTCGTTCGTGAGAAAGCATCAATAAAGCTTAGAGAGTAAAGAAAGCCAGGAGTACTGATAACAGAACACAGTTCCCAAACGTCAGCATGTATAATAGTATAAGGTGTTTTTGACCCAATACAATTTTTTTAGAAAATGTAGCACGAATTTGTTTGCCCAGAGTACAAGTTTCACAGTGAAAAGCAGAATCAGAAATGTTGGGAATTAAATGCTTCAACTTTGCAGTGGATGGATGGCCAAATTTGTAATGCTATTGAAGTCCAGTAGCGGAAGCAGTCAGTAGAGCAGTCAGCTTCGACAAATCCAGGTAATATAGCCCATCTGGTCCCTCATGGCCCGAACCAATCCTCATCCTCGTGCGCAGATCCTGAAACACAACACCATCTGGGTCAAAAGTGATAAGAGCTATAAAGGCTCTTGACGGTTCTACCAAAAGATAATAGATTTAACGAGAACTTTGGAAATATAGTGCTGAATGCAATAACAAATTTCGAGGAGTGCAAATATTTCCATTTCCAGCAATCGGCGATTGAGAACCATCAGCCAAGGTAACATGTAAAACAGAAGAGGTTTTACGAAGATTAGAAAACAAGTCAGCATTGCCCAAAATATGACGTGGCGCCGGAATCAATCACCCATGTGTTTTTATCAGAAAGTCCAGAAGATGCAAGAAGAGCAGAACCTCCATCTACATAGACATCAGAAGTGGAAGTAGCAGGACAAGCCTGGAGTAGCTTCTCGATCTCGGAACGAAGCCAATCCACAGAAGGCTGAGAAGAAGATGATGGCGCAGAATCGGGCTGATCAGTAGTGACCTGATCTGCCCAAGCATGCTTACCATGTTTTATCCAACAACGTTCCTCCATATGATTTGTTCTTTTATAGAAGTTACAATAGCGTGATTCAAAAGAGTCAGAAGAAGATGAACCACGACTAAGTCCAATAGTAGAGCATCCTCGACCACAACCACGACCGCGACCACAAAAAGAATCTCCCGAGTGAGCACCAAGAGCAGCATCAGAGTGATCAGGTGGCAATTGGGAGACAGACAGTAGGCGTTGAACCCATTTGAGGACGTCTCGCAGAGTAGGTAAATGATTGCTAGATAAAATCTGATTAACTACCCCAGAAAAGGAGTGGGGTAAGCCAACAAGAAATTGTAGAAGTTGAAATTCATTGCGTTGTCACTGTATCTCAGTAATATCAGCAGTGAGAGGATGGTAGATTTCAAATTCGTCCCAGAGAGCGGTACACTGATTATAATGATTCTGTACACAGTCGGTTGCAAAATACTCCTTGGCCAGTTGTTTGAAAATCTCAAATACTTTCGTAGAGTTCTGCTGATGAGAGTAAACATGTGAGAGTTGGTCCCACATGGCTTTGGCAGTCTTCAGGCGTAGAAGAGATTGACTAATCTTCAATTTAGAACTATTAACCAGCCAAGTCATTACACCAGAGTCATCCTTGGACCAAAGATCGCATGCCTATTTGGTTTAGGCATCAACTCCTTCGGTAGGTATAGCCGGTCCTTCAGAGATGAGATGGGAATTACGCCCCTAAGCTTTGACATAAAGCTCGAAGGATGCAGACCATGTATGGTAGTTGGAGCCATCCAACATAACGGTAGTAACACACAAAGTCTGTAGTAGATCGGTGCGCGTCATCTAAGCAGAGGCAGAGAAGCACAGGATGCAGAGTCAGGAAGGAGCACACAATAAGAGCAAACATGTAGAAACAACAATTAACGAACAATTAATAAGAGTGGAACCCAACACATGGGCAACAGAACACCTGGATCAGTTGATCTGGCAAAACCCACAGTGGGTAAGCATGCAGAAGTAGCAGATTTGACGCATCAGATCTAAGAAAACCCACACAGGGGCAGAAGAAGAGATAGAAAACCTACGCCGACATGGAGGAATACTTACTCCACCATGAGGCGTAGGCAGACAACTAGCGAAATCCAACTAACCTGTTAACGTGCAATTGTTAGAAAGTTACCAGAGATGTCTAGAGGCTAGTGGTGTAGAGATCGAGTGATTGGAGTGACTAGATGAAGGGATTGAATGACTGGTAGAGGTAGCAGGGAAGAGGTAAAAAGGAAGGGAGGGAAGGGCTGGGGTGGTGAAGAGAAGGAGTTGGCGGCGGTGGGTAGGTTGGAGGAGGGGGGCGGCGGCAAGTGGAGGTAGGGGAGGGTTGTGGCGGTGGGGTGTAGGGGTTGGAGAGGGAGCGAGGATGGCGGCGGGTGGGATAGGGGCTGGGTTAGGGCTATGGGGCGGGAGAGGAGAAGGGACGAGGACAGGATTGGCGGCGACAAGGAGTGGGGGGGCAGCAGGAGGGAGGGGGTGGCTGCTAGGTTGGGAATGGCATTAGGGTTAGGGTGGAAAAGCTAAGGGGGATCGGGTTGCTCTGATACCATGTAGAATAGAAAAGGATTTTGTATATTAGATGACTATGACAAAAAAAAAGTCACATAGGACTCTCTTTTATAGGAAAAGAGAGTAAGCCTATTGTCAGAGATAGGCAATATGGGATAAAAAAGGGCTAGAGACAAGACAAGTCTAAAGCCCATAACATAGAAAATAACAATAAACATAAAGCAATAAAACACATATACTAATAGATCCCAAAATGGAAACCATCGGATGAGCTTTTTATGAAGATCAGTAGCGATTCTACGATGAAGGTTGGTAGTTTGGTTGGCCTGGGTGTGATTATTTGCGACCACCTAGGAAAGATCGTGGCGGTGGAACATGTGTTTGTCAAGAAAGATTGGTGCCCAATGGTAGCTGAAAAGCAATGCGTTTGGCCCTTACTACAACAAAGAAGCTTCACTTTTAGAGTGTCTACCTATAATCGAACTCTCTGAATCTTATTTCAGTGGTGAAGGAGCCGGACAAACGACCAGACCATCTGGGTCTATTAGCTCATAATATTATTTTTTATACTAGGGATTTTACTTACTGTTCATTTTTTCATATTGTAGTAATGCTAATGAAACTGCTCATGTAGAATCTCAATTAGCATGTAGTAAGCAATCTAGTAGGCTGTTTTTTTCTTCCTTTCCCCCTTTTGTTCTTGCTTTTTTGGACCTTGATTCTGTTTGAATGAATGTATTGGTAGGTTCCTTAAAAAAAGATGCTTACCACGTTTGTATTACATTATGTAACCATGGGTACATGCCTAGAAAGTGGGCATGCATCCTCCACTCTATTGTGCAACCTCAAGCAGGTATCTAAAAGCTAGGCATAAGCGACTAATTAAGCGGAGAAAAGGAAGCCATATTTTGTACCATCCTAGGAAGCAGGGACACTTGCCGGAGGTTGCCGTGTCGACACAGACACACCTTGGACACATGTGGACACGTTGCGGACGCTCCCAAGGTGTGTCCAAGTTCCCCTCTTTTTTATGAGTTGGACACATCTCGGACACAACTTGGACATGGTCAGTCCTAATTAAGAAGGAGAAACACCTGGTTGCATACAAACTCCCTCCTCACCACTACCGACACCCATTATTGCTGTCCTGAAGCAGTATACACCAGTAGTTGTATTGTTACATTCTCCTCCATTAGGAGACAAAAGCCACAACAAGAGGTAACTCTTACAATCTACTCCTACTCCTATCTCCTTCCCTTCTTCCCCCTTTGTCCTACCCATTACTCTCCATCCTCTTCGTCCTTCCTAGGGCTGGCAATCTCATATCCGACCCGACCCGACCCAAAATTCTTAACCCAAATTAAACCTGAAATTTCAATTCAATTCTAAACTGAAATTCTGCCATGTATGCAAATTTTAGTTTGTAGGGACCTGAATAACCTGAACCCGACCCGTTCAACCCGAGAGTAACCTGAAATGACTCAAAATGTGCCTTTTGGTGAGTTATATTAAAATATATAGAATATTGATACTTCATAACTTTTTTGGCATCCCCTATAAGCAATACTAAGATGGAATATTCAACTATTTTGCAGATTCCATATACTTTGTTGTACAAACCGGATTTAAGAACCGAATTAGACCCGAATTGCACTTTATGGGCCAGGACCTGATTTGACCCAACTTGATTGCCAGCCTTAGTCCTCCTTTGGCATGTAAATTGCTCACCATCCTCTTCTCCTCCATCTTCACCTTATTTTTCTCTCCCAGTCATATGCTTATTCTACAGATGACAGCCCAATTCCCCCCCTCCCCTTCTTCCTCCACCTCCGATATCTAAGTTTTGCTTCTCCAACACCACTACCACCACTAGCATTCTCCTCTTTCCCCTCTTCTTACCCATCCTCCACATCCATCATTGTTTTCACTCTCGTATTCTACAAATAATAACATGCCTCTTTCTTTGTTGTCCACCACCACCAATATTATTTGTATCCAAAATATAAATGTGCGTAACTGTTTTACTACAGTTCATTCTTGTGGTGTTTAACTGGTTATTTGTGAATAAATTGTCTATTAGTTTGACTATTTACTGTGATTAGAATGTTGGTTTGTTGACATTATGTATTTGATGGCTGTATTTCATGATGCAGGCAATGTGTTTGAATGCACATGAAATTAAGGGAGGCTTGCATGAGATGATCTTTGTGTTTGAACATGCTTGTTCTTTTTTGTGTGTTTATATATAAATATAGTATACAAGTATATGTATATTTCTTTTCCGTGTCTGTCCATGCTTTCCAGGTACCGTCTAATTGGCACCTAGGAGAATTTCTGTGGTGGCTTGCCTTGCGCTGCTCCCCCCCCCCCAACCACCACCACCACAAAAGGCTGTTTTTCAAAACACTGTACCTAGGCTTAGAGCCTTAGACACCTCCAGCGTCAGCCTTGGCATTGGAGGGCGTCTTGATAACAATGAATGCAACCTTAGATATTGAATTACTGTCTTAAAAATAATTGTGTTTAGAATCAAATTATTGTCTTAAAAATAATTAATTAACCATAGATACATATCTTGTAATTTGACAAATCAGACCTTCAAATATTTCTGTGTGAAAATCCATATGAAATATTTTCAATCAAAATTTATCAATTAATATTTTATATAACCATTTATTTAAAGCAAATAAAGGAGCTTCTAAAATATTTAACTAAAATTGCTTCTTGAAAAAGTTAACCTTTTCTTGATATACTTATGAATGGGATATTTTTTGCAATCATTTATTTCTATAGAATATATCCGAGTCGCCAATTTTTTGGATGCAGAAAGTTGTAGGCTAACAATGTTTTGGAGTTCATGCGCCATTGTTGTCTTGCCTAGACGTGGCATAAGCTTGAAGCTATACAAGGCATATGAGCATGTGCGCAGACACATAAACATAAGCATGGTGCTTTGCTTTGGCTGCTGAGGTCGTTGATTTCTGCTTCTGCAACACGTCTGTAATACAAACATACACACACATAGTATATTTCAGGTTTTGCCAGTACATGCGTGGGTGTCTATGGGACGTAAAACTGATGAAGATTTTTATATAAATTTTTATTCAGAGCAGAATCAATTCAAAGGCTTAAGTGAAAAAAATCAGCGATATTATATGTAGTATAGTAGACAATGAACGAGCTGCAAGCGTGGGCCGGGGGTGGGGAGCTCACCCCCGGTTGGTTGCTTCTGGGAGCTAATCGTCGCCTTTTGCATCAAAAACAAACCGCACATGTAACATTTTAGCATGGGAAAATCCTAATGCAAAAAACTAAACCAATAAGTTATAGGCAGAGGAAGATTAATGAAAAACAGGAACCTAGGTATCAACTGTAGCTGTTATTATCTTTCTATGGGAGAGAAGTAGACAACAAACCACCCATATTTCTTGCGAGAATCCGAGAGTTTGGGTCATTGAAGTGGTATGCCGCATGAGATACTCTAACCCATGAGGGTTAATAAGAACTCCCATAGACGAGGTGAGTGTCTCATGAGCGACCCACTGTCTTGGGGCGGGTCTCAGAGACAAAGAGGCACAAGCCTGAAGCAGAGATCATCAGGCGAATTTGGGTACAAAGGGCATGCCTTGCCTGGAGGTGTAAAAATCATGAGTGACAATGTGTTCGGAGCAAGTTCGATTTTCTATTAGCACTGCTCTTTTAGCATCTCATACTACTGGCTCTGATATCAATGTCTCCTTGCAGGAAGAACTATTGCTCGAACATTTCAATGGTCTAATAAGATTTTTAAAGTCCCGATCTTGTAAGTATAGGCAATGCATTTTTTTTAACTTTCTTTCTATCATACTCATGGATTCGTAACATATTGCTCATCCAAGCAGCTGAAGAAACAAGCTCCAGTACTGGAAAGCCCTCTATTGCTGATATTGAACCATTGGTCAAGGACTTCGCCAGCAGATGGAAAGCAGCAATAGAACTAATGCACAAGGATGTTATTACATCATTTAGCAACTTCCTATGTGGTATGGAGATCCTGAAAGCTGCCCTTACACAACTGCTTCTCTACTACACAAGACTTACAGAGTTTGTCAAGGGTATATCTGGTGGTTCTACCCTAAACAAGGATCTCGTGTCCATTTCATCTATATTATATGAAATTAAGAAATACTCCAGGACTTTCTAGCTCTTGTAAATTATTGTAAAGGCCGGTTGCCACAGAAATTAGAATGTGCATCATCCGAGCTTGTACTTAAAGGCAGTCTTTCCCTCAGTATCTTTAATTTGTATTTTGGTAACAGCTAATTTAATTGCCAACTTGGGGAAAATTTGCTATTCTGTTAGCTAGTTTTCACTTTCTCCAAAAGGCTAGGGAAGAATCAAAGAATAAAAGTCTTACAATACACACGGTTCTGGCAGATGACTTCTAAGATACTCGTGGTCTGTCCCTTTGAGCTTTGTGCAACATCAGCGGATTGTATCTGTATGCCAACATGTATATTGTGTGCTTATATCTTTTGTTTCTTGCGCAAAAGACACATATTTTAGTGTTTCTGTACTGATAACTACTGTTATATTTAAAAAAAATAACTATTTTTTTTAGTAAATGGCATAGCTTATATTAATTAACACATAGAAGCAAGCAAACACCTGCTTATGTGGGCTCCGTACATGATGTTAAGATATGTAAACTGAAATAAAAGTTAACGTTTGTGTCTAGTTGAGAATAAATCAAAGTTCAGATGATGTGGGGGAGGCACCCCTTAACAAGCCTCTAGATTAAGTTATAGTGGAAAGTCTCGAATTGTTGCAAAAACATCCATCAGGAAGAGCAATCAAAGTTGTTGCTGGACTAAACTGACTCCAGTTTTGTCATCGACCATTGCTTTGAGATCGCACAAAAATTTTACTTCTGATTCTCCTTCATCAGATTCTTCATGTCCTCCTTCAACTTGGTTACCTGCATTTTGTTAGAATGTGAAGATCTGCATCTATCTGTGATATAATATTTTGTTTCAATTTTTTGTTGTTGTTGAAGATTCTGTTGTTTCTTTCTTTCCAGAGGTTCCAACTGATAGTGGTGAATATATCACTACTCTTGAAGTTTTTGAAGTGTCTTTTTGGTATAATTTGTGATGGAAAAGTAGCTTCCTGGAGGGCAGAAATGTAATTTCGTGTGTAGTGTGTGAAGATGTTTTGTGAAAAACTACATTTGAAGAAGATGTGATCAACTGAGTCAATGTTTTTTTCACATAGTGAGCATCTGAAGGGGCCAATGAAACCCTTTTTGCAAGATTTTCACCAGTGAGTAATTTGTTATGTAGTAATAGCCAAAGGAATGTTTTATATTTTTGTGGCCATTTCTGTTTCCAGATTTTTGTGGTGGTTGGAGCATAAGTGTAGGCTTGCTTGACCGAGTATGTTCTGCTCCATTTCCATGTTATGATGTTTGAGGTATTATTTTCCAAAGTGAGTTTTAGATTTCTGATTTCGTCTAAACTTAGTTGCATGTGTATGCATCTTTTAAGAGAATTTGATCTGCTACTGGTGATAAGGCGGAGGGCTTTGCCAATTTTCATGTTGAGCAGTTTGTTTGGGATAGTCCATGTTGGTCGAAGGTTGATGACATAGTTGTTTTCGAACCAAGGGTCAAATCAAAAGGAGATATTTAGGTGGGAGTGTGGGGGAGTGTTAATGATTTGGGTGATTTTTTGGATGTTTTTGTTGATGAATTTTCAAAGAGGGGAAGCAGATTTTTTTGGAATAGGATGCCAGGGAGGGGAGTGTTGGTAGTATTTATATTTGATGAGCTGTGTCCAAATTTTTGGTTTGTTTTATAGCAGGCTATTAATGATTTTTCTCCCCGATCTAGAGGAGCAGATAGTATTTTCCAATTAACAAGGTGATAGTGCTTCCCTGAATTATCTGATTTGTGGAAGTTGTTCCAAAGAAAGTTTCTCCTGATCTTGTCTATAATATTTTTTGTTTTTGAGGGAAGAGGGATGCAGCTCAGGAAGTATGTAGTAATAGGAGTGATGACACTGTTTAGCAGAGTGAGTCTTCCTGAATGGTTAAGGAAGTTGTTTGTCCAATTTGTGAGTTTTGCGTTTATTTTTGAAATAATAGGGGTCCAGATAGCATTTGTTATGTTGTATGGTGTAATGGGAAGACCAAGGTACTTGATTGGAAAATCTTCAGTCTTACATCTTAAGAGGTTTCTATATCGTTCCAGAGAAGTTTGATTAATGTGAACCCCAAAAAAGGAAGATTTTTGCAGATTTATTTTGAGGCCAGAGATGTATGAAAAAATTCTGAGGATTCTGAAAATATTCAGAAGAGATGAGTCATCCGGGGAGGAGAAGATAATAGTATCATCAGCAAATTGAATGATATTTTCCTTACATTCCTCCGGAGAGCTGATGAGGCAATTTTGTTTTCCCAGTTGAAACATGTGAGAAAGAATTGTTGTGATGATGATGAAAAGATATGGGGAGAGTGGGTCGCCTTGTCTGAGTCCATTTGTGTTGTGGAAATAGCCAAATGGGACACCATTTATGATAGTAGAAAAATGGTTTGTAGAAATGCATGCATGAATCCAACTAACCCATTTGTCAGGAAAGCCAAACCCCGACAGAGTTTTAATTAAGCAATTCCAATTGACAAAATCAAAGGCTTTTTCAAAATCTAGTTTGATTTCCAGAATGGGGGGATTTGTTTTTGGGGGCAAAGGTGTATTGTTTTGTTGACCATCAAAAAGGCATCTTGGATACTTCTATTTTTGAGGAAGGTTGATTGGTTGAGAGGAATGATATCGTCCAGGTGTGGTTTGATCCTGTTTGCTAGGGTTTTAGCAATGATTTTGTATGAGGTGTTTATGAGGCTGATGGGTCGGAAAAGGGATATGTGATCCAGTTGGCTCGTCTTTTTTATTAGTGTTATAAAAGTTTTATTTATGAATTTGATGATGTTATGAGGGTTTGAACTAGCATGGAAAGAAGTCAAGAAGGCTAAGAAGTTTTTTTTATAATGTTCCCAATTTTCCAGGTAGAATTCAGTGTTTAGTTCGTCTGGTCCTGGAGATTTATTTAAGCCATGGTCAGAGATGGCAGCATCCAATTCACCAAGGGAAAAGGATTTAATGAGGACTAGAGGGTTTTTTATGTTATTTTGACAAATAGTGGTCCAAGATAAATCATCTAGGCAGGAGGGGTTGTGGTTATTATTGAAGATGTTTTTGAAGAAGTTTGTTATGTGAGTAGAGATGGTAGGTTTGTGTGAGGTGGGTCTTCCATTAATGGTTAAATGGGTTATGGCATTTTGTCTGAAATTTTGGTTACAAATTTTGTGAAAATATTTTGTATTTTTGTCACCTTCCTTAGCCTAAGAAATTTTGGCCCTTTGTCTCCATTTAGTGTCAATACAATTATTTATGTATTCCAATTTAGCTTTTATGGAAAGTACAAGGGCAGGGTCAGCAAAAGGGTCCTTATCCACAAAAAGGAACTGTTCTTCAAGATTTTTTTGTGATTCAAATATTTTTTTTGGATTTTGGAGTTTCCATTTTTAATATGTATTTTAATATTTTTGGTGTTTTTTAGGATGTGTAAACTTAAGTTTTCTGTTTGTGAGTCAGCTAGTATCCATTATTCTGAACAGGAGCTGGTGAAGTTGTTTATTGAGAGCCAACAATTTTCAAATTTGAAAGGCCTCTGGCCCCAAGAGATAGATTTGGTGTCAAGGATTAGAGGGAAGTGATCAGAGATGGTTCTATGGGAGATATGAACCGATGAGAGAGGGTGTTTGTCTTCCCATATGGTTGTACAAATGAAGTGGTCGAGTCTGGCAAAAGTCTGGTTTCTAGACCAGGTGTATGATGCGTTTGAAGGTTTGATGTCGACCAAAGAGTAGTTTGTTAGCATCTGACTGAAACTTTTATCAGTTGCAGACATAGAAAGTGGGGAAAGGGTGAAGTTGAGTCTATCTGAGATTTGAGTGATCAAATTTAAATCGCCACCCAAAATCCAAGAGGACAAGTGATGTTTTGTAAAGAGATGATTTAATTCAGCTAGATAGGCGGTTTTATCATGTCTTGGTTCCCCATATACTCCTGTGAAAGGCCAGAGATATCCATCTGAAAGATTTTTGAAATCAATGGTTATTGAAAAATCAAGAATGGAGGTGTTTTGTGAAGCAAGACACTGATTGTTGAATCCTACTTAGAGGCCACCTTTGAAACCCTCAGGAGGTAGTTGGATCCAGTTGGTGATTCTATTTCCCCCTATAGTTTTGAGGGCAAAATGTGTCAGATAGGTTTTTGTTTCTTGGATTGTAATTAAGTCAATTTTATTTTTGTAGATGTGGGCACATATATTTTTGCGTCTATGGAGGCTAGCAGCTCCACAAACGTTCCAAGATGAGATAATCATTTTACCGAGAGTCCAGACAGAGAGAATGTAAAGCTTGGGAGAGAAACAAATTATTTATTTAGAAGGTCAATGATATTGTCTCAGATGGAATGACCCTTCTATTTGACCAACCCATAAAGACTTCTATGTTATCAAGTGTTTTATGAGCTTTTTCATCATCTTCTAATTGGATACCTAATTTGTTTGCAAAAGTAGTAAAGCTGTTTATGTTTGACCAAGAAGCTAGATCTTCAATAGAGTCGAAATTTTTATATTTGTCCTTTGATGGGGGAGTAGATGTTAAAGAATGAGCAGATATAAAGTCACTATGAGAACAGGAAGAATAGTTTGGAGAAATACCTGTCTTGGTCCTGTTGACGATGTTATTTTTTGGATCTTTGTGATTTGGCTTCATGATCCTTTGGAGGTAGCTGGAAGTAGACCTTTGTTGAGGGCTCTCCTGTTCCGAACTCTGCAAAGAATTGCCATCCTTATGCTGAGAAGAGTTTTGGTCAATATTTGGTAGATGTTTTTGGTTTTGTGTGGGATAACTCTCCTTTGTCGAGGTAGGGGAAGGAAAGGTGGAGCCTCTAGGAATGTATGTGTTATCTTGCAAAGAAGGTTCAGATGATCTGGTTCTTTTTTTGTTTGGATGGAGATATGGGTTGTCGGAAGCGGTGGAGTTTTTTTGGATCGTCCTGGAATGTGCAAAAGAAATTTTGTATTTATTTGGGCTGAGCCATGAGGGAGGATGTTTTGAGAGGTCAGAGAAGGCAGTACAGTTCTCAGAGGGATGTTCAGCAGATAGTATGATATTGTAGATGGATTCACCAATTTTGATGTTGATGGTAGGAGGTAATGAGATAGCAGCTTTAACGGAAAAGAGACAAAATGCTTTGATATATTGTGTTGGGTGCAAGGTTTCAGGGATGATATATTGAAGTGTAGCCCCGATAGAATGAGCTATGCCTCTGAAGATCTCAATTTCCCAAAGGTGGGGGGGAGGTTTGTAATGGTGACCCAGTCAGAACCACCTGCGGGAGCAGGGAAAGCACCTAAATCAGCAAACCATTTTGATAGTCTGGTCGTGATGAAGCTCGATCCACAGGGGATAGTGAGAACTTCATTGAAAAGGTGATTTATCTTGGTTCCTTCTGGGACAGTGTAGATGAGTTAGGTAGGAGAGAAAATTTTTGGTTTTAGGATGGTTTGGCCTGGAATGAGAAGAGCTAAGGCACGCGTGATGTCTAAGACATTGATGGGGTTGTTGTCAAGGTTATTTTCAATAGATATGAGAATGCTTCTCAGGGTAAGGACCTTCAGAAGGCGCATAGAGTTTGCTGGAAGGTCGAGAGCAATCACGTATTCCAGGTGGTCCGGAGTTTTCATGTTTGGAGTAGCATGTGGGTTGTTTGTGAAATGGGATGGAAAAGGGTTTGAATGGGGAAGGTTTTTGAAGTATGGTTTGGGAGATGAGACTGAATGGTCCTTCTGTTTGAGGTAGGGTTTTGATATAGGTGGAGTCCTGGGGTTTGAGGTCAGAGAGCGTGAAGGGGTAGGGTCTGCATGTTCAGGCGGGAGATTTGCGAGGCATGCAAAGGTGTTTTTTGACGGGAGATGATGAGGTGGAGGTTGTTTTATGCGCCTGTGATCTGAAAAGGACGTTTTTGGGACAATGAAGGTTTTGTGAAAAGGCGAAAATCTATCTGAGAGAGAGTGCATGGAGGAGGAAGCTGGGTCTGCATGGGATCTGTTCTGGTTTTGGGGAAGGCGAGCCTTGGAGAATCTTTTTATGTAGCCTTTTTGTTGACATCCAAAGCAGATGAGGCGGGAAAAACATCTGGAAGTCGAGTGGTTGTTTTTGAGGCTATGTGAACAGTGCAACACCTGAAAAGGTTTTTTGGGGGGGGACCAAAGTCCAGGTTTGGGTGGTGGGGTTTTTTTTCTAGAAAATTGTTTATGAGCAGTGATGATTTTGATTTGCCTAAGACAGGAAAGGCAGCATATAGGTGATCCAGGTCATTGGGGATGATATCCTCTATCAGGACGAGTCGCGGTTTTAGGGTTTTATGAAGGGAAGACAAAAAATGCCTATTTTTTCCTTAACCGAAGGGGAAGGGAAAAGTTTGTACCTTTCTGCGATGGAATATTGTTGTTTTTGCATTGTGGATGTGACATCATCGTCTTCCTCCTCAGAACTGGAGGAGACAGAGATGGGCCATGATCTTGAACCCATAGGTGGTTGATGTTCATCCCGAACGAAGAGTTGATCTGCCGAGTTTGATGATGATGAACTGGTCTGATAATGTCTTTTGTAGAGATATGCTAATTCAGGAGGCGTGTCGTTGATGAAGTCACACACCCAGGCATGAAAGGTACGATTTTCAATCGGTTTGATGAAAATCGACCATTCAGGCTTGAGTTTCAGCTCAGTACGCATGTCACTCCAGCCCTCGGAAATGAGAAGGATGGGGATTTTTTACCCTAGGGTTGTTCAGAGGGGAGGGACCAAGTGACCGTCACCTTGAAGGAGCGATGGCCGATGCTGATCATACAGATGCCCGGTGAGATATCGAACTTGTGATAGATCCAAGCTCGTGGTAAGGGAATGCAAGATGAGAATGAGGGATTTGAGAGAGGGATTTCCAAGAAGGAGAAGCGGGAGTTCATATCGGCGTATGCGGAAGTTGTTCTAGTGTCTCCGACGGTCGCCGAGGGTTTCTTTTTCTTTAGTGCACGACGGAAGGCAGAGGGTTTACCGCATCTAGGCATGCAAGGTGTTTTTATGCATGAGGCAAGGGTGAGCATGCCTCATGTACGCATGGTGTTATCAGAGCAGATGATGAATCTTTAAGAGATATTCTCTGAACCAATAAATATTTTGATTTGATCTGACAGCCGAGAAGTGCTTGGGAAAGAGAAACAGGAGCCGACAAAGAGAATGAAACTTTGAGAAGAATTAATGCGAGGTTTGTGTTTACTTAATTTCGTTGTAAATAACTTGTGAGAAACAAGTGATTTAATCCGGCCTCAGGGGATGTGGTAGGCTTGTTCTAGGAACAAAAACCTGCATGTTCCTAAAAACCTTTGGTGAGCCCAAGAAAATGTTTGAAGGGGTGTTAATACCTCATAGTTTTTGCATATGGTTGTGAAGGGAGGGTGAGTAAGGAGGGTGAAATTGTTTATTTGAGGGAAAATGAAAGACACCGCTTCAGCAGATTTCAGAAGGCGGAGAGGATCCAGAATCAAGTGTATCAGGAACTGATTTATCGCTATCTTACTGGTGAAATCGTTATGCATGCAGGAGATCATAGAAGCCAAGTTAAGATGTAGCACCCTAGGGGGAAATCAAAACTCAGAGATGGAATAGATCACCACCGCCAATGAGCTGATGTTGAGCAATGTGAGAAGAGAGGCTTGATGAAACCCTGAAAGATGCTGTATGATTCCGGAAAGGGGGAGTCGATCTCAGGCGGAAGCAGTGAATAGGATCATTACCTGCAATGATCGGAGCAAGGTCCAGCGGCCGGGAGCAGGGAGAGAAAATCACCCAGGAGAGGCAGATGGAACCGAGCAGGGAGAGACCGAGGAGTTGATTCTAGAGAGAAGTTGGAGCTATCTCTCACTAACCTACCGTTGCCTGTCCTCTTTGTTGAAAACTGATAAAAAAAAACTATAGAAGAATGATTTTGTCAAGTAAACCAACTGGATGTTTATGGTGATCTGTGTCATCTTAACCACCATAATTATTAATTCATCCCGGGAAAAGATGGATGGAGAAGCAACAAGGTATAGGATAAATATGCCTTCGTGTTCATGATATGTAATTAAACAGCAGTATTCTAATAGCAACTCAGTGAAGTGGCATGTGTTAAACGCCAACATCTATTTGCTTCGCCAAATATTTGAACAGCGGATGGGTTAGAAAGGGAAATAACCTCAACTCCGCAATCTGAAATGCCTTGAGAACTAACATATATACCCGTCGCCAAATATGCAAACTGATGATGGACCCCGCAAGGAAATACTTTTATTTTCACAAAATTATGCTACTATGTATATTCCGTGCATGCTTGATTCTGGTTGCAGTTGTGCGCTTACCCTGACCGGAATTCCTTCTGTTATATTATGTGATCCTACTAGAAATTTAGTTGGAATATACAATGACACTCGTCTTGTCGCTTGCGGTGGTAAAATAGTTGGCATAACGGATTACACATTGTATCAACCAAGCGCTATCCTAATGTAGGCTAACTAGCTAAGTTAGTAGAATACGGAACCAACTCCCTTATTATTGGAGTTGTTGCCTCAAATTTGGTATCTATCCAACAATACAGATATTATATTGAGAAAACTGAAATGTATTTATTGTCATTTTCAATGGGCTAATTTCATAAGAAATAACCAACATTGAGTATTCACAATTTTAGCACATCCTAATAATTGCTAAGCTAGTATGACATTACTTGTCATCTGAAACATTAAATGTGGATTTCCGGAACCTGTTTTGCCTTATTTTCTACTGTTGGTGCCAACTCTCTCCGCTATACCCCCACTTGCTCTTCCATTATCCTCCTTAGCTCCACAAGCCCTGTCGTCAAAAGCCAAAACGTGCACCAGCTTTACCTTTACGGCCTGTTTGGTACACTGTGAATGCAGGAGAGGGAAAAGAAGTTAAGTTGTTTGGTTGCACATGGTGAAGGGGAAGGGAAGGGAATGGAGGAGAAAAGTTCATTTATTTCCAGCTGTTTTTCCCCCACCAAATCGGAGTGGAGAGACAAGAGGAAGAGGAAAGACTTGACGGAAAATTTATTATTGATTTTTAGAGGGAAATATGGAATGTGGAGGGAAAATATAAATAATATCGCGAGAAATACTTGTATAGCTCACAACCAATGAGAAAAAAAGCATGTAGTCTCTTACCTCACTTAGAGGGGATACAAAATTTTGGGGGAAGTTGACCGGAAAAATTAGAGTAAAAAATTCAAAATAAAAGGAAGCTAGAACAAATGTAGTGCACAATTTAAAAAAATCTTAGAATGTCTAGAAACATGTTAGTAGATAATACAAAAATTTTGAGATAAACATTTTTTTTAACATAATAACATAAGGAAAAATAAAAAGGGGAGGAAATTGTGGAGGAAAGTGAAGGAAACTCTCAAGTTATGGGGAAAACTTAAATAAATGAAGATAAAGCTATAAATATGGAGGGAAGTGCATATATAACTAAACTGGCAATAAAGAGAGAAAGTACATATTTGCGTCAATAATATTGTACATCACATTAGACATAAGAAATATATCTTATTCATTAACAAAATAATTATACGAATAATTTTGTTTTGGTAAAGACATGTGAGTTTAATTTATCTCGATTTTTATGTACTAATATGTATGTGGTTGACCGGCCTAAATCGCGTGTTCAAAATGGAGCGGATTGAGAGTAGTCAGACTCTTAGGATAATAACCCGACACTTGAGCCCCCACAACTATTATATGGGGTCTGACGTAGTAATCAGGGTCGAACCACAGGGACATGGCCGGCAGGCGCTAAGTACACATGGTCTCACACTCGTATACTTCAGACAAACAAATGGTTTTAAAAGGGTGGTTCCCTAAGGAACGAAGGTGCTCAATCCATAACAAGGAAATTTAAAGGAAAGAAAGAAAAATAACAACAAGAACGAACGGTAAGAAACAAAGATATGGAAGGAAACTCAGACCGGATTTCACCTACTAAGGTCTCTTACCGACATACAAAACTCACTCCCCTTCGTATATCCCTATCAAGATTACAAGTAGTCATAAAAATGTCTATTTCCTCCTCTCTCGAGATAAGGATAGATCTAGGATCTAAGGTCGCATCCCTCTCGAGATAACAACCTTACAACCATAAAACAAACCATATGACCATAAGACTTAGCAATCCAAAATTCTCATGCATTCATATTACTCCATAACACTAGATAAAGAAGATACTACTCTTTTGAGGTACCAACGATCAAACATCACAAGATGGTAGCTAAGCATACAAGTGAAGCATTATGAACAAGCGTATGGAGATAATCTTGATATAAGCGCGCACACACACACAGATATATATATATATATATATATATATATATATATATATATATATATATATATATATATATATATATATATATATATAGAGAGAGAGAGAGAGAGAGAGAGAGAGAGAGAGAGTCAGGCTAGAATACACTCGAGTGTACGGATCGCACGAATACACTCAAGTGTGTTTGCATATCAAGACTATTTTTGCAAAATGTAAACCATTGATCTTCACTATCATACTATAAATAGGCTACATACAAATTTTGAGCCCATTTGGATGAGTGTAAGTCACTCATCCGAGGGCAACAAAATCGATGCGCGAAACTAATTTGAAATGCATAATTTTTGCGGTCTTCATAACATGAGCTATACATATCCAAATGTGCTCAAATTTTGCGTATGAGTTGTTCATGAGATGTTTAAGAAGATCAACGGATTATATTTTCAAAAAAAAATTTGCATCATGAAAAACTACATGAGTGTATTCCGCTCTGGATACACTCGAGTGTATTCTAGCCTGACTCTCTCTATATATATATATTTAAAAGGAAGCAAGAATATACATGTTGGGAGAGCCTTAGTGGATACTCCCAACCCGAGTTAAATGTTTAGCCACACATGTTAACGAGCAGCATAACGAAATTACAAAATTATAGATACATCACAACCATGAAGAGGGAAGGGATACAATGTAACATAGATGATAGATCTAGAAGAGAGATAAGATGGCAATATACCAATATACTCCTTCGAATCTAGATCTGGAATGGATGGTGCATAAGCCCTCCTTCTTTCGAGGAAGAGTGACCTTCAATATTCTCTCTCCTCAACTTCTGCTTTCAGAGATCCAAGACTGATCGGATGAGAGTGGGTATGGAATTTGGCAGCACTTCGTGGTCCTTGATGATCTGATGATGTGACAAGTCGAGGTGGGTGGCCTATTTATAGGTGTTGCCCACTAACTTAACCATCCATGCTGCGATCGAGGCTTGATCTCGGTCGATGCTTGATTGTGGTCGATCGAGGCATCTCCTCGGTCGAGGCTACCATAATGGTTGGTTGAGGTCTCACCGCGGTCGAGGCATCACCTCATTCGAGGCCTCACCACTGTCGAGGCCTCACCGCGGTCGACGTACCGATCGAGGTTGAAATGTGCGGGTTGAAGGCCACGACCAAAAAGGACACGAGGCACCACGGTCGCGGTGCATCTGTGTGATCATGGGGGCATCAACCGCGGTGGGAGAGTTCATAGTAGTCGATGAGCCACGGTCGAGGTGCTAACGGCGGTCATAACTTGATGTGATCATGTAAAGGTGGAAAAGGTATGCAAATAAGATTCTTGACATAAAGTACTAAAATAGGTGAAAAAAAGTCTATAAAAGATATGTCAGGAGAGGTATAAAATATATGAAAAAAGTGTATAAAATGAGATGTTATCAACTCCCCCAAACTTAGAATCAAGCATGTCCTCAGGCTAAGGGTAGGCCCAAAATCATAGAGAGAAGAGAAAATTGTGACAAATTTTTTTTTGCAAAACTTAACATTATTGAGCTATCTCATTCTTATAGAAAAACTATTGTGGTATGTTCTCGCAATCATAAAATCTCATTCCTCCCCCTTCATAACTAGAGTTGCACAACTTCGAGTTGTTGCTATTGCCTTTGGTAGTAAAAGGTCTCTCCGTCTCAACGTATCACCCCTTCCTGCGTTTGGTTGCTAGCCATACTAGTACAACATTTCCTTGAGGGGTAGCTTTCACACTCTTCCTTTATTTTCAGTTGGCCCTATGCTGGTGTGTTTGGGTAGGCTTCAGGCTTTAAGTGTTTTCCTCTTCTCCTAAATTTCCCTCATCCACAACTATCGTAAGGACAGTGTTGCCCTTAGGGGCTTCTAGCGTTAAGTCAGGTGGTTGTGTGAGGTTCATTCAGGATTGTAGGTGGGTAAATTTGGATTCAAGGTTCCACTTATGGGCACGACATATCTACATTCATGAGTGCAGCAATACACCGTCCAGGTGGGACCCTTTGGCATCTTTTGGGCACAACTCTCGTTATATATATATATTTCTTTTCTTTTTGAATTTTCATATCTCCTCTCTGGTTTGGGTGAGCGGGTTTTCATACAGTCTTCTGGGCGGTCAAGCCTCTTTTCATCCCAAAGGAGGGATAATTAAACTAGAAAGGGGTTTCATATCTCCTCTCTGGTTTGGGTGAGCGAGTTTTGATGTGGTCTTCTGGGCGGCCAAGCTTCTTTTCATCCCAAAGTGGGGATAATTAAACTCGAAAGGGGTAGCTATTTCCTTCTTGAGGGAGGTGAGGATTTTTTTACTAGAACCGTCAGGTTAGGGTGGTTGGTCAAGAGTATGGCTCGGTGAAGTTCTCTAATTTCTAAGGGTTTCATAAGCTTAGGATTGTTACACACACAATGTCTTATTGTAAGAATGAGAAAAATTGTATTATTATGCTTCTCGTTTTATTTTTATATGCAATAGTTGCTCATATAGTCCTCTTTAAAAATGATAGCACTACAACCTTTAGTAAGGTAACAGACAAACTCAAAGGTAACTACACAAAACTGTGACTCATAACAAAATTTTCTTAAAGCATAAATTTTTTGCAAAATCAGTTTGGCGAGAACTAGAATATGTAATTTTTTTAATTTTTTTGAAAATATGGGATATTTTGAAATTTTGGGATGGAATTGTAACTCTCACGCTCATTTATTACTCCTCCCTAAACTTATCATTCACCTCGACTCGGGGTGTCAAAATTAGAGTTAGGTGTATAAACAAGCTTGTTTTATTTCTTCTCACTTGTCTTGGTGGCCCACTTTGACTCGAGGAGCATGCTGGCATACACTCCGCGTACTGGGTGGTAATTCTCATATTGCATACCCTCCACCTTTGTGTTCATTGTGGCTAGGGCCATCATCCAAGCTAGATAATAAAAGCCGCAGTCGTTTGACAGAAGCACATGTTGAGGGCTTCTATGACCGAACTACATTTTCTTGACGTCTTTGCCTTCTTTATGCTTGTACCCTTTTCTGTGACTTTTTAGCATCCCTACAATTGCCTCAGCGTATGTGACCACCTTTTCTTCTGTAGGTGTTTTTGCAGTAGTCATGTTTGTTCTCTTGTTCAGTGTGAAGGCTACGTCTGAGATTTTGTATAATACCACAGTCCTTGTAATGATATTGATTACTAACAAAGTCCAATGGCTATCATGAAGGATAGGCAGGAAGATATAGTCTGGGAGAGATGTTGCTAGGCGTTGTTGTAGGCATTCCTTTTGCCCTGATCTTTTGTCTTTTAGGACATCATCCATCAAAAGGAAATATGCTATGTAGACATTTGACATGTTGTCGTTTAGTAGATCTTGGTAAGCTGACATGATGCTGACTGAGAGGTACCCTCCTATTTTTAATGTATCTCAGAGGTCGTCCTTCATCATGTAAATGCCATTCCTTTCAAAGATTGCCTCTGTCGACGCGTCATCTTCCTTCAAGAATTTCATTATTGTATTTAGATATTCTAAAGATAGGCTCACACAACTCCATCTGTCGAAATCCTTGAAGGTTGGCACTATTTCCCTAGACGGCCCGTCTAGTTTACTCTCAGGCAGATCGTCTTTTTCTATCACGCCTTCTTCCGGCTGGCCTGCTAGAGGCTGTTCTTCTTTCTCTTCTGCCACTGGAGGCTGCTCTGGCTTAAGTCTGGTATTCTTTTCACAGTCACACCAGTGTCAGCTATCTAGCCTTCCTTTGAGACTGCTGCTCTAGCCGACGCTGTAGGATCGATCCACAATGTTTTGAGTTCCTCCCTCCATGCTTTCTTTTCAGGAAGGGGGATTTCTTGGTGAAGCCTCCGCGGTACCACGTCTGAAAGCATCATCGAGTTATTGAAGAAGCGGTCGTCATAGATAACCTGCATTGCATATGTACCACACATTCCATGTAGATCTTCCATGCATAGATCTTTCAGTGGGACACCCTTATTGATGGCTTCCATCATCCGTAGCACTAGCCTTTTCTTGGGGGACCTTTTTGCACATGGAGAATTGCTTCCACATTCCCTTATGTCTGTTGTCTATCGATTGTATAGCTCTTTACAGACGTAGCGACACCTTTAAGATATCCGTTACTTCCTTGTTCTTGTAGACTAGGGTGGTACTGTACAGTTCAGCTGTGCAACAGTTCAACACCATTGTCCGTCTTGCGTATAGGTTGACAAAAATCAGTGCCTAGTGTTTTATAGTCCTTATGGGCAGGACCACGAATTTAGTTTCTTCCATGCTCACTTCACGTTGTAGCTCTATCACATCAGCAACTTTGTTCTTTTCGTAAAATAGGAGCCCTGCTAGATGCGTGGTGCCATTGAATACTAGTTGTACTTTATATGGATGCAAGAACTCTTCAAGTAGAGTGGCACACAACACTTTAAATAGCTTCTTATGTACGCATGCTCTTTTTAGGAAGATCCCTATGAAATGATCTCTGTTGAGCAACATGCCCTTGTTGTGATAGATAATATCAGTTCTGGGTAGGTTGTCATCCAGTATATTTGCAAGGATATGGACATCTCTACATGTCATCCTTGATAATGTAATCATGTCCATACCCACCATCTTACAAGGTAGAGGAGGAGCCACACCTAATTCTACTTCATTGACTGGTGTGCTCTGCTTCTGAATTGGATGGTTCACGAAGAAAGAAGCAAACCAACCTTCCTCATCTTCTTAGGTGCTTACTTCTATTGCTTGTGTTTCTATAAGCAATGATTCTATTGTAGGAGGCTGAACCCTTGTTTCAGTCAGTGTCTGGGTTGTTGCCTTACCTTCGTCTTTCGTGGACATCTCTGCAGCTATGTAGCCCAGCTCTACAACATTGAGTGCGGCTAACATCGCAACCATTTTTCCATCCTAGAAGGAGTCATCTTGATCATACCACTCCAGGTCTTTCAAGAAGTCATTGTAGATGTCCATCCCAAATGCCAAGTCGTCTAAGAATTTGTTTAGATCTCTGATTTCTCATGACGTGAGATCTTCTGTTGCTATACTTTCTGCTTTGGTGATTACGACCTTCTTGGGATCCTCTAGTGTAGTCTTATCTTATTCTGGGTTGCTGATTATATTGAAACCCCTTGACAATATATTAGTCTTCTTTGTCTCGTTCTCTTGATGAGTGTCCGACTGTGGCAGTGCTTCCTTCACCCGTGGTTTAGCCATTGGGAAAATTTTCATGTTGGCACTTTCTTCTTTTAGTGCTTCTCTTGCACCGTTCCCCCCACATCATCATCATCTTTGTCAGAGATTGAATGGCTCGAGGAAGCATGTGATGTTGAAGGGCTCGTCAAACGCTTGGTCTTCTTCCTCTACCACCAACCGTCTATTTCTTGGCCTTCAACTTCTAGCTGTTGACATTCTTCATCTAAGCATTGATGCTCCTTTTTGAGGTTTTCCAACGCTTCCTCGTACCCTTTTCTCATAAGATCCTTGTCTACTCGCATGTCATCCCTTTCCTTCCTTAGGTCCACCATCTTCTCGATGAGAGTCTGTATCTCCCCCATCAGTGTATTATGGTTGTTCATAACCCCTTGCATTAACTGGAGAAGCGCCTCAGTTCTCTCATTTAGAGTCTGTACCTGCGTAGTTAGTGTACACAGGGTGGAGGTAATATTTAAATTTAATTTAGAAGTTTGATGCATTTGTTGCCCCATGACATCAAATGTGTTTCCCAATACATCATCAAATGTGTGTGGGCGGTGTTGTTGCAGCCCCACAGGCATGGTGGAGGCTCTGGGCTCCTTCGGTTGTGGAGCCGACATTGCTGGGATGGGGGTGCTCACCTCTGGCTGTCCCGACATTTTTAGGATCATTTCTGGAATTACGGGATCAAGTACGGCCTCGGCGTCTTCGCGTTCCTGGTTGGTATGTTGTTTGGCCTCAACATGTTGTTCTGTTGTTGTAGCTTCAAGGCATGCATGATCGACCTCTTTTATGATTTCAGCTTTAGGTTGGCATCCCTCACTCGTTGCCGTCTTGTCTAGGAAGAGCGGTGAGGTTGGGATCGGGGTGATAGTCTTTTCTGATATCTTCTTCTTCTTCTTTCTTATTGACAACTTCTTTCTTTCCTATGGCTTCTTTATCTCTATCTCTGGAGATTTTGCTTTGTCGCCCTTCTCACCGGCTGCAGATGACTGGTCTGTGGTCATGTATATGACCCCCGAGTACATCTTGTCGATGTCTTCTTGAGTGGGCCGCAGCTTGTGGGCATCATAGTACGCCATTTTTGGGAGGAAAGGAGCGTCATGGAGCAGTTTTACTTGTACAAGAGTTTGTTTCCCTTATGCGCCGAGATCCCTGTGTTGATGAGGGACTTTATGTTGATCTTTGTATGCCCCTTTGTCTTCTTGTACTTTATTAACAAGTCTGCATCCATGAAATGATATGCTATCTTTATAATTTGGCCTCCCATGTAGAACTCTTTCGTCTATTTTGCCTCCCCTCCTACTGCTGCAGATAGCCTTTCAATAAGAATTCTACTTCTATTCACCAACTTCTTATTCAACATGGACCATATTATGAAGAGGTCCACTTTTTTTACACCTCTAGTCTCTGACCTTGTGAATATGTTGTTGGCGGTTATCTTTTACATCACCTTGATAAAGTACAAGGTGATGAGAGTCGCCTTGGAGTTCTTGGAGTTGTGTTCATGCTCCCTTGTTAACTTTTCCCACATTCTGTGGTTGTTGTACCCAATTGTGTCCTTTTCTTCAGGCGCGACAGAGCAAGCCTATGCTTCTTCAGTTGTTCTTGTGAAGATAGTGTTAAGCAAGACCTCTATGATTGTGTGAGACTTTCCTCCTAGTCTCACTTCCAGTTTGAAGTCCCCACCGCCCTTCTTGCATTCGTCGTCGCTGACCGGGAACTTCTTCACTGATGACAAGAATTCTACTGTCAATTGTGTTAGGGAGGGGGCTTCAGTGGTGCATAGGGTACCCAAATTCACACCCTACAGGAAGCTGATTACCCTGTCGTAGACTCCCATCTTCTTGAAGTCTTCGACGTCCAGGTATCTTGTAGACCTGAACCCCTTGGCTTGTAGTATCCAGTCAAACTGCGACTGGTGCGTAGGATCCCTTGGCATGAATGTCGACCTTTTCTGGTTGAGGGCCACCTCCTCGATCTCCTCTACCTTCTCATGGGTTGTTCCTTTCTCCTGCCCTTTTATCTTCTCTACATTTATCACTTTCCTCTTTTTGCTGCTCTTTGCTTCCCTGGGTTCAGCCTTCCTCTTTTCCAGTTTTCTCAGCTCAGTTTCTAGAGGCTGGTATTCAGAAGTCTCCATATGAGATGTGTTCAGGGATTCCTCTGACTCTTCTAGCATTTTATGAGATAGGATGTAGTCATACTTCTTCTTCATCAGCTGCAACTAGAGTTTTTTTTTGGGGAAAGCTTCATGTTGTCCCTCAAGGCATTTGTTATCTTCTCAAGGATTTCCTCTACCCCCTTCAATGAGGTTACCTTCTTAATCAGTGTCTTCAGTTGAATAATTGTTTTAGATTTTAATTCATTATCATCATTTTTATTTTATCAACATATAAATGTATATGTATATACATATATTTTGTTCAATTCTCATAGCGTCGCGACCGCGGCATCACCGAGCCAAGATATCAAACTATCAAAATGATATGCCACGACCGCGGTGAATTACAACCACTCAAGGTGTGCCTCGACTGCGGCCGCGACATCACTGAGCCTATTTGTCAAACTATGAAAATAATATGCCGCGACCGCGGCCAAGAAGTACCGTGACGCGGTCGTTACTCAACTGACTTACACGTTCAAGGAGCGTCGCAACCGCGACCAAGGATAAGGTGTCGTGACCGTGGCGGCGAACCACTTGTTCGATTGAAGATGGTGATTACAGTGTAAAACCTCATCCAAGAGGCCATCAGCCAAGGCCAAGGCGGTGGGGTACCACGATCGAATCGCACCCCAAAGCCTTGGCCTAGGTTAAACAACGTTGTAAGAATTGTGAAAGAGGGGAAGATGTCGGCGAGCATCGTCGAGCTATATGAGGCAGAGCCGCGGCGGTTGCCATGACATTCTCAAACTGATTGATTGCTAAATGCACGAAAAGATGGCAAGGCACGAGAAAAATAGTGACTTGCAATCAATGGTAGACGAGAAAGTGTCAGACAAATACCTCGACTGGGTTAAATAGCTCTAAACGGCGGTGAAAGTGGAAACTGAAGGGTTTTGCTACGACAGAAGCACTACTTCATCAACGAGGGTTTGAATCGGTCTGCTCATCATCTCGCACACTCGCATCAAGGAGCTTTGTTTGAAAATTCGGGGATTTCAGAGTTTGAGCGAAAGAAGAACCCTATTTTGAAGGGTTTAACTATATATACTCTTGGGTACCGCGACCGCGGTCGTACTCCTTCTTTACATACACTGCGACCGTGGCCCATCACTGCAAAGAGCGGGTACTATGACCGTGGTGTACCCCTCCTCGACCGCGTCCTATGCCGCGATCGCGGTCCTTCCAAACCAAAATAATAAGAAACTAATTAAAGCAAAAACTTGCATTTTCCAACAAATCCTCTTTGGTAGAGGGGGATTAAAATCCATAAAATATTTACACTCCTACTAGATGTGGAAATTTGAAATATTGAAAAATGAGAGGTACATAGCTCATAATACTAAAGTACGAGATGAGGGAAAACATTGAAATAAGGAAAGCAACAAAAACTTGGGTTTCCTCCCAAGAAGCGCTTGTTTAAAGTATTTAGCTCGAATTTCTTCATCATCTTGTCTTCATACTCCTTCAGTAGGTGCAATTTCTCCCTCATTCATTCCACTTGTTTTTGGGTTGGTTTCCACCAAACCGAGTTCTGTTCTCCTTACGAAAGCTTCATCTTCATAGTATCTTTTCACTCTCTATCCATTTACTTTGAAGGTTCCTTTCTTATCTCCTACTATCTCCATCACACCTGATGGGTATATTTTCACTACAGAAAAAGGGTCTGACCACCTTGTTCTCAACTTCTTAGGAAATAACCTGATATTTGAGTTGAATAAAGGACCTAGTATCCTTCATGAACATCTTTGTTCTTTAGATTGTCATCATGTCAGACCTTTATCCTTTGCTTATTAATCCTGACATTTTCATAGGTGTGCAACCTCAACTCTTTGAGATCTTGGAGTTAAAGGAATCTTTTCTGACTAGTCTTATCATGGTCCATGTTCAAAAACTTGATAGCCCATAGGGCTTTGTGATTGAGTTCGATCGATAGATGACAAGACTTTCCATAGATTAACCTGTAGGGTGTCGTACCTATAGGTGTCTTATATACTGTGCGGTATGCCCAAAGTGCATCATCTAGTTTCGTGGGCTAGTCCTTCCTTGTACGACTGACAGTCTTTTCTAAAATTTGTTTGATCTGCATGTTCGATACTTCCACTTGCCCTAATGTTTGGGGGTCATATGGCATTGCAATCTTATGTTTCACCCCATACTTTCTCAATAAAGCTTCAAACTACCTTTCTACAAAATGCGACCCTCCGTCACTTATGATAGTGCGTGGAACTCCGAAGCATGAGAAGATAGTTTTCTCAAAAAGCTTAATGACTACTTTGGAGTCACATGTTTGAGTAGAAATTTTCGCAACCCATTTGGAAACGTAATCGATTGAAAAAAGTATCTACTGATTTCCTCTCGAAGACAAAAAAGGTCCCATTCAGTCGATTCCCCATACATCGAAGATTTTGACTTCCACCCAATTTGCCATAGGCATTGCATTCCTTCTTCTTATGTTTCCTGTAAGCTGACATTCCTTGCATGTTTTTAACAAAAGACATGACATCCTTGAAGAGTGTTGGCTAGTAAAATCTTGATTGTAAAACCTTTGTAGCCGTCCTTTCCCCTCCATGGTGTCCCCCATAAGGTGAGGTGTGGCATTCCTTGAGGATTAAAGGTACCTCTTCTTCAGGTATGCATCGACGATATAGGTTGTCAGAGCACCTCTTAAATAGCAGCGAGTCATCCCAATAGTAATTTTTTAGCTCAGAGAATAACTTCTTCTTCTGATTATATGTTAAATCTCTGGTGGAAGTTGTCCATATGCTAAGTAATTACAAATATCCGCAAACGAAGGTAAAATCTGCTCTTCCGATTGAGCCATAAAAATAGCTTCATTGGCATAATTGTCATTCACTGGAAATTGGTCTTCTACATAAAAAATTATCCCAGTCTGCAACCACATTTCCCCCTTTTTTGTCAATGATCTCGTGGTCCAATTCTTGTAGTAACAAGGCCTATCACAAAAAGTCTTGGCTTTGTGTCCTTTTTTTGCATTAGGTATTATATCGCCCCATGATCGGTGTACACTTTTACCTTAGATCCTACTAAGTATGATTTGAAATTATCGAAAGCAAACACAATTGATGACATTTCTTTTTCAGTTGTAGTGTAGTTTACTTGGGCTTTGTCTAAGGTTCTACTCGCATAACAGATCACATGATTTTTCTAATTTTTCTTTTGTCCAAAGATCACCCCGATGGCGTAATCATTGGCATCGCACATGATCTCGAAAGGTAGCTCCCAATATGGTACTTGTAGGATAGGTGCTATTGTTAATGCTCTCTTGAAGGTATTTGTGGCATCCAACTCACAAAACAAGAATTACTTAAGCGAAAGCGAATCATTTGCAGCGGAATTACTGAAAATCACTAAAAATTTAAAACTTTTTGCAAAGAGATCCAACCATAGGAAAACTCTTTCATCAGGAACCAATGTAATACATTTACAACTTGGTTCATAAGTACATGCCTCATACCATCTCTTCTCGAGGATTACAAACATTAACTGTCCTGTTAACACTGTACACATATAGTATAAAACCTCGAGGCATCAAGCTAAAATCTTAGATCGATTCATTAAAAGCACTAACTACTAACTCCGAGGACCTGAGAGTACATAGACGACACATAGGACTTTCTATACAAAACTTGGCAGCCACTGCCTCCACCTGAGTTCTCACTACTGTCCCTAATGCTGCTGTTGCTTTTCCCTTGCTATAGGGTTCCTGCTTCTTCTTCTGCGTTTACCTAAAAACATTGGATCGCACGGGGGGTGAGACAATTGTAAATTGCCCCAGCGGGAGATATAACTCTCTGCCAAAACATCATTATTGCAGTTTATTAGAATTGAAGACTGAGGAGGAGTTCCTTTATATATTAACAGCAGTATTATTCATTGTGTAAATAGAATAAGATAATCTCCTTTTCGAAGGAGAACATTACATTTACTCATGGTAGAATCATAATTCATTCATCTACTTGCAATGAATATAAAGAGATATGATTTAACGAGAGATGCATAAAAGAGTGTAACATCAGCCAATAAGTTTTTGTATTCAATCCTTATGCAAACACGCTATACGGCTAATTACATTTTTACAATCACACTTATGCCCTGAGGAGATGAGGTATACCGCTCATACTCAAACCGACTATTGCGAAGTCGAAATCGTTGCCATACAAGGTCAATGGTAGAGCCGACTACCATGACCTCCCTTATCTCGGTCAGTACGAGATCAAATGCATGACATCTTGTGTCTCTGCTAAATAGCTTTCCAGGGTATAGTGGCAACTTCGCTATAGAGTTACAATGGCATGCTGTACTCTCTTCGCAATCGAGAGATTTCATGTTTATCTCACTTCGATCTGGCATTTGTATTATTGGGAGATTCATGATACATCCATCCCAGTTTCAGGGGATTAGTGATACATCCATCCTGACATATATAATGAAGGATTGATAGATTTAATATTTATCTCGTGTCAATTCCTCCATTAGGGCGTAAGGATATGTTCGCCCATTACCCCCACATATTCAAAAATATGCATTCCGGGTTTTTGCCGCAGAGCAACCCGTTTCACCATCCAGCAAGTTCTGACATTGATGGTTATATGGCCATGGCTCTACATGATATGATTTTACTTGATTAATTAAGTACATTTAGCATATTCTTTTAGCATCCGTCAAGTTCTCAAACATAACTTATTCAGATAAATGCTACAAAGAAACATGTACAGTTTTCATCAATCATTTCTTAGTCTTTATAAGACATTGGGATCTCTGTCCCTCATTTTAATATTGGGAATTTTCATCCCTCAACCACATCATTACCATGCTTATCAAAACTGGGTATTTAAACCCTTAGTTCATCTCTGAACACTGTTACCACTTGTTAGGTAACTATTACCTCTTGGTCCTCAGACCCAGGTATACATGATACTTTGTTACACGAGCATCTCACACGGCTCACATGGCCCATTAAGTGTTTTGTCACCTTTCACTAGGCAACAACTTACTCATGTGACTCATAAATTCCATGCACATTTTTGTTATACAAAAGTCATAGATCAAATATGGCTATGTTCATCATCTCATGATATCTACATGGTTAATAGACATGATAACAGTCATAAAAGTCACTTATCACATCATGTGATACACTAGTAACACCATCATTCCTTTTTCAGGATTAGGGTTTACTATCAAATAGGATTTTCCATTTCCATTACCCAAATTAGGGTCATGATTTCCCA
The DNA here is from genome assembly GCA_963693085.1 of Alisma plantago-aquatica. NCBI lineage: Eukaryota > Viridiplantae > Streptophyta > Magnoliopsida > Alismatales > Alismataceae > Alisma > Alisma plantago-aquatica. The sequence continues at coordinate 653,062,596 of OY856412.1, read as the reverse complement.
TTTCACATTGATTAGGGTTTCATGTTTATATTAACTATCCAACCCTAATATATTTCTCCACTCCTCTATGAGCATCTATTGATATTACAAGTATTTACTCATGCTTGTTACTCTCATCATATATCATTTAAGTATTATCAATACCAGGTATAAGTTCATCTCTCATCCTTACCATGGTATGATTACATCATACTCATTAGTTTGGCTTAACCCCTTTCACAAGATATATTATCCTATACTTATCAAAGTATATCAAACTTATTATAATCTTATTGTAACAACAACATAACACACACTTCATGTGTTTCTTGTCCAAGTATGTTGGATTGAGATGCAACAAGGTATATCAATCCATGAAATGCTAAATGTGATATCTATCATGTCTTGATGTATCACTTTTCTCATCACCTCTAACTTACTTAAGTTAATCAACTGTCCTTGTATTAAGGTATTTCCCTCTTAATACTTTATCCACTAACCTATCACCTTCATCATGTAGAGCATAGGTCACACATTAGAATTGTCCAGCTATCTTTAATGATATGGACTTATCTAATGGTTAGGCATTGTTGATATAGAATAAACTATTATCAACCACTTTATGTATTTCAACTCTGAGGATGTTATCCTCATCATTATTTAGTGTTGCATACATCATTCCTAAGAATTTCTTGATCTCATCTTTGTAAGGCGTATAGGGTAGTTACAAATGTATAGGATTAGATACATAATTATCTAGGCATCATCTCATCCCTTATATCCTTACTTATTAAAGTATCAACATTACCATTCATATGATTCATCAATTTTACCCTTCATGGTGTAACATCCTCATCTTACTTGATTATATTAGCCACACCCTGCTTTAGTGTATTGGCCATTATACCATCACTAGGGTTTCATATATCATCATATGGCATCACCCTGGATTTGAGTCTCACATCTCATCATTGCATCAGGGTTCCACATAACATTATTCTAATTTGGGGTTCCACATGGCATTACCCTAGATTAGGGTTTCATATATCATCATACTTCATTAGGGTTTGGATTGCATATAGTATCTCCCTTCTTTAGAATTTCACATCACATTACCCATAGTTAGGGTTTTCTCATGGAATCAACCTCAATCAGGGATTCTCATGGAATCAACCTCAATTAGGGATTCACATGGAATCAACCTCAATTAGGGATTCATGAAGTATCTTCTCAATTTAGGGTTTTCATGAAGTCACCCTAAATTTTGATTTCCCAATATATCATCCTAGTTTAGAGTCACACCATCACCCTAGATTTGGGTTATATCTGATATTGTCTAAATTAAGGTTAGGGCTCCACAACCTTCTTGATTAAGGTTTCATGATCTCTTTATTAAGGATCATACCCTAATTGCTTAATCATTCATGTTTAAAGTGTTGAGGCTTATCCATTACATGGTTATTATACATGTATGGATTCCTCTCTCTCTTTCACTCTCTTTAGGATATTGACTATGTCAAACTTGGTTAGATTAGATCAACCAACCCTTCAATTAAGTATATTCAATTAGGGTTGACATAGTGTATTGAAATAATGCTTGCTTAATGCTTCAAAGAATAGCTCATCTAAGGTTACCAATTACTTGATACCATAAAGTTAGAACCCTAGAAGTTATCTTTGAGATAATTCAACAACAATTATAAGGTCAATTAATCCTTCATCACATTGAGTTATTAATTGATTTGATCACACTAAATCATCAAACGATCTTGACCCTTTAATCTCTAAACGGTTTGAAATCGTTTGGGAAAATTTCCCTTGAAACCGAATGAGCTTGGGTCTCCAAACGGTTTGGGACCGTTTGGTCCAAACCATCTCAAAACCGAATGGACCAAAAAGTCCTTTTAATACTTACTCGATTCATAATTTCAATGGATTAATCGATTATCAATTGAGTCCTTGATTTATTTATCACTTGAACTATTGAATCAACCTTCAATTAGACCATCAATTAGGGTTTTGAACCCCATTGATCCAGGATTTCAACTCAAGGAACCTTCAATTAGGGCTTGGAATGGAATAGCCATCAATGATCAACATTGGGGAATTGATTCCATTGCAACTAATGAATCATCATCAAATTTTTAATTTGACCAGACCCCAAACGGTCTTGAGGTCATTTGGATGACCTCCAAACGGTCTTGAGACCGTTTGCCCCATCCCATTCTTGAAATTTGTGAAATTCAATAGGATCTGGGTCATTGGATTGATCATCAAATCAACAATTGATTTCATTTCAATTTGGTATCTTTAGACCTTAAAATACTCAACCATACTTAACCCTAGACCTCCAAATGGTCTTGGTTGACTTCCAAACGGTCTTGAGACCGTTTGGGATACGTCAACCCAAAAATCTCAATTAACCTAATTGAAAATCAACACTTAACCCGATTAGGGTTTACTAATTAATTAACCTTCAACTAATGATCCCTTTTGAATTCATTAATCAAATTTGATACATCATCAACCATCATCGTTAATATAAAAATTCCCAAACGCTCAACCATGGTCAACTCTCCCAAACAGTTTGAAACTGATTGGGCTAATCAACCCAAGACATCAACTTAATCAATTGCAAATTTCATCACTTAGCCGATTAGGGTTTCTATTTGGAAGATTGTCCATATGTTGAATTAATCAATTGAAGTCATTGGATCATCATCCAACATACACTAGGGTTCTAACCTCAAACGGTCAACTCTTTTAAACAGTTTGGGGTCCACATCTCCAAACGGTTTGGAAACTGTTTGGTCTCCAAATGGTTTGGTGAAACTGTTTGGACCAAACTATTGAAACCGTTTGCCAAAGATATTTGGGGAGGTGTGTGCTAATAATGATGTCATCATCATCAAGCTCTAAACCCATGAAACTTTATGTGATTTTATGGTGATTCCATTAATTTGATCGAGTGAATTCCAAGAAGAATAAATGATCAACAATTGATTAAGGAATTGAATGCAATAAAAATAGTAAGGGTTCAAGTTATAAATGTTGGCTAAATTGGACATTATTATAATCCATTTTTTTCAATGATGACAAACATTTCATTGTTGTGGATCTAACGTGCTACTTGAGTGTTGCGGGAATAAGGTGGATGAAAAACAATTGGAAGATCTATATGCTAAAATTTCTTTAAGTCATGAATAAAATCAAATGTAAAAACTTGTACAAGTATATAATGTAAAAGTACTTAGACATCATGTAAATCAAGAGTTAGATCTTCCCTAGCCAATCAAAACACTTAGATAGGTCATCCCCTACAATAGTGTCACAACTGCACACTCATACACACACTTAGTACTTAGTTTAAAACATTGAAACAGGGTTAATCTCGGTCGACAAAATTCTCGACCGAGACACTCTCGGTCGACAAACTCTTCGACTGAGAATGACGCAGGTACCCATTAGACACAGCAGACAAGGTAGTTGGGAGTTGGATCAGAACGTTGCTACAGACAGTCCCTCAGTTGACAAGTCCTCGACCGATTAGGACTCTCGGTCGACAAATCTTCGACCGAGAATGTCTTTGTCTGCAATTTTTAGGATTAATTAACTAGCCGTTGTTAAAGAAACTAATGGATACCTAACGGCTAGTTAAGCACTAATAACCCCCTAGAAAGTGTCTAGAACGTCCTTAAGCATCCATAGGACATTCCTATAAATAGGACAAGCCATAGGACACCCAAAATACACTTGTGCAATACTTGAGCTTTCATACTTGAAATTGGCAATCTGTTTTGAGCAATTGAGCAACACTAGTACTTGGTGCTCATTTCCTTTGCTCCAAATTCATGTCCTATAGGCTAGCATCTCCTATCCACTAAACCTACACTTCCATACTCATTGGTTAGGAGATCAATACACTTGATATAGGAAATCAAGCCTTGTGCTTCAAGTGGTAATTGTAATTTCTATTTCCTTTCTTGTTCTTTCTTATTGCTTGTACTCTTCTTGCTACTCCTAGGGTTGGAGGCTACGGATTGGAGAGAGTTTGATCTTCTTGGTGAAGAAGGATATCTTTGGACTACTTCTAGAAGGCCGTCTCAACGGGAAGCTACTTCAAGAGGAAGGCTACTTCAAGGGGGAGCTTGAAGTTACTTCAAGGAAGGCTGCTTCAAGGTTGGCGAGACTACTTCAAGGTGAAGGCTGTCCAAAGGGTGTTGAAAGTGTTGTAATTTTATGTAATATCCTTGCGAGGTAATAAAATTAAATACTTTCAAAATCTCAGTTGGGTAAGCAACCGGGTAGTGGATTGACTGCCTTAGTATTTTTTAAGGTTGGAACCACTCTAAACACATTGTCTCCTTCTTATTATCTCAATTGTGGTTGTTTGAGTTAAATTATTTTAAAATATCTATAAAACTCTATTCACCCCCCCTCTAGTGGTTTTTTAATTGGTACCAGAGCAGGGCTTCAAGGATCTCTAATCGAGTCTTGAAGAATGAAGGGTGGTGGTGTCTACAACCACAAGCAAAGGAAAAGCATGGACCAATCTTCAATAACTTGCAATTGGTGCTTAGGAACAAGGCACACTACACCTAGCTGTCCATGGAGGTCAAAGAAGGAAGATGTGCATAAAGAATGCATTATTGCTACAATAAGTGAAGAAGAAGAAGAAGAGGTAAGCCTTTTTGATTTACCTAAAGAAGAGCTAATTGCTAGTCTTGAAGAGACACATAATAAGTATATTGAGTGCAAGAAGAAATTAAAGAAATCTAATAAAACATATGATGAGTTACATGCTAAACTTCTAGCTCTCACATCTGAAAATGAAGATCTCAAAAAGGTTATTGAAGATCATGATATTAAGCTGAAATCTATAGATGCAAATTGCAATCTTCTTTCCCTAGAAAGTTAAACTTGCAAACTCAAGTAAATGATCTTCAAAAATAACCTGTGTTGTGTACACATCTATATTATGATATTATTGTGAAAGAAAGAGATTCTTTGTTATCTAATCTAGATCAAGCAAAGTTAGATATCAAGAAGAGAATGGATGAGATTGTTAAGTTGCAACAAGAAGTTAGTAGTTTGAGTAACAATGATATCCTTGATAAAATCTTAAATGATTCTTATCGTCAAATTGGAAGGAGAGGACTAGGTTATAAGTCTAAAGGAAAATCTTACCAAAAACCAAGTTGGAGAAAGACACAAGTGCTAGAGAATCAATCTATGAATGTATCTAGAGGAAAATATACATATGTACCCAAGAACAATCTAGAACAAAATCATAGAAAGAGATATGAGATTGATTCTATATGTTGCCATTATTGTTTGCGTCTTGGACATTATTCTTTCTCATGTCCTTACAAGAAAAAGGATGTTGAGTTAGTATGGGTTCCAAAAACCCCCAAACTAAATGAACAAAATTAAGTTGAGATATGACCAAAGAATCTAAGTTGTATATCTCTATGTCTATCTCAACTTAACATAATGAGATAACAAATTGATTCAAGTAATTAAAATTTCTAACTTGAAAATATACATTTTAAACAAATCTGCAGAGACACATCATTGAAAATTTGTATTAATTGGGGTCCTCAAAACATAAAGATTTGAATATGATTAGTTGAGATTTGATCTAAATGTTACTTTGATATTCATATGTTTTATCGCAATTAAACTGAGTTTTCAAATTGCATAATTGAATTGAAAATGACCTATGATTTACTTGTAAACAATTATTGAAAAATAATACAGAAACATTCTCGGTCGAGAAACTATTTGACCGAGAACACAGTCGGTCGAGAATTAGTCGATCGAGTAGGTTAATGTTTTGAAGTTTGCAACAAATCTGATAAAACATGTACAAACAGCAGCATTCTCAGTCGATAAAAACGTCGACCGAGATAAATTCGGTCGACAAAATGTTCGACCGAACCAAGTTCTGCTGAACATGTTTTAATTAATCTAGTTTGCTATCAATTTGTTATTAATGATTGATTTAATATGCAAATCAAGAGTGAATCTTAGAGACCATCTTAAAATCAAAACAAATTGATCTTTTGAATCATGAATTGTTGAAAGAAGGTATAACCTTATGAATATGAAATTCTTAAATATATTGCAAAAATGATATATGAAAACTGATATTGAACATACTCTCTTCATTGATTGACAAAGTTTGTTAAGTATGTTCATTTTCATGGTTTGTCTTAAAATTTGAAAATCAATGAACAATAAATGGGATTATTTTGGTTTATCCTCTACACGGTTTGGCTTAAAACTGAAAATTATGAACCATGTTGATTTAATCAAGGAAATTACTATTTTATCATAATCCACATGGTTTTTCCTAAGTAGTTCTTGGTCTATCTATATAGGAACCATGTGTATTGAAATTTAGTTTAAATGATCATAATCATCGTATGTATATGTTTCTATCTTGATCATTGCATTGTGGATATACTTCACATATAAGTGTTCAAATTGGAAATCTGCAGAAATTGCCTCTTGGTTGAAATCAAGTTTGACCAAGGGGCGCTATGGTCGAAGTCAAGGTCGGCCTAAAATAAACTTGACAAAATGCTTATTTGTACATCATTTTACTGCACTTAATCTTAGTATATTGAAAACAAATTTTTAGTGCATAACTTTTTATGATCTAATATTTATTGTGACCTTAGAATCCTCAAAACATCTTGATTATAAGATTAAGGGGGAGCTCACAAAAGCTATCTTGACTATAAGATTAAGAAGGAGCTTACAAAATTTTGAGAACGTCATAAAGAAAAGATGAGACATGTTATGACCTTAGTATTTTTAATCTTGGTTATGAAAATAAAGGAATATAAATTTCATGAATATGATATATCTTGTTCTTAATGGAATTCTCTACACAAATCAGGGCTTAACATCCTGTGTATTTGATTAGAGATACATTCTACTATAAGTTTAAAAGAATCTCATATCATTTCAGGTCTTAACATCCCTTGTAAATGGTTGAGAAACTATTAAATATATTTATGAGCTTCAAGGATTCTCATATCATTTCAAGGCTTAACATCCTTTGCAAATGATTGAGAAATAAATTGTGGCTAAATTTAACAATAATTGGTTTGCATTAATCCCTTGCTTTTAAATTGAATATCTCTTTAAGGGGGAGCATAGCATAAAATTAAGGGGGAGAAATAAAAAGTCATACTAAATGATTATCTTGGATATCTTTTGGAAATGACAAAGGGGGAGAAATAATATAAAATCAAAAAAACATAAAAAAATGAGTTTCATAATATCTCAGCTAGCACCCACTTGCAAAACAAGAATGGCTACAAAAGGTAAACTTCAGGTATGAAACTCATATGATTTATATTTCCTTATTTTATGTTTAGGAAATGTTTGTCATCTTCAAAAAGGGGGAGATTGTTGGCTAAATTGGACATTATTATAATCCCTTTGTTTTGATGATGACAAACATTTCATTCTTGTGGATCTAACGTGCTACTTGAGTGTTGCAGGAATAAGGTGGATGAAAAACAATTGGAAGATCTATATGCTAAAATTGCTTTAAGTCATGAATGTAATCAAATGTAAAAACTTGTACAAGTATATAATGTACAAGTACTTAGACATCATGTAAATCAAGCATTAGATCTTCCCTAGACAATCACAACACTTAGAATGGTCATCCCCTACAATAGTGTCACAACTACACACTCATACACACACTTAGTACTTAGTTTAAAACATTGAAACATGGTTAATCTCGGTCGACAAAATTCTCGACCGAGACACTCTCGGTCGACAAACTCTTCGACTGAGAATGACCCAGGTAGCCGTTAGACACAACAGACAAGGTAGTTGGGCGTTGGATCAGAACGTTGCTACAGACAGTCCCTCGGTCGACAAGTCCTCGACTGAGTAAGACTCTCGGTCGACAAATCTTCGACCGAGAATGTCTCTATCTGCAATTTTCAGGATTAATTAACTAGCCATTGTTAAAGCAACTAATGGATACCTAACGGCTAGTTAAGCACTAAGAACCCCCTAGAAAGTGTCTAGAACGTCCTTAAGCATCCATAGGACATTCCTATAAATAGGAAAAGCCATAGGACACCCAAAATACACTTGTGCAATACTTGAGCTTTCATACTTGAAATTGGCAATCTGTTTTGAGCAATTGAGCAACACCAATACTTGGTACTCATTTCCTTTGCTCCAAATTCGTGTCCTATAGGCTAGCATCTCCTATCCACAAAACCTACACTTCCATACTCATTGGTTAGGAGATTAATACGCTTGATATAGGAAATCAAGCCTTGTGCTTCAAGTGGTAATTATAATTTCTATTTTCTTTCTTGTTCTTTCTTATTGCTTGTACTCTCCTTGCTACTCCTAGGGTTGGAGGCTGCGGATTGGAGAGAGTTTGATCTTCTTGGTGAAGAAGGAGATCTTTGGACTACTTCTAGAAGGCTGTCTCAACGGGAAGCTACTTCAAGGGGGAGCTTGAAGTTACTTCAAGGAAGGCTGCTTCAAGGTTGGTGAGACTACTTCAAGGTGAAGGTTGTCCAAATGGTGTTGAAAGTGTTGTAATTTTATATAATATCCTTGCGAGGTAATAAAATTAAATACTTTCAAAATCCCGGTTGGGTAAGCAACTGGGTAGTGGATTGACTGCCTTAGTATTTGCTATGGTTGGAACCACTCTAAACACCTTGTCTCCTTCTTATTATCTCAATTGTGGTTGTTTGAGTTAAATTATTTTAAAATATCTATAAAACCCTATTCACCCCCTCTAGTGTTTTTTAATAAAACCCACCTCCAATTGAGCTCCAAAGCTTCAAGATCACGTCAACAATGGTGGATGCAACTCCTTGCACTATCCTAAGGCTTGTCCTCAAGCTTTGAGTGAAAAGGAATGGTTAGAATTGAAGAGGGGATCAAGATAAGAAGAATTCATGCATTGATTTTCGATTTTCACCATGCATTCAAGGTGAAAGGAGGTCAAGAAGATTACCAACATGTTGGGGGTCGTTCTCCTGATCATCCAAAGCTCCTTTGGTCGTTTTCAAGCAAGGGAAATAAGTGGATTCCGAAAAAGCCTTTGATTTGACTTGTAAAGGGTGTTTTTATAAGAAAATCAATGAGAGAGAAAATGCCATATAAAAATCATTTAACTCCAAAAAGAGTGCCACCTATTCCTCCTCAATTCCATGCATGTAAATCTATCTTCCTTATCTCCAAATTACCTTCCATTATCCATGAATTAATGGAAAAGAAATTAAGCACCTTAAACATATTATACTAATATCCATAAGTGAGTGGATATTTCTTTTCCTTATAATAAGGTGAGTGGGTTCTTCACCTCCTTAGGATATTTCCATTGCCTTTGCAAGGCAAAAGGACGTCCAAACTTGTTTATTTTCAACCATTACAATTTTGGTTGAAGGGTAATCCAATTAATATATTTCTTTTTGCATTAAATTGAATTAAAGTTCCATTTATGCTTAAATCTTGATTATTTTAATATCAAGATTATCTCTCCTCCAAATTAATTCAAATGAGGAGCCCCTCTCATTTTATTTTTTCTAAATGATGACAAGAAATATTAGGGACCTTATTGAAGTGGTAATTTTCATATTGAACCCTAGTTTTGGGTAAATTGCACATTACACCAAAACTAGGTTTTAATGTACAAACATTGCTTTATCATCTCTTTCTTGGTACTCAGGCTTTCATAAGCCATACCTCTGCATCATTTTCATTCTCATGATGCCAAAATACTTGAGGAACATTTATCAAGTAACATCTGCAAGTTAACCCCTTAAATTGGGTAATTTGCACATTAGTCCAAAATAAGCAAACATTGCTTCAACATTATTCAAACGAGACCAAAATTGAAACATAAGTTCCTCTTGAGCCTTAATTACTTTTCACCAAATAAAATTAAGGATTTAATTAACTTGTTTAAGCAAAACTCCCAGGGTTAAGGCATAACCCAGTTTAGGGATGTTACAGATTATAAACCCCTAACAAGGATTTCGTCCCCGAAATCCCGGATAAAGGAAGACAAATATTATTCATTCATCATACTATCTAGTCTAGACATAACATTTAATTGTTATGGGGACACCAAAAAGCTTTGATCAACACCAAGTTATCCCACATAAGATTATCATGGAATGGTTCACACGGGACACATACTCCACTGTCCTTTTATCATTGACTGTGGAGTTAATTCTGTGTCAGATAACACTTTCCTTATTTTACCATTTCATGTGACAGATTCTTGTTTCTGAGGAGTCTCCCATGCTCCTTAATTAATTCAACATTTCACTTTCAAGATCACAATTATGTTCTGTCACCCATTTGGAACTATAAGTCTTTTCATTTGATTGTGCCATCTCTTCTGGTGACACAATACTAGATTTTCTTATTACTTGTACTAACTGTCCTATTAGTTGTACATTCTCTTATCATAAGGAGAGGTTACTTATCAACTAAGAATTTATTTTAAAGATATCTTTAGTTGTTATGTTCATGCAAATCATAAACCCCTAATATGTGATGTTCATACTATTTTACATGATTATCTGATTTCATGGTTGACCATTCCAGATAGTCAACATAAACCATCTAATATTCTTAGATACCAGAATTTCTTACTTTGGTATCTATCACATGTGTTGATAACACATCACATATTTATCTTTCTTTCTTCTTGGGACATTACTTGTTACATGTATCTTCACCTTGGAACCAAAGTCCAAGATAAACTAATACTTTTCTAAGTATCCATCACATGAACATTTTTATCTTATGTACATTAAGTGTCCTAAGGCCCACTTGATTGCCCTATCCCCAAAAGGAAAGAGAACAAGGAATCATATTCCTCTTATTATTTCATGTATTTTCAACTATTCATGAATCATTTACTCTTTGTCTCATCCTAGGTTCCTTGCCCTCAACATAGGAATCTGTAAGGATGACCACACATCATTATTCCTTTCTTTGTTATTATCTAACTTATTCATGAACATCTTGTAATCTCATCATGTTTCCCCATTTCCACACAATGGAAAAAGATCTTTATTATACACACAAACTTTATCGAACAAGGATCACCTCCCTTGTTATCATTCTCATCTTATGAGGATCATATTTTTTATTTCTTCATACACACATACTCATCTAAGATTATCTCATAGTTCTCTTTCTTGTACTTAAGATATGACATATTTATCCATACCATATTTCTAATTTAATGATGCTCATTAGATTGTCTCAGAATGACCACTTGATCAGAGCAATAAAAAAGATAACAATCTAAGAGTTCCATACTCACTTTATCATCAATAGTTGTATACCTGGCTAGGGTATATAAATACTGAGATTAAGTAGTATGCCTTTTGTATACTATCATATTCCTTTCTTTTCATATTATCACAAGTATAAGATTAAACATTCTTGGATTTTATCCAGGCGTCTCTTCTGTACCTCATCTTCTTTCATAGAGGTAAGAACAATATGAAACATTTATAATGTTAATGTATAAAATGTAAGTCCTCATAGGACTAATCAAGGAAAGCTCAATCAACTACTTTCTCAATTTTATCTAGGAAATCATAAAATGACATATTAGAATGACAATATTTTGTCTAACCTGTCATGATTTGTAGATGGTTCACTGCCTTAGAGTTTGATTCATCATAACATTTCTGGCTAAACAATTTCTTGCCAGATGGCCTACCTGTCTGCATTGGTAGCAAATTATGGGTGCTAGATGTGGTTCAGACTGTTCTTTACCCTTTCTGGATAGCCATTGCCTTGGTGCACCAGGCCCTGGTTGCACTGGTGGTACCAAAAAATTCTTCCTTTTGGAACTATCATGCCTCTGTTCCTAGATATGGATAGGCCTTTTCTCAATTATTCCTTTATATTCCTTTTCTGGACAATTAGGTTTGATATGTCCAGGCTTCCTACACCTATGGCAAATCCTAGTTTTAGATTGTATCCTATTCTTTTCATCATTAATCATTGCTCCAATAGGCTGATGTTGAGCAGGAAACCTATTAGAGTTCAAAACTTCATCATTGGGGACTAGTAGTCTAGGTTGCATTGCTAATGCATGATCTACTATGTGTATCATAGTTGTACTAAATTGCTCAAGCAGAGGAGGGAAAGCTGGGCTCTCTATCATGGATAGGTAAAACTGGGGATGTGCAGGTGTATGTTCTTCATGGCTCTGATCACCTGCATCCCTTCTTGGTGCAACATTGCTACTTTCTTTAACAAACTCCTCATGAGACCCAGTCATCTTCAAGTTCTTCTTCTCCTATATGAGCAAAAGACACTATCAGATACATTGGAAGACACTAGAATAGACTCTACTACCTTAGTCCTATGTCTCTGTAGACTCAGCGAACCTAGAGCTCTGATACCACTAAACTTGTGGCATCCAACTCACAAAACAAGAATTACTTAAGTGGAAGCGAATCATTTGTAGTGGAATTACTGAAAATCACTAAAAACTTAAAACTTTTTGCAAAGAGATCCAACCATAGGAAAACTCTTTCATTAGGAACCAATGTAATACATTTACAACCTGGTTCATAAGTACATGCCTCGTACCATCTCTTCTCGAGGATTACAAACATTAACTGTCCTGTTAACACTATACACAGGTAGTATAAAACCTCGAGGCATCAAGCCAAAATCTGAGATCAATTCATTAAAAGCACTAACTACGAACTCCGAGGACCTGAGAGTACATAGACGACACATATGACTTTCTATACAAAACTTGGCAGCCAGTGCCTCCACCTGAGTTCTCACTACTGTCCCTAATGTTGCTGCTGCTTTTCCCTTGATATAGGGTTCCTGCTTCTTCTTCTGCGTTTACCTAAAAACATTGGATCCCATGGGGGTGAGACAATTATAAATTGCCCCAGCGGGAGATATAACTCTCCGTCAAAACATCATTATTGCAGTTTATTAGAATTGAAGACTGAACAGGAGTTCCTTTATATATTAACAACAATATTATTCATTGTGTAAACAGAATAAGATAATCTCCTTTCCCAAGGAGAACATTGCATTTACTCATGGTAGAATCATAATTCATTCATCTACTTGTAATGAATATAAAGAGATATGAATAATCATTTATTAACTAGAGATGCATAAAAGAGTGTAACATCAGCCAATAAGTTTCCGTAGTCAATCCTTATGCAAACATGCTATACGACTGATTACATTTTTACAATCACACTTATGCCCTGAGGAGATGAGGTATACCGCTCATACTCCAACCAACCATCGCAAAGTCAAAATTAGTGCCATACAAGGTCAATGGTAGAGCCGGCTACCATGACCTCCCTTATCTCGGTCAATACAAGATCAAATGCAGGACATCTTGTGTCTCTGCTAAATAGCTTTCCAGGGTATACTGACAACTTCGCTATATAATTACAGTGGCGTGCTGTACTCTCTTCGCAATCGAGAGATTTCATGTTTATCTCACTTCGATCTGGCATTTGTATTATTGGGAGATTCATGATACATCCATCCCAGTTTTGGGGGATTAGTGATACATCCATCCCGACATATATAATGAAGGATTGAGACATTTAATGTTTATATCGCATCAATTCCTCCATTAGGGCGTAAGGATATGTTCACCCATTACCCCCACATATTCAAAAATATGCATTTCGGGTTTTTGCCGCAGAGCAACCCGTTTCACCATCCATCAAGTTCTGAAACTGATGGTTATATGTCCAGAGATCTACATGATATGATTTTACTTGATTAATTAAGTACATTTAGCATATTCTTTTAGCATCAATCAAGTTCTCAAACATAACTTATTCAACTAAATACTACAAAGAAACATGTACTATTTTTATCAATCATTTCTTAGTCTTTATAAGACATTGGGATCTCAGTCCCTCATTTTAATACTGGGAATTCTCATCCCTCAACCACATCATTACCATGCTTATCAAAACTGGGTATTTAAACCCTTAGTTCATCACTAAACACTGTTACCACTTGTTAGGTAACTATTACCTCTAGGTCCTTAGACCCAGGTATACATGATACTTGTTGGATTTTGTGGAGAAAACATGCGCGGCAGAAGCAACTAAATCCACGCAACCCGTAACAGGATCTCGTCGATGACAGCGTATTCGGAAACAGGTTTGCGGGATATACCTTATCGCGGAGCAAGTCCGACGATGTCCCGCTGCACGATGGTGCAACGCTGCTTGTCAAACACGGACGGATCTTCTCTCCCGTTCGCTGTCGCAGGTTGATCCGGCGATGCTCCTTTGCGGCGGTGACGTACGTTGCTTGCAACACGTACAGGTGGTCGTCGACGTCCTCCGAACGCAGGCGTCAAGGCGTCTGCGTCTCTACTTCGTCCACGCGGATGGACAGAACTCCACGTCGCGCTTCTCAAGTCGGCGGGAAGGAGCGTGTCTCTGCGGCGGCGTGCTAGCGGCGCGTTGCTCTCCTTTCTCTCCTAAGGATGGCGACGACTAGGTTTACGTACGTATGCGTAAATGGAAAAGCGTCTATCTATCTTATATAGATATCAGTCGTCAATCCTCCTTTAAACAGGATACGAAGGGAAATAGGGTTTCCTAAACCCATCGGTAAACAGAAACGTTGCGTTAATTAAAACGCTCGTGGATTAATTAGAATATTCCAGAATTCATTAATTAACCAAATAATCACATTAATTGATTAATTAATATCCGACTCCATGCAATCGCTTGGGATGGCTCTACGGGCATACATATACCAACAGACTCCCACTTGCACTCAGAGCCAGTCACTCCAATATTATTCTAATCCATTACATAAACATTTTAGTAATCAATGTGATTCGGAGCAATTCCAATCAAATCCACAATTATACTCCTATTCCAATACATCCTATGCGTGTGACCCGGTAGGCTCCAAATTACGTTGGCAGTGATATCTATAATCATATTATGATTTCACAAGCAATGATTGGTATCTAGAAAGACTTCATTGCTACCCAAGTAATTGGAGAAGTTGGAGAACAACTTGACCTATCATTCATGATTGGTGTTATAGTGATTGTATAGTTCCTTTGTCGCTGATATCCGGATTGAACTCAAGTCATGGAAATGTTATCCTTTTCAACGTTCAATCCATGTTCCTTGAACTAGAGCAGACTGTCTGAGATATATGTAAGCTTAATATCACATATTGACTCACATCAGCATGGCCATGCATTTCTCAGTCTCGCTTATCAAGTGGCCGGAATATCAAACTCCAGTAGGAAGGACAAATTCCATCTACATCACTCACAGTCATCCCCATGTGTCACAGTGCACCCAAGCACCATCTTTATAGCAATCCTTATTCAGGACCATGGTGGATGATGTCAAAGTACACTGAATGACATGTGATAAGTGTAGTGACTTCAGGTCTAAGAACCACAATCACCACCATCATTATGAGATGTGACTCTAACTACCAATCATGGTATCCATGTGTCACTCTCAAGGTGGGTCTATCCGATACACTGTTCTCTAACAAGTATCTATGTATTTGGTTTGATATCTCCATATCATGGATAATGAGATTCTTCCATCAACCAACATACATTCTAATCTTATGTGTTATTGATGTCTATGGATATTTCCAAAATAACAACCGATTAGGGACAAAACAAGAATACATACTCTTAGCATACATATGATCTCACTGTTCAGGTCATCAACCCGAAGACATATGTCATTGAGTATATTATTCTATAGACATCTATAAGTTTTATGGTAATCTCACAATATAAAACACAAACATATAGATTGGAAACTTGCCTTTATTGATATGATCAATGTAGTATTACAAATCATTTACATAGTATCCCATTACAATCATCAAATGATAGTCTCTATGGGCATACATACCAACAGATTCCCACTTGCACTTATACCCAATCACTCATGAATCTCAATCCAAGTGATCGAACATGTCCGTCATGTTTCTGCTGTGAAAGTGCTTTTGTGAGCGGGTCAGCCACATTGCTTTCTATAGGTACTCTGCAAATCTTCACATCTCCTCATTGTACGATCTCTCATATGAGATGGAACCGCCGTAGAATATGTTTGGAACGTTGGTGCGATCTTGGTTCTTTAGCTTGTGCAATTGCTCCATTGTTGTCGCAAAACAACTCAATTGCATCACCAGCGCTTGGAACCACTCCAAGTTCAGAAATGAACTTCTTGATCCACACAACTTCCTTTGCAGCATTAGATGCGGCAATATATTCGGCCTCTGTTGTAGAATCTGCAACCGTCTCTTTCTTGGAACTCTTCCAGCTTATAGCTCCGTTGTTCAGGCAAAACACAAATCCAGATTGCGATCTGTAGTCATCTTTGGAAGCTAGCATCGGTGTAACCCTTTACCACGAGCTCTTCCTCACCACCGTATACCAAGAATTGATCCTTAGTCCTTCTCAAGTACTTTAGGATGTTCTTTACGGCTGTCCAGTGACATTCACCTAGATCTGACTGATACCAGCTCGTCATGCTCAAAGCATACGACACATCAGGACGAGTACATAACATTGCGTACATGATAGATCCAATTGCTGATGCATATGGAATCTTACTCATGCGTTCCCGTTCATCACATGAACTAGGACACTGGGCTTTAGAGATTGTAACCCCATGGGACATGGGAAAGTTACCTCTCTTAGAACCCTCCATGCTAAACCTCTTTAGCACCTTGTCAATGTATGTTCTCTGGCTTAGGCCTAGAAGCCTTCTAGATCTATCTCTATAGATCTTAATCCCAAGTATATAGGATGCTTCGCCTAAATCCTTCATAGAGAAAGTCTTCCCTAGCCAACCTTTTACTGTCTGAAGAGTAGGGATGTCATTTCCCATCAATAGTATGTCATCCACATACAATATGAGAAATACGACTGTGCTCCCACTAACCCTTTTGTAAACACAAGGTTCATCTTCATTTTGACTAAAGCCAAACTTTTTGACTACTTCATCAAAACGTAGATTCCAGCTCTGAGATGCTTGCTTCAATCCATAGATTGACCTTTGTAGCTTACAGACTTTATTGGCTTCCTTTGGATCGATAAAACCCTCAGGTTGTGTCATGTACACATCCTCGAGTAAATTCCCTTTAAGGAATGCTGTTTTAACATCCATCTGCCAAATCTCATAGTCATGATAAGATGCAATGGAAAGCATGATTCTGATGGATTTAACCATGGCAACTGGTGAGAAGGTCTCGTCATAATCAACACCTTGAATTTGATGGAATCCTTTAGCAACCAATCTACCTTTATAGGTTTGAACATTTCCATCCATGTCAGTCTTCTTCTTGAAGACCCACTTGCACCCTATGGGTCTTACCCCTTCGGGTGGATCCACCAAGGTCCATACCTTATTGGTGTACATGGATTCCATCTCAGATCTCATGGCTTCGAGCCATTTCTCAGATTCTAGTCCCTTAGTAGCTTCTAGATAGGAAGTTGGCTCATCTGCTATGCCCAATTCGTCACTATCTTGAGTCACGAGAAATCCAAATCTCTCAGGCTCAAGTCGTGTCCTACTAGACCTACGAGGTTCCTGTGTTACATTTGGAACTTGAAATTCCACAACAACTTGTGAGTCTTCATGTTCCTTATGTACCTCCTCAGGTTCTCTGCTTTCTTGTTGGTCTCGAACTTCTTCGAGCTCTACATTCCTCCCACTAATTCCTTTGGAAATAAATTCCTTTTCAAGAAATACATCAGTCCTAGCAACAAACACTTTGTTGTCAGTTGGTGTGTAGAAGTAGTATCCCCGAGTTTCCTTGGGGTATCCAACAAAATAGCATTTTTCCGATTTGGGTCCAAGCTTTTCGGGAAATTGTTTCCTAACATAAGCCTCACATCCCCAAATCTTTAACATAGACAAATTGGGACGATTCCCATTCCATATCTCATATGGTGTCTTTTGAACCGATTTGGAAGGTACACGGTTAAGTGTAAATGCTGCAGTTTCTAGAGCATATCCCCAGAACGATATTGGAAGTTCGGCTGAACTCATCATTGATCGTACCATGTCTAATAATGTACGATTCCTTCTTTCTGACACACCATTATGTTGTGGTGTACCAGGTGGAGTCCATTGTGATACAATACCACAGTCTCTCAGAAGGTCCTCAAACTCTTGGCTTAAGTATTCACCACCTCGATCTGAACGGAGTGCTTTAATACTCTTACCAAGTTGCTTCTCTACTTCATTCATGAAAGTCTTAAACATTTCAAGAGTTTCTGACTTGTGTTTCATAAGATATACATAGCCATACCTACTGAGGTCATCAGTGAAGGTAATGAAGTATTGATAGCCTCCTCTAGCATTTGATCTAAAAGGTCCACATACATCAGTATGTATGAGCCCTAGCAGATCACTGGCTCTCTCACTGTGTCCAGTGAAAGGAGTTTTGGTCATCTTCCCTAATAAACATGCCTCACATGTCTCTAATGATTCAAAATCAAAAGAGTCTAGATAACCATCCTTATGGAGTCTAGATATGCGCTTCTCGTTTATGTGCCCAAGACGACAATGCCATAAGAATGTTTTGTTTGAGTTGTCAAGTTTTAACCTTTTAGTATTTACGTTATATATGCTAGTCTCAAGTTCTAACAAGTAGATACCATAAGACATAGGGGCATTGCCATAAAAGATCTCATCTTTAGATATAGAAATAATTCCATTCTTAATGTGAAATTCAAATCTACTCTTGTCCATACAAGATACATAAATAATATTTCTATTAATGGAAGGTACGTAATAGCAATTCTCTAATTCTATTACAAGGCCCGTAGGCAAAGATAAACTAATAACTCCAACTGTGGTGGCAGCAACTCTTGCTCCATTAGCAACCCACATCTTGACTTTGCCCTTTCGTAAAGGCTTACTTCTTATCAAATCCTGCATATTAGAACATATGTGAGATCCACATCCGGTATCCAATACCCATGATGAAGAAGTATTTAAGTTTATCTCAATAACGTATATACATAAAGTGGAGATCTCTATCCCCTGCTTCTTCTTCCTCAGTTCCTCCAGGTAGAGAGGACAGTTTCTTTTCCAATGTCCAGGCTGGTGACAATGGTGACAACTGCCTTCTTTGGAGATCCCACCTTTAGCTTTGAGCGCGGATGACTTTGGCTTCTGCCCGGCTTTAGAACTTTTCTTAGCCTTGCCTTTGCCTTTTGACTTTCCCTTTGTCTTGCTGATCATCATCACAGACTTGGGCTTATCTTTCTTCATCTGTGCTTCAGCTGTCCTCAACATGCCAAACAATTCTGACAACGGCTTGTCAAAATTGTTCATGTTGTAGTTCATGACAAAATGATTATATGACTCAGGCAACGATTGTAGAATCACATCAGTGGCCTACTCTTGACCTAGAGGAAATCCCAGCTTGGATAGGCTTTCCACGTACCCAATCAAGGTGAGTATATGGGTGCCAACTGAGTCTCCCTCTTTCATCTTGCTTTTGAACAACGCCTTTGAGACATCATATCTCTCCTGTCTTGCTTCATGTTGATACATGTTCTTGAGATGTGTTACCATCTCCATGACATTCATGTTCTCATGTTGCTCTTGCAACTCATAGTTCATTGAGCACAACATTAGGCACTTGACATCCACGGCATCATCAAGGTGCTTCTTGTAAGCATCCTTTTCAGCCTTGGGCGCATTTACGGCGGGCTCCTCTGGCTCTGGTGTTCAAGGACATAGAGCTTACGCTCATGTGTGAGAACAATTCTGAACGTCCTAAACCAGTTTTGAAAGTTGGTTTCGGTAAGTTTGTCCTTCTCAAGGACCGATCGCAACGAGAAAGTGTGGGTGTTGGTTGCCATTTGATTGCTACAAAAGAAAATTTTGCATTTAGTCCAAAACATTTTGACTTGTAAAGATTTGATAAACGAGATTAATTAGGCCTTTAATTAATTACGCTCCCACTATTTTATTCAAATTGATAGCCCTCACAATCATCTCAGAAGATTGCAACGCACAACCTTCTAGTGAGCCAAGACCCAAAATAAATGGATCAATGCCCAGCCAACGCCGGCGTCAAAGACCAAATACTAAGGTAGGCAACTTTTGCCAATTGCATCATATGCAACTCTTGGATAGATGATCATGTACAACTCCTTTCCATGATGCATCTATGTGCCTCTAGGTACTTGATCCTATCAAGGTTCCCTAGTCAAGTCCAACCCATAAGCCAACACGATGAGTGTGCACCCTGCGGAGGCAGACCCACACACCCACCATCACACTTCCACGAGATAGACAGTGTACCACGCGGAGGCGTGCCCACACATAATCGATCAAGCTTTTCATGTGTGTTGCTTTATGGAAGGCAACTAAAACTTAATATTATTAATTGAGGGGTTTTATTAATACATATACATATCCAAACACCACATACTTATAGTACGTATCATATACTACTATATCCACAACCACAAACGATAGGCATGCAATCACAAACACAAATACATCGGTTATGGCCATACTATTGTAATCCTTTGGAGCAACAAAGGATTACGGTCCACCTATGGTCTTATGCATCTCATGCAACACCTGTGAATCAACATGTAAGCATGTAATGATCAACATTACAATGAACAACTTCATGGATGCTTCGTGAGGTTGGAACTTCAAGTTGCTTCTTGGAATGGGATCTTCTTGTTGCTTCTCCATGGACGCTCCTTGGAGTTGGATCTTCAGGTTGCTTCTTGGAATTAGATCTTCATGGTGCTTCTCCATGGACACTCCTTGGAGTTGGATCTTCAAGTGGCCTCCTTACATCAA
Source organism: Alisma plantago-aquatica (assembly GCA_963693085.1). Classification (NCBI taxonomy): domain Eukaryota; kingdom Viridiplantae; phylum Streptophyta; class Magnoliopsida; order Alismatales; family Alismataceae; genus Alisma; species Alisma plantago-aquatica. The sequence goes on along the minus strand of OY856412.1, from coordinate 653,041,738 downwards.
GTTTACAAAGACTAAAACTAATCCTATATCTATTACATCATATGAGTACAAACATAAAAGGAAAGAATTAATTACACTTTGAAGTAAGAGATGAGGCTCGGCATGAAAGCCGAATACTTTACACAAAGGATCCATATGTAACCATTATACATCCATAGAATTCACAAACAAACATATCCACAAGATCGACATCCACATTCATTCACAACATTCACAAAAGGGGATACTTGGCCATAACCGTGTATGAATTCACCACATAAAACATATTTTAAAGGCGACGTGTATGCTATCATAGGTATATCTACATATACGTATATACATATTTAAAATTGCAGTACTTTTAATGCGGGACATTCCCCATTAAATAATTTTTGACTCCCACGCAGACAATGCGGGGTACACAGGGGCAGCGCCCCTGTGCGGGCGGGGGTCGAGGGGAGGCCGCCCCTCACGGGGTCTCAGGGGAAGAGCCCTGAAAGGTCTACGGAATTTCACTTCTGTGCACTTAGGAAAATATATATTTTCCATAGTCGACCCCGTCCAAAATGTCAAAAACAGTAGCCTGCGGCGTATGTGGAATTAGGTTTAGATTTGCACATTAACAGGTTTAATTCGCATCGTATGAAACTTTAAAATAGTATACAGTGATTCAATCATATCGAAACTAATCCAAATATGCCGTAGATCGATGCTGCTCTGATACCACTGTTGGGTTTTGTGGAGAAAACATGCGCGACGGAAGCAACTAAATCCACGCAACCCGTAACAGGATCTCGTCGATAACAGCGTATTCAGAAACAGGTTTGCGGGATATACCTTATCGCGGAGCAAGTCCGGCGATGTCCCGCTGCATGACGGTGCAACGCTGCTTGTCAAACACGGACGTATCTTCTCTCCCGTTCGCTGTCGCAGGTTGATCCGGCGATGCTCCTTTGCGGTGGTGACGTACGTTGCTCGCAGCACGTACATGTGGTCGTCGACGTCCTCCGAACGCAGGCGTCAAGGCGTCTGCGTCTCTACTTCGTCCACACGGATGGACGGAACTCCACGTCGCGCTTCTCAAGCCGGCGGGAAGGAGCGTGTCTCTGCGGTGGCGTGCTAGCGGCGCGTTGCTCTCCTTTCTCTCCTAAGGACGACGACGGCTAGGTTTATGTACGTATGCGTAAATGGAAAAGCGTCTATCTATCTTATATAGATATCGGTCGTCAATCCTCCTTCAAACAGGATACGAAGGGAAATAGGGTTTCCTAAACCCATCGGTAAACAGAAACGTTGCGTTAATTAAAACGCTCGTGGATTAATTAGAATATTCCGGAATTCATTAATTAACCAAATAATCACATTAATTGATTAATTAATATCCGACTCCATGCAATCGCTTGGGATGGCTCTACGGGCATACATATACCAACAATACTTTCTTACACAAGCATCTCACATGTCTCACAAGTCCCATTAAGTGTTTTGTCACCTTTCACTAGGCAACAACTTACTCATGTGACTCATAAATTCCATGCACATTTTTGTTATACAAAAGTCATAGCTCAAATCTGGCTATGTTCACCATCTCATGATATCTACATGGTTAATAAACATGATAACAGTCATAAAAGTCACTTATCACATCATGTGATACACTAGTAACACCATCATTCCTTTTTTAGGATTAGGGTTTACTATCAAATAGGATTTTCCATTTCCATTACCCAAATTAGGGTTAGGATTTCCCATTTCACATTGATTAGGGTTTCATGTTTATATTATCTATCCAACCCTAATATATTGCTCCACTCCTCTATGAGCATCTATTGATATTACAAGTATTTACTCATGCTTGTTACTTTCATCATATATCATTTAAGTATTATCAATACCAGGTATAAGTTCATCTCTCGTCCTTACCATGGTATGATTACATCATACTCATTAGTTTGGATTAACCCCTTTCACAAGATATATTAGCCTATACTTGTCAAATTATATCAAACTTATTATAATCTTATTGTAACAACAACATAACACACACTTCATGTGTTTCTTGTCCAAGTATGTTGGATTGAGATGCAACAAGGTATATCATTCCCTAAAATGCTAAATGTGATATCTATCATGTTTTGATGTATCACTTTTCTCATCACCTCCAACTTACTTAAGTTAATCAACTTTCCTTATATTAAAGTATTTCCCTCTTAATACTTTATCCACTAACCTATCACCTTCTTCATGTAGAGCATAGGTCACACATTAGAATTGTCCAGCTATCTTTAATGATATGGAATTATCTAATGGTTAGGCATTGTTGATATATAATAAACTATTATCAACCACTTTATGTATTTCAACTCTTAGGATGTTATCCGCATCATTATTTAGTGTTGCATACATCATTCCTCAGAATTTCTTGATCTCATCTTTGTAAGGCGTATAGGGTTGTTACAAATGTATAGGATTAGATACATAATCATCTAGGCATCATCTCATCCCTTATATCCTTACTTATTAAAGTATCAACATTACCATTCATGTGATTCATCAATTTTAACCTTCATGGTGTAACATCCTCATCTTACTTGATTATATTAGCCACACCCTACTTTATTGTATTGGCCTTTATACCATCACTAGGGTTTCATATATCATCATATGGCATCACCCTGGATTTGAGTCTCACATCTCATCATTGCATCAGGGTTCCACATAACATTATTCTAATTTAGGGTTCCACATGGCATTACGCTAGATTAGGGTTTCATATACCATCATACTTCATTAGGGTTTGGATTGCATATAATGTCTCCCTTCTTTAGACTTTCACATCACATTACCCATAGTTAGGGTTTTCTCATGGAATCAACCTCAATTAGGGATTCTCATGGAATCAACCTCAATTAGGGATTCACATGGAATCAACATCAATTAGGGATTCATGAAGTATCTTCTCAATTTAGGGTTTTCATGAAGTCACCCTAAATTTGGATTTCCCAATATATCATCCTAGTTTAGAGTCACACCATCACCCTAGATTGGGGTTACATTTGATTTTGTCTAAATTAAGGTTAGAGCTCCAAAACCTTCTTGATTAAGGTTTCATGATCTCTTTATTACGGATCATACCCTAATTGCTTAATCATTCATGTTGAAGGTGTTGAGGCTTATCCATTACATAGTTATTATACATGTATGGATTCATCTCTCTCACTCTCTTTAGGATATTAACTATGTCAAACTTGGTTAGATTAGATCAACCAACCCTTCAATTAAGTACATTCAATTAGGGTTGACATAGTGTATTGAAATAATGCTTGCTTAATGCTTCAAAGAATAGCTCATCTAAGGTTACCAATTACTTGATACCTTAAAGGTACAACCCTAGAAGTTATCTTTGAGATAATTCAACAACAATTATAAGGTCAATTAATCCTTCATCACATTAAGTTATTAATTGATTTGATCACACTAAATCATCAAACGATCTTGACCCTTTAATCTCTAAACGGTTTGAAATTGTTTGGGAAAATTTCCCTTGAAACCGAATGAGTTTGGGTCTCCAAACGGTCTTCAGACCGTTTGGTCCAAACCATCTCAAAACTGAATGGACCAAAAAGTCCTTTTAATACTCATTCGATTCATAATTTCAATGGATGAACCAATTATCAATTGAGTCCTTGATTTATTTATCACTTGAACTATTGAATAAACCTTCAGTTAGACCATCAAGTAGGGTTTTAAACCCCATTGATCCGGGATTTCAACTCAAGGAACCTTCAATTAGGTCTTGGAATCGAATAGCCATCAATGATCAACATTGTGGAATTGATTCCATTACAACTAGTGAATCATCATCAAAACTTTAATATGACCAGACCCAAAATGGTCTTTAGGTCATTTGGATGACCTCCAAACGGTCTTGAGACCGTTTGCCCCATTCCATCCTTGAAATTTGTGAAATTCAATAGGATTTGGGTCATTGGATTGATCATCAAATCAGCAATTGATTGCATTTCAATTTGGTATCTTTGGACCTTCAAATACTCAACCATACTTAACCCTAGACCTCCAAACGGTCTTGGTTGACTTCCAAACAGTCTTGAGACCGTTTGGGTGACCTCCAAATGGTCTTGAGACCGTTTGGGCTAAGTCAACCCAAAAATCTCAATTAACGAAATTGAAAATCAGCACTTAACCCGATTAGGGTTTACTAATTAATTAACCTTCAACTGATGATCCCTTTTGAATTCATTAATAAAATTTGATATATCATCAACCGTAATAATTAATATCAAAATTCCCAAATGGTCAACATTGGTCAACTCTCCCAAACGGTTTGAAACTATTTTGGCTAATCAACCCAAGACATCAACTTAATCAATTGCAAATTTCAGCACTTAGCCGATTAGGGTTTCTATTTGGAAGATTGTCCATATGTTGAATTAATCAATTGAAGTCATTGTATCATCATCCAACATACACTAGGTTTATGACCTCAAATGGTCAACTCTTTTAAATGGTTTGGGGTCCAAATCTCCAAACGGTTTGGAAACCGTTTGGTCTCCAAATGGATTGGTGAAACCGTTCGGACCATACTATTGAAACCGTTTGCCAAAGATATTTGGGGAGGTGTGTGCTTATGATGATGTCATATTCATCAAGCTCTAAAACCACAAAACTTTCTGTGATTTCATGGTGGTTCCATTAATTTGATCGAGTGAATTCCAAGAAGAATAAATGATCAACAATTGATTAAGGAATTGAATGCAATAACAATAGTAAGGGCTCAAGTTATAAAACCCGCCTCCAATTGAGCTCCAAAGCTTCAAGATCATGTCAACAGTGGTGGACTAAACTCATTTCACTATCCCAAGGCTCTTCCTCAAGCTTTGAGTGAAAAGGAATGGTTAGAATTGAAGAGGGGATCGAGATAAGAAGAATTCATACATTGATTTTCGATTTTCACCATGGATTCAAGGCGAAAGGAGGTCAAGAAGCTTACCAACAGGTTGGGGGTCGTCCTCCTGATCCTCCAAAGATCCTTTGGTCGTTTGCAAGCAAGGTAAGGAAGTGGATTCCGAAAAAGCCTTTGATTTGGCTTGTAAAGGTTGTTTTTATAAGAAAATCAATGAGAGAGAAAATGCCATATAAAAATCATTTAATTCCAAAATTAGTGCCACCTCTTCCTCCTCAATTCCGTGCATGCAAAGATATATTCCTTATCTCCAAATTCCCTTCCATTTTCCATGAATTAATGGAAAAGAAATTAAGCACCTTAAACATATTATACTAATATCCATAAGTGAGTGGATATTTCTTTTCCTTATAATAAGGTGAGTGGGTTCTTCACCTCCTTAGGATATTTCCATTGCCTTTGCAAGGAAAAAGGACGTCCACACTTTTTGATTTTAAACCAATACAATTTTGGTTTGAGGGTAATCCAATTAATATATTTATTTTTGCATTAACTTGAATTAAAGTTCCATTTATGCTTAAATCATGATTATGCTTAAATCTTGATTATTTTAATATCAAGATTCTCTCACCTCCAAATTAATTCAAATGAGGAGCCCCTCTCATTTTATTTTATCTAAATTATGCCAAGAAATATTAGGGACCTTATTGAAGTGGTAATTTGCATATTGAACCCCAGTTTTGGGTAAATTGCACATTACACCAAAACTAGGTTTTAATGCACAAACATTGCTTTATCAGCTCTTTCTTGGTACTCAGGCTTTCATAAGCCATACCTCTGCATCATTTTCATTCTCATGATGCCAAAATACTTGAGGAACATTTATCAAGTAGAATCTGCAAGTTAACCCCTTAAATTGGGTAATTTGCACATTAGTCCAAAATAAGAAAACATTGCTTCAACATTATTCAAACATGACCAAAATTGAAACATAAGTTCCTCTTGAGACTTAATTACTTTTCACCAAATAAAATTAAGTATTTAATTAACTTTCTTAAGCAAAACTCCCAGGGTTAAGGCATAACCTAGGTCAGGGATGTTATAGTATTGAAGTCATCTAGACATTCACTGGTAAACTCAAATTCATCATCCTTAATTTGTAGATTTGATAATGGCTTGGCGATCTTAGAGAAATCTTTTATGAACCTTCTATAGTATCATGTCTGTCCCAAGAAACTTCATACTACTATCACTGACTTTGGTGGTGGGAGTTTGGATATGGCTTCAATTTTACTTAAATCCACTTCAATTCCCTTCTTGGAAACCTTATGGCCTAGCACGATACCATCCTGAACTATGAAGTGGAATTTCTCCCAATTTAGGACCAAGTGCTTTTATCCATAGCATTGCAGCACTAAAGATAGATTTCTTAGGTAGGCTTCAAAATCCGTCCCATATAAAGAGAAGTCGTCCATTAAGACTTCTAATATGTCTTCCAGAAAATCTAAAAACATAGATATCATACATTATTGAAAAGTCACTGGTGCATTACACAAACCGAACGACATTCTTCTGAAGGCATAAGTGCCATAAATGCAGATAAAAATGGACTTTTCTTGATTTTCAGGATGAATCGGTTCTTGATAAAATCCCAAATATCCATCCAGAAAACAAAAATAGTCATGGTGAGTCAGCCTCTCTAGGACCTGGTCTATAAATGGCAAAGGAAAGTGATCCTTCTTGGTGGTTGTGTTTAGCTTGGGATAATCGATGCACATATGCCAGCATGTAACTGTCCTCATTGTTACTTCATCTCTATCTTCCCCTCGTATAACTATCATTCCACCCTTCTTGGGTACCACATGGATGGGGATAACCCAATTGCTGTCGCTTATCAGGTAGTTGATCCCAGCATCCCGCAACCTTATAACTTATTTCTTCACAACTTCTTTTATCATTTGGTTTATCTTTCTCTGTGGTTGAGCTAGAGGCTTAGATGTCTCTTTAAGATGAATTCTATGCATGCATAGGGACGGGTTAAGGCCTCTGATGTCTTCTACATAATACCCTATGGCTTTTCTATGCAACCTGAGCTCATTTAGCAACTTCTCCAGCTGGTCATCTGTTAAGTTGGCATTAACAATCACTGGATTTCTCTCTTCTTTGTCCAAGAATTCATATCTCAACCCTTTAGGGAGAGGTTTCAATTTGAGCTTTATCTTTGGTGCTTCCTTCTCCTCGGTTGTTTGCTCTAGTGAAGCGTACTTCACTGGCTTAATTATCACTTCATCATCACTAAATTCCTCTTCGGGTTGGTTCAGATAGTGCAACATTTCTACAACCTCTTAGCCCTCCATTATAGGGTCTTGGCCATTTAAGACTTGCATGAGGGGATCAACAATGGCCTTGTCTTCTTGTACCTCTTCACAATACTGATTATAGCTACCCATGAAGTAGACTGACTCAGATAGAGAAGGTCCCCTTATGGAATCTTGTACCCGAAAATCCAAGTGATAATTCCTCACTCATAGTTTGATGATTCCTTATGCAACATCTATTAAGGCTCTCCCTATTGTGAGGAAAGGCCTCCCAAATATCATTGGGCATTTATAATCCTCAACTGTGTCTATCACCACTATATCACACAGTATGAAAAATCATCCGACCTGTATCAGAACATCCTCAACTATTCCCACATGTCTTGTGAAGGTATGATCGGCCAACTCAATTCTCATATCTGCCTTTACCGTGTCTATTAGCCCAAGCCTTTGTTCTAGAGTCAAAGGCATTAGACTAATGCTTACTTCCAAGCCAGTTAACCCTTTTCTCTCCACATTGTCTCCGACATAGAAAGGTATGTTGAATGCTCTAGGGTCCTTCTTCTTGGTTGGTAACTCAGCTTGAACAAAAGCACTCAACATTTTCACCAATTGGACAACCTTGACGTGGTCTTCTCTCCTTCTCTTCTTCATCAGGTCTTTAAAGAACTTTGCATAGGTTGTCATTTCTTCTATTGTATCGAGAAAGTGTACATCCAAGTGTAGCTTCTTTACAACTTCCATGAACTTTTTATACCTCTTCTTCAAGTGTGCTTTTATCTATAGGGGAAAGTAACTATTGGGGCATAGGAATTTTTCTTTAAAAGGACTTATCCTATAATATCCTGATTCTTTTCCTCTTCTTCCTTCTTTTCATGTTTCCCTCCTTCTTTGCCACTTACAACTTGTTCTTTCCCTTTTTGTTCTCCCGTTGCCTTCTCATTCTCAGATTGCTAGATAACATGACTTCCTCCTTTAGTGTTGTTAGTATTAGAATTTTCCAACGTTCTCTCAGATCGAAGAGTGGCCATTTTTATAGTCTCAATATTTGATGAGATCTTACCTAAAGGGTTCTTCATGAGTTCAGCTAGTGGTGCAAGCTACTGATCAATCTACCTCTGGTGAGTTTGCATGTCCACCATTTGAGTTTGCATGTAAGTTAGCACTCTTGAATTCGTGATAACACTTTGAGCGAGTTGATCATTCACTAAATCTTGCCTTTTCACGAAGTCAAATAGTTGAGCAATCATGTAAGTTTGATTGTTGTCCTTAGCTTGGCTTGGTCCTGGGCCTTGTCCTTCCCTTGTCGACTCACATTTTTATTCTGACCTTGATAGTTGTTCTTGTTTGTCTAGTAATTGGTAGGTTTGGTGTATTGATTCGGCCCTCCTTTCTTCTCGAATCCTGGAGGAGGTTTAGACGAACTACCCAGTTGATGTTGCGTTCTCAGCAGCTTCCTTGTTGCCATAATTAAAACCAAGATGGTCTTGTCATTTAAAATTAACATAGGAGATATTGTCAATTTCTTCTTCACTTTCACTTTCATCGCTCTCCTCTGGTTTAGTATAGATACAATTTTCAATCCCATATCCTCCTTATCCACAGGAAACACATTTCATGGCTTTCTCTGTGTGCTTCTTGTCTTTGGCTCCAGTGTCTTTCAACTATTTGACATAAGTGGCAATTTTCTGAATTTGAGCTGTAATAGTTTCCAAGGATTTAGCTTCAATTGATGGTCCTTCAGATCCTACTTTCTTTGCCGATCCTCTATCATTTCTGTCGTAATCCATGCTCGCTTGTAGTGCAACCATATTGTCTATTATCTTCAAAGTTTTTCTCAGCTTCTTCCCAAGAAAGCCGGTGCCAGTAGCTGCGTTCAACGAAGTTCTCTCAGTAGGATTCAACCCATTGTAAAAGGTGGTCACTCGGAACCCTTTATAGTAGTTATGGTAAGGACAATCCCTCTGATACTCTTGAAATCTTTCCCATACCTCGTGAAGGTTTTCTCCCAGCTTTTATGTAAAAGAAGTGATCTTTTGTGCAAAAGAAATGATCTTATCTCAGTAGGATAAAATTTAGTAACAAAGGCATCTGCAAGGGGTCTCCACCCATCTATGGATTGGTGGGGTAGGTTGAGGTACCAGGACAAAGCCTTATCTTCAAGGAAAAAATTGAACCCCTTACAATTTATCACTTCTTGAGGAACTCCCCTCATCTTAATGGTATCATAGATATTTTTGAAGGCATCAAGGTGATGGTACAAATTTTCACTTCTTGAATTCTCACAGAAAGGTTTGTTCTGGATCATTGAGATTACCACTGGTTTCAATTCAAATTTTTCCACATTGAAGTACGGAATGACAATTGGGCATCTGGATTCGTTGGCTCTAGTTGTTGTCAACTCTCTAATAGTTTTTCCTTCTTCATCATCTTTGCTTTCACTGTTCCAGTCATCACGATCACGTTCATTTTCATTATGACTGCGATGGTGCCTTCTACGACGATGGTAGCATCGTTATTCATCATGTCGATCTTCTTCATGTCATTCTTACTCACAACATTCTTCTTCATGATGATGACCATCCGAGTGATGACCATATCTATCTTCATCTATCTCATGTGGTGGGGGTCATGTTGGACTCTTGCGTTCCGTTCGTCCCCAGTGAGATTTCCGTTCACACGAGGTGACATGGTGATTTGATGTTCAAGGTGAAAAATTGAACGAATCTGCCTCCCTCCAGGTTCCCTGAATAGACTGCATAGTCTAGTAAGGAGACTGGACGTATTGTAACAAACTATTCTACGTAATTGCTGGGTAGTAGATTCAAGGTTTATGTTCTATCAAGCTTATCACTAAGCTTGAGGCACGGGAGTATAGTGAGTGGACTCAAGTTCATAACAGTGTCATTTTACCTTGTCCCCGACAATGACACTAAAAAGTTGACCGACATAAACCGCGCACCCAAAATGGAGTGGATCAAGAGTAATCAGACTCTTAAGATAATAACCCGACACTCAAGCCCCCACAACTATTATACGGGTCTGATGTAGTAATCACGGTCGAACCACATCAACAAGGTCAACAGATGTTAAGTATGTAGAGTCTCACACTCGTATACTCCAGACAAATATATGGTTTTAAAAGGGTTATTCCCTAAGGAATGAAGGTGCTCAATCCAAAACAAGGAAAGTTAAAGGAAAGAAAGAAAAATAACAACAAGAAGAAACAAGAATGAATGGTAAGAAACAAAGATATGGCTCGGATCGGGTGTCACCTACTGAGACCTCTTACCAACATGCAAAACTCACTCCCCTTCGTATACTCCTATAAAGATTACAACCAATCATAAAAAAGTTTATTCCCTCTTCTCTTGAGATAAGGATAGATCTAGGATCTAAGGTGGCCTCCCTCTTGAGATAACAGCCTTACAACCATAAAGCAAACCATATGACCATAAGCCTTAGAAATCCAACATTCTCATGCATTCATACTACTCCATAACACTAGATAAAGAAGATACTACTCTTTCGAGGTACCAATGATCAAACATCACAAGATGGTAGCTAAGCATACAAGTGAAGCATTAATAATAAGTGTATGGATATAATCTTGATATGAGCATATATATGTATATATATATATATATATATATATATTCAAAGGGAAGTAAGAATATACATATTGGGAGAGCCTTAGTGGATAATCCCAATCTGAGTTAAATGTTTATCCACACATGTTAACGGGCAGCATAACAGCGTTACAAAATGATAGATACATCACAACCACAAAGAGGGATGGGGTACAATGTAACGGAGATGATAGATATAGAAGAGAGAGAAGATGGTGATACACCAAGATACTCCTTCGAATCTAGATCTAGAATGGACAGTGTGGAAGCCCTCCTTCTTTCGAGGAAGAGGGACCTTAAGTCTTCTCTCTCCTCATCTTCTACCTTCGGAGATCCAAGACTGATCGGATGAGAGTGGGTATGGAATTTGGTAGAACTTTGTGGTCCTTGATGATATGATGATGTGACAAGTCGAGGTGGGTGGCTTATTTATAGGCGCTTCCCACTGACTTAACGACCCATGCCACGATCGAGGCTTGATCTCGGTTGAGGCTTGATTGTGGTCGATCGAGGCATATCCTCGGTTGAGGCTACCATAATGGATGGTCGAGGCCTCACTGCAGTCGAGGCATCACCTCAGTCGAGGCCTCACCACGGTCGAGGCATCACCTCATTCAAGGCATTACCACAGTCGAGGTATAAATCGAGGTTGAAATGTGCAGGTTGAAGGTTGCGACCAAAAAGGGTGTGAGGCACCACGGTCACAGTGCGTCAGTGTGATCATGGGGGCATTGACCGCAGTGGGAGGGTCCCTAGTGGTCGATGAGTTGCGATCAAGGTGCTAACTGCGGCTATGGCTTGATGTGATTCTACAAAGGTGAAAAAGGTGTGCATATAAGATTCTTGGCATAAAGTACTAAAATAAGTGGAAAAAGTCTATAAAAATATGTTAGGAGAGGTATAAAATATATGCAAAAAGTGTATAAAATGAGATGTTATCAGCGGTGTATGTAACCTTTTGGAAAAATACGACTTGTTAAAAAAATGACATGTTTTTTATGTTCTCTCACCCTCCCCTCCCCATGCTAACCAAATAGACTAAAATAAGTGTCCCCTCCCCTCCCTTCTCTTTCCCTCACCTCCCCTCTCTTCCCCTCCCCTTCATTCGTCGCCTACCAAAAATATCATTAAATGTAGCATTAAAGCTAGCCCTGCATTGTAACACCCAACCTCTATATAACATGTGTGGAAGCATAAAAAATAATCTACATCTTTTGACATTTGAGGTGTGTTACAAACATATGATGTTCGTTGTAATGAAAGTAATATAGCCTTTTTAATTAGGATACAATAATAAATGATTATTCAGTTGACCAAAAAAGAAGAAGAAATGATCATTCATTCTTAGACTAGAAACTTCATTGCAACACCTTCTAAGAAAGGAATCTGACACACGAGTATAATGTCTATAATTCAAATTTATTTCACATATAGTCCCCAACAACCTGTTGGACAATCCTCCCTAATATTTAGATGCGCTCTCTTTTTTTAAGTGCCCCTTTTAAAGCTTTGCTAATGAACATCTTGCCCACAACGATACCCCAACTATGGGATTTGTGATAGAATAAGGGGAATGGATTTTTTACTAAGGAATCTAAAAAAATCATATAATTTAATATAGTAAACTGAAACTAAATTGAGATATATTTTTATTAATTACTTTTATACGACTATAGTCTCTTTCAATGGGTATTTGATTTGTGGCATTCCACTGAGTGGGCAGATAAAATCATCCGAATAACACTTAGGTGTTTTTCAATTGCACATGGGTGCATTTGAAATATACTACTGTGCATCAAGATGATACTAAATGTGTAGGCATAACTATGCCTTTGGATATCCTAAAGACCGAGTTGGGAACCTATCATATATGATTGAGTTCTTACATTCTTGACAACACTAATAATTTAAATATGATATGTAAATTGGAGTTCTTAATATACTATTTTGAATATGATATGTGAGTACTTACAATATGAACTAATAGAAAATTTGAAGTTATGCTAAATGACTTAATTTGACTTTGATTACTATATCATGAATGAATATGAGCTAAATATTTTTTTTGGTCAGCAATATGACCAAATATGAGCTAAATATTAGAAATGATATATATGTAAAATCAAAATATATCATAAGTATTGTGTAGGGGTGTATATATAATCCAATTATCAATACTCATGGACAAGCTAAAGGTAAAAAAATATTGAATTCCGATGGACATAACCCCCTCACATGGAGGGCAAAGAATTCCTAACATATAATGACAATCAAATTGTGAGCTTACTTCCCTTGTAAAAAAGTCTAAGGTCTATTAAGAAGCTAATTTAGTCCTTCATATATTACTTTAAAATAAAGATAGACTTTGAACCAAGTATTAGGGATTTAAGGATATTGAGGGTAAAATCCCTCATTATATTTCGTTGACAACTTATATTGTTCTATTGACTTATAGTTATGGATTTACTAGGCTTCGTCTTAATCACAGCCGAAGATTAAACATTATCTTACTGATAGTTACTGTAAGTTATGTGTAAGAAACCATTATTCTTAATTTAATGTCATATGAGTATCTTTAATCTATTGATTTAGTACTCCATCAATGGATTAGAGTTCAAAACATATTGTTAGACTATTTTTAGGAAATCCTTTCAAGTGATACATCAATATTGATCTCACAGTTCATAAATATGTTCACAACATCAATAATTTTATTATGACAATGTGAAGATTTATATATTCTAGTGTAATTCCTAGAATTAAATTAGGGTTTTGTCCTTAATAAGAGTTTCTTACTACATATTTTAAAATCTTGCACTAAATTAATCAACATCATCATATGGAATCTATAAATAATTCAAATTCCGCTATTTTTTTTTAAGAATCATTAGACAACAATTGTTATTTTGGTTAAGTGTTACTATAAGCACGACTATTCAACTAACACTATAATTCAATCCAATATTCTTAAAGTTCTAATCAATAAATTCTTAATATTAAATTTCATATTATATGTCTAATCCATGTTTTCTAGACTGTTCATTTTGTTTCCTATTTTTCCATTATATGATTTTTAGCATATAAATTTTACAATTTAATATCTAAATTAATTAACATGTTTAGAGTGTACACAAATTACATTTAAATTTATAAAGAACTAGAGTTATAGATATTTATAATGACACCTTTTATCTCAAATATTCATATACATATATTAGGATATAAAATTGTACAAATATTACTTATCTTCAGTAATTTGTGTGTACCATGCTTAATCTAAGAGTCATGATTTTATTTGTCTAGACACTTCCCTCTCACTCTGAGTAATGTGTATTCATCATTATTTTACTTTTTTTATCATTATTTTACTTTCATTTAATAAATTTGCATGAATCATCATTTTTAGTTTGGTTTTTGTTTGGATTGTAGCTTTAACTAGTTTTGGATCCAATTTTACATTTATTACAAGAATAAAGAGAACTGACCAAGGAAAAGTCAAATCACATCAATAAACTATATATACACTAAATATTACACCACATGTAAAACATCACAGAGTCCATGTAAGAGGATTGGAGCACTCATTGAAGACTTGAATGAAGATTCCATAAGTTAGAAGCCTTGGTCTGACGGTTGACATACAACCAGCTAAAATATTCTAGAAAGCACATCAAGTCTGACGGTTGACATACAACCAGCTAAAATATTCTAGAAAGCACATCAAGGTCAATGAAGGTTGGCCGGCCATATGACCTATTTAATAGGCTAGATAAGACCTATCAACATATACCATTCCTTATAGAGTAGGCTAGTTGACCGAATAGCTAAACTATCCACCCAACTATAAATTACTGAAGATTACAATTTTTTTTCTTCAGATTCCTCTCTTGACGAAAGGAGGCTAGCCACCTATCCATCAGAGATGAGAATTTGTAGCATAGATGACAAGAGTCATGTAGGCCCAACTGAATTGCCTTGTTGCCATAGGTCATGTATAAGGATTAGACAACCATCCTTTCTCCTAGACATCACATGGAAGTACAAAAAGGGTTCTTTTTGACTAAATATAGTGTTTGAGAGAGAGATTCTCTTTTATTGGAGGATCTATTTGTGGAAAATTTGCACACCATGAGATTCTCTCTTCTTCATCTTCATTATAGAGATGAATTATTCACTCCATATCTCTCTTTGCCTATATCGTTGCCATTGGTACAGAGAAGTATAGAGAGTAGTTTTCTCTTTTGTCTATGTCTATTTTCCATTGTATTTCATCACATGATTTTTCATTTAATGGCATGTCATATCATCAATCTCCATTTTGCATGTTTGATTTGTGATTTGATGTCACAAGCGAGTGGGAAGAGTCATCAACATCAAAGAGTTTGGGTTAATTCCTTGATGCAATGATGAATGAGTAATAATGGGGTGACATATAATGGATATCTCAGATACAATGAGAATGTGATAAGGGCTATAATTATCAATTATCATAATCTTGTATTTGAGAGAACTAGAATTTTTTAATTTTCTCATCTTTCCATGTGTCATATTAATTATTCATTGGAGGGAGAGAAAGAGAACCATGGTATTGGTGGAACCTACTTCCTGGTGCTATTAAATTAATTAACTAATCTGCTTCTTTATTATTTACTTCCACTTTTCTTTACAATAACCAACCAACAAATCAATCCATCAATCATCATCCAAACTTTAATATTGTTTTTGTCTATATATGACTAATTCTCCACTACACTTCTTTAAAATATTGTCTCTCTGGATCCAACCCTCAAGACAAATTGTGATTAGATCCATCTGATAGTGGGTGGGTTTTGTTATGCTATTTAAAGGTTATAACTATATTCCAATCTAGTAAATCCAAAATTGCATCAAAATTTGGCACTATTTTAGGGACTATAATATGTTTTAGGATTTAAATATTTATAGATTAAGTCAAGATTTTTAATTTTATAATTAATTTAGTTTCTTATCTACTTGAATTTAAATGTATTCAATGGTTATGAAACCCTTATCTCTCTTTTAAGGTTTTATGTTAGGGCATGCTATGTTATGCTAGTATAGAAGTAGATTTTGCTCGATTTAGAGAACAACCGAGCCTTCCATTAATTTTTTAAAGAGAGGAAAGAAAAGATGACTGATTGAAGATAACCCAATGCCACATCTATGAATCCTTAAGGGAAAATGTGAAAATATATCATGGAAGGGAGGATAGTTGTATAGCTTGAGTTACATGCTAGTAGGCATGTAGAGGGAGACATAGACCTATGTAAATTTGTGCATCTCCTGGTCTCACTGGGACTGTCGAGATTGACATCTGTCCTCTGAATGGCAGAAGTCTCCCGCCTATGAAGTAGTTCACACGGACCACCTAGAACTCCGATCTCCTTGTCCCATAAGGAATCAGAAGGAGTCGTACCCTCCTGTCGGTGTACTAGTCACCGACACACTCTCCTACCACCAGTCACTTTCTGTAGTTGTCTTTCCCTTGCTGTGCCTCCCTTATCGGGTAGCACTTGCTCAGGCTCTCTCTCGGTTACCAAAACCAGAGAGAATGACAACTTTGCAGAGCAACTGATGCATTGAGTTGTTGTTCAGAGAAGCCCCCAATACCCCTATATATAGGAGGGTCATGGGACAAGGTTCTCTATCCTGGGAAATGTGGGATTAAAGCAGGAGTAGAAGGGTTCGAGATTTCCCACAAAACAAGCAACTTGCACCAGCTGAACCGATCGTTTCAACCCTGAAATGATCGTTTGGTGACCTCAACCGATCGGTTCACACCTGAACCGATCGTTTGGGACATCTGAGCCGATCGATTCATCACATGAGCCGATCGGTTTGTGGTCCTGGTCCAACTCAAATTGACTTTCAAATTTGTCTCCAATTAATCAAATATTAATCCTTGTCCAAATCGAATTTGTACAAGTGAAACAAATTGTATTTGCAAAATAGTCTTCTGACTTTCCAAACGAACTCGGTTGGACCAGTTGAGCCGATCAGTTCAACTCTTGAACTGGTCGGTTCAACCTGTCTTGAGCCGATCCGTTCATCACATTATCCAATCAGTTCACCAACCTGAGCCGATCAGTTCATCACATGAGTCGATCAGTTGGGGCAACCGACTTGTGCAAATCAGTCAATCACAGTTTCAATCAATCTGATACTCTAATCAATTGATCCAACACCTTGAATACTATGATTTTGAGCTATCAATTAATTGAGTGTTTAATTGAACTACTAAACTCCTTTAGTAATCAATCTAAACATCATTTGTGGATAAACTCCTCTTCTAGGTTAAATCCTATGTGTGTGACCCTGCAGGTCCATTTCACGTTGGCAGTGAAAGTCCATAACACTTATGACTTCATAAGAAAAGAGCAGTGCCTAGTCACACATCCGTGCTACCCAAGTGAAATAGAAATTTGGAGAAAAACTTTCAATCCTACAATCTGTGAATGGTGTTACAGTGAATGTATAATTCCTTTGTCACTGATATCCCGAATGAACTCAAGGCATGGAACAATCATCCTGTCAGCGTTCATTCACTTTCTTGATCTCAGAGTAGATTGGAGGAGATATGTATGACATCAATATCACATACCAATTCACACATGCGTGCACACACCTATCTCAATCCTACTCATCAAGTGGCCATGTATATCAAACTCCCTCAGGAGGGACAAATCCCATATCTATCACTCACCCCTCAAAAGCCCCATGTGTCAAAGCCACCCAATCATCACCTTTATAAAAACCCATGTTTCAGGACTGCGTTTGATGATGTCAAAGTATACCCAACGACATGTGTTGAGTGTAGTGATTTGAGGTCAAAGAATCACACTCACCACCATCACTGTGAGAACTGACTGTGACTACCATGTCATGGTTCCGTGTGTCAAATTCACGGTGGGTCTGTCCGGTACACTTGTTCTCTAACAAGTACCTATGTGTTTGATTCGATATCTCCATATCATGACTAATGAGATTCTATCATCAACCAACACCACAATCTAGTCTTGTGTGTCATTTCTGTCTATCTACCTTCCACAATGACATCCGACTAGGGACACAACAAGAATGTACAAACTCTTAGCATCCATATGATCTCATCCTTTAGGTCCTGAACCTGAAGGCATACGTCATTGAGTATTGTCATCCTCTAGACATTCAATCTGTTCTATCATTATCTCATATGACTGAACCAGAAAGAATTGGAAGCTTGCCTTTGATGTTTATCAAATCAATCTTAATGTATCCCACCAATCATCCCATGATTGGCTCTCAGGGCATACATACCAACATAACCAACACTTTTTTTTTTCAATCTTAGTTAATGGTATCCCCTATGGTCTCTTCAAGGATAATAATGGTTTAAGGCAAGGAGATCCCTATCCCTATTGTGCTTTACCATTGTTATGGAAGTTTTATCCTTTCTGGTGAATATAGTGGACGTGGAGAAAGGATTAAATCTTTCAAACAAGGTGGGGTTAAGGTCATGATGCACATGATCTTTACGGATGATGTTTTATTTTTCTTACATAGCAATGAGAGAACCCTGAGGAATTTCAGAAGGTTGATGAGAACTTTTGGGGATATTTGTGGGCTTTACATTAGTGAAATTAAGTCTAAGGTAGTTTTCTTGAGGTCCCATGGCATGCAAAGGGGACGGTTGAAGCATGAGGATGAAGGTGTTCTCCCTACTAGATATCTGGGGATTCTTCTATGTGGAGGGAAGACCAAAGGAGGGATTGCAATATCTGCCTTGACATATTAAGAGATGCTATGAAAAAATTGAAGGGCTTACAATTATCCATACCGGGGAGACTAGTTTTGTCTAGATCATCTCTTGTGGGTAAGATTACGTTTTGGTGCTTACAACGGAGATCCCCAAGTTCATGTTAGAAAATTTTGGATCAGTGCTTTCATCCTTCTGCTAGAGTGGTGAATACCATGCCATTGCTTGGTCGACTTTGGCTAGGATGTATGAGGAGGGTGGCTGAACATTTTGGATTTGAAGGATATTGGTAGTGCAACTACGATTAAGTAGATTGATAATTTTTTAATAAGTGAGACCTCATGCTGGAGTAAATGGATGAGGAGAACGTATGGTTAGGCCCTTGACGATGCTATTGTGGACAAGGGATCTAGAGTTTGGCACACCATGTGCAGAGCATGGATGGATGTCGCTGCTGACCACACCTTGATGGAGTGTTTAGAGATTGAGGGATGTGAACATCTTGCCCTAGTGTATTTCATCTTCCCATACTCCCCAAGTTTCATGGTACCAATTGATTTGGAACAAGCTCCATGTCCCAAAATGGAGCTTTGCTACATTCACTAGCATCCTCAATAAATTACCAACTCTTGATCGCATGAGGGGTTGGAGCCTATCTATTGACACTAGATATGTTTTTTTCCTTAGAGAGGATGAGACACATTCTCACCTATTGTTTGAATGCTCGAATACCAGATAATGTGGTGTAGGATGAGCCCCAAGATGGTATAGGGTGGTAATCCTCCATCCTCTCTATTCGAGGTAATTTGTGGATGTTGGAGAGGAGGAAGAGGTATGCTAGTCTGAGCAACATGGGAGAGTTTTTTTATCTGGGTTGTGCTTCCTCATATGGCACGGGATAGGATACATGGCAAAGGTTGTATGGATAGTATTAATCTCTTTGACCTTTTTGTAGATAACATTTTTTGGGTCATTAAGGTTAAGCCTAAGCTTGACAGGGAGGTGGATGTGAGCATTCTTAGACACCAGTATTTTGTAGTGTAAATCCCCTTGTATAGTAGATGGGGGCATGTCCATTATACTTCCTTTTTTGGTCATTTAGTAATATTTTACCTTCTCCAAAAAAATGGAAACCAAGATTTAATGAAAATAATGCATAAATAAGTAAACCGAGATATTTTGAGATAAAATGTGATGTTGTTAAATATAATAAAAACTCAAGATGATGATGATAATGATGATGAACCATTAGGGATTCTACGTAAATAATTTTACATATAAAGAATTAGGTTATGAAACCAATGTATATCTTGCTATGACCTTAGTGCACATGATCTAATATAAATTTTCATAATAACCCAATATGACCAATCTGATGAGAATCCAAGTCCTTGATTCAGTTTGGATAATAATGATCATGATTGAGGTTTTGAGTCACATATATGATAATTAGGGTTTGGAACCTAATGTAATTTGTCATTATGATCTCTAGTTGTGTATTCTAATATAATTTCTCTTAGTGTCATTAAATACATAACTTGACAATTAGGGTTTACCTAATTTAAGTTAGGCTTTATAACCATTATAAATTATCATGTGATTGAATTAGGGCTTGGCACCCTTATTCATTATCCAAACCCAAGATAGCCCTAAATCCTAGATTAGGACCAAAGTAGGGTTTAATCTAAATAATATGAAGGTGACACTTTAGGGTTGTACATACTTTTAGATCATGGTGATTACTTAGATGTAATTTGATGATTGGTTCTCATAAAGTACTTGAAGTATGAATATATGTGTTCTTCATGAATAAGAAACATGGTTAATTATGAGTAATCACATTATCAAATGTTAAAAAAATTCAGACAATTTTCAAAGTAATTTATTTAATGAAATAAAATGTTGGATGTTTATTTACTTTTAGTTCAACTATAATACCAATATAAATATCACGTAATGAACTAGAATGCTTTGATCCCTAGGTTACACCGATCAAGGATAATACACATAAGTCTAAGGATGGACATTGATTACACCTGAGATAGTAAACCAAGCATGGGTTAGAATATGAAATGAAAATGACAGTTCTTGTTTGCAAGTAATTGATTGATGTATTGTATGTTGTTATCTTACTTGTACACTTTTTGGTGGAACCACTTACACAATATAGCAATATATCGAGCCACATTTTTTCGGCATTTTTGGTAACTTATACTTATAAAGTTATTATGAATTGGTGAATCACATGAGATCAATTGAATACATTAAAGCTAAGTCAAAGAGGATTAGTTGGATACTTATTGTCATACATATTAGTTCTCATGTATATAATTCATGAAACTCCTTAGAAGAGCATCATTATTCATCTTGTAAATACTTTGTTCAATTAAGGGAAATCATTTGCTATTATGTATTATTTGCTGAATCTAAAACCTAGAAATTTAGAGTAACGACTCTTGACGTTAAGTCCCACCTTGACTGAGGAACATTCAAAAGTGGGGGTCGTTTCATTTGGTATCAGAGCCCAAAAATTTCAAATAATATTTAATAGTTGACAATATCATATGGTCCATATAAATATAAGAAAAATTATTAGGGCGTAAGATAAGGTTAATGGTGTCTCAAAAGAACCACAACTTCAGGGACTGGAAATATTTTTCCTTCTAACCATTAAGTTGGTATACTAGGACTCCCTTAGACAATGTGATAAATGTCTATACAGAAGCTAGGTTTGCCTGAAATAATCTTTCCTCTAAGTTTCTCATCTCTATTTTCATCCTCTTCTCATATTTATTCTTAATAAACCCCAAAATGCACTTTCCTCATCATCTCAAGTTAAAGTTTTGAGAAGAAGTGTGATTAATGCATTCTTTGCTAATTAATGAACATTTAATGATTGAAATAATGACATAGTTATGGATGATGTTTTATGGATTTTTCCTTGCAAGGGAAAACCCTAGATGGATATAGGGTTGGTTAATAAAAACCCTAGTGGGTCACGAAAATCATAAAACCCCAACATGAAGGGAAAGGTGCCTAACCCTAAACCCAAATCTAATGCTGGGTAATGGGAGTCGTGTAGGTAAAATAATAACCCTAATTATATAAACCCGAAGTTAGGGAAAATAAAAAGGGGAAATCCAAAAATGGTTTGGGTAAACTAGTTTGAATAGTCCAAATTGGATACCCTCATTTACCATATATGCAAGTACCTGGAGTAATGCATGCATGATACATGTATAGAGCTTCAAATACATACAGACACACACACACACATATATACATACATACATACATACATACATATATATATATATATAGATATATATATATAGATATATATATATATATATATATATATATATATATATATATATATATATATATATATATATATATGAAACATAGGTAATCAGTGGTTACATAAGAATACATACCCTCAACTCACGTTTAGGGTTGGTGTCCTGACTTGGGGTGGGTCAACCCAAGAATGGGAAAAGACTTATGGGGGAGGTATAACCCAAAACGCATGGAATCAGTTTGTGGCTATTAAGCCTAACCTCCTGTTTCAAGTCAATAAGGAACCCTAGGATAGGACCTTATCTAGAAGGGTGAATGAACAAACATTATTTTATGAATGAAGGAAACCTTAGATGTTCTCAAAGGACCTAATCCTAAAGGAATATGATATGATGGAATGGTATCATTATAGGGCATGAAAGTCCTTACCCCTACCTAATGAAAATATATGTTGTCCTTAATAAAAGGGAAATGTAATTCCAACATATATTTAATTTGAAAACCCTGGCTAGAGAAAATTCTAGGGAAATTATGTAATTACAAGTAAAATACATTGACAGAATGTAATAATCATGCATCTAAAGTATATAAAGCTTACTTCCACCATGTCTGGAAAAGAAGGATGTGTGTTTGGCTTAATTCCCTAGATGCATAAACATATGGTAATGAAAACTCTGATTAGAGAAATCACAAGTAAAATGTGTAATGAAAGATAAGACATTAAATGGAATTATATGAAACATATATAAGGCAAAAACTCTCCTTAGACAAGACGTGTCATGGAATAGAAAACAAAATGATACTAGAGACCCTTGTTGTAGGACAAGGTGTAATAAATAAGAGATATGAAATAAAGTTGTGATGTCTCAATAAACCCTAGGCAGAGTAGAGTCCTAAGTCAATCCTTAGGTCAAGCATGGCTGGTTAAATGTACATAAGACCCAAGGGGTCAAGAGGTGATCATGCCCTCAGTGCATAAGACCTATGGGGTCAGGAGAAAGACATACATGTGTACACAAGGCCCACGGGGTCAGGAGATTATCCATAAGTGCATAAGGCCTGAGAGGGTCAATGTGAAAGGCACATAGAAAGTACATAATGCCCTTGGGGTCATATAGGAGATCACTCCAAAGGTACCTATACCACTAGAGACCTTAGGGGAATAACTAAGGATAATGATACATGAGATGTAGATATAAAGAATACTAGAACTTAGGAAATAATGTTTGAACTATAATGTTAAAGGAAGTTGTGCATAAGCTCAAGAGCTGATAAGAGTATTATCCCTGATTTCATTCAATTTAAATAATATTGTGGAATGAAACATCCTCATGG
This sequence comes from Alisma plantago-aquatica, assembly GCA_963693085.1. NCBI lineage: Eukaryota > Viridiplantae > Streptophyta > Magnoliopsida > Alismatales > Alismataceae > Alisma > Alisma plantago-aquatica. The sequence continues at coordinate 653,018,500 of OY856412.1, read as the reverse complement.
TTTGGATAATTCAACCAAAATTTTGAATTAGAAAAAAGTGTGGGTATACCATCTTTACTCATGGAATGGAATGAACTTTGTATTTGGGTTGCAACCAAATACTTATTTCATCTCATTATGAGTGTGAGAGATTGGTAAGAAACATGTTATGAATAAAATTGACATATGATAATGAATACCCTAAGTTGAAATTTATGGCATAATCTAGGGTTTTGAGGTGTTACCTCACCCTTATAAAAAATAAAGGAATAATATTTTGGAAATCTAAGTAAAAATGTAATTGTCATACGAAATTGAAATCATAAGTAAAAATATAATCACTAGGTGACAATATCATGAAATGAAGACGATAAGGATATACCATTGGATTAAGTTTAGGTTCCAACCTCAGATAATATGAGACATTTTCATATCAATAAAAGTTATTAGAATATCTATCCAAGGAAGGTTGCTAGACATTATGTTTGCATATAATATGAGTAATCATTCACCTTAACTCTATCTATGTTTGAATTTTCGGACAAAATTTATTTTAAGGAGGGGTGAATTTAAGATCCTCAAATTTTGCAAATTTAAGTGTATTGAATAAAATAGGATGGAACTTTATCAAAGAATAACAAGCTCAATAATGTGACATTGGAAGAAAGGATAAAGGTGTGGGAATTATGTTAGTGGAACCTTAGTTTTGTAGTTAAGGGTTCAATGGTATATTGGAACCTACAATGAGGCATGAGTTCAACCCATTTCCCAAGTAAGGCCCATAGGACTATATACTTTGCAAATAGCTCCTTGTGGCACAAGTTTAAGAAATAAAAGAATTTATGCATAAGTTAATGATAGTGGCTTTGTGAATTGTTAGATAATTGTAGTATAATATAATTGGAATGTTTCTCAATATTCTAATATAATATGTGATTTAAATAATTAATGGAGTAATTTTCTAATCGTGATTTGCAATACAACTTTTTGGCATCAAACAATGGTTTCTTGATTTGATTTTTAGAACAATTGAATGTAATATAGAAACTAAGATAATAATAAAATTTGAGATGAAAAAGGATTTTCTAATAGTTTCATGCTTTAGATAATATATGCCTTATATCTATATATTTTCCTTAGTGGCTTTTGGTTTGCCAATCAAGTTATCCTATTGAGGATGGACTTGGTCAAATCCAAGTTTAAATATTAAGAAAGAAGCAATTAATTTAGTATCCTTAGTGTTACCATTAGTGATATAACAAAACTTGACTTATTAGACTACGCAATATAGTTTTTCCATGATTAATGTGATTGAATCATATTCCATAGTAGTTTTAAAGATTAGCCGTACTTGGGACCTTGATGTTATCTCATAGAATGCATTGTCTCCCAACCCATATAGGATTTGGAAAGGAAATGTAGACATTCCCTTCTCATAAACTATCTCTTTCTCTCTCCTTAGTTCTTCATTGTCTTCCTCCTACTAACCTTTAGGGTCCCCCTATAACCTATATAAGGAATCACTGGATACCTGATCTTCACCTAGAACATGTTCCACAGTCTCTATAATATGTAGGAGAGAGAGATTTGCATGCAGATGTTGCCCAGGCCATCAAACCATTTCCCCACCATACTTGGAAGGAAGTCTGAGTGGATAGTAGCATGACTTGCCATCACTCCCTGCAACTGGAAATAAGTTACTAGCAAAAGAGGGGAGGCTTCCCATGAATCTTGTAGAGTTTCCTAGGCTCTGTGACAAAAAAAGATGTGTTCTTTAGGAGTTTATCCACTACATCCTCAATCTTGGATTGAGGATGGTAGTGCGGTGCCTCCATGCCAGTAGTACAGGTTGGTACCACTTCTTTCCCCTTTCCAACTCATCTATGAGTGGAGGAGGCAAGCTAAGAGGGTGAGGCGACATCTTTACCTCATTGGAGCAGGAACGGGAGTTGATGCCATACCTTCTGATCTGGCAGTGTGCATACAGACTCCACATGATAATGAAGAAGGGGAAGGTTGGACAGGTCCTACAACCTAGAGTGGTTCTCTCAACTGATGACCAGTGCAAAGAAAAACTGAGGCCTTGAACTACGCCTCCAACTTAACATTGTGCCATTTAATTCTTATAGAACTGACTAATGAGAAGTCACCACATGGCCTTATGTTTGAGGTGTAAATTGTTACTTTGTTTAAATCAAAGGAATTTCTAGTATTTCCCAAATATAGAAAAAATATATCAAATTAATCAGGGTAAAATATTGAATCTAAGTATAATACTTACAATTTTATGCCCCCTGTTTAAAAGTGTATTTTAGTACATATATCAAGTGTTAAATATATGGAAACCTAGATTTAGTGGAAATAACACTTAAATTAGTGAATATAACTATTTTTAGATATAATGTAATGTTATTGAATATAATGAAAACTCAAGATGGTGATGAACAATTTGGGTTTCTAGGTCAAGAATCTTACATATAATGAACGAGGGTTTTGAAACCAATGTATATATTCTTATGACCTTAATGCACATGTTATAATATAAATGCTCATAATAACCCAATATGTGCAGTTTGATGATAATCCAAGTCCTTTATACAATTTGGATTGGAGACCACCCCTCCATTTTACCATAGTATTATCTTCCTTTCATGTTAAAATAACTTATTATGTTCATGAGTATTTCTTAGATAGTTTCTTTCTTTTAACAATTTATATATAGTTTTACATACATGCATCATTGTAGGACTTTGATAGATTTCATTACCCTTACATCCAAGCACAATATCCCTACTATCCAAGGTTTAAGGTTTGCTCAAGGACAAGAAAAACTTTAATCTTGGTGTTAGGGAAGTTCTCCGTTTAATCTTTCACCTTATTTTCATGTCTTTACATGTATTCATGCTTATTTCCTTATACTTTTCCCTTCTTTCGGCATTTAGTGTAAAGTTTTTAGAATTTGCATACATTCATGTTATAACTAAATCTGCTCTTTTGTTTCTTTCTAATCTAATTGTTATTGCTTAGTAGTACTTTTTAAATTAGTTTTTTGCCAATGAAATCAAGATATAACATTGCAAATTCAATAGTTAATGCTAATACATGCAAAATCACCCAATCATAATTATATTTCTTTGAACACCTGACTTATTCATCTCACAAAATCATGTTTTATGTTTGGCAATGGATTTTCAGGTTAAGCACCATGAATGGCTTGAAATTGTTTGTTTGCCCATTACATACTATGAAAGATGAGCCCATGGTTTATGCTTGATTGTTGGAACTAGTGTTTGATAAAACTTAGAGTGGTTTGGTGATAAATCTCACAATATTCTAAGGATTTCTGAATTATATGTACAATGGATGAGGTATAAAGAAACAGACATTGATATTTAGTCTTAACCAAGATGAATTAATTTATTTTCTCTATGTCGTTCTCATAAAATTGTGATGAATATAATGTAATACTCAAAAGAGGCTTGGCCATAAAAAATCCCATAACATTTCAAAATAACTCTAAGAGAAACCTAATTCAAAAGGTGGTAAACACCCAAGTCTATAAATTAGAATGCATAGAATGAGAGCCTAAGAGTGTAAAATCATGAGCCTCAATTTTCTCTTTTAGGAGAGTTGAGGATGTTGCCATTTGGGTCTATGATTGTATTCATAAATGTGGGTATGTCGCTTCTGCTAGTACCATCTCAAAATCTCATTAGAGAGCTTTTAAAAAACCATAGGAGGCCTATGAGATCATCCCATTAGTAGGCTTGGTTCTATCAAGGTACGAGGAGTTCTTCTCACTACTGTGGGCAAATTGCCTTGGGCTGCAAATATGATTTTCTGTTACACGGAGTAGCATGGTGCAAATATGGATTCTTAGAAGTCATCATAGTTGTTTCTCTTTGTGAATTCATAAACATCGAAAAAGTGACATGCATAGTGTTTGTGATTATTTTCCATGAATTCATAACGATCTCTCTTTTCTCTTTTCTTTTCTCACCTATGTTTCATAGTGATTGCTCTCCATGTTATATATATGTATATCCCCATGAATTGTGTTGAATCACAGTGAACTCACCTAACCATTCTTGGTATTTTTATCCTACGTTAGCATCTTTGTTCGCACAAAGAGGGTTAATTTTGAAGTGACTTGTTTTAGGTGTCTTTCAGATTTGAACCATTTTTCCTAACCTTAGTATCTATCAAAGATATCATTAGATCCTTGAGTTATAGTCTTTCTTGAGGATAAGAAAATGTAGGCTTAGGGTGGTTGATAACTGATGTGAGATTTATCACACATGCAAATTCATGTAGAGAATAGTCCCTAAATTTTTACTTTAATTTCTTAACATTGTAGTTAAGGATAGAACCCAAATGACAAGATTTTTCTAAACTAATTGATCAATTTAACAAACTAGAAAGAGTATTTATATCAAGAAGATTGATGGTTGTTTATTACAACTAATGTACAAGAATAAAATATTGAAATAAATCTAGAAGACTATAAATGGATAGAAACACTAGGGTGAGTGGGTTTCACCACAAGTACCTATTCTCTCACTACATCAGAAATAAGCATGTATATGAAACATTGAGGCCATGTATTTACCCCTTTCGACATTAGGATAAAATTTAGACAACTATGACTCTAGGCTCATCGTCTCATTACCTAGAGATCTTACATAAATTTACTCACATACTACCTATCTAAAGTTCTTATCAAGGGTTGAACAAGAAACAACCAACATCCTAGATTCCCGGTTTAAAGTTCTCTACACCTAGGATCATGATAAACATGTAAACTCATTGCTCAGACAAGAATACAAGAATAAAATGATTGATTCAAAATGCAAAAGGGTTCATATAGAGATAGATGCAGTAGAAGAAAAAAAATCAAATGATGGGGCTACTCCCTAGTTCCTAATAAGGAACTACTCACTACTCAAAGTGATGTTAGGATAAACAATAAGGAAAAGGAAGGAGATAGCCATCATATCTGTTGGTAGAAGAGATGCAGCAGTAGAGTACACCCAAGAGTATCATTGAGGGACCCCTCTCCTTTTTTGTCACTCTTGCTTGGAACTAATTTGTGGATGGTGCGATTGGTAGATGATGGTGGAGGCACCTTCGATCTTCCTCATTTGAGGTTGTGAGGTCGAGCCTTGCTGGAGCGGTGTCTATCAGTTGATATGGTCATCAACTGATGGAAGCCACTTATGGAGTTTATCTTTTGTTGGCTAAGTGGTGAATGTGGTAGCCTAACGACTAGAGAAGAGATGCCTCCTAATGGAAGATGGAGGCTTGTATTTATAGGTGGCTAGTACGGTTTGGCACTTCCCATCCACCTTGCATTTGTAAGGTTAGTCACCATGAAGGTGAAGGGAAAAAAAGAGAGCAAGTCAATGGGCCACACATAGTTCAAAAGTTCCATAAGTAGGTGAGGAGTCTAGATCACCATCAGAAGGTGAAGAAGAAGTCCCTTTGGGAGGTGGAGCAAGAATATTGTTTGAAGTCAAAATTGTCAGTTGTGGAGTGTAGATTAGCTGTTTGTTGGTATGTGTAGGAGAGACATCAGAAGTCAGGTGTTGGAGGTCCTTTGATTGTTGTTCCTATGAGTTCTGTTAGTAGGTAAATGCAGAACAACCTTTGGTTGTTGGCCATCAGAAGGCAAGCACATGAAATCCTTCAGAAGGCAGTGTAGAATTTCCTTCAGTTGTGGAGTATTGAGCAACCATTAAAAGGAAGGCATTGTTCATCCATCCTAAGGCAAGCACAAGAAATCCTTCAGAAGGAAACTACAAGAAGTAGATGATGGGCTTCCTTACTTATCAACCAAAAGAGGGACATAAATGTAAACCATGGGTTTTTATATGTAATGCAACCTGATGGTTTGGGAGAAATATGTAAATAGAAGGAAGGCTTCCATCGGTTGTCAACCAAAGGAAAGACAGAATGATAACCCACATGGGCGGGTATTACCATGTGTCGTGAGGTTTAAGCCTATGAATCATCAACTGACTAGTAGGACCACCGCCTCCTTAGTTAGTGCATGAGATATGGAGTTCAAAACTACCAAGAAAACTAGGAATTGGGATCAAAATATTACAAACTAACATAAAATTAAACCTAAATCTAAGCTAGTTTCAAAGTAGAATGATGTAAATGAATTCAAAAGTAGATAAAAAATGCAATTTAATCTAGGATGAATATGCATTGAACAATAACACCCAAATTTAGGTTCTGATGTTGAGTATTAAACCATAGTTTTATGTCTATAAAAGATTTGATATTCCCAAATAACTCTAGATATTTATCTTTTATGTAATTTATCCTTTTGAAGATTAGTTTCTCAACTAGCCTTTTTGAGACCTTTATGTAGGAAATAGAGAAAGACATCACTTCTCTAAAATTTTATCCAAACAAGAAAACCTCGATTTTATTCACAATGTCCCCAACTTTGATCAAATTGCAGGATCACGACTGAGTTGGCTCCATCTCATTCAAGATTGAGAATGTACAATCATCCTTCATCAACTCATGTTTCCACAGAGGACTTGCTTCATCCCAACTTGAACTCAATCACACTACAGTTTGCCTGAATGAGAGCTTGCCAAAGTTTGAGACTGGCAGAGTTTACTCGAAATCAATCATGCCAGAGCTTGAGCACAGTAGAGTTTTCTGGAACTCAATCATGCAAGAGCTCGAGCATACTAGAGTCTTCTCAAATTGGATCATACTAAATTTGACTTGAACTTGATCACACCAACGTTCAAGCATCTTAGAGTTCCCAAAAATTGATCTTGCTCGAGTTCAAGCACGCTAGAGTTCACTTGAACTTGATCATGCCAAAGTTCAAGTGTTCTGGAGTTCAATTGAAATCAATTACGTTCAAGAAATGTAATTTGTCTCTGATAATTCATTACACAAAACCCGTATGGTGGAACTAGACCAAGAAAACTCACATTGAGCCATACTCAAGTCTGTGACCTAATTGAGTTCCCAAATCCACTCCATCAATGCATTCCTTTGGTCATCAACATCATCTACAAATGGATAGATCAAACCTTGTCACCGGATAATGGTTTCATTAACCATTGGTCTCATTGACCAATGGATTTGTTGACTGATTACTTCATCAACTGATTACCTCTCATCAGTCAACAAACTTCATCAATTGACATAGTTCCAGATTGATGAACTTTCCCACTGATGGGACTCACCTCCATCATCAAACTAAACCAACTAATGGATCAAAATTGAATACACTCAAGTTCATACAGATTGAACCCATACACATTCGAGTCTGGGCGGCTTGAACTCAGTCACGTCCAAGTTTGCACCCACACTACAAAATGTCAAAATATTTTCTCAAGACTGAGTTCAATCAGTTCCAAGTTCATCCTAACTTGATCAAATTCTAGTTCACTCTAACTTAGGCACACATGATTGCATGCTCATCTTTTACAAATATCACTTAAACACCTCCTACCACTATAAATACCCATCCTTGGCCACCAGACCAATGGTTCTACATTTTAGTTCCTAGACCTCTGTCTTATAAATCCAAGGTCTTCGAGGGATAAGAGTGTCACCCTACTTTGTCTTCATTAGTTTGCGTACCATTCCTATCAATTTTCACCCCATTTTGATTAGTCTTCATTCTCCTCCATTCATTCTTATCAACCTCCATTACCTCCCTCCACTTTCATCAACCTCTAAGGGTCCATACCACCTACATCCACCTTTACTTGAAGGTTTCTAGCCAATTGCACCAGCCATACACCTCTGTTCTGCCTCAAATCCATATATCTACCTCCATTCATCCATCACACTACTATTTCAGATAGATTCAAGGAAGAAGCATGAAAATTAGACTAGAACACCGTGAAGGATGACACTAAGTTTGATATCTAACCCATTTATAGTCTAAACAGTGAGTGGAACCTCTCCTCCATGAGGTAATCAATATGCTTACCTCTTTCTTTTGTTGTTATCCCTTGTTCTTGTTGAAACAATGTATTTTATCTTTGTTTGGTGCCAACTATGTTGTGGATGGGTAGTTGAACTTCTTCCTAGCTATGTAGTCTTCTTTGGGTATGTTTATGTACTTGAAATCCATGCTAGTAACTTATATTTAGATTTAACATGATGTTGTTTATACCATCTATTTTGGTTATGACTATTTGGTTGGTTTATCTCTTCTTTGCATAAACTCCCATTTTTGTTTCCTTGAGAGAGAAGTGGTGGAAATGGGTATAGGAGGTCATTTGGATTTGAGAATGGAGAGGACAATACACCAAGGAATATCTTCCTAGTCTCTACCATGGGACCGAACCCAATCATTGTCAAGCTTTCTCGAGTCTGGGAATTCTTGAGTTTGTGTGAACCCAAACATAGTTGAGTTCTTGCTTTTTGGTATGGAATCCAGAAAGATCACAACCATTCCTAATTATATGATATATCCTAGATTCAAAAGGAAATCTAGGGTGTTTTGAGGTATTCATGCATGATCCTTGAGAGAGGTGTTGGGATTTGATGTGTTTTAGTCATGCTACACGAGAGAAAATGAGATGACTCCCACATGAGTGCTAGTTACTAGTTGCAATGTTCAATGATTGTCTATGCACAAGAAGAATGTACATTAATAGTCTACTTTATGGTTGCATAGCATAGACCTCCTTTGATTTCGTAGGATTTGACAAAACATATTTTCTTTATTTTTCTTTGTTTTTCTACATCATATTGTTTTATACACATGTGTCTACCATCTATTTTTCTTAGCTAAGTAAGAATAAAGAAATTAGACCTCCCCACATCCTTGTGTTGGGTTGCGTATACTACTTTAGGACCCAACATCATTGTGGAAAATATCAAGATTTCCTATCATAAATTTGAAGTCTAATCCTTATGAACTGGGTCCATTACACTATTTTGGACACACCTTCTAAAGGCAATCAATTACTACCATTGACCATACCCTCCTTCAATCATCCATGGCAAACAAGACTTCTTTCAAGTGAGGATCCAACAACTAATGGATACCAAATTGATGACTTGTCCACTGATAGGTGTTTTTGTTAGACTTAGACATAGACCAATGATCCTATAGAGTGACAACACTTATGAAATAATGAAAACTCTACACACTCTCAATCAATGATAACTTTACACATTTGATAACTTATGTCTCCCCTACCTAATAAGGAATGATAACCATTTGGGTTTCTAAAAATTGATATAAGGTTACACACATCTTTTAATGTGTATGGGTTCTAAGATAAGGTATGCCATCTTGTCATGCATAGTTATTCTTGGTTACACACATCACCATTTATTAGGGGCTATATTATGGGAGGATTATATATCATACAAACATAAATTCTCATATGTTAATATGCCAATATATATAATTGAGGGTTTATTATTTTTTTCTTTAGAAGACTAGTCTCATAGTTGTACATTATCTTTCTATTATATTCCCCAAAATGAGTTTCATAATTTTCATTTATACCTATCATACATTCCATGTGATTCTAAGTAAGTCTTACAAAAGTTATTCCACATTATTTTTATCTAAATAAAGGTCTCACTTCATACATTTTTATCATAGAAAGAGTACACACATCTATATTTAAGTCATATATTACTTATAATGGGATTTTCCAATGTATCTACAATATCCATTTCTAGGGTTATTGTTTTCGTAATTATAGCATAACATATATACTAAGATCTATTCACATTACAAGTTGTCCATAGATATTTTTATAAGTGCATTTTATTTTCATTTTTATTTAGTTACTTTACGATTTAATTTAAATGGTGAAATCTATATAAATATCCTTCCTATATACACATTGTATTTCTAATTATTATCAATTACATGTATGTTCATCTGGGATTTGAATGCATAGAAAAATTAACATTGATGCCTAGTATATGCTACATAAACATAACTAAAAATTTATGAGTTATTCATACGAACACACATGCACACAAATACACACCCAGAGTCATATATATATATATATATATATATATATATATATAGAGAGAGAGAGAGAGAGAGAGAGAGAGAGTTAGGCTAGAATAGACTCGAATGTATTCGAAGTAGAATACACTCAAGTAGTTTTTCATGATGCAATGTTTTTTTCAAAAATCTAATCCATTGATCTTCTTAAACATCTTGTGAATAGCTCATATGCAAAATTTGAGCACATTTGGACATTTATAGGTCATGTTATAAAGACCGCAAAAATTATGCATTTCAAATTAGTTTCGCACGTCAATTTTGTTGCCCTTGGATGAGTGACTTACACTCATCCAAATGGGCTCAAAATTTGTATGTAGTCTAGTTATAATATGACGGTGAAGATAAATGGTTTACAATTTGCAAAAAATGGTCTTGATATGCAAACACACTTGAGTGTATTTGTGTGATCTGTACACTCGAGTGTATTCTAGCCTGACTATATATATATATATATATATTTGTGTGTGTGTGTGTGGTTGGGTGTGTGTTTGTTTGTTTGAACATGTCTTATGTTCTAAAAATCATGGCTTTCATCAAGTCTTATCTAGTTTCTCGCCATTAACAAATTATCTATTCGTAGCATTACAAGAAATGAACCTACTGATATACATATATTACACTAATGCATACACATCCTAACGTTGTATACATATACAAATGTTATAGATTAGGTAACCTTCTTAACCGTAGTCAAGTTCATTTATGATGATATGTGATTAATGGCCTTACATCCTATATGTCTTCTACATATTTGTTTCTAAAATGTGTAGTTACATAAGACACGAGGACAGAAATATCATACTCTTATATATAGTTGGATGTCAATGTATACATACTAATATAGTAAGATAAGGTTATATTTCTAAGTGACCTAATGATGATCTATATTAGTCATGAAAAACTAACTATTGCTTAATTCTCTTGATCCTATGAACTGGTTTTTCTAGAAATAGAACTACATGAACAAAAGTAGTGACTTACATATTAGGTTCCATATCATATATTGAAAATGGAGGTTGTCCATGATCGTCCTGTGGTTTTGATGATTGGCCAAGGGCTATCCTATTATCTTTGAGATTGGTCAATGCCGCAACACCCTTCTCAAGTCTATCATTCTTGATTAATCAACAAGAGTTATGTCTCTAGTTGCACATGAACCTATGGTGATAAATGGAGGACCTTCCTCACCTCTCTAATTCTTTTTAGGCCAAGAAGAGTATGATTTAGTGTATTTGGGTTGCAAATAAGAGGTAGCATCAGTGGGGATATGTTTCATGAGATATCCATAGCCTTCTAGATCTTCTACACCATTACAGGTGTGCTATGGTACAATTACCACTGTGAGGAAGGCTATTGGTGTAGAGGTTGGTCTTTGACCATATAACTTGTTGGTGTTGGAGGTCTAGAAATGGATAAAGTGCTACTGGTGAGCATGTGATGTAATGCCAATGTTGAGGGAGCTCTTTGGTCTGAACTTGATGGATATTATTAGAGTCTAATGGTGTTTAGGAGTTAAAATAAGGTGGAAATCTAGGGGGAAGTCCGACTCTAGCCCCCTCCCATATCTAAAAGTATGTATTTATGCATATATAGCATATCTAAAAGTTGTACATACATGTATATTATAGATATAACATCAAATACATTTTTAGTTGGGGTGATATCAACATATACTTTCTAATCAAGTGCCCTTGGTTCAAATCCTACTTTAAGTAAAATTTTTACATTTTATTCAACTCAAAATAACCATTATAATTAATATAGACTTCATCTAACTCATCTCCATCTATTAAATCCACCATCAGGTGTAAGGATAGAGCTATTGCCATACTAGATTCTATATGATGCAATGATTAGATTCTAGTCTTAAATTGTGTAGTGGAGGTTGAATTATGATTTTTTACCATCGGATTTTGATCCATGTTGCCTCAACATGTCCACATTTTTGATCATGTGTAGATGAGGGTTCTTGGAGTTAGGGTTTGGGTTGACGTATCCACCTTAAAACCAAAGAAGAGGGGAGTGGATCCATTATATGGTGTTTTGAGGAGACGGAGAAGCATATCATCACTGCATTTTTGTAATGGACAACACTCTCATCGATGCAAGAGGAGATGTGATGGGCATTATTCATTTATTAGTTTCAAAAGACCTTAAAATAACATCAGATTCTTAGTTTATATCTAGATTTCTAGCGCACCAATTTATATGGAAATTCTCTATATCTTTATCTCTTAATCAAATACCATCTAAATACACAAACTTTCTGAATATAACCATGATTAGGCTAATTTAGTTATTCTCATTAATCATACAAAAGAAAGTATTTACTAATATACATAATATTTTTCATTTGTTCCACAGATAGATTATTAATATAGAGTACTTGATTCATGCAAATTCAAATCAATATAATTAGACTTGAACATATTTAATTGCAATAAATGATGGCACAATGGCTCATGAATGTGAATTGAGAAACTAGATCACATATAATTTTCAAATGAAGACAAATCTCTTATTTAAGCACAAGGAATTTCCCATGGGGACTATATAGTGTCAATATACATGATAATTGATCAAGATGATAGAATGGATCTTGAAATGAGTGATAAAGTAGAAAAAATCTCTATTGAGTTAAAAAAGAACTTTTTCAATCATATTTTTAGTATGTTACAACCTTAAATTTCACCCGTTTGAGTCTTATTAGCGCTCTACATGTTTTAAGTTATAAAAGTTGGTAACTTAGAGAAACTTCAATCTATAAAATGTTGCTTGTGAGTAGTAGAGGCAAAGCAAAGATGTGGCCTGAAGTTGATTGGAAAACATTGAGATTAGAGTTAGTATTGTTTCTACTAAAGGAACTCAAGAAGTAAAGCATCACATTAATTAAGAAAGCATATTCTTAGGTGCATTTTTGTTATACCATACAACATAATCGTAAGGCCTTTGACCAACATCCCAAAGGAAGGTTACGAGAGGGAAATTCAAAGCCAAAACTGTGAATTAATCATGTTTCAACGTGAGGTACCTACAAGTTTAAAACCAATATCTATCCCTATTTTAAAGGTTGTGTCCTTTCTTGATCAAATCAAGAGGTATATCGAGCCTTTTACCCTTACCTCAAGAATACAACCATGTACACCAAGGGTTGCATAATGGACATATATGTTTATGTTTGTAGTTTTTTCAACTAGTATGATCAAACCAAAACATAGTAGTCATAGGGAACATGTAGCACAATCAAGTATATACATTGAATCCTTTTTAGACATATCAATACTAGCAAGTTACAATACCTCTAGTCTGGAAAATAGGAGAATAAAGTGTACCTTGAGATAAGAAAGCTATACAAAATAGCTAGAGTAGACCTTGCAACTAGTCAAACAAAGTAGTCTTGAGGTTTAATCAAGTGTGTTTTAGTTATAGACAACAATATCTATTCATATTAATCATTTTCATCATAGTTGGATGTTTCCCCAAGTCTTCATGTCATTTTTGAGAACACTGATCTCAACATCTCAAATTGTGCCTGTCAGGTCATTATGATGTTCCATATTACGTCATAGATCATTCCTGAGATAAGGTGATATATCGCAACTAGATCAAATATTTTCAAGATTATATTATAACATTCTTAATAGGAAAATCATAAGATTTGAATAAGATTAATGCCTTAATCATCAACATGTCCATATTAGGTCTTATTTGCAAGTCATATAGTCATTTAAGAGTAGAAAAGTAATCATGGTGTATCATGATACAAGACATCAAGGTTACTGAAGGAGTCACAAATATAGTTGTAAACATCATTGATCAAGGTTTGTACAAGATTAAGGATTTAGCATCATAAAGTCCACATATGTTCATGTTAACACGATCAAATTTAAGTACATTAGAGTGATAAAGCTTGAAACTTGGTTCATAAAGTAGAAAAAAATACTGATCTAAAGTTTCAACATAGCATTGAGTCTTCATTAGGTCATAATTTGCAAAAAATTCAAGATGTGCATACAATCCAAAATCAAGGTAAATATCATCATCAAGCAGATAAGTAGGGTAAAGGTTGGATGTTGGTTCCCTAGATGTCATAGGTTATTGATCTTAAGCTATCATAGACAACTGAAGTGCTATTGATCATGATTGAGCATACACATTAATTAATCATATCAAAGATATTGGACATATAAATTTTCAATATATTAGTAGAGTTACAACTAGATGTTGTCCTTGAAGGCACTTTTAATGGAAAGAACACTTTCTACTAATAAAAATGCATATATTGCTTGTTAGACATAGCCAATCAAGTCAAATTTTATGATTTATCCAAGATTCAAGATTATGCATGAATTTTGGTGAGAGTGAGGCAAAAATACCAAAAAGATGAAAAGGGACGAGGCATTGATAGGTGGCCATTGGCAATCCAAGGTCCCACATGAGTCACACTCACTAGATATATAGTCAAGAGAGGGGGAGTGGGCCAAAGCGGTTAGGTCTATTGATTCATAGTCAATGCGTTAACCAACTGACAGATCTTGTGGATCACATCTGTCACACCCACTACTCTTTGGGAGATAGAGAAAGAGAGAACAAGGAAAAGAAAGGAGTAAGCAGTTGGATAGCAATCTGAAAATTGTGTGCCCATATTCTTCCTTTGCCTTCAATCCGTGGGACGTGTAGTGTGGCAAAGAAAATTCACATCAAAAAAGAGGAGGGGAAGAAGTGTAGGGCCAAGGTGAGTCTCAAGAGCATGCCGAACGATACCAACAGAGAACCACAAGCACAAAGGTGAGTTTTATCTTCATCGAGGGGGTCTACGGTGCAATGCTCGAAATCGGCCTCGTGACACTACATATGAGGGAGTAGTGAGTCAAGGAGGGGAAAAGGAGCCGTGAGGCACGGCTGAGACTGGAACAATGGGGAAAAGAGAAAGAAAGAAGAGAGGAAGAGAAATGAAGGTTCAAATGAGTGCAAGATGGGATGTAAGTGTCGTGGAGCAGTTGCTCCGCCACCTACTCCCTGAAAAATCTGAGGATTAAGGCCTAGCGATCGTGGTCATTGATTCCAACCATGATCCATGGCCAAAGTATCCAAGGACTCTGATTATTCAAAAGAACTCAAGTTGGATTGCTGAGCTTGAAAGAGACAAAAAAAAGATATTAAAAGTGGTTTTCTTTGATTAGATTTAAAATTCTATACCTTACAAATTGTAACTCTAATCAAGGTGAAATTTTCACTGCTATTTCACAAAATTTCTCTTCTTATAGAAAAATATTGTGAACTTAATAATAATGTTGAGGGGTCCCAATAATACAAAAATTTCCCAAAGTACATTAATACAGTCAACTTAGCATAACTATGCATTAAATTGGCATTTCATCAATCACACATCAACAATTGAATAACATATGATTCAAAACCATCTAATTTATGAAGAGAGCGATGACTGAGGGAAATTGAGCATATTATGAGAGTGGAAGTGTAGGGGAATGAAAGAGTAAGGAGGTGGGAATTGGGTTATCGTCTGGGTTGAAACCAAGGCAATCCAAATAGTGTGTAGCGACTTCGACTGGGACAACTAGGGATGAGAAACTGAATAGGTAAAAACAAGGTATTGGGTGTCAAACGATGGGGAAGATGATGATCCTAAGTAAAGATAGGAGCAAGATGATCCATGCGTCTGGAAGAAGAAGGCATAATGACATGAATCCAAGAGAAAACGTACTTAAACGAGGGAGAATTGAGCATGGGTACCTTTTTGGAGTTATAGAGAGAGAGAGGAGACAAGGGAGAGAGGCAATGTCAGTGGTGGGGATGGTGGGTGCTCATCACTAAGGTGAGTCTCCACAATCGTCTTCCAACCTTTTAGCTTCAACATTGATCAGTACATGATCTGTCGATGCTTCTCTGCTAGGGTTCTTCAGAGCAGCAATGTGAGGGGAAGAGAGAAAGAAAAGGGGTTTACTGTTCTAAAACTTATCTCTTTTATATCTGACATTATAGCGACCGGTACTGTTAGCATTGTGTCACTATTGAGACACATGTCACATACGAAACATTGGTTTTAGTCAAGACAATTGCATCAGCCGCTACACCGGTAAGGGTGTAGGAGTCAAAATGTGTGTATATACAGATACAAATAGAAGTTAACCGTCACGGTTGAGACCATATGGAAAAAGGTATCGATCGAGACACTAAGGAAAGTGTTTCAATTGATACGAGGTTTTCTAAGAACAATTATTCAAGTTTTGAATCAACATTTTTACTCATCTTAAAGAAATTGAGGACATAACAACAAAGATGGATTTCGGAATTGACTATCTACATTATTTTAGAGAAATTCAAAATTGCTTAAAATAGAGAAGTCCAACATTAGACTAATAAATATGTACACAGTTTAAACTTAGCAAAAAATTGGGAGAAAGCATTGCAATTCTAAAGAAAGTAGTAAATCCTTGGGTTGCCTCCCAAGCAATGCTAATTTATAGTCTTTAGCTTGACTCTTCTGATAAGGTCTTTCATGATTCATTAGCTAGTGTTGTCTGTGGCTCTTCCAGATTCAGTTCTGATCTCCTCACAAGGGCTTCATCTTCATAATATCTTTTGACTATGTGTCCATTCTCCTTGAAAGTATCAGTCTTGTCACTGGTAATTTCTATCATTCCATATGGATAGATTTTTACAATAGAAAATGGGCCAGACCATCTAGTCCTGAGTTTTTTGGGAAATAGTCTGACACTGGAATTGAATAAAAGAACCTTGTCCCCTTCATGCACGTCTTTGTTCTTCAAGTGGGAATCACACCACACCTTTGTCCTCTGCTTGTAAATGCGGGCATTGTCGTAGGTGTTTAACATGAGCTCTTCCATCTTGTACAACTGCAAAATCACTTCTTTCCTACCTTTTGCATGTCTGTGTTCATGAACTTTATAGCCTAAAGAGCCTTATGATCTAACTCCACCGAAAGGTGGAGGGACTTTCCATAAATTAGTCTATAAGGGGTTGTTCCTATTGGAGTTTTATACGCCATGCGCTAGGCCCACAGAGCGTCATCTAGTTTCATGGGCCAGTCTTTCCTTGTTCTACTTACAATCTTTTCTAGAATTTTATTTATTTGTTTGTTCGATACCTCCACTTGCCCAAAAGCCTGCGGGTGCTACAACGTTTCTACTTTGTTCTTGATTCCATATTTTTCTTAGCAAAGCTTCAAACTGCCTTTCACTAAAGTGAGATCCCCCGTCACTGATGACGTTGCACAAGACTCCAAATCTAGGAAAGATGGTTTTCTCAAAAAGCATAATTACAACATTTGAATTACAGGTTTTGGTAGAAACAACCTCTACCCATTTCAAAACATAGTCCACAACGACAAGGATATATTGATTTCCTTTTGAGGATGGAAATGGTTCCATGTTATATATTCCCCAGATGGCAAATATTTTCACTTCCACCCAGTCCGACATAAGAAACTCACTTCTTCTTGAAATATTTCTTATTCTCTGTTATTCATTGCATACTTTAACAAAAGCCACTACATCTTTAAAGTGGGTTGGTCAATAAAAACCTGAATGCAGGACCTTGGCTACGGTCCTTTCTCCTCTATGGTGTCCCCCATAGGGAAAATCATGGAATTCTCTCAGGATTTGAGGTACTTCCTCTTTCGGTACAAATCAACAATACAAGTTATCAGAACAACCTTTTGTACAACAAGAGGTAGTTGCTGCCATGCCATATATGGTAGGTTTGGCTCAACATACCTTGCCATCATCAAGGCTTCATCAAAATAGTTATCATTAACTGACATATGATTTTCCTTCATGACCACTATTCTTGAGAGATGGGTGAAGACCACATTATCTGTCCCTTTCTTATCAATGATCTCATGGTCAAACTCTTGCAATAGAAGGGCCAACGCACCAACCTCAGTTTTTTATCCTTTTTTTACATAAAGTACTTAATTTCCCCATAATAAGTATAAACCTTTACCTTGGATCCATTCAATTACAATCTAAATTTGTTAAAAGAAAACACAATAGCCAACATCTTGTTTCTGTGGTTGTGTAGTTGACTTGTGCTTCATCAAGAGTTTGGCTGGTGTAGTAGATCCTGTGATGCTTCTTATCTTTTATTTGTCCAAGAACAACTCCCATGGCGTAGTCACTAGCGCCACACATGATCACAAATGGGAGCTCCCAATCAGGTGCTTGCAGGATAGGGGAAGTAGTCAAAGCATTCTTTAGGACATTACATGCCTCAAGGCACTTATCAGAAAAATCAAACTTTGCATCCTTTACCAACATGTTAGATAAAGGCTTGGCTATTTTAGAAAAGTCTTTAATAAACCTTCTATAATATCCAACATGTCCTAGAAAACTCCTCACTCCTGTTATTGACTTTGGAGGTGGGAGTTTGGATATGGCACTGATCCTACTCAGATCAACCTCTATTCCTTTATCCAAGATTTAATGAACCAATACTATACCATCTTGAACCATGAAATGGCATTTTTCCCAATTCAAGACTAGATGTTTCTCTTCACACCGTTGCAAAACTAGGGAAAGATTTTTGATACATCTATCAAATTCTATTCCGTAAATAGAGAAATCATCCATAAAAGACATCCATTATATCTTCTAGGAAATCAGAGAACATGGAAATCATGCACCTCTAAAAGGTTACATGTGCGTAACATAACCCAAAAGACATTCTTCTAAAAGCATAGGTATTGTAGGTGCAGGTAAACATAGCCTTTTCCTGACAGTCTGGGTGGATTGGTACTTGATAAGATCTAGAATATCCATCCAGAAAGTACAAATAAGCATGATGTGTTAATCTTTCCAAGATTTGATCGATGAACGGTAGGGGGAAGTGGTCTTTTCTCATAGTGGCATTGAGCTTGTAGTAGTCGATACACATTCTGCACCCATTAACCATTTGAGTGGTCACTCCATCCCAATACTTCCTTTTACTAAGTCATCCCTCCTTTCATAAGTACAATGTGGATTGGGATGACCCATATTGCTATCACTAATGGGGTAGATGACCCCTACATCACACAACTTTATTGCTTCTTTTGTTTACAACTTCTATTAGCATCTGATTCAATTTCTTTAGTGTTTGAGCCAGGGGTTTAGCATTTTCTTTAAGATCGATTATGTGCATGCACAGAGCTAGACAAAGGTCCTTAATTTCATCCACAGAGTACCCTATAGATTTCCTTCAAAGTTTGAGTTCCTCCAACAATTTTTCCATTTGTTCATCTATTAAATATGCATTAACTGTCACCGGGTTCCTTTCCACATTATCTAGGAATTCATACTTCAAACCCACAGGTAGTAGTTTTAGTTATGGCTACAGTTTGGATGCTTCTTTTCTTCAGGAGTTAATAAAAATATGCATAATTTGCCATTTTGAAGGTTATTTCTTCTTCATTAATGAACTCCTCTTTTGGTTGATTCAAATAATCCATAAACTCTACCACTTCAGGGTCTTCTAAATTGGGGCCATGATTATTTAAGGCTCACATGAGCCAATTTCTCATCTTGTCTTCTTGTACTTCTTCACCATAGTGGTTATAGATGTCCATGAAGTAGACCAACTCGAATAGAGAAGGCCCTCTCATAGCATCATGAACATGGAATTCGATGTGGTTCCTACACGAAGAGTGATGATCCCTTCTGCCATGCCGATCAAGGCTCTACCTGTGGCAAGGAAGGGTCTTTCAAAGATCATTAGACAAGTCAAATCTTCTTTGGTGTCCATCACTACTATTTCACAAGGTATAAATAACCTCCCAACATGAATTGGGATGTCCTCCACTATCCTGATTGGCTTGGTGAAAGTTTGATCAGCCAACTCAATTCTCATTCTAGTCTTTACGATCTCTGTTAGTCTAAACCTTTGTGCTTAGGAGAGAGGCATCAAACTTATTCTCCCCCCAGGTCGGGTAACCCTTTCTCTCCACATTGTCTCCAACACAAAAGGGAATATTAAATTCGCCTGGGTCCTTCTTCTTTATAGGTTAATTAAGTTGGACAAAAGCACTTGACATCTTGGATAAATATGGTCTCCTCTTCTTATCTTAGTGATCAGATCCTTGAAGAACTTTGCATAATAGGCATCTCCTTAATAGCATCGAGGAATGGGATATCCAAGTGTAACTTCTTCACTGCCTCCATAAACTTCTCATATCTCTTCTTCAGATGAGCCTTAATCAGTTTGTAAGGGTTTCCTATTGCATTCAAAATGATAGTGGTAAAAAATGTAACTATATGAACATAATCAAGGTTATGTTGTGGTAGGGAGAAGTGTGGTGACTATGATGAGTGTCGTGGTCTAGACAAGTAGGGTATATGCAAAGAAAATCCACAGTCTATCGTAACCAAAACCATTGTCATGGTCGAGACAAATGTCTCGACCGCGACGGGTGTTTAACCGGATCACATGCTCAGAAGGTCCATTTTCTTGAGAGGGTGAGGTAGAGCGATCGACTGGATAGATGGGAATGTGAAATGGGGGAAACGAAAGATCTAGAAGGCAAAGTGGTGAGCCGTCATGGGGTGATTGAAACAACAAGAAGGGAGTAATGACCACAACAAGAGTCTCAATTGAGGAGAGTGTATCAGTTATGATTCTTAATGGGAGTTGAACCGAATTGTATACTCGGGGGGTGCATAACCATGGAAAGGCGAAGCATGGAAAATGAGCAAACTTCCATGGGTATGAGGGAAGAATAGAGGGGAAATGAAAGAGTAAGGAGGTGGACTGTGGGTTATTGTCAGGGTTGAAACCAAGGTGATCCAAATAGTGTGTAGTGACTACAACTGCGACGACTAGACATGGGAAACTGAATAGGTTGAAACAAGGTATTGGGTGTGAAACGATGGGGAAGATGATGATCCTAATTAAAGATAGGAGCAAGACGATCCATTCTAGTCTTTATGATATCTGTTAGTCTGAGCCTTTGTGGTAAGGAGAGAGGCATCAAACTTGTTCTCTCCCCCAGGTCAGGTAACCCCTTTCTCTCCACATTGTCTCCAACACAAATAGGAATATTAAATGCCCCTGGGTCCTTCTTCTTTATAGGTTAATTATGTTGGATAAAAGCACTTGACATCTTGGCCAAATATGGTCTCCTCTTCTTCTCTTAGTGATTAGATCCTTAAAGAACATTGCATAGTAGGCATCTCCTCAATAGCATAGAGTAATGGGATATCCAAGTATAACTTCTTCATCGCCTCCATAAACTTCTCATATCTCTTCTTCAGATGAGCCTTAATCAGTTTGTAAGGGAATGCGACTCTTGGTGCATAGAGATTTGTTTGTGTAAAGACCTCTTCAGTAGGATTTGGTTTCTTAGTCTTTGCACTTTTCTTCTTTTTGTCTTTATCTTTTCCCTTGTCCTCATTTGTGGGCTCCTCCCTTTCAGATTCCTCCTATACTATAGTGGAGTTTGTTTGTGGCTTGGTAGTGCTTTCTTCTTCTTGGTGGATTTATACTTGTTGTTTATCCACAACTTTTCCTGACTGAAGAGTAGCCATATTTACTATCTCTGTGTTAGAGGGGTTCTTTCCTTGGGGATTCTTCATGAGCTGAGAAAGTTGTGCAAGCTATTGGTCAATCTACTTCTGATGAGTCTACATGTCCAACATTGGAGTTTACATAATACTCAAAGAACTAGTGTTTGTAATGGAACTTTGGGTTAGTTGTTCATTAGCAGTTTCCTGCCTTTTTGCAAATTCAAAAAGCTTCAACACCATGTTGGGTTTTCTGTTACTACTACTCTTGTCTTGACCTTAGTATTGATTCTACCTATTCATGTTGTACTTCTGGTATCAGCCTTGACCTTGTCCTCATCCTTGGTAATTGTTTCTATTCTACTGGTAAGTTGTAGTTTTGGTATATTGGGTCTTTCCACCTCTTTTCTTGAATCCTGGTGGCGGCTTAGATGAACCACCTAGTTGATGGGAATTTACAACAACATATGTGTTTCCATAATTGAAGTTGGAATGGTCTTGCCTTTTGAAATTTGCAAAAGAGACATTCTTTGTCTCTTCTTCACTTTCACTTTCTTCACTATCTTCTGGTTGCTTGTTAATGTAGTTATCAATCACATGGCTCCTTCACTGTAGGTGACACATTTCATAACCTTCTCAATGGGTTTCTTGTCCTTGCCTCCAGAGTCCTTCAATTGTTTGACATCCGTGGCAATCTTTTTGTTGGCTTTTAGGCTAACGAGTTTTAATCAAACTAATGATCTTTTACACGGTTAAACCAACTCCGCAAGTATACAGAGGCGATGTAGTCGGGATCGAACACAAGGAGCTTAAGCAAATTATTTGAACGCAACAGTCCTAGCTTTCATCAATCTAGATCGGTTTTTAATAAGAGTTGACTGTTTAATGTCTAAAATAGGAAAAGTTAAGAATAAACTTTACACAAGTTTAGGCGGATTAACAAGGTTTTAATCAAATGCTAAAGGATCCTGGACATTAGGGGATTCATTCACATACCATAGCAATTAGGTAAACTTGGCAATCTAAACATATATAAGTTCTTATCTCAAAAGGTCGATGTGTTGCATTATTATCTCCCGATGTAAATGCAACGATCACAACATCAAACAACATTCTCATGTTAATTTTCGTTTTTGATCACAAACAACCTTTCAACTATTTCTAGCTACTCTCATAGACTAGAAAGAGTTGTTATAAAAGATACCATCCATACATTCATGTTTATCTTCTCAAATCAAACATAAATGCAGAAAACATGCACACAACATGGCCAATATCATATGCAAGAAGAGAAGAACTGGTATTTTTTATAAAGAGAGACAAGAAACATAGACATTAGTACGAGATTACGTAGTTTTACACATGCTATGCCATGGGAACTACTTTCCCATGCCCAGGAAAAAGGAAATTACTCGTCCATAGCTATGCCTTGCATGAATTCAGCAGAATATGAAATTTTTGACATGAAAAAGAGAAAGAAAAGCTAGAAGAAACAAGGTGTAACCAAGAGAAGAAGGAATTCCGGAGAAGGGACGAAATTCCTCTTCTAAAACTCCTCCAAAACGTACTAACTCCTCGCCAAGAAAAGCTTCGCGGAGATGGGGGAGCTCTGCTGCACCTTGCTGCTGCAATGGAGAAGGAGAAGAAGAGCAATGGTCTTATTTCTCAAGAAGACCTTTGGAATCCTTCAAAATCGCCTCCTCTCTGCTTTCCTATGTGTATGGGACGAGCAAGAAGTCGCAAAATGACCAGTGATAACCGTCCCTCGACTTCCCTCCTCTCTTTTAATTCAAAATCTAAAATTTCCAAATTCTGAAACTGCCGGCTGAACGGCGTGCAGATTGATTGCACGCCGTGCACTTCACAAAAAGCGGCAGTTATCAGTACTCTGAACGGCGTGCAAAAGGAACTTGCACCCCGTGCAAGTTTCCAGAAGTGTCTGTAAAATGCGTGTTCCATCTGAACGGCGTGCAAACGGATTTGAACGCCGTGCAAACTTCTTTGCAAGCTACAGAAAAGTTGAACGGCGTGCAGATTGAGTTTGCACCCCGTTCAAGTTTCCAGAAAGGTCTGCAGGAAAACGAGTAAGATTTTTGGGAACTTGCACGCCGTTCAAACAAGTTGAACGCCGTGAAAGTTGTTGTTTCTGCACAAAAAAGCATTGAAATGAGTTGTTTTTAAACCAGAAAGACAAGGCAAGTTATGGTAAAGCATTTTTGACGAATTGATGACAAAAGTAATATGAAAAGAGACTAAATTAAATCAGAATGAATCAAAATGTTGTGTGAAAACGTGTGAAAATATGATATAATAAATACACAACAAATCCCCCTAAGCTTGAACTGTTGCTTATCCTCAAGCAAAGAGAAACATGGTTATATGAAAGAAAGAAATTTTTACCCATGTGTGAATGAACAGAGAAACAAATATGCAATAATCTTAGACATGTGTGCAATGAGTTCGTGTTTGTAGAAGATATCTCCAAAATCTCAACATCAAAGGTAGAAAGAATTAGTTCATTAAGGTTGATTCCAAAACCAAGCAAATACCTAACTAACAACACTAATAAGAATATGGATACTTAAATCAAAGGGTTAGTGCATTTGCATAACATAATTTTCAGATATATGGATTTTTGAAGACCAAAAGAATGTTGTCCTTAACCAACTTGATTGAACTCTTTTCCAAGAGATATAGCAATAAGATTTTTGGGTTTCCAACATTCGGCTGCTAATTTAGGCTTATGCTCACGTGGAATGCTGGTTGGGGTGTTTTTCTTACCCTCTTTTCATTACTCATATCACCTAACCGTCGTTGCCAGATCGGGCTTACACTAGGTTAGCATAATATGTGGGCCATAGGGCCATCTTTTATTGGGTAAAGGTATGAAACAAAACAAAAAGTCAAATAAGAAGGTTAAAGACATCAAGGTTTTTGGCATTCTTTTTAAAGGTTTTCACTATAAAATTCGTTTTCAATTGCACTAACAATTTGATAAAAGTATCATGTTTTTTTTTCACTAGTGTTTCCGGTTAAATGATTTGCCAAAAATTTTCGAATCATTACATGTTTTGAGTATTCCATGATGCAGAAAAAGGGAGATATCAATTTCAAACACAATCTCATCAATGTACATGGGTAATTTTCAGTTTCCATTTCATTCAACATGTTTTCAAATTTTTTCTTACATATAGCCAATCATATCTCATTGAGGAACAAAATAAAAGGGGTTTCATTCTAACAAGGTAGTCTCTGATCATATGGAATTTTGCCATCAAAGAACAAAACAGTCTGACATGAAAGAAAAAGAACTGACACAACAGACTCAACTGAAAGAAAAACTGAAATACAACTGAAAGAAAAACTGAAATAAAGATACAACTACCAAATACCAAATATCGGTCGGTTGTGTCCCCCCTAAGCTTGAAATTAGAAGTGTCCTCACTGCTTCATTCGAAATTCAAGAGTTACACAACTGGGTACCTATCATCGTGGATGAATCAGAGAAAAGATCTGTCGCCCCCTTGGTCGGGGAAGAACTGACTGACAATATCCGGAACGTCCATCGGCCGTGTGGATGGATCATGCTGCTGCTGCTCAAAGGGCTGGTGGAACGGCTGAGGTGGAGGATAGTGGCCTTGAGAGATGTGCCAACTGTCCATCCGGTTGACCATATCATATGTAGCTGTGTACTGTGTGGCCAAGCTGTCATACCGGGTGTCGAAGTGGGCACTCATCTGATCAAAGCATGCTCAATGTGATCAAACCTCCGCTGAACATACCCATAAAGGTGATGCATGTCCGTATTCGCCAAAGAGTATCCAGTTTGAGTGCCAGTAGAAGGAGGAAGTGGCGGTGCGTCTGTGGGAGCAGGTGCTGGCGTAGAAGAGCTAGCACCATGAGTAGCAGTCGCCTCATCTGGATCCAGCCCAAACCATTTCCAATTCTCTTTCTTCCTGATGTCATTCTTCGATGTGTTGGGAAGAATGAGAAACTACTTCTTGGTGATATGAAACTTGAACTTTTCATCATTATTACCATATCGATGCAGAACACCACAAGAGATAAGATAAGACATGTCCAAGAGATTCTTTCCAGGAGTTGGCTCTAAACGTGTAAGATCAAGATTAAGGTTCAATGCAAGTAGAGTAATCATGCCGCCACACATGATGTCACCTCCTTCTTTTCCCTCTCTCTTCTTGATGGTGTTTAAGAGTTTTTGTACAATGTAGAAACCAATAGATATATCCTTGTCATGCGCCATACACCATAGGAAAAGAGGTCAATCTTACCCACAACCCCTTGCGTTTCATTTTTAGCGAACGGACCCACACTAAGAATACGATGCAAGAGTCTGAAAACGGGATTGTGGATGGAAGTAGCACGTGCCTTATTGGCATGGTGATGCGTTTCTGAGGAAATTTCAGTCCAAAAACGGTCACTTTGGAAGGCCGGAGGGAAATCGATGTAGCCACCATAGTTGCAGTTAAGTAACTCAGAAAATCGGCGAAGATCCATAGTGTAAGGCTTGTCTAAAAGCCGAAAACTAATGTGCGGATACTGTGTCAGGCGGTGCTCAGGATCTTGTCGTGCTTTAAAAGTAGTCATAAATTCATATACTAGACGAGGATAAGTCTTGCATACTCTTGTGCAAAGGGTATGAAGACCAGTAAAAGTCAAATGGCTGTATACCTCATTCTTGCATTGCAGCCTGTCGAGGGTGTCCTCACAAATGTAGCGGGTGGGGAGAACCCGCCTAGCTATCAGGTACTGGTAAGCAGCGTCTTCTTCTAGAGTTACCTGAACTGGGTAGAGGGTATGAAGTTGACTGGAGCAGATTGAGAACCCTCACCCTGAGTCCCTGAAGAAGGTCTTCTAGCTAGGCGCTTTTTTGCTCGCTTAATATGTGCCATTGGAGTTCTGCAGGAATTTGCACGGGGTGTAGATGCTTGAACGGCGTGCAGAATGTCGGGGCAGGTGGCTGCAGTAACGCGTTGCATGGCGTTCAATTCGGTTGAACGGCGTGCACTCCGGTAGATGTTCCAGATGCAGATCAAGAGAAGCAAGGCGTGCAAATTTTGCACGGGCGGACAGTGGGAAGAAGATCCGGTGCACGGCTGTTGTCTCGTGGAGCTGCTGCAGTCAGTGCACAGCAGCGACGGATGGCTTGTTGTGTGATTGGGGGTGTTGCGACGGCGCCTTGGAGAAGCGGCGTCGTGGCGGTGATGCTGGATGGTGGTTGAGCGAGGAAACTGATGTGCACGGCTGCTGTCGACACACGGGCGGAGCTGCTGTGCGGCGGCGTGGAGAGAAGAAGAAGCACGGGTGCTGGCAGATCTGGATGGAGAAACGGCTCACGGTTTACCCGGAGGTGCAGCTTGAATGGAGGAGCGGCGGAGAAGAAGAACTGCGTGTGGAGGTGTTGGGTTCCTTGCATGGCGGACGGTGGACGGCATACGCTTCTTGCACGGGCGGCGGAGAAGAAGAACTGCTGCACGGCTGGAGCGGTGGCTGCACGGGTGGGTGGTTGAGAAGCAACGATTAGGGTTGGTGGTTAGGGCACACACGCAGCTCAATTTTGTTCAAATTTTTCGAACAAGTGCACGCCGTTCAAAACGCTGTACGCCGTGCAAAAGTCCTGAAACTTGATTTTCTACAGCACACAGGTGCACACTGTACAAGTCCATTTTGCACGTCGTTCATTTTTCCAGAAAACTCTGCTGAAATCTACAGAAACGTTGCACGCCGTTCAGATGAATTGCATGCCGTGCAATTGCTTCAGTTAGGCATTCTGCAATCGTCTGCCCAGATTGCACGGCGTTCAAGGGTCCTTGTACGCCGTTCAAAATTGCATAAAGATATGCAGTAAAATTTTTCTGAATCTGCACGCCGTTCACGGCTTTTGCACGCCGTGCAAACTGGAATTTCTGTAGAAAAATTGCAGCTGTAAGCACAAATAGCAGCAGAATTTAGTCTAAATTAGTCTACTTTATTACATTCATCCGTGACAACTTATTGAAATGTTCTTGACTCAAAAACTCAAAGGAAATCTATCCTAATGTGGGGTCAACTCCCACAAGGTCCTCCGTTTATAGTCCGGAGTAAGACTCTTCAATCATTCATGCGTCATGGAGGGAGCAAGAGGTTCCCTTGTCTAGAATCTCAGAAGATGAATACAACTTGCATCTTTGTCCATTCACTTTGAAACTCCCATCTTTTCCTTGTAATTCCACAGCTCCATATGAAAAGATCTTCAATACGAGAAAGGGTTCAGACCACTTTGACTTTAGCTTTCCCGGAAATAACTTCAGCCTTGAATTGAACAATAAAACTTGGTCTCCTTCTTGAATATCCTTCCTGCAGATTCTTTTGTCATGCCATGACTTTGTTCTTTCCTTGTACAGCTTTGCATTTTCATAAGCATCGAGGCGCAGCTCTTCAAGTTCTTGCAATTGTAGAAGGCATTTCTCTCCAGCTTTCTTCATATCAAAATTTAAGAATTTGATAGCCCACAATGCACGGTGCTCAAGTTCAAGTGGAAGATGACAAGACTTCCGATAGATAAGCTTGAAAGGAGTGGTTCCTATGATGGTCTTGTAGGTTGTGCGGTATGCCCAAAGTGCATCATCAATCTTCAAAGCCCAGTCTTTTCTTGAACTAGAGACGGTCTTCTCAAGAATATTTTTCAGCTGCCTATTAGAAACCTCCACTTGCCCGAATATTTGAGGGTGATAAGGCGTAGAGATCTTGTGAGTGACACCATACTTGGAAAGAAGGTTGTTGAATTGTTTTTTAGCAAAGTGTGTCCCTCCATCAGAAATGACAGCACATGGAACACGAAACCTAGGAAAGATGATCTTCTGAAATAGCTTGATTACTGATTTGGCATCGGGTGATTGGGTTGGAATGGCCTCAACCCATTTAGACACGTAATCAACAGCAACAAGAATGAACTGATACCCGAATGATGATGGGAATGGTCCCATGTAGTCAACACCCCATACATCAAACACCTCAACCTCTAGGATAGAGTTGAGTGGCATGTCATCACGGCGGGATATACCTCCAGTTCTTTGGCATTTGTCACAGGATTTAACAAAAAGATTTACATCCTTGAAGAGCGTAGGCCAATAGAAACCCGCTTGGAGTATCTTTGCAACAGTCTTTTCTCCTCCAAAATGGCCTCCATAAGAAGAAGCATGGCATTCAACAATGATGGTGGGAATTTCTTCTTCAATCACACAGCGGCGTATTAACCCATCACTCCCATGTTTGAATAGGAAAGGATCATCCCAATAATAGAACTTTACGTCATGAAAGAACTTCTTCTTTTGTTGATATGTCAAGCCGGGTGGAAGCTGCCCTGTAGCAAGAAAATTTGCAATATCGGCAAACCATGGTGCTTTAACGGATGATAGAGCATAGAGTCTTTCAATGGGAAGATGATCTTCAATAGGTAATGAGTCTCCCGCTATAGTGGATAATCTAGAAAGATGGTCAGCAACGCTGTTTTCAGTTCCTTTCTTGTCCTGAATCTCTAGATCATACTCTTGTAGAAGCAACACCCAACGAATAAGGCGTGGCTTTGCATCCTTTTTGCTCAAAAGATATTTGATTGCAGCGTGATCAGTATAGACTATCACTTTGGAACCCACAAGATATTGTCGGAATTTCTCAAAGGCATACACAATAGAAAGCATCTCCTTCTCTGTAGTTGTGTAGTTGATTTGCGCATCATTGAGGGTCTTGCTTGCATAATGAATGGCATGGAGTTTCTTGTCTTTCCGCTGTCCTAGAACAGCTCCTACCGCAAAATCACTTGCATCGCACATTAACTCAAAGGGGGCATCCCAATCCGGAGGTTGAATGATGGGGGCTGAAATGAGAGCTTCCTTGAGTGTAGTAAAGGCTTTATAGCATTCTTCATCAAAGACAAAATTTGCATCTTTAGCAAGGAGAGAACACAATGGTTTTGCAATCTTTGAAAAATCTTTTATGAATCTTCTATAGAACCCTGCATGTCCTAAGAAGCTTCTTATGTCCTTGACTAAAGATGGGGTGGACATTTTCTCAATAGCTTCCACCTTTGCCCTGTCAACTTCAATGCCCTTGTTAGAAATCACATGTCCTAGTACTACACTGGATTGTACCATAAAATGGCACTTCTCCCAGTTTAGCACTAGGTTAACCTCTTTACATCTGGCTAAGACTAAGGACAAATTAGACAAGCATTGATCAAATGAATCGCCGTAAACACTAAAATCATCCATGAAAACTTCCATAATATTTTCAATGAAATTCGAGAAAATGGCCATCATGCACCGCTGAAAAGTGGCGGGTGCATTACAAAGACCAAAGGGCATGCAGCGATAAGCATAAGTGCCATATGTGCAAGTGAACGTGGTTTTTTCTTGATCGGGCGGGTAGATAGGAATCTGGTAAAACCCGGAATATCCATCCAAATAACAAAAATAAGAGTGTTTAGCAAGGCGTTCCAACATTAAATCAATGAAGGGTAAAGGGAAATGGTCCTTGCGAGTTGCTTTGTTTAGACGCCGGTAATCAATACACATACGCCAGCCTGTGATGATGCATGTCTGTATGAACTCATCATTGTCTCCCTTTATGACAGTTGCACCCCCCTTCTTAGGTACTACATGAATAGCACTAACCCAGGGGCTGTCACTAATGGGATAAATAATTCCGACATCCATTAGTTTTAAAATCTCTTTCTTTACCACGTCAAGCATGTTTTGATTTAAACGTCTTGGTGGTTCAATGGTTGGTTTTGCATCATCCTCCATGTTTATTTTATGCATACAGATTTTAGGATGAATGCCTTTCAAGTCATCAATGGAATAACCAATCACATCTTTATACAAGCGCAATTCAGCAAGTAATTTATTTTCTTGTTCCTTGGTTAATTCATCATTTATTATAACAGGAGATGAAGAATTTGGGTCTAGAAACGCATACCTCAGCCCCGGTGGAAGGGCTTTAAGTTCTACCTTTTTCTTTGAAGCTTCTTCATCAACCTTTTCTTCATCACGTGGAGCTTCTTCTTGATTTGCTTGAGCTTTATAAATAGGAATAGCTCCAGAATATTCAGACTTATCATTTTCAGCAATGACGTCATCACAATAGTTTATCATGAAATCTATCATATCATCAACATAATCATCCATTGGATCAGCAGTATCAAATAAACAAATCTCCTTTACTTGTGCGGGTGCTTTCATGGCATCGGAAATAGAGAATTCAATTTCTTCTTCTCCCACACGTAGGGTCAACTTTCCTTCCCGAACGTCAATTAGACAACCAACAGTCCTCAAGAAAGGTCTCCCAAAAAGAACTGGATTGCGAGGGGTCTCTACCATGTCAAGCACTACAAAATCACATGGTATATAGAATTTGCCAATCTGTACAAGCACATCTTCTAATACACCTTTAGGGTGTTTAAGAGAATGATCAGCTAGTTCAATAACCATCTTTGTTGGCTTTAGATCCCCAAGGTCTAGCTCTTGACATAGAGTGGTTGGAATGAGGCTAATGCTAGCCCCCAAATCCACTAAGCCTTTTTCAAAAGTGACATTATTGATCTTGCACGGCAATGTGAAAGGTCCCATATCATCCAGCTTTTCCGGAATAGAAGGAATGCGGTTTTGAATAATGGAGCTTACATGTTCAGAAAGTTTGACTGTTTCTACTTGATCCACTCTTCTCCTTTTAGATAAGATGTCTTTTAAGAACTTGGCATAAGAAGGCATCTCAGCAATAACATCGGTAAAAGGAAGATTAACTTGCAACTTGCTAAGAATGTCCATAAATTTCTTGAACTTGACATCATCTTTATTGTTGACAAGCCTATGAGGGAAAGGTGCGATAGCTTTGAAAGAAGGCGGATTTTCAGATTTACCTTGCTCTTTGTTGCAGTTAGGAATGTGAGATTCTTCCTCATTAAGTACCTCCATGTCCTTCTCCTTAGGTGGGAAAGGTCTTTCAATTTCAGCTCCACTCCTTAGAATAATGGCATTGGCTTGCTGTCTTGGATTCACTTCCGGCACACTAGGAAGAGAACCAGATTGCTGTCCTTGTTGAGAAAGAGCTTGTTGAGCTATTTGATTCTCCAGCATCTTTGTATGGGTGGATATGTTGTCTACCTTGGCTGAAAGTTGAAGAATAGCATCCTTAAGTAGCTTATCATTCCCCCTAAGCTCTTCATTTTGCTGCGTTTGTGTGTTAATAAATTTCTCCATCATAGCCTCAAGAGAAGATTTTTGGGGCTGTTGTTGCTGCCCTTGATAGCCCCTGTTGTTGTAACCTTGCAGATTACCTTGTCGGTTGAATTGTGATTGCTGCGGCGGTTGTTGTTGTCCCTGCTGAAAATTGCGAGCATTGCTAGTATTCTTGTAAGAAATGTTGGGATGATCCCTCCATCCTGGATTGTATTGATTAGAATAAGGGTTATATTGCTGGTTCCTCTGCATCTCAATAGCATTAACCTGTTCAAGATCTCCCTCCATAGTGTTGGGAGCAAAACATTGAGAAGAAGTATGCCCCGGATTTCTACAAGCTTCACATGTGGCTTCTGCTGATTGAACCGGCAATGTAGTCAACTTCTCAAATTTTTGAGTGAGAACATCAAGCTTTGCAGCAATAAGGTCAACGGCGTCAACGGTGTATTTTCCTCCCGGCTTCACACTAGAAGAACTTGCATTTGATGATGAATTGGCTCTTCTATCACCTCCCCATTGGCAATGGTTGAGTGATATATCTTCAATGATGTCATAGGCTTCTCTATAAGATTTGGTCATAAGAGCACCACCGGCTGCAGCATCAAGCGTCATCCGGGTGTTATAGAATAGCCCGTTGTAGAAAGTCTGAAGAAGTAGCCAATTAGTAAGACCGTGATGAGGGCAAAGACGTTGAAGGTCTTTGAACCTTTCCCAAGTATCATAAAGAGTTTCACCATCATTTTGAGAAAAGTTAGTGAGCTGATTTCTCAAATGAGCAGTCTTGCTTGGAGGAAAATATTTGGCAAGAAAAACATTAAGTAGCTGGTCCCAAGTTTTTATAGACTTTTTCGGAAGAGACAAAAGCCAAGTTTTGGCCTTATCCCTTAGAGTGAAAGGGAAAAGCATCAGTCGTACTCCATCTACAGTTACGCCATTAATTTTGAAAGTGTTTAAGTATTCCAGAAATTCTGCAATGTGAAGACTTGGGTCTTCATTAGCGGTACCCCCAAAGCGGTTTTGTTGGATCATCTGCATCATAGAAGGAGCAATGGAGAAATTGTTCGCTTCTATGGCTGGTAGGTCGATGGCTCCACATATGTTTGTGGCCACCGGCATAGAAAAGTCCTTGAGAGGGCGGTCGTCTTCCATGATTGGAAGGCTTGGTGAAGTTTCCTCAACAGATGAAAAAGACGGCGTGGATGATGATGGAGATGGTGATGGTGGCGTAGTAGTATCCTCTAGCGGTGATTGTTCTTTCCTCCTTGATCTTCTCAAGCTTGAGAGGCTTCGCTCTATCTCAAGGTCTAATAACGGGGTTGTTTGAAGACCTCGTTGCGAGCGACGCATGCAACCTGAAATTAATAAGAAAAATATAAGAACACAACTAGAAGATATATGAAAATTTCGAAAATGAGGATTATGATCTAGTCTCAAATACTTGTTAGTTCTTAGTACTCCAATTAATATACCGTAGCTCCCCGGCAACGGTGCCAAAAACTTGTTGGCTTTTAGGCTAACGAGTTTCAATCAAACTAATGATCTTTTACCCGGTTAAACCAACTCCGCAAGTATACGAAGGCGATGTAGTCGGGATCGAACACAAGGAGCTTAAGCAAATTAATTGAACGCAACAGTCCTAGCTTTCATCAATCTAGATTAGTTTTTAATAAGAGTTGACTGTTTAATGTCTAAAACAGGAAAAGTTAAGAATAAACTTTACACAAGTTTAGGCGGATTAACAAGGTTTTAGTCAAATGCTAAAGGATCCTGGACATTAGGGGATTCATTCACATACCATAGCAATTAGGTAAACTTGGCAATCTAAACATATCTAAGTTCTTATCTCAAAAGGTCGATGTGTTGCATTATTATCTTCCGATGTAAATGCAACGATCGCAACATCAAACAACATTCTCATGTTAATTTTCGTTTTTGATCACAAACAACCTTTCAACTATTTCTAGCTACTCTCATAGACTAGAAAGAGTTGTTATAAAAGATACCATCCATACATTCATGTTTATCTTCTCAAATCAAACATAAATGCAGAAAACATGCACACAACATGGCCAATATCATATGCAAGAAGAGAAGAACCGGTATTTTTATAAAGAGAGACAAGAAACATAGACATTAGTATGAGATTACGTAGTTTTACACATTCTATGCCATGGGAACTACTTTCCCATGCCCAAGAAAAAGGAAATTACTCATCCATAGCTATGTCTTGCATGAATTCAACAGAATATGAAGTTTTTGACATGAAAAAGAGAAAGAAAAGCTAGAAGAAACAAGGTGTAACCAAGAGAAGAAGGAATTCTGGCTAAGGGATGAAATTCCTCTTCTAAAACTCCTCCAAAACGTACTAACTCCTTGCCAAGAAAAGCTTTGCGGAGATGGGGGAGCTCTGCTGCACCTTGCTGCTGCAATGGAGAAGGAGAAGAAGAGCAATGGTCTTCTTTCTCAAGAAGACCTTTGGAATCCTTCAAAATCGCCTCCTCTCTGCTTTCCTCTGTGTCTGGGACGAGCAAGAAGTCGCAAAATGACCAGTGATAACCGTCCCTCGACTTCCCTCCTCTCTTTTAATTCAAAATCTTGAATTTCCAAATTCTGAAACTGTCGGCTGAACGGCGTGCAGATTGATTGCACGCCGTGCACTTCACAAAAAGTGGCAGTTATCAGTACTCTGAACGGCGTGCAAAGGGAACTTGCACCCCGTGCAAGTTTCCAGAAGTGTCTGTAAAATGCGCGTTCCATCTGAACGGCGTGCAAACAGATTTGAACGCCGTGCAAACTTCTTTGCAAGCTACAGAAAAGTTGAACGGTGTGCAGATTGAGTTTGCACCCCGTTCAAGTTTCCAGAAAGGTCTACAGGAAAACGAGTAAGATTTTTGGGAACTTGCACGCCGTTCAAACAAGTTGAACGCCGTGCAAGTTGCTGTTTCTGCACAAAAAAGCATTGAAATGAGTTGTTTTTAAACCAGAAAGACAAGGCAAGTTATGGTAAAGCATTTTTGATGAATTGAAGGCAAAAGTAATATGAAAAGAGACTAAATTAAATCAGAATGATTCAAAATGTTGTGTGAAAACGTGTGAAAATATGATATATAAATCACACAACACTTTTGAATTTGGGTAGTAATAGTTTCAAGAGCCTTGGCCTCTATGGAGGGTCCCTATGAGTGAACCTTCTTGGCGGAGCCCATATGACTTCTCTCATAGTGTATTCCTACTTGTAGTGCATCCATGTTATCAATGATCTTCATTGTTCTACTTGGCTTCTTTCCAAGAAAATCACTCCCAAAGACAATATTTAGCAAAGTATGCTTCGTGTGAGTTAGCCCATTGTAAAATATTGTCACTAGAAAACCCTTGTGGTAGTTGTGATGAGGAAAATCCCTTTGATACTCTTGAAATCGTTCCAATGCTTTGTGAAGATTCTCTCTAGGCTTTTTCATGAAGGAGTGATCTTTTTCCTATTTTGAATACATTTCTCAGTGGGATAGAACTTAGTGATGATAACATCAGGCCTCCATCCATCAATGGATTGGTGAGGTAGGTTGAGATACCAGGACATTGCTTTGTCCTATAGAGAGAAGATGAATCCCTTACAATATATAACTTCTTGATGCACTCCCCTCATCTTGATAGTGTTGCAGATATTTTTGAACGTGTCAAGATGATGGTAAGGATTCTCATTCTTTGAATTCCCTTGGAAAGTCTTGTCATGGATCATTGATATGACTATAGGATTCAACTCCAAATTAGCTGCATCAAACCGTGGGATACTGATTGAGAATCTTTATTCATTAGCTCTAGTTATAGCAAACTCTCTAAGAATTTCACCTTCTTCATCATATTCTTCGTCGTTGTTATTGTTTTCACATTTGCGATCATGATGATTCCTTCGGTCTTCTGTTGTGGTGGTGGTAGTGCTCGTGATGGTGCACTCCTCTTCACGTACTTCATCCTCATGGTGTTGCCATTTGAGTGACGTTCCTCACATTCTTCGTCAGTTTTTGGAGGAATTCTTGGATTGCAATATTCTCAAGAATGACCTTCTCTACAAGGTGGCATATTGATTATGAAAGGAAAGGAAGTATGCGGTCACAATCTTCCTCTCTTCAAGATACATTAATATTTTGCATAGTTAAGTTTGAGAACTAGATGTGTATAATGAAATATTCTAAGCAAACTAGATATGGTAGATTTAAAGTTTTGTGCAGTCAAGCTCATCATTAAGCTTGATGCACGAGCATATAGTGAGTAGACTCGTGTTCTTAATAGTACTATTTCACATTGTCCCCAACAACAAAACCAAAAAGCTGACTGGCCTATATCACATTTTCAAAATGGAGGGTATCTAGTGTAGTTGGACTCTTAGATTTATAACTCGACACTGAGGCCCCTGCAACTATTATACGGGGTCTGATGTAGTAGATCGGGGTCGAACCACAGGGACAAGATTGGTAAGTGTTAGGAACGTAGAACCTTAGACTCAAATACACCAAACAAAGGGGTAGATTAAAATGGTGTTCCTTACATAATGATATTACTCCAAACAAAACAAAACAAGTAAAAGAAAGATTAAGAAGAAAATAAGAGACCAAAGCAAACAAACACATGGAAACAATATAAGGAAGGTAACTTGGATCGGTTTCACCTATGAAAATCTATCACCAACATGCAGTACTCAAACCCCTTTGTATACCCTTAGCAATATTACAAGCAATCATCATATATGTCTATTCCCTCCTCTCTCAAGCTTAGGATAGATCTATATTATAAAGTTTTCTCTCTCTCTCTCGAGATGGAAAATAAACATTCACAAAGAAAACCATATTATCATTAGCTTTATCATTCCAACATTTTCGTGCATTGATGCCACTCCATAACACTTATATAAGATTGGTACTACTCTTTCAAGGCATTAACAATCGTACATCACAAGATGGTGGATATTCATGCAAGTGAAGCTTTTAAGAATAAGAGTATGGAGATAACCATTGCTAAGAATATATTTATTCAAAAGGATGTAAGTATGTACATGTTGGGAGAGACTTAGTGGCTACTCCAAACCCAAGAAAACTATTTAGCCACACATGTTAACGGGAATCATAATGGTGCTACAAAAGTGTAGATACATCAAAATAAACAAAGAGGATGAAGGTACACCATGAGGGAGATGATACATCTAAAGAAGGAAGGAGGCAATACACCAATGGTACTTCTTCAGATCTAGATCTGGTGTAAGCATAGAAGATGACAACTCCTTCTCTCAAAGAAGAGGATGGTAGATATTCTCTCTCCTCCAACTTTCATTTTTAGAGATCCAATACTAATGGATGTGAATGAGGATGGCTCTGGAGTCGGGCAACACTTCTTCGTTCTTGGTGATCTCCCCTTAGAAACTGTAGAGTCGGGGTCTATTTATAGGCATCACCAATTGACTTACTCAGGTGTAGCGATCAACATTCATGTCTCGAACATGACCATTGTCACAGTCGCAACCATCAGTAGCGGTCGTGGCATCTGTCTCGGTCGTATCTCCTACAACGATTACTTCTTCTATAGCGACCACAACAACATCACAATTGCAACTTCTGCCTTGGCCGAAACCATGCATCCCGCTCACGATGAGCTCTTAGTCAAAACCATGCAACCCAAGTTCGACCAATGTTGGGCAATCACGGTCGTGACAAGCAACTATTCGTTTCGGTCGAGACATTTTTTGAATGCATCTGTCACAACTGCAACCAAGATGTAATAGTGGCGATCGATGTTGAGTCTTCATGGAGTAAGGAAGGATGTTAAGTTAAATCCAAATATTGTTCAAGGTCATTAAAATAGATAGGAAAATTCACAAAAGGGGTGTCATTATAGAAATAAAATATGTGCAAAAATTTCAAAATTATCATGTTATCACAACCCTTATTCAGGATCGTATTGGATGATGTCAAAGTACACCAAACGACATGTGATGATTGTAGTCACTAAATGTTTAAGAACTAAAATCACCACCAACACTATGAGATCTAACTATGACAACCATTGTAATGGCTTCCATGTGTCAATATCATGGTGGGTCTATACGATACACTGTTCTCTAACAAGTATTTGTGTCCTTGGTTTGATATCACATATCATGACTGATGAAATTCTATCATCAACCAACACACACTCTAGCCTTTTGTGTTATTGTTGTGTATCTGACTTCCACAATAACATCCGACTAGGGACATAATGAGAATGTATATACTCGTAATATCCATATGATCTCATTGTTCAAGTCACACAATTGAAAACATACATCATTGACCGGCCTAAATCGCGCGTCCAAAAAGGGAAGCGGATTTGAAGTAGTCGGACTTTTAAATTTGTAGCCCGAAACCTTCTAGGCCCCCACAACTTTGTTTACGGGGTCATAGTAGATATACGGGGTCAAACACAGGGATAAGGGTGGTAGTGTTGAGAACACATAATCGACACGTTACACTCCGACAAGGGTAAAGAGATGGTAAAGTTCCCCAAGGGAACAACATGATAAGACCGATAAAACAAAAGAAACCTATCTCCAACTGGAGCTACGAGGTAAAATTAAGGTTTTAAGCATTTATCAGTTTTTAGGGTTTTTGTGCAATGGAAACTGAGAGATAATACTAATGCTAAAGTAGGTACGAAGGAGAAAACTTCGGTAAAACAAGCGGCAACAGAAAACACACTGTACCCCTCCTCTCGAAGCGGGCACCTCTAATCAAGCATCAACACCCCTCTCGAGGTTGCTGGACTTACGTTAAAGTGGAAAAGTCACTAAAGCAACCCCGATTCTGGGCACTCTCGTACTCCAGAATCGGACCGACTACTAGAGCCACAACACCTCTCTCGAGGCTGTTGCAATGGAAAAACACGATTCAGTAGCTAATCAAAATGTGATCCAAGCGTACAAGCTAGAGTTCAGATGTTAAACATAGCAATCATCCAACAAAGGTACCAAACATAAAGCAGTAGATAGTTAAACTCTTCTAATTCCATTAACATATAAGGGTCTGGTTACATTGCATAAGTAAAGGAAGTAAATGACTAAAATAATAAAGATAAAAGTGGCCTTCTTGATTTAGAAGGACGACAGACAGCAACAGACTCTCCAACCCGATACTGGCAGGGGCCTTGCCCGATACCCCCGTGTCGGGCGGCACCCTCTCGGGCGACACGCTCATAATGGGCAGACGTATCGTGTGGGTTTCCCTTGCCCGATACGATCATGTCGGGCGGCACCCTCTCAGGCGACACACCCATAACTGGCGATGTGTATCGGGGTTCGGTATCGTGCCGGGCTAGAGTGGTGCTTCTAGTATCGGTCACTTGTATCGGGTATCCTTGTTGGCCGATATCAGCTTGCAGTGGTGCCCGGTATGTCCCTAAGTGAACCATTCCCTCCCTCTCGGGATGGAGAAATGCTCACCTAGAAACGCCCATCACAACCTCTGAGGCACGACACACTAGCTCTTGAAGCTTTCCTGAGTTGTCTTGCGCAGGGTTCCGACCCGTCCCATTAGAGTCCTGTAGTTGCTATTTATAGGCAGCGGTTGGAGGAAGTTATGGTGCTCCGGACGCCACATGTCCTCCTTCAGCTCCATTACTGCGGCTGTAGGCTTGCCCGATACGCGTATCGGCCGGTACAAGGACGATGGGTTGTCGGTCATCGTGACAAGTGGCGCCTGCCGGTGGGTGGCCTGTATTACGCGATACGCGAGTCCTGCTCCCTGTCGGGTAATTGGCGTATTGCTCGTCCGCTTCCTCTTATGCGGCACCCTTGTGTCGCGCGTCAGTGTATCGTTCTGTCCTGTCAGGATGTTAGCGTATCGGCCGACTTCCTGGGAAAAAGGCCGATAGAGGTAGAACACGTTTATGGGCCGGGATGGGCCTTTTTGCTGCTAAAAAGAGTTAAAAATGGAGGAAAACTCTACAAAAGATGATAATTTTGGGTTAAGAGCGTGGCATGGCCTGTTTATGAAAAAACATATATAAAAAGAGAGGAAAACAGTTTAAAAGGGCAGTTTTGATAATGAAATAAGGGTAAAAAATATCACAAAATTTGGTGTTATCAACTCCCCGAAACTTAGCATTTTGATTGTCCTCAATCAATCTTTAAACTTTGTTTTGTGATGCTTCTTCTTGACCGGTATTTTCAGACCATGGGTTTTAATGAGCATTGAGATGTCTCACAGAGAATGCGGCCCAGCCACGAACAACAGACTTTATTTTGTCCTACCTTATTTAAGCAAAAATTTTCTCTACAGCTTCAGCGAGATTTGGTGCATGATTTCGAAGTTAGCTTTCACACCAAACAACTTTTTGGGGGCAGGAAGTTGTGTGTTTAGGTAGGCTTAAGGCTTTTTGGGTTTTTTTTCTTGTTTCCCATCAGTCCATCCAGGTAAGGGTTCGTTAGCGGGCAAGTGGTCCCTACAGTCCAAGCCAGTTGGCTTTAGAGCAGTGATTTCACATCCTACGTACCACTGCCCCAGATCTACCATGCCTAAAGATGGGTACTTTTGGAAAACAAGTGTGTATGTATTTTTTTCTTTCTTTTCATTTGGCACAACTCTCATGTTTTTATTCACTCTCATAAGGCTATTCTCTCTTTTTGGGATTTTTGTTGGGTAAGGGAAAACAAGAGGAGTTTTTGTTGCTGTTTGGGCAACTTTTTCCTTCTGCATACACGTCTCTTAGCTGTTGCGAGATTATTTTTTTTCGAAATTTTTGGCGTGGAAAGTCGTAGTCTTTTGTCGCTTGGGGCTGCATTATCAGAAAGGCATAACAAAACTTGCATCTCCTTAGGCACATAGAAAATAAACTGGCAAGAAGTCGTATCTGATTTTTACTATATAGTGTCTTTGTACATATGCATGGAGACAAAATAAGCAAAATTTTTCAAAATTTTGTGAGAGCATGCGTAAGTATATGTGAAAATGATATAGAAAAGGAACAAAATGGAACAAGGGAGAAAGGGGCAAAAGGTATACAAAATTTTATACCTCCCTCACTGGTACATGGTACCCCCCCAAACTTACTCCACACTCTGTCCCAGAGTTGTGAAGTAGATAAAGTAGGGTAATGCTAACCCAGTGAAGGTTATCTGGTGAGCGTTGCCTACGCTAGATGGGAGCTCACACACATAAAAGATGGTTACCGTGGTTGTCAATGTGGTGGATCTGGTCAGGCGTCTCTACATTTGATATCCATTCCAGGACGAAGATGCTGCAGTCAGTTGTATTCGAAAGGTAAAAGAGGGTTCAGAATTGCGAGACTCAAATGAGACCAGTCATGCTCTTTTGCTGAGGAAGAAGTTCCAAAACTATTAGACGTTTAGATACTTCCGTTGTGAACATGAACAAAAGGACTGATCATCAATCTCAGATTCTTTAAACTTTCATCAGTGAAGTCCACTTATCTCTTCCAATACTTTTTCTTGATTTGGTAGCCCCCAAGAGAGGTCCATTTCCTTATCATAGTCTGTCTTCTGCGGTGGTTTAGGACCAACTCCAAAAGAGAAAATCAGTTGAAGTCTTTTTCCAGTGGCTTCTAGATTGAATGTGGGTATTTTGGGTTCATCAGTCATGAAGCCACCTTCTTTATGGGGGGTATCTTCTTTGGATATAGTATCCACAAGTGTTTTCAAGAGCACTCTATCTACCATACGCCGGTTATCATTTTCATAGTCTGCACGAACCTTGCGTTTCCTTCTTGAGAGCTTTGCACTTGTTCTGGCTGCATCCTCTGGGAAAGAAAATGGACTCGTTACTTCTTCCGTCCTTGCTCTCTTCTCAACGGTT
The DNA here is from genome assembly GCA_963693085.1 of Alisma plantago-aquatica. Classification (NCBI taxonomy): domain Eukaryota; kingdom Viridiplantae; phylum Streptophyta; class Magnoliopsida; order Alismatales; family Alismataceae; genus Alisma; species Alisma plantago-aquatica. Next base: position 652,976,904 of record OY856412.1, on the reverse strand, counting down.
GAGGGCTCAGCTGCCTGGGGATCTGCCTTGGGATTCTGGCATTTCTGTCCGACCGTTATTGCTTCGGCTGCTTCCTGAGTGTCGATTCTTCTCCCATGTTTGTCAATCTGAAAGGCGGTTTGCTTTGTACGGGCCATATATGTTATCATCAAACAAGTTCATTGATCATTCGAATGTTAGGTAGGCAAGAAAAACTGATGCACGATAAGATTCGACCCATTACAAAGTCCGGGTATCGTCCATCAAAGGAATATTCTAGACGATACAAAGCTGGACGATATAGAGGAAAGCTGCGCGTTAAACGCGTTGCCCGACATGGGTGTGTCGGGTGATACGGTTGCGTGAAACAAACATCCCGATCGGGACTTCCTGAGGAAAAATGTATCGCCCGATAACAAGAACAAATGAGGTGGTACCAGGATGGGCGACACGGCTATCGCCCAACATGGCTTATTGGGCAAGTGTGTTTTAAAGATGGGTCGCGTGACACACATATCGGGCGACACAAGGGGAAATCGACTAAAGCCGTCAACTCGGTACGCCGCGCTCGATAGGAAGGTCGTGTCGGGAAAGCAAGCTGTCGGGCTAAACCTTTACTATCTGAAGCTCTCGCGCGACACGAGAGCAAAAGCTAGCTAGACGACATACGAGAAAAAGGGGAGATTATCGCATGATACAGGTAGCTAGGAGAGTAAAAGTAGTAGCCTGACATGGTAAAACCTCCGTACTATATATAGCAATCTCAACCGGGGGTAAATCGGGTAAATCTGGGACGCGTGTCGGCCGTTGAGACAAGTCATTCCCGAGACGAGCGGTCCCACCCGTCTAATCAAGGGAAATTATTCATCTTGCCCGATACAGGTGCCCTCCACCCGGGCGTGTCGTCCGTCACGGTCTTCGCTGTCCCAGAAACACCGTTGCCCGATACCAGCACGTTCTGCACACCGAATGAGTTGCCGCCCGATACGATCAGGAAAAGGAGATACTTGCCCGATACGCGGCCTTCAGAGTAAGGGCAAGATCTAGATGAAAAACTAAAACAAGGCGAAGGAAAAAGCGATTGATGGGTAAAACATCATTGGCCTAAGGTTAAGTTCCCGACCTCAGATAGTATTACCCCTCAATGCTTCACAAAATAGAACAGTGGCCCATAAAACAGAAGAGTCAGCACATGTGGCGCATGTACTGACCTGGGCCTTATTACAATCCAAGTGTTCACAATGTTTGTCTTGAACGAAAGTAAATAACATCCTATTCTAGGAAAAAAAAAGCTCGGGCTGCCTCCCGAGGAGCATTGTAGTTTTCGTCGCCAGCTTGACCGGTTTAGGTTCTTTGCTTTTAGCTTTCAACAACACCCACATCTTGCAAGTTGATCTCTGCCCTCCTAACAAAAGCTTCATCTTCATAGTACCTCTTCACTCTGTGCCCGTTTACTTGAAAAACCTTGGTCGGATCATCTTTGTCGTATAGCTCCATCATTCCTGATGGGTATATCTTTGATACAGTGAACGGTCCCGACCATCTCATTTGTAACTTTCCTAGAAAAAGACGAATGGAGGATTTAAATAATAAAACTTTATCACCTTCACTTACGTCCTTCTTTTTTAGGTGGGCATCATTCCACACCTTTGTCCTTTGTTTATAGATCCTTGAGTTCTCATAAGTATGCATCCTTAGTTTTTCAAGCTCTTGTAACTGCAAATATCTCTTTTCACCCGCTTTCTCTAGATCCATATTCAAGAATTTAATTGCCCAAAGGGCCTTATGTTCCAGTTCAAGCGGTAGATGATAGGATTTTCCATAGATCAACTTGTAGGGGGCGGTTCCAATGGGCGTTTTATAGGCAGTCCTGTAGGCCCAAAGTGCGTCATCAAGCTTTATTGACCAATCCTTCCTCATCCGGCTGACAGTCTTTTCCAGAATCTACTTGATTTGTCTATTAGAAACCTCTACCTGCCCGGAAGTCTGTGGGTGGTAGGGTGTAGCGATCTTGTGCTTAACTCCATACTTTCGTAGGAGTGCTTCGAATTGTCTTTCTCCGAAATGCGACCCTCTGTCGCTTATTACAGTGCGTGGTACCCCGAACCGAGGAAAAATCATTTTCTCGAACAGCTTGATCACTGACTTGGCGTCGCACGTTTGGGTTGCCACAACTTCTACCCATTTTGATACATAATCTACTGCCACTAGAATGTACTGATACCCCCTTGATGGGGGAAATGACCCCATGTAATCAATCCCCCATACATCAAGAATTTCTACTTCAATCCAGCTTGCCATTGGTATCTCATTCCTTCACCCTATATTGCCAGTCGACTGGCATTCTTTGCAGACCTTTACAAACTGTACGACGTCTTTGAATAAAGAGGGCCAATAAAAACCTGATTGTAACACCTTGGCAGCAGTCCTTTCACTGCCAAGATGTCCTCCATAGGGGGAGGCGTGACACTCTTTAAGAATGTTCGGGGTTTCTTCATCGGGAACACATCTCCTGTACAAGTTATCAGCACATCTTCTGACGAGGAGAGGATCGTCCCAATAGTAATTTTTCACATCTGCGAACAACTTCTTCTTCTAGTTATAGGTGATGTCAGGGGGCAGTTCTCCACATGCAAGATAGTTACAGATATCTGCAAACCAGGGTAAGTCTCCTTCCTTGGTTTCAACCAACATTAAAGCTTCATCGGCATAATTGTCATTGATGGGCGGTTCCCCCTGTCCTTCGGCCACGATCCTTGATAAGTGGTCAGCGACCACATTTTCTGCACCCTTCTTATCAATAATCTCATGGTCAAACTCTTGTAGCAATAAGGCCCACCTCAATAGTCTGGGCTTTGTATCTTTCTTTTGCATTAGGTATCTTATGGCCTCGTGATCTGTGTATACTTTGACCTTTGCTCCAATGAGGTATGACCTGATCTTATCAAAAGCAAAGACGATTGTGAGCATCTCTTTTTCCGTAGTTGTATAATTTACCTAAGCTTCGTCCAACGTGCGACTAGAGTAGCAGATCATGTGGTGCTTTTTATCCTTTTTCTGCCCCATGACCGCTCCTACTGCATAGTCGTTGGCGTCGCACATAAGCTCGAACGGTAAATCCCAGTCTGGAGCTTGGAGGATGGGTGGGGAGACAAGAGCCTTCTTCAAGGCCTGAAAAGCAGTTAGACAGTCATAAGAGAAAACAAATTCAACATCTTTTACTAGCATATTGGACAATGGTTTTTAAATCCTTGAGAAATCCTTTATGAATCTTCGGTAATAGTCGGCGTGTCCGAGGAAGCTCCTCACTCCCGTCACGAACTTCGGTGGAGGAAGCTTGGATATGGCTTCAACCTTGCTAATGTCCACCTCGATGCCACGCCTTGAAACTTTATGTCCCAGAACGATGCCTTCTCGTACCATAAAATGGCACTTTTCCCAGTTTAAGACCAGACTGTTCTCCTCGCATCTTTGCAGAACCAAAGATAGGTTTTTCAGGTAGGTATCGAAGTCCTTCCCATAGACTAAAAAATCGTCCATGAAAACTCCCACGATATCTTCTAGAAAATCCGAAAACATCGATATCATGCATCGTTGAAACGTAGCTGGAGCGTTGCAGAGGCCGAAGGGCATCCTTTTGAAGGCATAGGTGCCGTAGAGGCAGGTAAAGGTTTTCTTCTTTTGGTCGTCTGGTAGGATGTGGACCTGATAAAATCCTGAAAAACCATCCAAGAAATAGAAAAAGTCATAATGCACTAATCTTTCAAGAACTTGATCAATAAAAGGTAGCAGAAAATGATCCTTTTTTGTAGCTTGGTTTAGCTTCCTATAATCAATGCACATTCCCCATCCTGTGATGGTCCTAACCGCCACCTCATCGCCCTTATCTCCTTTTACCACTGTCATACCACCCTTCTTGGGTACTACGTGGATCGGGCTTACCCAATTACTATCATTGATCGGGTAAATGATCCCCGCATCCCTTAACTTGATTACCTCTTTCTTGACGACTTCTTTCAGCATCTGATTCAACTTTCTCTGGGGTTGAGCCAGAGGTTTGGCAGATTCTTCTAGATTGATGCGATACATACATAAAGTGGGGCTAAGGCCTTTGATGTCTTCCAATGAGTATCCTATAGCCCGCCGGTGGAGTCTTAACTCCTCAAGAAGTCTGTCTAGCTGTTTGTTTGAATGATTGGTGTTGACGATGACAGGGTTCCTTTCTTCTTGATCTAGGAATTCATATTTCAACCCTTCAAGTAACGGCTTCAATTCAGGCTTGGCCCTGTATGCCTTTTCTTGCGGCTCCCCCTCAAGAGAGGCATACTTGACAGATTCCACCCCCTCATCCTCGTTTCTCAAATCTTCATCAGACAGGTTAAGAAGGCTGAGACACTCCGCAACTTCTGGACTTTCAAAGTCGGAATCCTAACTTCTTATCGCCCTTGCAAGGGGGTCTACCATTCAGATGTCCTCTTCTATCTCCTCGCATAACTGATCGTAGCTGTCCGCAAAGCAAGCAGACTCGGACAGGGAAGGTCCCCTCATCGCATCCTTCACCTTGAAGTCTAAGTGGTCATTTCCGACCCTCAGAGTGATTATCCCCTCAGAAACATCGATCAATGCCCTTCCCGTAGCCAGGAAATGACGTCCAAAGATGACAGGGCAGCGGGGGTCCTCCACGGTGTCTATGACGACTATATCACACGGAATGAAGAAATTACCCACCCGGATTGGCACATCTTCAACAACACCACCAGGTCTTTTGAACGTATGATCTGCTAGTTCGATTCTCATATTGGTTCTAACTAGATCAGTTAAACCTAACCTCTGTGCGAAGCTTAGGGGCATTAGGATGATGCTAGCCCCTAAGTCGGCAAGACCTCTCTGTTCGACGTTATCTTCGATAGCGAAAGGGATTGTGAAAGCCCCATGATCTTTCTTTTTGTTGGGCAAATCCGGTTTTACGAAAGAAGAGGACACAACTGCTAGATGCACAGTCACAATCCTTCCTCCTCTTCTCTTCTTCGTAATTAGATCTTTGATAAACTTGGCATAAGTTGGCATTTCTTCCAAGGCATCCAGAAAAGGAACTTCAAGATGAAGTTTCTTGATTGATTCCATGAACTTTTCGTGGCGCTTCTTCAGGTTTGCCTTTATCAATTTGTATGGAAAAGGTAGCCTGGGAGCGTAAGGGCTTCTCCCACCAGGTAGCTCCTCGAAGGATCTCTGTTCAGGCTCTCGGGCATCAGCTTGTTGACTTTCATCTTCTACGGGATTCACACCCACAATCCCCGATTTAGGTTCTGGTCTGGCCTCCCCATTACGCTCTACTATCCTCCCGGATCTCAGTACCTCCATCTTGGTAGATTCGGGACTGGAGAGCATCTTTCTTGAAGGGTTCTTCATCAAATCGGCCATCTGGGCCAACTGTTGATCAATTTGACGTTGGCGTGTCTGCATATTCGCCATCTGGAACTGCATGGAGTTTAGAACTCCTGGATGGGGAAGTGTACTCTGCGCCAGCTGGTTTATGATTGTATCTTGTCTTTTTATAAAAGCAAATAACTATCCAACCAAGTTTGGTTGGTTTGAAACCTCGTCTTGGACTTGACTGGTGCTCGTGGGAGGTTTGGCTCTCCTTTGGCGTTCACCTTCTGAATGGGGTGTCTAAATGTGAGGTGGCATGTTGGATGGTGTTGGTGCTCAGTTGAACAAAATGCCTTTCTTCTCACTACTACAGAAATGGCTTATAAAGTCACTTTTTCAGGTGTCGGTTGTATACAAAAACCGACACCTAAATGCTACAGTTTCGGTTGATAACATAAACTGACATCCAATCTACGAAGGTCGGCCAGACACGGGTACCTCTTTTATTAAGTGTCGGTTAATTAATAAACAACTGACACCTAAACTCAACCGCCAAACCCAAAATTCCAGCGAAAAAATTGGCTCCAAAATTTTACAAAAGGCGTCGGTTCATAGCTAAATAACCGACGACTAAAGGGTGTTTAGTTGTCGGTTTTTAATAACCGACACTTATTGTCAACTTAATAGCTCACCAGCCCGACCGATTCTTCCCCTTTCCCTTTTTCATTCCCGATTTGCTTAGCTCCGGCGTTTTCTTGCTCCCTGCCGCCACTCCCTGCCGTTCGTGCTCCGCCGCCGTGCTCCGTCGCCGCCGCTCCTTCCTCCGTGCTCGCCGCTCGTCGCCACGAGAAGCAGTCGCCGCCCGCCGGCCACCCTCTTTGCCGTCTCCGGTAGCAGCTAGGTCTCCTAGCCTCGCCGCCCTCTCCGCCACTCCTCTCCTCGCCGCCGGCAGCTGCTAGGACTTGCTCCAGCCGCTACTCCTCTTCCCTCAAGGTGCCCGTCCTGCCTTCTTCTTCTTCCTCTGCTCCTCTTCCCTCAAGGTGCCCGCCCTGCTGCTGGGCATTTTTTTTTAATTTATTTACTTCCTATGAGAATCAGTTTTAATTAGGGCTCATACGCATATTGATCTACATACATCTGTTAGAATAAATGCTAAAAAGGTGTGAGTTTAGGGTTTAGGTACTGGTTTTGTGCTTCTACTGAGATGAATCCTCTATTGTCTATACAATACATGTTCTATGATAAGCCTTAGTTCATTTAATATGCATACTTTGTATGTAAGACATAGTAATCGGGTACTGCTGTATATCCAAGTAAATTACATGTAACTAATCATGACATAGATTTTAGAATGCATACTTTGGTTAAATGTACTGCTGTAATTTTTGATCAAGTGATGATATGTAAATGTAGCAATAAGTTAGTAAGGTATCAATGATAAGTCTGTTGTAATGTGATGCAAAATAGTTATTGTATCATGCATATATACTTAATACTTTTTTGTTTTATAGTTGTATAGGGTGTTTTATGTGTGGCAAGTCTATTGTTTAATAGTTTAGCTATAATCATTGTTTAATAGTTTAGCTATATTCTTGGTGAGAATCCTAATCACCCTTCTTTTGCTTAATGATGAACTGTAATGCACACATGTGACATGCTTGGAATGTAAATGATGAACTTTTACCTAAATGGAAACAACTTATATATATTCAGATCTTAATAATTCCATGAAGTGCACATTATCGTACTCATGAAAAGTATGTGTATAATGTAGGATTAGTTCCATATAATGGTTCTATTTTAGTAAGCACCTAGAAACCCGTCCAAGATTTACTCATTAGGAGTAAATCTTGGATAGTCCCCGATTTGGGACTGTTCTTGAACACCTAATCTCACTTAGGATGTAAGTGTATAATGTGTATTGGGTTTTCAAGAAAATTTTGGTAGCATTTCCTCGTTTGTTCTCTAAGTACATATGTAGACTTATTTTCAAGCTATCATGTCTACCACAATAAAGTTGGTTATGACAAGCAATAAAAGGTTAACTGATGTTCTACAACTTTTTCTGAAAATATATAACATCGTTATATGTACTTACACTAATATTATGCAGTCTCTGTCCATCCATAACAGTCACTATGAACTGGGCCTCTATGTCAATGTTAACGTTCCCTATTGAAGAACAATTGGACATCATCCTAGATGATTGTTCCTTAAACCAATTGGTCATACCCAAACATTGGTGTTTTCTAAAAGGAAGACACTACATGCCTGGTAAAGTGACCCTAACTTTTGGCAATTATTCACATGTTATCGAGGTTGAGTATGATTTGGCGGGAAATCTTGTATCAAAATCCAGTTGGCGTGATTGGATTGGAGAGCTGCATGTGGTCCGTTGGAACATGCTTTTTCTCCATCCAGTTGGCCATAATTCCATCAAAGTTTGGATAACCAACAGCAACTGCGAGACCCCCGATCATCTTCTGCGGTATGAGCGCATGGCGTCGGATATCATCTATGAGGAATCTGAATCTGAGGCCCCTGTCAGTTCAGATTCGTCTAAATACAGTGAGGAGCTTCGTGACACAGCTTCATCATCAAAAAGAAGTTACTGATACATGCGGGACCATGTTGATGTAGTATTTAGTTGTCTATCTATCTAGACTTGTCTGTATTAATAGTTTTTTTAATTATGCGCATGTTTAGGGGTACACCAACCCCTTTGTTTAGTTATTGTTTAGGGGTACACCCCTGTGTGTGGATGTAAAAAGAGATTAATGAATGGAACTGAAAGTTGCCACATGAATGCTTATAACTGAAGTGTGTGTTCCCATGAATGTTCCCATTTGCATGATTATACTACTATTTTCTCATATTGTATAGTCTATTTTAATATGATGTCATACTTACTTATATCTTGCTTAATGATGAACTGTAATGCACACATGTGACATGCTTGGAATGTAAATGATGAACTTTTCCCTAAATTGCCAATCATGCTTTTAAAGATATCAATAATCACCCTAACTTGAAGAACTAGGATTTTAGGTATAAGAATGACAACACATTATTTGTTGGCCTAGAAACCCGTCCAAGATTTACTCATTAGGAGTAAATCTTGGATAGTCCCCGGTTTGGGACTGTTCTTGAACACCTAATCTCCCTTAGGATGTAAGTGTATAATGTGTATTGGGTTTTCAAGAAAATTTCAGCAGCATTTCCCCGTTTGTTCTCTAAGTACATATGTACTTGGAGAACAGCGGGAAAATGCTGCCAAAATTTTCTTGAAAACCCAATACACATTATACACTTACTAGTGAGATTAGGTGTTCAAGAATGGATAGGTGGTACACATTTATTATATATAATAATGACATCACATGTATTTGTTAACCCTAGACCCTAGTCTTGTCCTAATATATACTTGTTTTCTCTTTGATCATAGAATGGATAGATCATGGATGTCAATTCGCAATCGCTGCACCCCAGAGTTTATTTTTGGTCTTGACCAGTTCATTAGATTTGCCGAGGAACATAGGAAACAACCTGGAGATAGGTTCTACTGTCCATGTAGGCATTGCGGTAACAACTTGAAAGTCAACACTGGTGACGAAATCAAAACTCATGTCATGTGCAACGTGATTATACAAGGCTATACAGAATGGCACTGGCATGGAGAGATTTCAAACCCAAAACCAGTGGATGTCGATAGCAGTGCTTGTGTGGAAGAAGAAATTGCCTACGATGACGTAGATGTGAATGAACCAGTTCCAGTAGACATCGTTGATGCGATGCTGGATAGTTGTGGGGTAGAGCACACCGATCCACCTCCCATTTTTAGAAACATTGTGCATGATGCTGAGATGCCGTTATACACAGGTTGTACTAAGTTTATGAAGCTTAACGCTGTGTTGAGATTGTATAAGTTGAAAGCTAACAATAGATGGAGCGACAAAAGCTTCACGTCATTGCTGTCTTTGTTGAAAGAAATGCTTCCTGAAGGAAACGGGCTGCCAATCTCAACATACTAGGTAAAGAAATTGTTGTGCCCAATGGGAATGGATGCCAAGAAGATACATGCATGCCCTAATGATTGTGTATTATTTCAAAAGGACTATGCGGATTTGAAAGATTGTCCAAAATGTGGTGCGTCACGGTATAAATTGACGACTTCGGGGGAGTCTAAAATTGGTTCTCCTGCCAAGGTGATGTGGTATCTACCTATAATATCACAGTTTCAACGCTTGTTTGCCAATCCGATAGATGCGAAGAATTTGAGGTGACATGCAAATGTTAAGAAAAATAATGATGGGATCCTACGACATGCGTCTGATTCCCCACAGTGGAAGAAGATTGATGTATTGTACCCTGAATTTGGTGAAGAAGTCAGGAATCTAAGACTTGGGCTTTGTACAGACGGGATGAATCCGTACGGGACATTGAGCAGCCAACCTAGCACTTGGCCAGTCATGCTTGTTATATACAATCTTCCTCCCTGGCTGTGTATGAAAAATAAGTACGTAATGCTGTCGTTGTTGATATTGGGCCCTAAACAACCTGGAAATGACATCGATGTTTATCTTGAACCTCTGATTGATGAATTAAAGAAACTCTGGGGTGAAGGTGTGATGAACTATGATGCTTCACGAAGAGAGACATTTCGTTTGCATGCTATGTTGTTTTGCACTATTAATGACTTTTCAGCATATGGGAATTTGTCTGGATATAGTGTCAAAGGAGCTAAAGTGTGTCCTATATGTGAAGAGAAGACTGATTCAACAAGACTAAAACATGGCGGTAAGAATGTATATCTCGGTCATTGAAGGTTTCTTCCAAAATTCCATCCGTATCGTAGGAAGCGCAAAGCATTCAATGGATTGAATGAGGAATGCAGTGCACCTAAACCTAAACCAGGGGAGGTTGTTTATGAAAGAGTAAAAGACTTTGTCAATGAATTTGGTAAAAGATCACAATGTACTACACGGAGTGACAATTCTTCATTCAAGAAGAAGTCAATATTTGGGGATCTTCCTTATTGGAGTTCTTTGACAGTTAGACATTGTATCGATGTAATGCACGTTGAGAAAAATGTCTGTGATAGCATCATTGGTACTCTGTTAAATATACCAGGTAAGACTAAAGATGGGATAAAATCCAGACTGGACCTACGTGAAATGGGAATAAGGTCAGAATTAACAGAATTACGTGAAATGGGTAATAAAAGAACATACTTACCTCCCGCTTGTTACACGTTGTCTAGAAAGGAGAAGAAAGCTATTTGTGAATGCTTGGTAAATGTTAAGGTGCCACATGGTTACTCATCCAACATCCATAGATTGGTATCAATGAAAGATCTGAAGTTGATAGGTCTTAAATCTCATGATTGTCACACTCTAATGCAACAAATATTGCCCGTGGCAATTCGATCTATATTGCCGAAGCATGTAAGGTTTGCAATCACCAGACTTTGTTTCTTTTTCAACAGTCTCTGCAGCAAAGTTATTGACCCTGAGACTCTCGATAATTTGCAAAGAGAAGTGGTTGTTACCCTATGTCAGTTTGAGATGTATTTCCCTCCTTCGTTCTTTGATATCATGTACATCTTGTTGTCCACTTGACTAGGGAAGTGAAAATCTTGGGACCGGTTTTCTTGCATTGGATGTATCCCTTTGAACGATACATGAGCATTTTTAAAGGTGATGTTCGAAACCGTTATCGGCCTGAAGGGAGTATTATTGAAGGTTATGTGGCGAGAGAGGTTATGGATTTCTGCAATGACTTTCTCAGTGGTAATGACACTCCTGATAATGACAAGAATACTGACGAGCTATTTGGAAAAGGAATTTTGGGATCACGTGTGAAAGTAATCAGCCGTGAGCAGTTGGAACAAGGTCATTTGTATATTTTACACAACATGGACGAAGTGAACGTTTATATCGAGGAACATACCAATTTCATCAAAAGACAATATCCTCGAGCCAATACAATGTGGCTTGCTAGAGAGCATAACAAGACTTTTATTAAGTGGTTTGAAGATAAAGTCTTACATCAACTATCTCAAACACCAGATGATATTACTAAAACTATCAAATTCCTCGCCTTTAAACCAAAGTTGATTGTTATGTCTTATGAAGGGTATGACATTAATGGATTCACATATTACACAAAGCGCCAAGATGATAAGAGTTTCGTCCAAAACAGTGGGGTCACCCTTCAAGCATCGACTATGTTTTTTGCAAGTGCAAAGGATAAGAGTCCACGTGAAGCTAAAATGTCATATTACAGTGTCATTGAAGAGATATGGGAATTTGACTACATAGATTTCAAAATTCCGCTCTTCAAATGTAATTGGGTTGATAACACCAAAGGAGTTATAGTGGATGAATTGGGTTTCACTTTAGTGAACTTTGAAAAGATTGGCGAGAAGGCTGAACCATTCATATTGGCATCACAGACGAAACAAGTATTTTATATTGATGACCCTGCAAATGATAAATGGTCAGTTGTTCTTCATGGTAAAAGACAGTTCATTGAAGATCCTATAGATGAAGAAGAGTACTATGATAAATATGATGACTCCAGTCCATTCTCAGTTGGGTTGCCAACTCCACAAAATATTGAAGAAGCTAATGATGACTTATATGTGCGCGGAGATCACAATGAAGGATTGTTAATTGATAAAAGATCACAATTTTAGAGGCATGCATGTTTATATTTTTTTTATTGAAGCTAAATGTTTAATTTTTTAATATCAATATCATTTTCTGATTTGATGTTTCATTATCTTCTAGTTAATACAAATGCTAAACAGCAAAAGAAGCCCCAATGAAGAGAAGCAGGATACAAATACAATACATAAAGTGCAGCACACACAAGTGCTTCAGATTCATATAACAACATGACAGACTAACACATATACAGTGCATAACAACAACAACGCCGAATTTACATACAAAACTAGCTTAATACATATATAGTGGGACTAAGGTGACGATACCACCTGCTAAAACAGGTTACCGACTACATGTTACGACTGGGAGGTCGTGATTCAGCAACTGTATGCATTAGCAGGAGGACAAACATATGGTGATCTGTTTGTCCTCCTGCTAATGCATACGATTGCTGAATCACGACCTCCCAGTCGTAACATGTAGTTATCGGTAACCTGTTTTACCAGGTGGGATCGTCACCTTATAAGTCCCACTATATATGTACTAAGCTAGTGTTGTATGTAAATTCGACGCTGTTGTTGTTATGTACTATATATGTGTTAGTCTGTCATGTTGTATGGACATCGATTGTATTGCTCAGGTATTATATAGTCTCATTAGATAATATGAAATATATCAGTCTTATTTATAGCTCATTAATTATATATATACATCATTCTCTTTACAAGTGTTTAAAGATGACCCCACTACAGGAATGGACTTACCAGATGTACATGCTCCCTATACGATGGGAGAATTAAATGAAGTAAGAGAAGAATGGGCAACAACCATACAAATAGTGGGGGCTTTAAAATATAATTGGGATCCTGATAGCGAATAATGACTAAACAATGATATTTTGTAAATGAATTTCTGAATTATAATATATGTGTGAATGTTTCTACATGTCTGGATGTTTCTACATGTGTCTAAGTGAAAATGAATGAAAGTGTTGGTTGCTATATTAATGTTTCTACATGTGTGAATGTGAATGAATGGAACTACAAATTGCTAGCTACATGAATATTTCTAAATGTGTGAAAATAAAATGGAACTGCAGGTTGCATTGCTAAATACATGTGTGAATATTTTTTTGTTAATTTTGCAGGTTTGTGGCCTATTGTCGGCTGATATCAATGGATGTCGTAAAACCTGTAGTTCATAACCGAACTAAACAGGTTTCTCATCCTGCGACCAGCCACAGCAGGTCTGCAGGCTGACAGAAAAAAAAAACAATAGGCGTCGGTTATTTGTATAAAACCGACGCCAAACAGGTTACAGTGTCAGTTTTTAATAGAAACCGACGTCTATTTCCTTAACACCATGGCCGTGCTGTCCATCACAGCCGTGTTGGGAGTTATATGCCGCCGGTTATTAGCTAATAACCGACGCCTATAGTGCCCAAGTTGGCGCCCTCATGTGGTGCGAAGATATATTTCGTCGGTTATTTATAAAAAACCGACACTGATAGTGCCCAAGATGGCGCCCTTTCTGTGGCGCAAAGGGTTTGGGCGTCGGTTTCGTATCTAATAACCGATGCCTATAGTGCCATGATGGCGCATTTTCGGTGGTGCGCGAAGAGTTTGGGCATCAGTTTTGGAACTGACGCCTAATGGGTGAGCTTTTAGTGTCGCCCACATAGGTGTCGCTTAGAAACCGACACTAAAGGCTTTAAATAACCGGCACTAAAGGTAGGTTCTATAGTAGTGATCTGAGTACCTGAGCATCGTGTAACAATCAAGTCAGAAAATCTGCTATCAATAATATGAATTATTCATTTCAGGCAAAGAATAATAATAATAATGATGAAAGGAAAAAGAGAGTGTTGTCAAGCTTATTTCTAAGCTTGAGGCACTGGAGTGTAGTTAGTGGATTTGGGTTCGTCAACAGTATCGTTTTGCCTTGTCCCCGGCAACGACGCCAAAAAGTTGACCGGCCTAAATCGCGCGTCCAAAAAGGGAAGCAGATTTGAAGTAGTCGGACTTTTAAATTTATAACCCGAAACCTTCTAGGCCCCCGCAACTTTGTTTACGGGGTCGAAGTAGATATACGGGGTCAAACACATGGACAAGGGTAGTAGTTTTGAGAATGCAGAATTGACACGTTACACTCCGACAAGGGTAAAGAGATGGTAAAGTTCCCCAAGGGAACAACAGGATAAGACCGATAAAACAAAAGAAACCTATCTCCAACTAGAGCTACGATGTAAAATTAAGGTTTCAAGCATTTATCAGTTTTTAAGGTTTTCATGCAACGGAAACTGAGAGATAATACTAATGCTAAAGTAGGTACGAAGGAGAACACTTCGGTAAAACAAGTGGCAGCTGAAAACATCCTGTACCCCTCCTCTCAAAGCGGGCACCTCTAACCGAGCATCAACACCCCTCTCGAGGTTGCTGGACTTAAGTTAGAGTGGAAAGGTCATTAAAGCAACCCCGATTCTGGGCACTCTCGTACTCCAGAATCGGACCGAACACTAGAGCCACAACACCTCTCTCGAGGCTGTTGCAACGGGAAAACACGATTCGGTAGCTAATCGAAACGCGATCCAAGCGTACAAGCTAGAGTTCAGATGTTAAACATAGCAATCATCCAAAAAAGGTACCAAACATTAAGCAGCATATAGTTAAACTCTTCTAATTCCATTAACATATAAGGGTCTGGTTACATTGCATAAGTAAAGGAAGTAAATGACTGAAATAATAAAGATAAAAGTGGCCTTCTTGATTTAGAAGGACGACAGACAGCAACAGACTCTCCAGCCTGATACCGGCAGGGGCCTTGCCCGATACCCCCGTGTCGGGCGGCACCCTCTCGGGTGACACGCTCATAACGGGAAGACGTATCATGCGGGTTGCCCTTGCCCGATACGATCATGTCGGGCGGCACCCTCTCGGGCGACACACCCATAACTGGCGATGCGTATCGGGGTTTGGTATCATGCCGGGCTAGAGTGGTTCTTCTAGTATCGGTCACTTGTATCGGGTATCCTTGTTGGCCGATATCGGCCTGTAGTGGTGCCCGGTATGTCCCTAAGTGAACCATTCCCTTCCTCTCGAGATGGGGAAATGCTCACCTAGAAACACCCGACACAACCTCTGAGGCACGACACACTAGCTCTTGAAGCTTTCCTGAGTT
The DNA here is from genome assembly GCA_963693085.1 of Alisma plantago-aquatica. Taxonomy (NCBI): domain Eukaryota; kingdom Viridiplantae; phylum Streptophyta; class Magnoliopsida; order Alismatales; family Alismataceae; genus Alisma; species Alisma plantago-aquatica. The sequence goes on along the minus strand of OY856412.1, from coordinate 652,961,707 downwards.
GTCTTGCGCAGGGTTCCGACCCGTCCCATCGGAGTCCTGTAGCTGCTATTTATAGGCATCAGTTAGAGGAAGTTATGGTGCTCCGGACGCCACGTGTCCTCCTTCATCTCCATTACTGCGGTTGCAGGCTTGCCCGATACGTGTATCGGCCGATACAAGGACGCCGGGCTGTCGGTCATCGTGACAAGTGGCGCCTGCCGATGGGTGGCCTGTATCGCGCGATACGCGAGTCCGGCTCCCTGTCGGGTAATTAGCGTATCGCTCGTCTTCTTCCTCTTGTGCGGCGCCCTTGTGTCACGTGTCAGTGTATCACGCTGTCCTGTCGGGCTGTTAGCGTATCGACCGACTTCTTGGGAAAAAGGCCGATATAGGTAGAACACGTTTATGGGCCGGGACGGGCCTTTTTGCTGCTAAAAAGAGTTAAAATGGAGGAAAACTCTTCAAAAGATGATAATTTTGGGTTAAGAGCGTGGCATGGCCTGTTTATGCAAAAACATATATAAAAAGAGAGGAAAACAGTTTAAAAGGGCAGTTTTGATAACAATATAAGGGTCAAAAACATCACAAAATTTGGTGTTATCAATCATAGAGTAATATCATTCTCTAGATAGTTATTATGTTACTTAATAATCTCATAACTAAATAAAACATAATAAATTGGAATCATGCCTTTATTATTAATCAAATTGTTTACAAGTTATGCAATTACAATCATCATATGTTTGGCTATCTGGCATACATACCAAAAAATTCCTCACTTGAAAGAGCTCAACATCATTGACAAGGGAAAGGAGGTGATAGTAGATGAAGAACAGAAAGAATAAGAAAACAAGAATCCAACTCCCCACTTTGCTAAAGATCATCCTACATAGCTCATAATTGGCAATCATTTTGAAAGGATGAAGATGCAGCTGCCTTCAACAAAGAACAAGCAGACAATGCCTTCATCTCACAACTTGAGACCAAGAATGTGAAAGAAGCTCCTAAAGATGATGAATGTATCCTAGCTATGTCAGAGGATCTAGAGAAATTTGAAAAGAACAAAGTGTGAACATTAAGATCTGATTGGATTATCGTAAATAGTCTGGAAAAATCATGAACTGGAGTTCCTAATGTAGTTTTTCATGAGTGGTTTAAAGTAAGTGTTGGAACTTGAGTTCCGTGACTCATGCTGAGTTACAGACTTACATACAAAACAGAGTTCCTGAGTTCCCTTTTAAAAAGAGTGGAAAATGAGTTCCAAAACAATCTACAACATTTCATATACAATTATATTTTTCATTCTTCATAAATGATAAATGTGAAATATTTTAGACTAGAAATGTTAGGGGTGTGAATATGGTTTATTCCAAATTCATAACATTGTAAAAAAATACTATACACTATAACCAGTCTATGTAAAACATTTTACACTATAAAAATTGTCAGTGTTCTTTATAAAATAAAAATATATGAACACTATGAAAAAGTAATCACACCAAAACACACAAAAAATATGATTTATCTAACATATTTTTATTCTCTATGTTTAAACAATATGATGTGAAAATAACTATAACCATGCACAAAAAATATACCAAAAAATTAATATTTGTACATTGTTAAACAATGTTGATCCAATATATATATATATATATATATATATATATATATATATATATATCACACACACACATTAACATAAAATGTAGATATTATTACAATACTCCGTACATACAAAGTAAAATAAAAACATTATGATGTAATTTCAGCCACTATATTTTTATTTAAGTTATAATTATTGACCAACCTAAATCACGCGTCCTAAAATTAGAGGCGGATTTGAGGTAGTCGAGCTTTTACATTTATAAACCCGAATCCTTCTAGGCCCCCACAACTTTGTTTACGGGGTCAAAGTAGATGTACGGGGTCGAACACAGGGACAAGGGGGGTAGTGTTGAGAACCCAGAATCGACACGCTACACTCCGTATGAAGAGATTATAAATTCCCCAGAAGGGAAGCATAAATATGTCACGAACAAAACAAAAAAACTATCTCCAAGTGGAGTTACTAGAAAGATTTAAGGTTTTAAGCATTTAGCAGTTTTTTTAGGGATTTTCATGCAATAGAAACAAAAGGATATAGCTCGAGCTAAAGCGAGGTACGAAGGATAGAACTCTGGTAAAACAAGCGGCAGTAGAACCAATCCTGTACCCCTCCTCTCAAAGCGGGTACCTCTAACAAGGCATCGGCTCCACTCTCGGGGTCACCAGACTCAAATTAGAGTGGAAGGGTTACTAAAGCAACTCCGTTTTGGGCACTCTCATACTCCAGAATTGAACCAAACACTACAGCCACAACACAACTCTCGAAGCTGTTGTGACGGGAAAACACGATTCGGTAGCTAAGAGAAGCGTGATCCAAAACATGCAAGCTAGAGTTCAGATATCAAACATAGCAGTCTTCCAACATATTGCACCAAGCATAGAGCAGCAAGTAATTAAGCTTTTCTATTTCTATAAAAGAATTAAAGGTCTTAATTACAATGCATAAGCAAAGAAATTAAATAACAGAATTAAAGATATGTGTCGCCTGCTTGATGTAGAAGGACGACATGCTACAGTAACCATCCCGCCTGATATCGGACAGGGGCCTAGCTCGATACAGCCGTGTCGGGCGCCACGCTCTCTCAAGCGGCACACTCTCTCAAGCGGCACACTGCGACATGAGACTGCATCGCTCAAGGACCTGGCCGATACGCTCAAGTCGGGCGGCACACCCTCTCGGGCGGCACGCATGACGGGCGGAGCGTATCGGGTTCGATATCGTGTTGGGCATGGAGCTGCATATCCTACTGTCGGGCACTGGTGTCGGGCACTTGTGTCACGTATCTACATCGGCCGATATCGGCTCTCAGTGTCGCTCGGTACAGTCCTAGGTGAACCAGTCCCCTCCCTCTCGGGATGAGGAAGAGCTCACCTAGTGTCGCCCGGTACGAACACTGGAGCACGATACGTCTGCTCTCGCAGTCTCCTCCGAAGATCACTCGACTGTCCGAAACCTGAAGTGACTAGGCTTGTCCGACCTATCTTTTCGACTCCCTGTAGCTGCTATTTATAGGCAACTGGTCGGGAGAAGATATGGTGCGCGAAGCGCCATGTGTCCTCCTTACCGCCGCTCAGCTGGTGTCAGCTGATGCAAGTATCGCCCGACATAAGGGTGTCGGCCGTCGGGCATTGTGGCGAGAGGCGCCTGCCAGTGGGTGGCCGATATCGCACGTCAGAGGGAGTAGTCGTGGTGTGCTCGGCTCCCTATCGGGTAAGGAGGCGTGTCGCCCATCGGTGCCCTCTCGCGCGGCATCCTTGTGTCACGCGTCGTCGTATCGCGCAGCCCTGCCGGTCAGTGTGCGTAATGGGCGTTAGGGGGCCAAAATAGACTTGGACTTATTTGCGGGCCGGGATGGCCTTGAATGGGCCAAAATAGGAGGAAAACTCTGCAAAATAGAAGGAAATATTGGATTGAGAGCATTGCTTGGCTAATCATTGCAAAATGCATATAAAAGGGAGGAAAATAGCAGAAAAGGGCAGTTTTGATAACATAATAAAGGCCAAAAACATCACAAAATTTGGTGTTATCAACTCCCCCAAACTTAGCGATTTGATTGTCCTCAATCAATATTTAAACTTTATTTAGTGATGCTTCTTCTTGCGTAGCATAATTCTCAGGCCATGATGTAAAACAAGTATCGTAATGCCTTTAGAGATAATACTGTCTCATTACGAATAAAAGACTTTGTTTTTCCTGCCTTATTGTTTAAGTAAGATTCTTCTCTACAGCTTCGGCGAGACTTTGTTGTATGATTCCGAAGTTAGCTTACACACCAAACAGCTTTATTTTTGGGGCAGAAAGTTGTGTATAGGGTAGGCTAAGGCTTTTTGGGTTTTCTTCTTGTTTCCCATCGGTCCATCCAGGTAAGGGTCCGTTAACGGGCAAGTGGTCCCTGCAGTCCAAGCCAGTTGGCTTTAGAGCAGTGATTTCACATCCTACGTACCACTGCCCCAGATCTACCATGCCTAAAGATGGGTACTTTTGGAAAACAAGAGTGTGTATATTTTTCTCTTTTTCTTTTATTGGGCACAACTCTCATGCTTTTATTCACACTCATAAGGTTTCTCTCTTTTTTTAGGATTTTTGTTGGGTAAGGGGAAACAAAGAGATTCTTGCTGTTTGGGCAGCTTTTTCCTTCTCCATACTCGTCTCTTAACTGTTTGCAAGATTATTGTATTTTTCAAAAATTTTGGCAAGACAAAACATATTCTTTTGTTCGTTTGAAGCAGCATTATCAAAAAGATATAACAGAACTTGCATCTCATTAAGTACAAAGAAAACAAACTTTGCAAGAAGTCGCAACAAGTTTTTACTAATATAACAACTTTGTACAAATGCACGAGAGCAAGATATGACAAAATTTTCAAAATTTTCAAAGATTTTGGTATAAACATATATATGTAAACCTGATATAGGAAAGAACAAAAGGATAAAGAGCAAAAGAATAAGGAGTTTAAGTCAGAGAGATCAGAAGATTTTTGTACCTCCCTCACTGGTACATGGTACCCCCCCAAACTTACTCCACACTCTGTCCCCAGAGTTGTGAATTAAATAAGGTGAGGTAATGTTTAATCCAGTGAGGTTGCGCTTGCATTAGATAGGAGTTCCCACACGTATTCTCCTCATTTTCTGTGATATCCTGTGTGGTGGAGCTGGTCAGGCGTTGCTTCACTTGCCATCCATTCCAGGACGAAGATGTCGCAGTCGTTAGATAAAGGAATTTGATGCGGACTGCGGTGGCAGAACTGGAGTTCATGCCATTTGCCTCCCTGTATGTCCAGGAATGGTTCAACCATCTTTGACACTTCTTCATAATATTTTCGAACTAAGCGTTCGATGGGTGTCAAAGGTTCTGATGTACACAGCACGGGATGGTTCTTGTTGCTATCCGAGCTGTTGTAGAAAAATGCCTGCTCGTTGCCTAGTATACATCGCTAGGAGCGTCCAATGGTTGTAATGCACAATAGGCAGGAAGATAGTGCCTGCGACGCCGTCCTTCAAATCTTGCAGGAACATCTTCTTCGCTCCTATTTCGTCGGCGAGGCAGATATCGTTGAAAAGCAAAGGATGGGCTATATATGTGTGTTCTAGCTTTGGCTGTATATGTTGGATGTAAGCGGCTGCAACTGTTACAGTCAAGCACCCTCCTTCCTTCACCATGTCCCTTAGCTCATCTGCCAAGACTATGACATCTCCTGTTTGAAAAGCAACATCTGATGGGGTTGAGTCAGCAAGTTTCCTCTGGATGATGTTGACCTGCTCCTGTGTGAGAGTTGAACACGAAAAGCGGTCGAAATTTTTGATCACCCCTTCTGTGGCTATAGGCGAAGCAGTTTCTTCCATCCTGTGCACTTTCAGCAGGGTCTGCAATTCTTTTCCTGCCCCGTAGGTGTCAGCTTCTGCCCCCACTTCTCTCTCAGGGGAGCTGCTGGAATGTGAAGATTCATCGTCTAGGTCGTCGCCCAGCAGCCTATCAGGTACCCCTGCGTCTCGGAAATAACATCTGTCTTTGATTAGCAGCATGGCGTATATGCCTCTACGGTGATAGAAACAATTGCCCCTAAGGGCCCTCAAGTTGCCAAATGTACTGAGCACCTCAATGGCACTTAAAACGATTAAGGCACTGTTTCCACTTCCCTCTTCAGCTTGGATGGGGAAGTCATGAATAGAATAGAAGTTCCAAACGCTGCCGTAGCGTTTGGCTCCTCGCTTGATAACTCATTGAAGATGTACCGGTAGAAGCCTCAAATTTTTATCCTCTGGGCGGCTGAAGGCGATCCCGGAGTGTGGCACCTCGTTGTGACTCCAGTTTAGCATCCGGACGTCGTGGTTCCTAAGATCTGCTAAGCAGAGGAACCATATGTTGCGGTGCTTGTACGGTGCCAACACGAGGTTAGGGTTGTGCTCGTCAATGTGTTGTAGCATGTTGGCCACCGCAGAGGAGTCTTGTTCTCCCGACATCAGCCTTCTTGCCAAGGTCGGGGTGGCGCAGTATATTTTCTTCCGACCTATCATGCTATCGATATTTTCGATTATCGCATTTTCCAGGACCCTAAACAGTCTTTTCTCGACGACGGCCAGCGAGCGAAACATGCTGCGGAGTGTTCCCCGTCGTACGGAGAAGTAGCCGTCGCTCCAGACGACGTCTTCTTCATTTTCCTGCGATCTTTGGACCTTATCTAGCAGTTTCTGGTCTCTGATTCATAGGCTTCCGATGGCCCTTCTGTCAAAGTCGGCCATCTCGAAGTGAGGTATCTCAGATGGCTCACGGAACCTGTCTACCATCGAGCATCTACCTCGGGGAAGGTGTCTTTTATTGGCTACATACACGTCCCCCTTTTCTCCCTCCGACTCGTCAGAAGAGTCTGCCCCGATGCTGATATCTACGTTATCATCTTCAATATCATCCAGGGGGACCGAGGGATGTTCTTCCTCGAGACCTACGGAGCTCGTCTGTCCTGCTGGAGCTCCGTCGGCCGACTTTGGATGCGTCTCCTCCTCGGGCGTTGAAGATCGCCCGCTGGAGGCGGAGGGTGACGCCGAGGTCGAAGCGGACGTCGACGAAGATGATGGAGAGCCACGACTAGGGGGCGACGACGACCTTCTCGACTGCCTTCGGCGCGGATGGTCGTCCCCTCTATCCAGCCTTTCCTCGATCTTGTCGAGGCATTAGAGAACTTGCTGAAGTGTCACATTCAGAGTCGCTAGCCCGCTGGGAAGACCGGTTAGAGTCAGCATCTCTCGCTCTTGGCGATTCAGCTTGTCTTGGAAAGATGCAAATTTGCGAGTTAGGGAAAAACAGGTAGCGGAGTTGTTGTCTGTTACCTCCCGCAAGTGGTCGAGCTCATGACCTATCATCTTCCCGAGCGACGGAAGGGTTCCTCTGGGCCTCCCTTCCATCCTCACAACATCCTGCCCGCGTGATGATCCAACAGACGAGGTAGAGCGTATCTCAATTGTTCGCGTGGCAGATGTTGCTGGGCGAGGTGTTGGCCCTCTTGTGGCCGCCTCTGCCTCGCCTTCACGTCTTGGTGAAGATGGCTGTGGTGTGGGTGGATGCTGCTCCACCTCTACGTCCTCGGTGATCCTTCCAGCAGCTTTGACAGGGGACACCAGTGTCAGTGTCGATGTCAGCCACGGACCTTCGAGCTCCCTTCCCAGGATCTCGGCGAACACCTCATTACTGGTGTCCGGCTCAGGTGCTTCTTCTGCCTCTACAGGCCCTTCAGGGATGTCAGGGGCTGCAATTGCCTCTCCTGTGGCAGCTCCCGAAGTTGATGTCTCGGTGACCTCTACGATCACTGGCTCTTTCTCAGCTGCCACTGTCCTCGCAGGGGCGGTAGTTGATGTGGATGGAGTGGCGACAATTCTACCAGCAACGGTCGTTGGTAGCTCTGGAGTTGTCCTCTCTTGGACTCTTGTGGTGGCGGCTTGGGCTGTGTTGGCCGCCACAGCTTCAATTTCTGCGGCGGTGAAGACTAGTTTGTCTACGTCGTAGTCGGCGCAGCGAGGGAGCGGGAGGAGTATATTCGTCCTTGCGAACTTATAGAAAAAGTCTCCCCCCTCCTTGCTGATGATACTGGCCCTGATCAGGTACTTGGTGTCGATTACCTCATCGCCCTGCGTCCTCGAAAGGCTGCACGACTCTTTCGGGTACCCGAGCCCCTCTGCAATAAGGTTGACTATTCCGCCCATGCAGTAGTCCTTTGTAGCTTCCTTCATCGGATGCAGTCTGTTCAGCAAAAATCGTCCAAGGTTGATCACTCGGCCCTCCATTATGTGCCACATGACATGGAGCTCCTCTGTGTATATGTTGTTGGATTCGTACTTGCTGAACAAGAGGCATGCCACCAGTTTGTGCACTATCCTCCAGAAGCATGAGTGCATAGCAGCTACCTTCCTTCTCGGCTTGAACGAAGATTCTCTGGTTAACTTGTTCCAGTGCTTCACGGGATCGAACCTGTCTCCCTCGGTGATTCTCTCACCGTTGTCCATCAGATCCCTCTCCTCGCTTGAAGAGAAGATCTGATTCAGAAACTTCTCAGAGATCGTGCACTCTGAGTTGTAGAGTCGGGCTTGGAGTCTGTCTGGCCCTCCGAATTCTTTTCTCTCCGCCGGTGAATTTCTCACCCGGTGGAGGGAAGACATGAACTCCATTGTTAGCCTAGTGTACGAGGAAGACCTGCTGAAGTAGATTTTCTTCAGTCCCGCCGCGGCGAGGACGGCCTTCAGCCTCTTCTTGATTCCCAGATTAGCAAATGAGGCTTCATGGCAGAACCTACTGGGGCGGTAGATTTTGGGCACCAGCTTAGCATACCGGTGAGTATGCTCGTCGTTTCTTGGCTCGAAACTCTCTGCCAAGGCTTCCGGGATTGCTGCTGCCGCCGGGGGCGTTGGAGTTAGAATTGGAGTTAGAGTTGCCGCTTCTCCAACCCTAGCCCTCTTTTCTGTTGTAGAGGCCTGGACTGGTCTTGGATTCGGGCACTTCCGCCCGACGTTGGAGGTTCCAGCCATAGTCTCTGGGTGGATCCTCCTACCCTGAGAGTCAACGGGGACAACAGTCATCTTTGTGCGGGCCATCTCTACAGGACTACAAAAGAAATACTTTGATTAAAATATGTTTGCTCTTGAAAGAAATATATAATAAAGAATAAATGTGTGGCCCGGTGTTTTTTTTCTGTACAAAGATTGCCTGGCCTCCCCCCCAGTATCGGGCGACACACAAGGTTCTGAGGTAAAGTCATGTGGCCGATATTAGGAGCGGGTATCTCCAGATACGAATAAGGTGATAGGGTGACAAAATGCACGGACGTGTCAGGCGATAAAAGATGCCCGATATAGCGTGCTGCCCGACACAAAACCTTCGGGCGTTATACAAAAATGGATGACACGACTATCGCCCGACATGGCATATCGGGCAATAGTTACAAAAAGATACGTGTCGGGCGATATGAAACCGTTCAGCTAATCAAAGCCGACACATGTAAACAGAGAACATGTCGGACGGCATAGACTGCCATGCGATAGATCTATCGGGCGATAGGTCTGTCGGGTTGTACCTCACAGAGCTCGGGACTTCTGCACGTTACGAAGGCAAAAGGGGGGTGTCGCGCGACACGGGAGCAAAAAGCACAAAGTCCTTGCACGATATGGGAGTACGAACATAGTAATTCAGGTAGCCCGACACGATAAAACTTGTTCGTATATATAGCAAACTCAACCTTGGTTTTTCAACACGGTAAAAACACGACAAGCAATCCTGGGCATGCGTCGGCCGATAGGGTAATTCATTCCCGAGACAGGCAGTCCATCCGTCGGCCTAAGGGTGATCAGTCCTTTGGCACGATCGTCACAGGTTCATGTCATCCAGGAGCGTCTTTTGTCATGGCTTTAGCGACGCCCGAAACACTCTTTGCACGATGTGGCGCATATCCTGCCGGTAGGGTTGCTTCCCGTTACGACCTTCAGAGCAAAAGCTAGAAGAAAGAAAAGAAAACTTGAAAACAAAATGGGGCAACGAAAGCGGTTGGGGGGGTAAAACATCACTGGCCCGAAACTAAGGTCCCGGCCTCATCTAGCATTACCCATCCCGTCCTATAGAATACTTCGGTGACCCATAAAACAGAGTCAACACATGTGGCGCATGCACTGACTCGGGTCTTATTACATCCCAAAATGTTTGTAATGTTTTTCTTGCAGGAAAGTAAAAACTCCCTATTCTAGGAATTAAAAAGACAACTCGGGTTGTCTCCCGAGAAGTGCTGCATTTCTCATCTTCAGCTGGATGCCCAAGTCTTCTGCTTCATTCTTTGTTTCTGCAATCACTGCCCCAGTCTCTTGGCTGGTTCGGTGTTGGACGGGATCTTCCCTAACGAGTTCTTCATTAATTCGGCCATTTGAGCTAATTGCTGATCAATTTGGCATTGGTGAGTCTGCATATCCGCTAGCTGGACCTGCAATGAGTTCAAAACACCTGAATTTGATAGCGCACTCTGTGCTAGCTGGTTATTAATCGCGTCCTGCCTTTTAACAAAATCAAATAATTGACCGACCACGCCGCCTTGCTCCTTGGCCGATCTTGGACACTTTACTTGCACCTGAAAGTTCCCTTTGTTTGATGGGAAATGAGTGTTTTTGGGGTATTGGCCTGGTCCCCCCCTTTGCTCAAAAGCCTGAGGTTGCTTGGAGGTGCTTTGTAACTGATGCAAGTTTTCAGCCGCATCCTTGTTGCCATAACTGAAGCCAGGGTGGTCCGGCCTTTTGAAATTTACAAAAGCTACCTTCTCAGTTTCCTCGTCCTCAGATTCGGAATCGCTTGATGCGTCTGGTTGGGTGTAGATGTAATTCTCTATACCGTGTCCCCCTTCTCCACATGTCACACATTTCATTACCTTTTCAACCTGTTTCTTACCCTTTCCTCCATATTCCTTCAGCTGCTTTACATCCGTAGCTATCCTCTAGATCTGAGAAGTGATCGTCTCCAGTGCCTTAGATTCATAAGAAAGCCCTTCACTATCCATTTTAGCTTGGCCCCGGTCAGATCTGTCATAGTCAGTGCCGACTTGCAGCTCGGCCATGTTCTTGATGATCTTCTCGGACCTACTCAGCTTCTTCCCCAGGAAGTCACTTCCGGCTGCTGCGTTCAATGAAACCCTTTCTTCGGGAGTTAGGCCGTTATAGAAGGTAGTGATCAAGAACCCTTTCTTATAGTTGTGGTGAGGGTAGTCCCTCTAATATTCTTGGTATCGCTCCCAGATCTCATGGAGGTTCTCGTTGGGCTTTTGCATGAAAGAAGTTATCCTTTGTCTATTTCTCACTGTCTTCTCAGTTGGGTAGAACTTATTTACGAATGCATCCGCCAATGCTCCCCATCCGTTCAGAGCCTAGTGGGGCAGCCATAGGTACCATGATAGAGCTTTATCTTCCAAAGAAAAGATGAAGCCCTTGCAATAGATTACCTCCTGGGGAACTCCCCGCATTTTGATAGTATCACATATGTTCTTAAAAGCATCCAAATGGTAATAGGGATTGTCATTCTTAGAACTCCCTCTAAAGCTTTTGTTCCGAATCATGGAGATGACAGACGGCTTGAGTTCGAAGTTTTCGGCGTTGAATCGCGGAATGATGACAGGGCATATGGAATTGTTAGCCTTAGTGGAGGCTAGCTCCCTTAGAATCTTCTCTTCTTCGTCTGAATCGTCACTGTTGCTGCCTCCCTATTGTTCTTGGTCCTCGTGTCACCTGTGTCGACGATAATGGCGATGCCGGACATGGGGGTGGCCTTCCTTGGAGTGCTCTGATTCTTGATCTTCATGTTGATCATTGCCATCATAGCGATCATTGCCACTTGGTGGAGGAGATCCATTCCCATGCCTTCCCTGCTGTTCCCCTTCAGCATGTTGTGGGTTGACACGGGGAGGCATGATGTCGATGATTGTGCTCGGTCAGAACGTTGATTGGTGTTGGAGCTCGGTGGAACAGTGATCTGTTCTTCAGAGTTCCTGAAAGTGGCATGAAAAATCAAGTTTAGATAATTGAATTATTAATTTTTAGGCAAAGAATAACAAATAGGAAAAGGGAAAAAGAAAGAGAGTGTTGTCAAACTCATTGCTAAGCTTGAGGCACACGAGTGTAGTTAGTGGATTCGAACTCGTCAATAGTACCGTTTTGATGCCTTGTCCCCGACAACGGTGCCAAAAAGTGGACCAGCCTAAATCGCGCATCCTAAAATTGGAGGCGGATTTGAGGTAGTCGAGCTTTTACATTTATAAACCCGAATCCTTCTAGGCCCCCGCAACTTTGTTTACGGGGTCGAAGTAGATGTACGGGGTCGAACATAGGGACAAGGGGGGTAGTGTTGAGAACCCAGAATCGACACGCTACACTCCGGCAGGTATGAAGAGACTATAAATTCCCCAGAAGGGAAGCATAAAGATGTCACGAAAAAAACAAGAAAACTATCTCCAAGTGGAGTTACTAGAAAGATTTAAGGTTTTAAGCATTTAGCAGTTTTTTTAGGGATTTTCATGCAACAAAAACAGAAGGATATAGCTCGAGCTAAAGCGAGGTACGAAGGATAGAACTGTGGTAAAACAAGCGGCGGTAGAACCAATCATGTACCCCTCCTCTCGAAGCGGGTACCTCTAACAAGGCATCAGCTCCACTCTCGGGGTCACCGGACTCAAATTAGAGTGGAAGGGTTACGAAAGCAACTCCGTTCCAGGCACTCTTGTACTCCAGAATCGGACCAAACACTAGAGCCACAACACAACTCTCGAAGCTATTGCGATGGGAAAACATGATTCGGTAGCTAAGCGAAGCACGATCCAAAACATGCAAGCTAGAGTTCAGATATCAAACATAGCAGTCTTCCAACATATTGCACCAAGCATAGAGCAGCAAGTAATTAAGCTTTTCTATTTCTATAAAAGCAATAAAGGTCTTAATTGCAATGCATAAGCAAAGAAATTAAATAACATAATTAAAGATATGTGTCGCCTTCTTGATGTAGAAGGACGACATGCTACAGTAACCATCCCGCCCGATATCAAACAGGGGCCTAGCCCAATACAGCCGTGTCGGGCGGCACACTCTCTCAAGCGGCACACTACGACAGGCGACTGCATCGCTCAAGGACTTGGCTGATACGCTCAAGTTGGGCGGCACACCCTCTCAGGCGGCACGCATGACGGACGGAGTGTATCGGGTTTGATATCGTGTCGGGCATGGAGCTGCGTATCCTACTGTCGGGCACTGGTATCGGGCACTCGTGTCGCGTATCTACGTCGGCCGATATCGGCTCTCAGTGTCGCCCGGTACAGTCCTAGGTGAACCTGTCCCCTCCCTCTCGGGATGAGGAAGAGCTTACCTAGTGTCGCCCGGTACGAACACTGGAGCACGATACGCCTGCTCTCGCAGTCTCCTCCGAAGATCACTCGACTGTCCGAAACCTGAAGTAACTAGGCTTGTCCGACCTGTCTTTTCGGCTCCCTGTAGCTGCTATTTATAGGCAGCTGGTCGGGAGAATATATGGTGCGCGAAGCGCCACGTGTCCTCCTTACCGCCGCTCAGCTGGTGTCGACTGATGCAAGTATTGCCCGGCACAAGGGTGTCCTCCGTCGGGCATTGTGGGGAGAGGCGCCTGCCGGTGGGTCGCCGATATCGCACGTCAGAGGGAGTAGTCGCGGTGTGCTCGGCTCCCTGTCAGGTAAGGAGGCGTGTCGCCCATCGGTGCCCTCTCGCACGACATCCTTGCGTCGCGCGTCGTCGTATCGCGCAGCCCTGCCGGTCAGCGTGCGTAACAGGCGTTAGGGGGCCGAAATAGACTTGGACTTATTTGCGGGCCGGGATGGCCTTGAATGGGCCAAAATAGGAGGAAAACTCTGCAAAAGAAGGAAATATTGGATTGAGAGCATTTCTTGGCTAATCATTGCGAAAATGCATATAAAAGGGAGGAAAATAGCAGAAAAGGGCAGTTTTGATAACAGAATAAAGGCCAAAAACATCACAAAATTTGGTGTTATCAATTATACAACACAAAAATATTTTTTCATAGAGTGATATTCGTACCATGGCCAACTATTGAGGTTATTGTGTGATTAAAAATATTATGATTATTCACATATTTGATTCTTTCGTTATGTCTTTTCTGTATTTACTTATTATATATTACATTATAAAAACTTACAATTTTTTTTAATGATGTCCATATCTAAACTTACAACATACCAATCACGTGGAAGTGAGTGAAATTAAAGTTCCAAAAACTGAATTAGAGTTCCTAAAAAAATAATTCCAAATAACTTATAACTTACACCAAACCAATCTAAGCCTTAGTGCCAAGAACAAATGATAGGAAGATCATTGACACTAAGTGGGTCTACCGCAAGAAGCTGGATGAAAGTAGAAAAGTGGTAAGGAGCAATGCAAGGCTAGTTACTCAATGCTACAATCAATACAAAGGTATCGATTTTGATGAAACCTATGCTCCCATTGCTAGACTTGAATATACTAGAATGTTAATTTCCTTTTCTACCTATAATAATTTCCTTCTATATCAAATGGATGTTAAAAGTGCATTTTTGAATGGTACAATAGAGGAGGAAGTCTATGTAGCTCAACCTCCCCGTTTTGAACATGATAAGCTTCCTAACCATGTTTATTTGTTACCAAAAGCTATATATGGACTCAAACAAGCCCCTAGAGTGTGGTATGAGAAATTTAAAACTTTTTGCTAGACAATGGCTATCTCATGGGAAAAGTTGATTCTACCCTGTTTCTCAAACACACTTCTAGCAATATTTTGATCATTCAAATATAAGTTGATGATATAATTTTTGGTGGAACTGATCTTGATATTTGCAACAAGTTTAGTTCTCTTATACAGAGTGAGTTTGAAATGAGTATGATGGGGGAGTTTACTTTCTTCCTTGGATTTCAAATCAAACAAACAAAGGAAGGAAACTTCGTCAACCAAGAAAAGTATACAAGTGATCTATTGAAGCGCTTTGGGATGGAGAACACCAATCTAATGGACACCCCCATGTCAAACACCGTTAAACTTGATAGAGATGAGGAAAGTGAGAAGGTAGATGAGAATCTATATAGAGGTATCATTGGTAGCTTACTTTATTTAACTTCCTCTAGACCTGATATCATGTTTAGTGTTGGGATGTGTGCTACATTTCAATCAATACCTAAAATTTTCCATCTTATAGCGATGAAGAGGATGCTAAGGTGCCTAACCAAAGCTCAAAATCTTAGACTATGGTATCCCAAGTTAAGGGACTTTACTCTTACTACTTATAGTCAGATTATACACGGTGATTAATTGATAGAAAGTGAAAAAGTTGTACTTGCTTCTTCTTAGGACCTTGCTTAGAATCTTGGTTCTCTAAGAAACAAAGCACAATGACTCTTTCAACTATCGAGGATAAATACATTGTAGTTGGGACTTGTTGTTGTTGGTATGTATGCCCATAGATCCATTCATATGATGATCGCGATTGCATATAACATAAAGGATTTTATTAATAACAATAAAATCAAGACTCCAATTCATTCTGTTTCACTCACTTATGAGATAATGAGGAATCATAATGAATGTGTAAAGAATGACAATATTCAATGACGTATGTCTTTAAATACATGACTTGAACAATGAAATCATACATATGTTAAGAGTATGTACATTCTTGTTATGTCCTTGGTTGGATGTTACTGAGGAAGGTAGATAGATAGAAATAACACTAAAGATTGGAGTGTGTGTTGGTTAATGATAGAATCCCATCAATCATGATATGTGATATCAAATGAAGTACACAAATACTTGTTAGAGAGAAATGTATCATTCAGACACACATTTAGAGTGGCACATGGAAACCATGCTTGGTGGTCATAGTCATCCCTCATAGTGAAGGTGGTGATTATGGTTTTAGACCTGAAGTTACTACACTCATCACATGTTGTTTGGTATACATTGACATCATCCAACGTAACCTTGAATAAGGATTGCCATAACAATGATGATTGGGTAGTTGTGACACACGAGAAATGAATGTGAGTGATGTAGATGGGATTTGTCCCCCTACTAGAGTATGATATCATGGACACTTGATAAGTGAGACTAAGAAAAGCATGCACATGCACATGTGAATCAATATATGATATTGATGTCACATATATCTTAGATAGTCTGCTCTTGGCTCAAGAAACATGGATAGAACGTTGAAAGGGTGATGATTCCATACCTTGAGTTCAATATGGATATCAGAACAAAGGAATATACAATCACTATAACACCTTACATAGATTAAGGGTTGAAGGTTTTCTCCAACTTTCCATTCACTTGGGTAGCACTGATGTGTGACTAGGCACCACTCTTTACTTTTGATGTCATAAGCTAATTATGAACATTCACTACCAATGTGATATGGGACCTATAGGGTCACACACATAGGAACTCACCTGGAATAGGAGTTTATCCATGAATGATGTGTATGTTGATTACTAAATATGTTTAGGTATTCAATTAAACAATCAATTAACTAACTGGACTCAAACAATAAAGTTCAAATATTGAACTAACTGGTTAGGGTGTTAGGTTGATTGAAAATTGAATTGACTAAATTTTGTGTGAATTAGGACACCAACTGATCGACACACTGGGTGAACCGCTCAGCTAAGGTTCCTGAGACGACCGGTTCACCTTGTGAACCAATCATCTCAGTTAAGATAACCGATGTTACTGGTCATTTTCCTGATTCATGAAAATAGTTCGTCATTTCACTTGTTCAATTCAATTGGTACAAGGAGTTAATGTTGGACATTAATTAGAAATGAATTGCAAATTCAATTAAGATTGGGAAACATGTGAATTGATTGGCTCACTAAGTGAGCTGAACGGATCATAGTTCCAGCCAAATAGTTCAACAATGAATTGATTGATTCACCTATCATAGGATGTGAAATTCATGGAAATTCTAGACCCTTCTACTCTGACACATACTGGGAAGATATACCCTAACCCCTTCTATAAATATAGGGGTACTGGTGGCTTCCCAACACACACAATTGAGAATCAGTTGCTCAGACAATTGTTGTCCTTTCTAGTTGTGATAACCAAGAGAGCCCAAGCAAGTCCTACCCAACTAGAGAGGGACAACGAGGGAGAGAACAACTGAGAACAATTGTGGAGAGCAGGTTGGGGACTAGTATGCCAACCAAAGGGAACAAGTCCTTCCCATCTATTCCAATATAATGACATGAGTTCTAGGTGGTCCATGTGGACTACCATAGATGTGAGGTAGCCTTTTCCCGTCACTAGGAGGACAACGTCAACCTAAAGTGTATGGAGGAGTTTTTATAGAGCCATTCGAGTCTACTATCCATGGAAGAGACCAAAATCTACTACAAACAAGTCCCAGTGCAACTAGGGGTGCACGACTACTGCAACAAGTTATAGTCATTAGACTTTCTCTAGGACTAGGTATGGACTCTTCAAACCATCCTTTCCATTATATAGTTGTTGACGTGAATTTTCTATTTTGGGGAATATGGACAGATTTTTTTTTTTACTACCTACTCTATACCCATATTTCCCTATAATGGTATCAGAGCTATGCCAATTTAATATATTTTGGGATAATCGATATGATCAGATTTTTGGTTTTCATTGTTTATTTATTGCATATGATGCAAATATTTAAACTGCTTAATATGAAATTCAATCAAAGACCACATATAATCCCAATCTAATATATATATATATATATATATATATATATATATATATATATATATATATATATATATATATATATAGTTCATTCGTTGCCCGATGGGTAGCCTAGATTTTCGCTACCCGTACATCCTGAAAAGTAACCATATGGTCAGAAAAGTAACTCTACAGACAAAAAAGTAACTGTGTTGATAAAAAAGTAACTATATGACTAAAAAATTAAAACCGGGAAGAATATACAACATATATATATGAAATTGTATATTTGTTATAGATGTTACAAATGTAATTGTTTATGCATGAAAAGTAACAGTTTGTAAGATAAAGTAACCCTCTACATGTGTAAAGTAACAAACTCCAAAAAAGTAACAAAAGAGGGGGTATATGGGTCCATATATATATATATATATATATATATATATAAAGAGAGAGAGAGTCAGGTTAGAATACACTCGAGTGTATAGATTGAATGAATACACTCAAGTGTGTTTACATATCAAGACTATTTTTTACAAAATGTAAACCATTGATCTTCACTGTCATACTATAACTAGGATACATACAAATTTTGATCCCATTTGGATGAGTGTATGTCACTCATCCAAGTGAAACAAAATCAATGTGTGAAACAAATTTGAAATGCATAATTTTTGTGGTCTTTAAAACATGACCTATAAATGTCCAAATGTTCTCAAAGTTTGCGTATAAGCTATTCACAAGATGTTTAAGAATATACATGGATTAGATTTTTGAAAAAAATATTACATCATGAAAAACTACTTGAGTGTATTCTGCTCTGAATACACTCAAGTGTATTCTAGCCTGACTCTCTCTCTCTCTCTCTCTCTCTCTATATATATATATATATATATATATATATATATACACACACATTTTGGGATATAGCATGTGTATGATACATCTATATATATGTGGTGATTGGATAAAGTATATGTATATATACAAAATCCCTCAAATAAAATATTAAGTTTACGATGCTTTTTATTAGTGACAAACATGAAAAAATTGACCGACTAGGCGTAGGTTATGCCCAAGAGTGGTGTACCAACCATCTCATAGAAGTGTGATGGTAGTAATGTAGATTCCACCCAAGAGGGGTGCCTTATTATTTTGTCGGATTTTGGGTCAGGCTTAATCATGTAACCTTAATGAGATTAAGCACCATGATGCATGTAGATGATCATGGCAAAGGGTTGCGCATATCAGTTATCCAAGAATTGCATAAGATGCAATTGGCAAAAAATTACCTACCTTCATGATTGCCTATGGAAACTGGCATTGGCATGGTAATAGTTGAATTATTTTGGATGTACAATCTTCTGAATTGATATATGAGGGCTATCAATTTGAATAAAATAGTGAGAGTGATTGTTAATTAAACACCTAATCAACATCGTAAATTTTAATCAAATCAAATAAAAAATGAGTTTCTAAAAAATGGCATATTCTTTTGTAGAATCAAATGGCAACACACAACAACAACAACTTTTCTCTACGATCAATCCTTGAGAAGGACAAGTTAATTGGGAATAACTTCTACTACTGGTTCAGGACACTGAGAATTATTTTCACACATCAGCGCAAGCTATATGTCCTAGAGATACCAGAGCTAGATGAACCTCTTCCCACTGCACCTAAGGCTGATAGGGATGCTTACAAGAAGCATACTGAAAATGTTGTTGATGTCAAGTGTCTGATTCTATGCTCAATAAAATATGACTTGTAGAGGCAACATGAGAATATGGATGTTATTGAGATGGTCACACATCTTAAGAACATGTTCTAAGATCTGGAAAGACATGAGACATATGATGTCTCTAAGGTGTTGTTCAAATGTAACATGGCAGAAGGAGATCCAATAGGTCATCATGTGCTCAAGCTCATTGGGTATGTGGAGAACCATGCTAGATTGGGATTCCCCTTGGGTCAAGAGTTGGCCAATTATGTGATTCTATAGTCTCTACCAGAATCATACAGTCAGTTTGTCATGAACTTAAACATGAATGAATTTGACAAATCATTGACAAAGTTATTAGGCATGTTGGAACAGTTGAGAAACAACTAAAGAAAGAGAAGCACAAATCTGTGATAATGATCAATAAGACAAAAGGGAATTCTAAAGGTAAAGACAAAGCTAAGAAGAGTTCTAAAGCTAGACAAAAGTCAAAGTCTTTAGATCTCAAGGCAAAGGGAGGAGTAAAGAAGAGAGGTGATTGTCACCACTGTCACTAGCCTGGACATTGGAAAAGGAATTGCCCTCTCTTCCTAGAGGAAATAAAGAAGAAGAAGGAAGGGGAAAAGGCCTCTACTTCGGGTAAAAACATTATAAGATAATTCAAAATTACTTCTTCACTGGTACGTCATACTATATGTAGATCTAACATATGTTGATGTAGATGATCTGATAAGAAGTAGAAACCTTTATGAAAGGGCAAGGGTGGACTATGCGGAGCAAGAGTCGCTACAACTTTTGTCTACATTTAGAATTTTATCTTATCTCATTGAACATGTAATAGAGTTAATTGAACTGCTATTTCATTATGCCAAAATAGAAACATTTTACTTTATGCATCTTGTATGACAATGATGATTATCAATAAAGAGTTGTTAGTGTTTCTATTTCAAATATATGATCTTGTATGGAAATGCCTAAACATCTAATGATCTTTATTTGAAAGGATCTAAAGATGAATGTTACAACATAAATACCTAAATGGTTATAATTGATAACTCAAAAAATCTTAGCATTGTCATGTAGAGCACATACATATGAAATCCATCTAGAATCCATATTGATGTTTATCTAGACTCTTTTGGTTATTGAACAAATAAGAGAAATGCAAGTCTGAATTATGAGCAATATGAAAAAATATCCTCCACTAGATGTAGAGGGAGGATACAAACTCTATTAGAACTTATACATATTGATGTATGCCAAAATATCCTCCACTAGATGTAGTGGGAGGATACAAACTCTATTAGAACTTATACATATTGATGTATGCCAATCTTATACAATAAATGCTACAAATAGTTGTTTGTACTTCATTATATTAACTGATAAGATCAATTGATATAGGGTTTGTATTTGGTGAAATACAAACATGAATCTCTTGAAGTGTTCAAGGAGATTATAAATGAAGTATAAATTTGATAAAGGTATTAAGAAACTTTGATATGATCAAATGTGGAAATACTTTACATCAATAGTTTGAGAACCTTCTTGAAAGATAGTGATAGTGTATCATAAGTAAAATCCACCTAAAACATGATGATATATAAAGAAGGAATAACATCATGATGAGTCATGACATGATTATCATTTAATCTAATCTTCTAACTTACTTTAGATACATTCTTTACATTTAATTGATGCATCATCTAAATGGTTTAAAAGACAACATATGTGATATGATATGGGAATGTCTTGATGTGTCTTAATGATTGAAACATACATAAAGAAAGTAGTTTGTTGAAAAGGTTTATCCATAAACCATAATTGTTGAATACTACCTTTAAACCCAATCCAATAACAAAAGGTTTTTTTGTTAGGATAATTTGGTTCCAAAAGAATCAGTGGGAGTACAAGTAGAACTCAAAATGTTTGAGGTCAACAAGAAAGGTACAACGTGAACAAGTGGGAATTACAAATTGTTGTAGAAACTCAAGTTTCTTATATAATGCAAAAACTCATAGTTCTAGTTAGAACACATCTGAGATTGAAATATTGTGAATCTGATAACCCAGATAGGTCAATCATAAGATGATTAGCCAACAAATCAACTAGAAGCTATTGAGAACCAAAATCTGGGAAGTGGCTTAAGGACATTTGGGGTCAATGTACACTAACAAGGTATCACCCATAGGCATAAAATCCATAGGATGCAGTCGGGTTTTGTTGCAATGACCTACATGGATAACCTAAAAGGACAAATTACTTGTGAAATTTTTCAAATCAGTTCAAATTGTTGAACTTGAAGAAATCCCTTTTACCAATTGTCACACTTGTTGTTGTAGCTAGTATAGACTACGCGATTTGGCATATGAAGCTTAAAACCACATTCCTAAAAAGGAATATATGGAAGGATGTGTACATGACACAACCTTAAGGTTTTAAAACTTCATTAATACAAATAAAGTTTGTAAGCTACAAAGTTCAAACTCAAGATTGAAACAAGCATATCAGAGGTGGGATCTTTTGACTTGACAAGATAGACAAAGAGTTTGGCTTGAATCAAGGAAAAAGATGAAATCTATGATTACAAAAGATTTAGTGGGAGCATATATGAGTATTCCACATGTGACGGGGAATGACATCTCAATACTGTAAAAATTGAGACTTGGCATGGAAAACACCTTCATTGATGAAGGATTAGGTGAAACATCTTATATGATAGGGATCAAGATCTATAGAGATAGTTCTTGAAAGTTTCATAACCAAAAATTAAGCACATAGAATGACAATGTGCTGAAAGAGTTCAACATGAAGGATTCAATAGAATGAGTCTATCCAAATAGATGGGAGCCAATTATTGTGAAGAATGAAAAGACATCAGTAAGATGCCATAAGCACAAGCAACTGGATCTATTATGTATACTATATAATGTACTCATCCCATAGTCTTGTATGTAGTTGGAGATGACAAGATTCCAATGAGGATCATTGGAATGACATTGAAAGATATCCATTAGATCTTGAGAATAACTAAATGATTAGTTTCTAGATCATGGCAACAAGGAAGAGTTGGGTGTAAAGGTTTACATCGATGCAGGCTTTCGAAATAATAGAAAGTGATCACAATAAAAGATGTGTTTATCTTATGAAAAGAGTTGTTAAATTGGAAGGGATCCAAACTAAATGCCACTAATTTAATTCTACAATTGAAGTTGAGTATCCTAGTGTTGTGTGGACATGAGTGGATACTATATGGATCTAGAAGTTCATATGGATGAACTTAAAGATGTTTTAACCATTGATGACATAGTAGAGATATCGTGTCAAAAAATGGAGCTAATGGTTAGGAAAGGAATATCAGATATCACATTAGGGTAATTCTGTCTCATAGAGAATTTGTATAGTGAAGAGATGAGGAACATGAAATAAATAGACCAAAAGAAAAGTGTTGCTAACTTGCTAGATTAACACTTGCATAGTAGAAACATGATGGACATCTTGAAATCACTGAAAAATGAGATTCTTGGGTGATTGGCTCAAAGTGAAAGTGGGAGTCTGTTGGTATGAATGCCCAGAGAGCCAATCACATGATGATTGTGATGACATGTAACATAAAGAATTTGATTAATAGCAATAAAGGAAAGCTTCCATTTCATTCTGTTTCACTCAATTATGAGATAATGAGGAAACATGATGAATGTCTAAAAAATGACAATACTTAATGACGTATGTCTTCAAGTACATGAGTTGAACAATGAGATCATACATATGTTAAGAGTGTGTACAATCTTGTTATGTCCCTAGTTGGATGTTATTTAGGAAGGTAGACACACAACAATAACACTAAATATTGGAGTGTGTGTTGGTTGATGACAAAATCTCATCAATCATAATTTGTTATATCAATCCAAGCACACAAATACTTGTTAGAGAACACTGTATCAGACAGACCCACCTTGAGAGTGACACATGGAAATATGCTTGGTGGTCATAGTCATCTCTCATAGTGAAGGTGTGATTGTGGTTCTTAGATCTGAAGTCACTACACTCATCATATATTGTTCGATATACTTTGACATCATCCAATGTAACCCTAAATAAGGATTGCCATAACAGTGATGATTAGGTAGCTGTGACACATGGGGACTGACTGTGAGTGATGTAGATGGGATTTTTCCCTCCTACTAGAGTATGATATCCTGGCCACTTGATAAGAAAGACTGAGAAAAGCATGCACGTGCACATGCGAATCAATATATGATATTGAGGTCACATATATCTCAGAACATCTACTCTTGGTTCAAGAAACATGAATTGAATGTGGAAAGGGTGATGATTCCATGCCTTGAGTTCAGTCTAGATATTAGAGACAAGGGAGTTATACAATCACTATAATACCTTACACATTTTGTAGGTTGAAGTTGTTCTCCAACTTTCCATTCACTTGGGTACCACTGATAGGTGACTATGCATCACTCTTTTCTTGTGATGTCATAAGTTCATTATGGGCATTCACTACCAATGTGATATGGGACCTATAGGGTCACACACATAGGAAATCATCTGAAATAGAAGTTTATCCATGAATAATGTTTAAGTTGATTACTAAAGATGTTTAGGTATTCAATTAAAAAACCAATTAATTGACTAGAATCAAAACCATCAAGTTCAAATGTTGAACTAACTGGTTAGATTATAAGGTTGATTGGGAAATGAATTGGCTGAATTTTGTATGAATCGGGACACCAACTGATTGGCTCACTGGGTGAACTGATTGGCTCAGGTTGGTGAGATGACTGGTTCACTTAGTGAACCAATTAGCTCAGGTTGGTGAGACATCTGGTTCACCTAGTGAATCAATTGACCGAATTAACCCAACCAAAGATTTTGATGATTTGTTTTATTCATGAGAATAGTTGGTTGTTTTAGTTGTTCGATTCAATTAGTACAAGGAATTAATGTTGGACATTAATTGGAAATGAATTGAAAATTTAATTGTGATTTAGAAACATGTGAACTGATTGGCTAACAGTGCCACCTGGCTGATTCACCTATTGCAAGAAGCAAGATTCATGGAAATTATGGACCCTTCTACTCCCACACAGAGTAGGAACTAGACCCTAACCCCTCTGATAAATAGAGGGGTATTGGGGGCTTCCTAATACACACAATTGAGAATTAGTTTCTCTGACAATTGTTGTCCTCTCTGGTTGTGGTAATTGAGAGAGACCAAGCAAGTCCTACCCGACTAGGGAGGGACAACAAGCCAGAGAACAACTGAGAAATATGGGAGAGGAGGTTGGTGACTAGTACACCAACAGAAGGGGACAAATCCTTCTTATCTATTCTAGTAGATTGGCATGAGTTATAGGTGGTCTGTGTGGACTGCCATAGAGGTGAGGTGGTGTTTTCCCATTGCTAGGAGGACAATGTTAGCATATAGTATGTGGAGGAATTACTCTTGACGCTATTTGGATCTATTGTCCGTGGTGGAGACCAACATCTACTATAGATGAGTCCCAGTGCAACTAGGAGTGCACGACTACTATAATGATTTATAGTCATAGAACTTGCTCCAATACCAGGTATGAACTTGTCAAACCGTCCTTTCCATTACATAGTTGTTGACACAATCTTACTGTTATGGGGAATATTAATAGATAAAGTTTTGTTTCTGCTCCCTACTTTGTGCCCATATTTCCCTACAGTTGTGCCCAAGTCCTATGGTTGAAGCAAATAATCCAAGACTTTAACGTTAATTTTGATGCTTCTCCTATCTACTATGATAATACTAGTGTAATCAATCTTTCTTACAATCCTATATTTCGTAGTAGATCCAAACATATATAGGTCCGCCACCACTTCCTTCATTACCACATTGCCAAAATGAATATTTATATCATGCATGCAGATACAGAACATCAACTTGTGGACATTTTCAGTAAACCTCTATCTAGAGATCAATTTACCTTTATTAGATAAAAATTTCTTATTACTTCACTTGATGATATTGACATGCCTTCTAGCTAGATGTTCTCATACCTATATGTTCTTGCTCTTTATTTGGTCATCTCTTACTTGATTGTGCTATATTTGACTAGTCTATATGTCTTTTTTTGCTTGTTTTCATCTATTTTTCACAAACACATCTTTTACCACAAAATATTAGCCAATGATGAGTGGAATGTGCCTCAATATGTTCAATATACATGATAGGCTAGAAAAAAAAATATATACAATCTAGTGGCCTATAATTAAATTTCTTATTTTTTGGACAAACTGACCCATCAGATGAGTTTGTTGTGGGAGAATCTCGACCAAAAACAAGCCAAGGATTGAACAAAAATGCAGTGTCGACTGAGTTTCCCAAACACAAACTTGACTGACAACACTATTAGATGGAAAATATATAGGCAATCGACAAAATTTTATCACTCTCAACCAGAAAACGTTGATCGATAGCCATTTTTCTTTCCCATACTTAAACCATAGGGCTACCCAAACCTATCCCATACCTTCTCTAGCCCTAGTTCACCTTCCCTAACTCTCACAACCTCAAAATAGTAGCCTAGGCCACTTGTAGCTCTTGCCATCTACCTTAGTTTTTTCTCCATTGCATCGCTTTCGATCTCCATGGTATCAAACCAACGCAAATGGACTGGACTAGATGAAGTACCCTCGTCCTCCACTACTCTAAGGAACATTTCCTTTGATGATACCTCATTCATATCCATTCAAGTTGTCAATAGGTATAAGGATCTTCTTCCTAAAAATCATTTTCCCTTTCATGCATTACTTGAATCACATAGTGGTTTGATGAAGGAAGTTGTTGTTGCTTTCAAAACTCACCATCGTAGTGCATTTTGTGTAGAGATATTATGCTATAGAAATTCTCTTTCTAGTACAAAATTGGTCCACGAATTCTATGCTAATATGACATGGAACTAAACTACCCTTGTGCCACCCCCTAACCAACAACTGATCCTAACCTCCATGATTGTGGGTACCAAGATTACCATCTCTGAGGAATCCTTAAATTTATACTTAAATGGTAATAACATTGCATATATATGGTTGACCTCCTATCGAAAGTGCATGGACTCCTTGACCTCAAGAAGTTCTACAAAAGTTTTGATCTCGAGCATACCCCTACCTGACATCCATAAATTTTTGAAAAAAAACCTGATGTCCGCTATAGGAAGAAATCCATGCTTCTTCTTCCCTCTACATCAAGACTTGACTCGTTGCATTAGTAGTTAAATCTAATATTCACCCAAAGAAAAACCAAATAGATATTCTAGAGAACATCATTGTATTAATGTACTGCCTCTAAATGATGTCTAAGTCAAATGGGCCCATTACATTCTTCACCACATTACCTATTTTGACTTAGGGAAGAACACCAATGGAACCCACCTACCCTATACCAAATTGATTTGTGATGTGTTTTCTTACCATTCTAAGAAATACCTTTCCCATAATCTTAGTCACAAAGCAAGTAGAAAAGGTGTTTAATTCAGCAAAATCACTATTAGGAAGTCCTTTCACCCTACCTCCTATTCACACCCAATTCTTCCACCTCCACCTAGGCTCCTCCACCTCCTCCTAGACCTGATTGTCCCTCATTCTCAATGTCCAATGAAATCTTGATGGGATACATGATGCAACAACATGCATATAACCTCCACGTTCAGGTCCACATCCATCAGGATATTGTTCAAATCATGTCAAACATGAACTTATCTTGCACCCATAGCTACCCACCTACCAACCCTGCCCTGGTGCTGACTATGCTTCCTATGCACATAGTTAGTTGTACCCTGAACACCAACCTACTGCTTCCGTTTATCCCCTACCTCTGATGGTTTACCTATTGCTGCTTCCTCTCAGACTTTTGACTCTCAAGTTCTTACTCTTCCTATTGGACATGTTGCTACCTTCCTTTCTAGCTATGATTGGGTTTCTATACCCAATTATGAGAAAGAAAAGGATCTTCTTAAGTGTGGCATCTCATGGGCAAAGTAGAACCACAAATGGCCCATTTCTTCCTGGCTCCTTCGTGCTTGATGAGGACACAATGATGCTGAAGAGGATATTGATGATGATGTTGGTGATGATGATGTGGATGAAGGCGAGGATGGTGATGATGGCTCTGATGATGCTGGAGATGATGGTGAGGCCACACCTACTTCCCCAAATGCACCTTCAGATGGAGATGAAGGCTACCATCCAGATGACAATCCCGTTGACATAGATGCCATACATGTTTAGTTCTTAGTCTATAGGGTGCTTACATATATATATATATATATATATATATATATATATATATATATATATATATATTAGTAGACTTTAATGTACTAAACATTTGGGCACTGTATCTAAGAGGTACCATTTACATATATCATTATTTTTCACTATCTTATAGTTTTTATCTAGAGTGGACATATGTATTGTTGTAATTCAATTATATGCACCTTAACTCTATGCTTGGTTTTATCTTATGAGTTATTGGTATCTGTATACATATTTTGTTTATGACTCTAGCATGCTTGTTCTCTCTCATGTTTTTTCTTTTTGTGCTTGATTTGGTGGTTTCTTATGTAGTTTGTGTGTGTGTGGATAAGACCTATGTTTCTTAGATCTTCTACACCTACCTTTTTGATATGACAAAGGGGGAGAAGTGAGCTCAATCATATTGCCCTGTGATCCTTTTCTAGCCTTTTCTCTATAATATCATGTGACTTGTAAGAGGACTCAATAGTATATATGTGCTATGGTTGCTTTTTGAAGAAACTAACCATACATGCAAAGATAAGCATGAATTGATGGGGAGGAATTGCAATTGGTAATTCATGTATCCCCTTACAATTCACAAGATAAAATCTTAAATTTCCAAGTCCTTCTCAATATGTTGAGGAATGGTTTGTCATTTTCAAAATGCGGAGAATGTTGACCTAACAATTAAAAATTTTCCATAATTTGATAATGACTTAACCATTCCATTCATATGTATCTAATATGTTATTTGAGATTGATTTTAGGTATTAGGTAGACAAAAAGGATCATTTCAATCAAGTTCAAACTTGACTCAATACAAGCCAAAGTCAATGCAAATGCACTTTTTTGGAAATAGCCCTAAATGAATTAGGATAATTTTTGTAATCATTTGTATTGATGTTATGAATTGTAATTAAGATGAGAAAAATTCCACAACACTTAATTTGAATGTCTGATCACTTTAATGGAATTTTCCAAAAATTCATCACAGGCTGTTTGATTGGCTGAGTTTCCCTCCCAAAAACTTGTATGACACCTAGTATGGATCTTGGGAATGCCCAGGATTTACTGGTTACATCATGATAAAATTGAGTGACACGTTGCACTGAAAAACCAATTTTAATCCATCAATCGAGTTTCATCTAGGATAAACTCGTCCGAAAACTCAAAATTAGCTTATCACATAGTGCTATCAACCAAATTACCTTTAAGGAAAACTCGACCAACTCAAGATGTAGAAAAAGTGATTCTAGTCATTGGAGTGTTGCAAACATAAAAAATAGATCCATTGCAACACCCCAAAAGACTAGATTTTATTCCTAAATGCTTCCAGTGGGTATTGGAAATCCCCAACTATAAATAGGACCCCTTGGGCTTCATCCCAAGTTTTCTCCTTCAAGCTATTCAATATCATAGCTATAGTTGAGTGGTTTTTGTCTACCAGAGTCCCTTTATCTCTATTGATTACATATTCAAATGCCCATATGAGTCAGATAGAATATTTGTGAGATAGCTACTCCATTGTAATCTTGTGAAGCTGTCAATCTTGTTTTTTCCCAACCCCTTTCTTCAATATATGTTGGTGGAAGCTTCTCCAAGTTGAAGGAAAAGGTGAAGGCTGAAGATCCTTAAGAAGAGTGGGTAATTCCTTCAAGGAGGAAGACTTGGTACAAGAAGGGAATCTCCTTGGCAAAGGTGTCTTATTCCTTGAAAGAGTGGGTAAGCCATTGTAGAGGTTGAAGACTCTTGCTCGAAGGATAGGTAATACCTTGTAAGGTTTATCGTCACCCTTTGGTCCTTAAAAAGGAAGTCTAGATATCTTTTCCCTATAAAAAGAATGTATTATTGTATGTCATATAATGGAATATAAGTATGCATTTGTTGTGAAGTCCTAGGGAATGATCTATCTTGGTAGTGGACTAACTTTCTCCTAATTTGGAGTTTGGAACCACTCTATGTTTCTTGTTGTTGATCTCATACAATATCTCTCATCCTTGATATGTATTCTTAGTTGCACATCAAATTACATATTTGCAATCCTAATTCTTGAAGCAATTGGAAGGTCTAATTAATTTTGTTTAAGTTCTTTTTAGCTCTATTCTCCACCTTTTAGAGACATTCAATCCAACATAGGGATCAACTCTGTGATCAAACATTTTACAAGTTAAATGGGTTGTTTGAACTACTAACCATGGTCCAAGAAACCTACATTGAACTCACCCATGAGTTTTTTGGGTCAAAAGAAGGTGTGGTATAAAGGTGAAGATGTCATTTATTTTAGACTCAATGATTCTCCACATACATTGACAACCTCACATCTCAACATGATTTTTTCCTTGACACCAGAAATGCCATACATATTCAATAATATGTTTGCTGTAGGAATATCTAAGACTAGTAGGCGACACAATCCTTTCTTAAGGTATTTTCAAAAAGTCTTAGATAATACCATTTTTTGTTGTTATGACAACCAAGGTTGGTGCCTCAAAAAAACCTCTTCCTGATATCCATGGTGATAAGTGATGGTCATGTCAACCTAGGAGAAATGATAATTGACCATCTAAAGATAATCTTGTCCAAAAGCAAAAATCCTCATATAATGGGGGGATTGTTTATCATTGCTAAAGCCTTATATCATGATGTAGAGGGCCTTACAAGGGGAAGAGGCCGTATTGGTTGATTTGGATATCATGCACAATCCTAAATGATATCCATGAAAAATGAAAAGATTATCTTCAACATGAATCCTAGACATCCTTTCTCCACCATAAAGTTTCCCTATCAAACTAGTGTAATACTTGATGAGATAAGGACATGTAAGGGATTTCCTGGGGTCACTTGAATGTTGGGAGGAAGACCACCCCAGAGAAGGATTCATGCACCATCATCTGACCTACCCAAGGGAGAGTGAGAGGGAGAGGGAGAGGGAGAGGGTGAGGGAGAGGGTGAGGGAGAGGAAGAGAGATAGTAATACATACCAGAGTAGAAACATATCCTCAAACAACCTTACCATACTAGACAGAGAAAGGACATTGAGGCACAACTACCTCCAAAAAATGCATACAACATGTCTAGCATTCATGTACAAGTGGAAAGACCAACAACAAATGCATCACCAGGTCATACATGTGTATCATTTCTAGCATGCGTTGGTTTAGCAAAATCCCAATGAGGGAAGGACTTCTGGGAGCATTTTTTGGGTACTAGTAGGCGTACTCACCTTCACAAGTGGCTTACTGGGACAACTACTACCAACATCCTCCACCATATAGGGAACCTCCACAAGATCCACCACCAGAGTAGTGAAAATTACACTACCATTCCTAGGATTTAGTTTTCATGCTGAGGATGACAATATTCAAAAGTTTGGAGGTAGTAGGGCGATGCACCCTCTTTTCTCATCTCATTTTTTATGCTTTTTTCACCATGGTTCACCTATTTTGGGTGACTAATCTCTACAACACCTTAGTCTTGCAACACTGTATCTAAAGTAGATTTTTTTACTTTCTTGCATACATGCATATCATGTAGTTTATTTTGTTGGAAATTTATAATATTTCAAAACTTTTGTCTTCACACAATTCCATGCCATGCATTGCATTTCATGTAGGTTTTTATAATTTTGTGTGTTTTAGCTAGAATTTTCTTGTTTTTTGTTTATTGCTTCCTAATATAGGTTTGTATGTGATTAAAGGAAAATTGGCACCATTTTGGCCAATTTCGCCCAAGCTTGAATCTACTTGCTTAATAGTTTGTCTTAACTGAATCTCAACCTATTTTGATATGAATGATTAAAGTTGGGATAATGCCACCCTTTGATGATTTTTTGGTTAAATGAGTTCCATTATGGAATTTTTGCATGTGCTCCAAGCCTCTTACAAGAAATTGACTATTTTATAGAAGTGCTTGGGATTATTCATTCCATGTGAAATGAGTTTAATCGACCATATTGTTCATTTTATGCATAGTTTGTCTTCTTGGTGAATGTTGTATGGTTTTTTTGTATTTACAATAGATCGACCCCCGTAGACAAGCCACTTAGTGACTCGCCCAGACATGTAAACTCTTGTCTCCCCTCGACAACCCACCACTAGGGGGTGCATCTTACATCACACATTTAGCCAACCAACATGAGGGGATAAATCATTTCCAAAGTGTGCAACTAGGGAGTCAAACCTGGGTCCCTTCAATGAGAAGCTCGTTAATTTTCCATCTAAGCAACACCTCACTGGCATGTTGCATGGATCTACTTGCTTGAATGAAATCATACATAGAACCAACCACCTATGACCCCTATGTGATTCAATATTTCTTCTATCATCTTATTACCTCTCCATCTCATGAAAGGATGCCAAAATGCACATATTATCCTTGGCCCCCCTTCAAAAGTTTAGGTTGGACATATCCCTATCACCTCACTTCTTCCAATCACCATATGCCCTCCTTACATGTGGGTAGAGACAAAGAACAAGAAAAAGAAATAAATGATGTCTCTATGGAATAGCCTTTCATGAAAATAAAATAAAAAGATGAGTGATCTTATGCAATATCACCCCACTCCCTTCTGTAACCCTTTCTTCTCCTTATATATCGAGTAGGGATAGGGTAAATAAACTCTAGTCCTGACATCCCT
Organism: Alisma plantago-aquatica; assembly: GCA_963693085.1. Taxonomy (NCBI): domain Eukaryota; kingdom Viridiplantae; phylum Streptophyta; class Magnoliopsida; order Alismatales; family Alismataceae; genus Alisma; species Alisma plantago-aquatica. The sequence goes on along the minus strand of OY856412.1, from coordinate 652,929,768 downwards.
ATACAAGCTAGGTGGGTCATGAGAGATGGAGTGGAGTGTATGATGTAATTCTAGCATTTCAAAAATAAACTTTAACCATTTGGATGTATATTGTGCATGATACTATCTACCCAGAGCTTTATGAAAATTGCATCACTTACATATGTGTTTGGTATCCCATATTTAAAGTTATTGTGCTTTTCGCTTGAATCACAGTGAAAATAATACAAAAATGAATAGAGAGTAGAGGATTGCATGCCTAGTTCTACATGTGAACTTACTTTATCCAATGAACATCATGTTAATTCATTTTTCCATGTTTTTCTTGAATGAAGTTAAAGAGAGATTAAGTTTGGGCATACTTGAGGACAAGTATGTTTTAAGTTTTGAGTGATGATGCAGACCTATTTTAAGGACTCATCTTGTGTCGTTTTGTACTTTAATCACATTGAAACATGTTAGAATGCACTTTAATTCCCTCAATATGTGTATTACTATCAAATGCACTTATGGATGTTCTTTGCATGTTGTTAGGTACTTGGACCACGACTTGGATGGATGGGAGAGAATGAGGATGTTCTAAGGGTTCTTTTACCCTTGGAGGAGTCTAAAGAGGGTCCAAGAGCTCCCCCAACCAACCCCTAGTGTAAAAGAGTCAAGACAAACTAAGGAAGTCCATGGATTGTGAATCTAAAAACCAAAGTGCAAGCAAAAGTCCCATCATATCTATGGAGTACCAGAACAGACATACTACAAAAGCTAACATCACAATGGAAATTTCAAACTTGAAGAAGCTACAATAAATTTTCCAGCATGGCTGTGCCAAGGATCCCCCAAAACAGTCATGACAACAACCACGTTTGTGGTGCCAAAAACTCAAGACGTTCGTTCCAGCAAGAACAACCCCCATCCAAGTCACCCACCACAATTGTGCTGCCCATCATGGCCATACGAACTAGACCCTAGCATGACTGTGCTACCAACCTCCAAATATCCAAATTTTATCTGGCATTTCAACACTACAAGCACACCTATCTCTCTCAGCACACTATGCCACCCTCAAACCCACCACATCTATGCTTCTCAACACGGTGATGTTGTCTCAAACCATAGCTCAATTTGTGCACTATTTTTCCCATATTCACCCACTTAAATTGGTGCTTCCCTACCACCTATATATACATGGTTGTAGGTTGGATCATGAGGTTAGCCACACTTTAGCATTGATTGAAATCTCCTTGAGCATGCATTAAGATCCCATCGAACCTACCTCCACTTCATTTCCACCTCCCCTACCTTTAAACCCTATTTTTATAGGGTTTTGAACACTTCCATACACATTTCCATGCCATTTAACCTTCAAGGAGGGAGGAGGACATGAATTATTAGATTCCAGACAATGAGATGGTGGTGCTAGGGTTGAGTGGGGGAGCGGTGATTTAGGGGGTGACTCTGGGGGCGTTGGGGACGATCAGGGACTGGAACATGAGGCAGATTCCATGGTGGATAGAAGACTGATAGGAGGCAGGAACTTTGGTGGATGAGAAAGTGTAGGGAGAGTTCGTAAATGATTGGAGACTTAGAGATTAGGAGGGAACATGGTCACTACACCTGAAATAGGATTTACATTCATGATGGTGGGTATGAAAGGCATAAATCTATTGGAAGAAGAGGGACTTGTATCGGAATAGAGGAAAGGAGCCGATGATCTAACCAAGGAGTCTGAAGGGTTAGATTTCCAAAAATAGTTTGTGAATCTAGATAACTCATGTTCATACATGGCCAAGGTTAATGCATAGAGAAACATCCATAGCAATGTGACGTTCAAAACGCAAAACAATATGGAGGGAGAGATATTCTTATTACATAAACTTTTTGAACCACATCTACCATTAGGGGATGTTACACTTAGATAAGCAGAAGTGATACCAGAAATATTGATCGAACCCATAGCTGAAGAAGACCTTGTTCACCCATGGCGATATATGGTTGTCTTTTGTCTTCTGGGCTTGGAGATAGGATATATGACCCGAAGGGACCACCTTAAATTTTTGTGGTAGATAAAAGGAAGATTCAACTTGTTTAAGCTTGAATTAGGGCACTTCGTTGTACAATTTCATGTCAACATGATTTCGACACGACTCTTACGAGTGGTCCATGGAATCTGTTTGGCTATAATGTCATTGTATGGGAATGATACCCGACCTTTAAACCTACTGAAGAATTTCCATATTACATAGTAACATGGGTAAGGATAACCAACCTCCTACTGCACTTATATATCCTGACGAAATTCACATACATAGGCATGTCCCTGGGTTGTCTAGTCAAGGTTGATAGTCATACTAAGAATAGATCGCGTAGTCACTTTTCCCGACTAGCAGTAGAAATTAACACTTCATTAGAGTTGGTCAGCTAGATCATAATTAATGGCAAAGATTTTGAAGTCATGTATGATGGTTTTCCATGGGCTTGCGTAAAATGTGGCATTGAGGACCATACATCAAATACCTATATAAAGACTAGCATGGAGGATATAAACACGACTTTGGGGCTGGAGATAGCAAAGAAAACTGCCGAAATGAGTACCATGGATATTTCCAATGGGGAGTGGAAATTCCAAAAATGTAAGAGAGGAGGGAGAAGGAATAGAACATTTTCTACTTATAATGGGTTACATGAATCCAATCACTTTATGAGACTCCTGGAACTGGATGAGGGTAAGGAAGAAGGAGGCATAAGTAAACAAGCTAATTGAAAAGGAGGGCCTGCACAACAGACACGTTCAACAAAGATATGGAGGACGAAAAAAATTCAATCAAAGGAAAGAACAGAGAAGGTGGCCGAGGGAGGTGAGCACAAAAATCCACTGGGGGGCATCACGAATACTATTTCTAACAAAGAGTAAAAGCAAATAAATGTTGAGGGAGTAGAATAAGTCAAGAAGGAGAAGCATACTTATGTAAACTCAGACGTAGACAAAGTGATAGTCATTGATGAAGACGTTGAGAAGCTTGACACTTCAACAACAATGGAGGATGCCAACATGTGCAAGGAGGAGGTAGAGTTGACAGTAAATTCTAGATTCAAGAAGGACAAAGCAAGAAAATATTCAAGGACTAAAGATAAAACCTTACTACCAAGGTGGATCGGGATAGACAACAACTTACAAACCAAAAGAAAAGGGTGTATGCAACCTCTGGACATTCCTTTTACACCGAGAAGAAGACCGAGAGTGGTGGTTGTAAAAGATTATGTGGTGAGCTTGTTTCCAAAAAAATAGATAGTGGACATATATAAAAGGAGTTTAAGGATAGTGAGAGGATGGAGGAGGGAAGAATAGATGAAGAACAAGTGCAGAAACAAAACATTGTGCCCTGGAAGAACACAGTTTAATCATCCCAAGTCATTAATCTGAGTCACAACTTCTTGATGATAATTATGTGTTGGAATGTGAGGGTTATAGGCAACAAAAATAGATGCAATACTCTTATGAATTTCATGAGAGAACAAAAACCATATGTGGTGACAATTCTGGAACCAAGAATAAGTGATCTACATGCGGAGAAGACCATCAAGAAGTTGGGTTTCAAGTTCTCACACCAGGTGGAAGCCCACGACTTTGCAGGGGGAATTTGGGTGTGCTGGAAACAAGAAGAGCTAAGGCTCCAAATCCTAATGAGTCATCATCAATTCATTACTTGCAGAATAAATGACAAGCTTATTGTTACGTTCGTCTGTGCAAAACCACATATTTTGATATGACAATTTTTTTGGAAACATATAACTAATATAAGTATGAATATAAATGAACCTTGGGTGGTGTTGGGGGATTTCAACACCACATTGTTCCCTTATGAGAATATGGGGAGTGACCGATATAATTTCAATGAAGCAAGGATTTTGAAAGACACCTTGATGGAAGTAGGATTGTGAAACCTGGTATTCTTTGGAATCAAATTCACTTATAAGAACGGGACGCTTCAAGAATGCCTAGATAGGGTTGTTGTTGATGAGGCTTTCATGCAAAGTTTTCCTGAGTTTGCAGTGGAACATCTACCTAGAGTATCATCAGACCACTGTCCCTTGCTATTGGGTTTGGTGAAAAGGAAGAAGAAAACACCTAGTTTCTGACTAAAGCTTCTTGGAACATGGAGGAAGATTTCAAGCGTATGTTAGAAAATAGGTGGAAGCCATCAACAAGTTTCTATGATGCTCTCAATGTTGCACGTCAGCACATGGTGGAATGGGACAAGTAAGCGAGAAGGTTGAAACAAAGAAACAAGACCATGCTACTATGGAATATCACGACCCTTCAACAAATGCTAGCTGACCAGTATGATGAAATTACAGATAACTTATGTTTCCAGATGAAAACTAAGTTACAACAATTCATGAATGAGGAAGAGGAGGATTGGAAGCAGAGAGCTCATGTTAGTTGGTTACAAAATGGGGACAATAATACTAGATTCTACCAAAATTGAGTCAATCAAAGACATAGAAATAACACTATTGTGTCCCTCAAATACACTACATGTGCTTAGGTGCCAAATGTAGCTGATCTAATGAACTTGGTGGTCAGCCATTTTATAAAAGCCCTTATTGGCCCGATTAGATGTAGGGATCTAAACTACTCGATGATCCCTAAAAATTTTATCAAGCTCCAGGAAGGTGAGATGTCTGGTTGGAAGGAAGGCCTTTGGCAAATGAGGTCCGACAAGTGTTGTTCTCAATGAAATAATACAAAGTAGCATGTTCGGATGGTGTCACAGTAGATTTCTTGACACATAATTGGTCTGTGTTGGGAAGCTCAATTACAAGGACAATATAAGATATGTTGATGGGGAACTCGATCCCATAGGAGGTATGCAATTCTACCATTATTCTCATTCCCAAGGTTATCAATCCCGAACGATGTGATCTATTATGCCCGACCTCTCTCAATAATATTATCTTAAAGCTTGCATCTAAGATTCTTATTGAATGGCTGAAAAAGTTCATAGCAAAATGGATATATGAGGAACAAAGCAACTTTGTGCCAACACATTATAGATAACATAACTTTGGTGTGGGAGATTATCCATGGCATGAAAAGCATTAAGGGAGCCAAAATGATGGAGATAAAAATCGATTTAACAAAAGCCTAGGATCAAATGTCATGGGGTTTTATTGACAATACCTTGAAATGTTTAGGCTTGCCGATAAATATTAGAAATTACATTATGAATTACATCATAGGTGGAAGCACTGCAATTGCATGGAATGGAACATAATTGAGGATGTTTAAAGCTGGCAGAGGCTTAAGACATGGAGACCCTTTGTCTCCGTATTTATTCTATGCCTTGAAAGACTAAGCCAGATGATCCAGGAGAAAGTCCGATTTAAAAGTTGGAAATTGATTAGATTAGGAGGATCTAGAGTGGAGGTAGTCCATGTGTGCTTTGCAAATGATCTAACTATTTTTTCATATGCAACCAAGAAGCAAATGAAGTTCATACTAGAATGCTTCAGGAAACTCAAAACTACTTCTGGCCAGGCAATCTCCGTAACCAAAAGTCATATTTTCTTCTCCAAAAGTGTTCCTTGTTAGACATGAAGGATCTTATAATCACTGTGCCAATTTTAGGTCACCACATGGGTCGTTACCTTGGGGTCCCAATCATACACTCATGGGTTACTAAGGTGACTTATTGGGATATTACAACCAAGATTGAAAATAATTAAAGAGGATGTGTGGGCTTCTAGAATTTTATCCTTTGCTGGTCAGATTTGTCTCACAAAGTCGACACTCTCTAACATACCTACTAATGCTATGCAAATGAAAGTACTGCCTTTGAGTCTATGTGACAGAATAGATGGTACTATCAGGTGATTTATATGAGGAGGAAGCTGCAAGGGTAGACCGATCTCTCTGGTGTCCTGGTGCAAGGTAACACGCTCCTTGCAAAACATGCACGAGATTTATCCACCAACATGAACTCAACATGATGCAGGGTGTTAAGGAGTCACTTCAATAAGTTTGCAGAAGATAAGAAAATATCGGTCCCGAGATTAGGCCAGGAAACTTTCGAAAGCAAAAAATTAATTCTGAATAACTCTATAATGAAACCCATCAATGGTGACACAGTGAATGTGTGGGATGCCATGTGGATCAAACCTCAACAAGAACTGAGGCAAGAAGCAAAACACCTGATACCATCTGAACCAGAAGATCTATGAGTAAGTTCATTAGTTCTGGACTCCCTAGAGTGGGATGTGGAGTTTATAAGAGACTCGTTTGATAGTAGGGTAGTTAACCCTATTCTAAAAACTCCAATTCATTTACAAGGCAATTATGCAGATTTATGAGCTTGGAATCATTCCTCAGATGGGAGGTACACGAAAAGTTTGACTTATCAAGTTCTGAGAGCTGAGAAGGAGATTGTGATGCCAAGGAAGTGGGACAAAGTTTGAAATATGAAGGTATTTGCTCGACTGAAGAACTTTGCATGGCTAGCCTTACGTCAAGCTTTACTAATGAATTAGAAAAGGACGAGACACATGAATCAAGGTGATCATTGGGGTCAATGTCAAAGCACAATAGAATCAATTCTCCATGCTCTGTGTGATTGCAGTAAGACGAGCGATGCTTGACGAGCTCTTATACAACCAAAAGGTCAACACACATTCTTTGGAGCTCATATCTTAGAGGACTGGTACTCAACTATCAGCAAAAGAGCAGGTATATTCGATGAAGTCTTCTGGATAGATTTTCATTATGTATGGCGTAGAAGGAATGATGACATCTTTGAAGGGAAAACCCACGAGGAGTGCACAACTAATCATGGGTGTGCAAAGAGACATTTAGATGAATGAGTACACCAGAGAAATGGGTTCTATAGAGAATAGAGGCGAAAAATCAGAAAGATGGAGTCCTCCTAGTTATGGAGTGGTCAAGCTAAATGTAGACGTTGTGATGAATAAAAATGGAGTAGCAGTTGTTGTGGTAGCTCGAAATGATACTGGAGTTGGCTGGAAGGATGGGGAAACATGTTAGTACCACAAATGCAACTGAGGCTGAGTTGGCGATCATCCTCTTAGTTGTTGAACTAGGAAAGGTGCATGGATGATCTAAAGTTGTCATAGAGTCTGACTGCCAGAGAGCGACGTTGATACTAGAAGAATATGAGTATGCTTACCTGAGATATGCTCCTTGGGTGTCCAAAATTAAATCAACCATGTATGATTATATATCAATTCATTACAGGTGTAGGCAAGGAAATCAGTTAGCTGATATGATGGCCAAGATTCACCTAAGAGGAAAATTGAATTTTCATAGTTATAATGAACCTCACAATGAAGTGATGAGGGTTCTTTGAGAGGAACATAATGTGTTACCTAGGACCTCAAGGTCCTTGAACTCTATTTTGCTTGCTCATAATGAATAAATGAGACAAAAAAAGGAGGGAGGAGGATGTGCTCTTGTTTCTACAGATGAAGAAGAGAAGGACATCCATGAGCCCTTGTGGATATTCTCTCTTTTAATTCTTCTTCTTTTGCTTGTTTTGTACCATTAGTATCTAAGACCCCCTAGGAGGGATGTTTGGGGTAAAAATGTGACTTTGATACCATGTTGAGGAAAGTAATCTTTAAACTCTACAATTTCATGTGATATTGATTGTATTATACTTTTATCTCATTTCCCATGAATTATCTTATGGATTGTTCTTGAATACATGGTTTTCTTGTTAATTTTTAATTAAAACCACCTAGATTCTAAGATAAATGGCCTATAGTAGCTATCTTGGGAATTTTTCCAAGGTCCAACAAGTGGATCCCTATCTAGCACCCCATTTTCCTACATATATATCCCTTCTTCTATGCCTAGGTGTGAGATCTAAGTAGCAAGCATAGGAGCACTTAGTGAGATTGGCTTGGAGCTTTCAAAGGCTAGATGGTAGGTAATTTGAGGTCTAACATCCTCATTTCCACCATCCATTACTACTCTTAGCCCCCAATTTCACTTAAAGAACCTACTATAGAAACCTAGACTTGCTAGATCTTATTAGAATTCTACCTAAACCCTAGACCAATGGAGCCTCTCCAGGTTGGATATGGTGTGCTAGGTTGTAGTTCCCCTTCAAACACATTATTCCACCCATGTCCAACTAGTAGTTTAGGGTAATTATATATCATCTAACTTTTTGTTAAAAATTTAAATGAATGAGTAGAATTTTCATGTCATGGTCAACCAACCTATGTTCTAGTCACATCATCCCAAATGACCAACACCTCCATAACTTCCTTAAACTTTGATTTGCCTCATTGCTAGTTAACACCAACTTAGTTAATTGCTTTACTTACTTTCTTAGTTACTTGTCTTGTTCTTGACAATTTGATCTTGCTAGTATAGTTATTGTTTTTTTCTTTCTTGTGGTAGTTCTTGATAGTTTCTACATAGTTTCTCTCTCTAAGTTGGTAATTTGGATTGCTTTGGTAGTGTAGTGTTAGATTAGTGAGTGCTTTTTTGGATTAGTTTTAATTGCTATTTTCTTACTTATTCACCTTACTTGCTAATCAAAACTATCTACCTAGGGTTAATTTAAGTTTTACTCTTACTTGCCTTTAATTTCTTGTTCACCATTAGTGTAATCAACCAAATCAAAACCAAACCCTTGAACCCTAGACTCTACATTAGGAAACTACAAAAATGAACCTAGCTCTAGTACCCCCATCTCTCCTTGTGGATTGGCCCCTGTCTTGCTACCTTCCTATACTACAAAATAAACCCATGAGACTGTGGGTGAGTATTTGTGTATTTGTTTTGTGTCATCGACCAGGGTTATGTATTTGTTAACCCAACCTTGTTTGCATGTACCTGTATAGGTGAGTCACATACCAACATATAAGAGAAATTTAATGTCCACCATATAGAGCTTTATAAAGTGAAATGTCTATTATCCTCTAGTAGCATTTTTTGGAGAAAAACTCTATCAAGATGAGACACATATCCTAGCTATCAAGGAATTCAAAAACAATACTTCAGAAGATATTCAACAATTTTGATGATCCTCTCTAACTGGTTCTATGTCTATGGTTGAAAACTTATGCTAAAATTCAATAGTGCGCCTAATGCTTCATTTATACAATCCCAAAACCTTTATATGAATTTTAGTCCTCTATTTCTCTAGCCTGATGATCTTTAGACTAAATCTCTGGGTGCCCAATGCATCATGTTGTGAGAAAGTCAAGCACAAGGAGAAGTGATTTCATATGTGGACTCAAAGGAGGCCCAAGTGTAAGTGTTATCATATAAAAAAATTGAAATGATAAATGTGTTTTTATGGTAATTGGGTGTGACTTTATAGGTAAGGTAGTGAGGGAGGTTGTCTTATTTCACCTTTTCATCAAGGTAGAGGGTTTATTGTGTATAAGAAACAACCATAATGCTACTGATGCCAATGGTTATGTTGTTGTCTCTGCTGCACCTTCAGACGGAGATGATGACTATGAGCCAGAAGCTTCTGATGCTGATGATGATGATAATGATGTGGACATAGATGACCTAGATGTGTATATGTTTTAGTTTTTATTCTATAGATGTTGATCATATATATCTTTCTTGGCTATTTTGTACTAAAACATATCAGCACATTTTCTAAGTTATACTATTTAATCATCATGTTTTCATCATTTTTCCTTGTAGTTGTTTCTGAGGGCATGCTCTCTATGTTGTAATGTTAATCATATGTACACTTACTTTTTTATTTACTATATCTTATAATTTGGTGCCATGTTTACCATATTTTTATTATGACTTGGATTGATTGTTTTCTCTCTCATCTTTGTTTGATGTATGTTTTGAGATTGCATGTTTTATGTTGTGGATGCATGTTTGGTTGTTCTTGGAGAACGCCTTTTTCAATGCTCCTCTACCCCCCATCTTTTTTAAAATGTCAAAAGGGGGAGAGAAGTCAATGTCTTAAATAAACCATATTGCTTTTATTGACTATGTGACCCTTTCTTGTTCATTATATGCTTTATCATGTGACTTGCTAAAGTACCATATAGTATAATGTTATATTTCTTTGTGTAGAAAGACTAGCTATGCAGGTAAGAGTATGCATAGATTGAGGGGGAGCAATTCACATTGTTGAAATCATGAATTCCCCTGCAATTTACAATTCAAAGGTATATCTTCACATATCCTTTTCAATATGATTGAGGAATGGGTTGTCATTGTCAAAAAGGGGGAGAATGTTGACTTGAGAGTTATACATTGTCCATATTTTGATAATGACTTAACCATTCCATTCCTATGTATCTATATGTTTGTTCAAGATTGATTTTAGGGTTTAGGTACATGAAAAGGATCAAATCATACAAGTCATAGCTTGTTCAAGTTCAAGTCAAAATCAATGCAAGTGTTCATTTTGGGAAAACACTCCAAATGACCTTAGATTAATTTTGTAATCACTTATATTGATGATATGACTTGTAAATAAGATGAGAAAAATCAGGGACACTTAATTCCAATGGTTGGTCACTTAAAAGTCAAATTCGAAAATTTTTCATAGGCTATTTATCAGTAAAATGGGAAACTCGACCGATCCAGTGATGGATTTTCTAAAGAGACCAATTTTTCGAGTTGCACACTCATAGAACTTGACCGATCAATCAACTAAGCAAAACTAATTTTGACTCATTGGTTGAGTCCCAGGAACAAACTCGACCAATAGTTTGAAAATTGGCTTTGTCACTTAGTGGATCGGTCAAGTTACCTTTATTGAAACTTGACTGAATGTATTGTATGAAAAACATAGAAAAAGTGATTATAATCATTGGAGAGTTGTTTTGAGAGAAACTAGAACTGTTGGAAGTTGTAAAATGGCTATATTGAATTCTTAAGTGATCCCACACTCAAAGGAATGTCCCCAAGTATAAATAGGACCCCTTGGAGTTCATTCCAAGTTTGCTCATTCATGCTATTCTAAGTCCTTGCTCTAGTTGAGTGTGTTGCAACCCTTTGAGCCTTTACTTACTCTCATTTACAAAGCATTTTGTGATTATGAGTGAGTTAGGTCTGTTGTAAGAGAGATACCTTCATTTTCTTGTAAATCTCTCATTCCATTCCATCTTCCCTACCCCTGTTCTCAAAGAGCAAAGGCTAAAGCAAGATACTCTGAGTGAAGGTGAAGTTGTTGTTGTTCTTATTCAAGGTTGAGGAAAAGGTGAAGATCTTCTCCATGTAAAGGAGAAGGGAAAGGCCAAGATTCAAGCAGAGTGGGCAAATCCTTTAAGGCCAAAGACTTGATGCAAGTGTGGGTAAGTCCTTGTTGAAGGATGAAGACATCTTGATCAAGTGGGAAAGTCCTTGAGTAGGTGGAAGACTCTTGTCTTGAATAGGTAAGTCCTCGGATGTATGGTGGTCTCCTTGTATCTCTTATGATTGAATATAAGTATACATAGATTGCAACGTCCTAGAGGTTGAGATCTCTAGGTAGTGGGTTGACTATCTCCTAGTTTGGAGAATGGAACCACTCTAAACCACCTTTTCTAGGTGCATGTTTCAATTTCTCTCATTGTTGCTACACTTGTTTAGATATGACTTCAAATTGCTCTTAATCTATTGGTTTTGATTGATATAATTTGAAGGTATAACTTATCTTGTGAGAATTTTAAAGCTTTATTCACCCCCCTCTAGAGCCCTAGATCCAACAAGTGGTATTAGAGAAAAGGATCTTCTCCATCAATCTCCTATGAGATGAGAAGATGGGCAATAACCTACTTGGTTCACTCAACCTAGAGGGAGGATTCTCCATGCATCCTCTGGTCTTTAACGACACCAACTTCCTCTATTGGAAGAGGCATATGCAGTCCTACATTTAAAGGATGAACTTTGATATGTGGAAGGTGATGGTCACACCATACAAGGTGCCAACCGAAGATGTGTCATTATGGAATGAAGTTGCACTAAAAGAAGCCCAACTCAATGCCAAAACCATAAGCATCCTCTATGCAACCCTTACCCCAACGAAGTTCAACAACATCTCCTCATGGGATACCACTTATGAGATTTGGGATAAGCTGTGCATTACCTATGAGGGATCAATGAAAGTCAAGGAGGTTAGGATATACATGTTGAACAGTCTTCTAGAGAACTTCAAGATGGGCAAGAAAGAAGGGATTGCAGAGATGTACTCTAGGCTCAATGTCATAATTAATGGCCTAGCTGCTTTGGACAACACTTTGGATAGAGGTGTAATCAATTCCAAGATATTGAGGACTCTACCAAAAGATGGGAGTTAAAGGTAACCTCCATTGAAGAAGTGAGAAGCCTTGGTTACATCCCAACCAAAGAGCTTTTTGGAAACCTATAAGCTCATGGGCCAAGGCTTGACAAGAAAGAAGAAGAAGCCAAGAAATAAGAGAAGTAAGCTAAGAAGATCAAAGATAGTGCCTTCAAAGCTCAAGTGGAGGTTGTCATCCTTCAACAACAACTTACTTGTTAGACATCTCCCTCCTCCTCTAGTGAAGATGATGGCCCTAGTAAACATGAAGCCAACTACACCAAGGGCAAGCACTTTAAGGGAAAGCAATCCTCCTCCTCTACTCCTAGATGCTACAAGTGTGGACAAAAGGGACAATACAAGAGTGAATGTCCTAAATCAAGAAAGTAACACAACAAGGGTAGATCCAAGAAGGAGGAAGAGTACAGGAAGGAGATAATGTACAAGAAGAAGGAAAAGAAGGATAAAAGACACAAGAATGTAGCTTGGGAAGCTTCATGCTCAAGTAGCTCAAGCTCCAAACAAGATGGAGAGTGCCACCTTACACTCATGGCCTCTACAAGTGAAGAAATTGGTGAGGTAAGTGAGGTAAGGTTGAATGAGTTATTTAAAGAAACTCTTATTCATATGCTTGTTTCTACCCATTCTTATTTTGCTAAATGTAAATCTAAAAGAAAAAGGTTAGGAAAAAATATCGATGATTTGTATGCTAAACTTGACATTCTTCAGCAAAATGAGAAAATTAATCTTGAGAACATGGATAACTTGCAATGCCAATCTCATGATCTTGAGCTCCAATACAATGGAGTTGAGGTAGAGAATGGTGTTTACCTTAAGAACATTGAAACTCTTAAGGAAGATAACCAAAAATGCCTAAATGAGCTTGAAACTCTTAAAACTAAAAATGCTGAATTCAAGGTTATTGTTGATGCTCATAGAGTGAAAGGGATGTTTATCTCAAAGAAATTCAAGTGCTTAAATCTGAAAATTCTAGGTTTCTTGGTCAAGTTTATGATTTATCTTCTAGACCCATTTTGCCTAGTTATGATATTGCTTCTATTTCTCTTGAGAAAGATTCTTATTTGACTAAATCCCTCTATTTAGAGGTTGACCTTGTTCATACTAGAGATGATCTTGCTAGTTTGTCTTCTACTGTTATATCTCTTAATGATGGCAATCATAGACGTAGGGCCTCTGTATGTAAATTCCTCAAAGGGAAAAGCTCTGTAATGAAATCCTTGACCATTCTACCAAACAAATTGTTAGTAGTGGTTTGGGATTTATAGGGGGAGCACCTAAGGGCAAGGACAAAGCCAACAGTAAGAAAAAGAGTAAGGAAACCTCCTTTTTCATTAGAGAGCCTTCTAGGACTAAGAACCCTATGATTTGTTCTCATTATAAATGTGATGATCATTACTCTATTTATTGTCCTTATAATCATAAGGGGACCAACCAATAGTGGTTTGGGATTTGTAGGGGGAGCACCTAAGGGCAAGGACAAAGCCAACAGTAAGAAAAAGAGTAAGGAAACCTCCTTTTTCATTGGAGATCCTTCTAGGACTAAGAACCCTATGATTTTTTCTCATTGTAAATGTGATGTTCATTACTCTATTTATTGTCCTTATAATCTTAAGGGGACCAACCCAAAGATGAAATGGGTCCCCAAGCTAACTCTGAATCCCAAAGTTTGAGTTGGGAACCCAAACTCTACTTTCTTGCAGGAAAAAGGTAGATGGATTGTTGATAGTGGATACACTAAGCACGTGATAGGTGATATAAGCCATTTCAACAACTTCACTAAGAAGAAAGGAGGTTCAGTCACCTTTGGGGACAACAAGAAAGGTAAGGTGAAAGCTCAGGGTGATGTAGGTAAATCCTTATGTATGAAGAATGTTCTCTTTGTGGATGCCCTACATCACAATTTAATAAGTGTAAGTCAATTATGTGATAATGGTTACCTTGTGCTATTTACTTCCATTGAATGCTTGATTCTAGATTCCCTCACCTATCAAGTCATATATAAGGGAACTAGAAGTGGTAATCTTTATGTAATTGTTCTTGACTCCATTAAGCTTGTTGTTGGTAGATGCCTAGTAGTCAACTCAAATGATATTTCTCATTGGCATCATTGGCTTGGTCATGTAAATATGCATCAGTTGAAGAAGTTGAGAAAAAAGGACTTGGTCAAAGGACTTTTCAAATTGGATTTTTAAAAGGATGAGGAACTCCAACCTTGTACCAAAGGAAAGAAAACCAAGTCCTCCTTCAAATCCAAAGGAGTTTTTAGTACCAAGCAAGCTCTTGAACTTCTTCACATTGAACTATTTGGACCATGATAACTCAATCACTTTGCATTTCCAAGTATTGTCTTATTATTGTAGATGATTTCTCTCGATATACTTGGACCTTCTTTCTCGTTTCCAAGAGTGATATCATTGATTTTTTCTCTAATTTTTCCAAACGGGTTGAGAATGAAGTGTCTTGCCAAATCGTTTCCATACATAGTGATCATGGAGAAAAATTTGAAAATGATATTTTTGAGTGCTTTTGTGAAGAATCTGGATATGTGCATAACTTCTCTTCACCTCGAACACCTCAACAAAATGGGATTGTAGAGAGGAAGAATAGGTCACTATAGTGTTGGGTTTTGTGGGACGGAACAGGAAGCAGAAACAAAATTTTTATTTTATCACAAACCCATAACCAACATATCACATCAACAACTATGCAATAGGAAAGATGGTTTAGGGAGATATACCTGGTCCTAAGGCTTGCTCCGTGACAATACCTCATAGCTAGTGCGACCTTCAACCACCTAGTCTTTGACATCGTTTGTGCAGCTCCTGGTGTAGACCTGGATTGCGGTTGATAGTCGTCCTCCAGAGCGGCAGAAATCTCCTGCCTCTATAGATAGTCCACACGGACTACTGGGAACTCTAGTCGTCCTGTCATGAAGGACATTAGAAGGAGTCGTCCCCTTCTATTGACGTACTAGTCACCGACACACACTCCCACAATTAGTTGCTTTTCTACAATTGTCTTTCCCTTGTTGTTCCTCCCTAGACAGGTAGAACTTGCTTGGGCTCTCTCGGTTACCACAACCAGAGAGGACAACAACTTTGTAGAGCAACTAATGTTCTAAATTGTCTATTCTGAGAAGCCCCCTATACCCCTCTATTTATATTAGAGGACAGGGTCAGGGTTCCCAGTCCGTGCAAGAGTAGAAGGGTCCAAAATTTTCATGAACTGATTGTACTACAGTAGACGAATCAGTCATTTCATAACTCAACCAGTCATTTGGTCAGGTGAGACAATCAATTCACCTTTGAACTGGGTGGTTGGGAGTGTGAATCAGTCAGTTCACTTAGTGAACCGGTCGTTTCACTTCCCAAACTTGCCCACAATTGACTTTCCTTGTTCGTTTCCAATTAATACAAATATTAATTCTTGTCCCAATCAAATTGAACAAGTGGAATGGAAATATTTTCTCAAAAACTAAGAAAACCAACACCTGGTCGGTTGGTCCATGTGAACTAATCATCTCATGACTATGAGCCGATCGATTAACCTAGTGAACTGGTTGGTTGGTGGTCCAAGTTGTGTAGAACTTAGTCAATGCAGTTCTCAATCAATCTGACACTCTAATCAATTGGTTCAACACTTGAATTTGATGATTCTGAGTCATGTCTATTGATTGGATGTTTAATTGACTACCTAAACACTTTAGTAATCAATCTAAACATCATTCATGGATAAACTCCTCTTCCAGGTTAATCCTATGTGTGTGACCCTATAGGTTCATTTAATGTTGGTAATGAATGTCCATAACTAACTTATGACATCACAAGCAAAGAGTGGTGCCTAGTCACACATCAATGCTACCCAAGTGAAGAGGAAAGTTGGAGAACAACTTTCAACCTAAAATCTGTTATTGGTGTTATAGTGAATGTATAGTCCCTTTATCATTGATATCTGGATTGAACTCAAAGCATGGACTTGTCATCCTCTACAAATGTTCAATCCATGTTTCTTGACTCAGAGTATACTTTCTAAGATATATGTAAGCTCAATTTCATACATTGACTCACATGTTCATGGCCATGATTTCTCAGTCTCACTCCTCAAGTGGCCAAAATATCACACTCCCTTAGGAGGGACAAATTCCATATCTATCACTCACAGTCAAGTCCCCATGTATCAAAGTAACCCAATCTTCACCGTTATAACAACCCATGTTTTAGGATTGCATTTGATGATGTCAAAGTGTACCCAACCGCATATGATGACTGTAGTGATTTCAGGTCTAAGAACCACAATCACCACCAATACTATAAGAGATGATCCTGACTAACCAAGTGTGGTTTCCATGCATCACTCTTATGGTGGGTCTGTTCGATACATTGTTCTCTAACATGTATCTATGTGATTGGTTTGATATCACATATCATGACTAATGAGACTCTGTCATCAACCAACACACACTCTAGTCTTTTGTGTTATTGATGTCTATGGTTATTTCCACAATAACAACAGACTAGGGACATAACAAGAATGTATAATCTTAACATCCACATGATCTCATTGTTCATGTCCTTAACCTGAAGACAAATGTCATTGAGTAATATGATTCTTTAGACATCTAACATGTTATATCGTTATCTCAAAACATATTAAACATATAGACAAAAATTTCCTTTACTATTATTCAAATCATTTACAAAGTATGCCATTACAATCATCATATGACTGGCTCTATGGGTATACATACCACAATATAGGAGATGGCTAGAATCATGCTTTTAGAGTATGACACTCCAAAGAAGTTTTGGGCTGAAGCCGTTAGTACCTCATGTTTTGTGCAAAATTGGGTTTTTACACATCCTTCTTTGAATAAAACCCCCTATGCACTAAGGCATGGAAGAAGCCTTCTATCGAGTATTTCCATGTTTTCAGATGTCCTTATTTTGTTTTGAATATGAAATATTCTCTCGACAAGTTTGATCTGAAATCTTACAAGGCTTTCTTTCTTGGCTATAACGCTTCTAGCAAGGCTTATAGAGTATTTATTGTTTATCTAGATAAAGTAAAAGAATATATAAACGTTAAGTTTATTGAGACTAACCCCTCTATTCTCAAAGATACTATTCCAAATGATGATGTTGTAGGTGACGTAATTCCTATTCTAAAAGAACTCAACATCACCCAAAAAGGAAAAGAGATGGTCACTCAAGAAAAAGAGAAAGATGAAGAGAAGAAGGATCAAACCCCCCACTTTGCAAAGAATCATCCAAAAGAGTTGATCGTAGGTGACCCTTTTGAAAGGGTGAAGACGCGGGCTGCCTTCAACAAAGAACAAGCCAACAATGCCTTCATCTCACAACTCAAGCCAAAGAGCGTCAATGAAGCTCTTAGGGATGATGAATGGATCCTATCCATGCAAGAAGATTTGGAGCAATTCAAGAAGAACAAAGTATGGACCCTAGTGCCAAAAGCAAGTAATGGAAAGATCATTGGAACAAAGTGGTTCTACCACAACTAGCTAGATGAAAGCGACAAAGTGGTAAGGAACAAAGCAAGGTTAGTGTCTCAAGGCTACAATTAGTATGAAGGTATAGATTTTGATGAAACATATGCACCTATATCTAGACCTGAGTCCATTCATATGTTACTTGTTTTTAACAGCTATAAAAACTTTATTCTTTATCAAATGGATGTCAAAAGTGTGTTTTTGAATGGTACAATTGAGGAGGAAGTGTAAGTTGTACAACCCCTGGCCTTTGGACATGATAGTTTACCTAACCATATTTATTTGTTGCAAAAAGCTCTCTATGGACTCAAACAAGTACCTAGAGCTTGGTATGAGAAATTAAAGAACTTTTTGCTAGATCATGGGTAAATCATGGGCAAAGTAGATTCTACCTTTTTTCTAAAGCACACTTCTAACGATTTTCCTATCATTCAAATATATGTTGATGATATCATTTTTGGCAGAACCAATATTGATCTTTGCAAGGAGTTTAGTGATCTTATATAGAGTGATTTTGAGATGAGCATGATGGGTGAGCTTAGATTCTTCCTTGAATTTCAAATAAAGAAAACTAAATATGAGAACTTCATCAACCAAGGAGAGTACACAAGTGAGCTACCTAAGCACCTTGGGATGGAGAACACCAAGCTGATGGACACACCCATGTCAAATACCGCTAAACTTGATAAAGATGAAGAAAGTGAGAAGGTAGATGAGAATATCTATAGAGGTATGATTTGAAGTTTACTTAATTTAACTGCCTATAGACCTGATATAATGTTTAGTGTTGGCTTGTGTGCTCACTTTCAAACAAATCCTAAGAAATCACATCTTATAGTTGTTAAGAGGATTTTAAGGTACTTAGCCAAAACTCAAATTTTGGACTATGGTATCCAAAGTCAACGGACTTTAATCTTACTACTTATAGTGATACATATTACACAGGATGCTTGATTCATAGAAAGTGCACAAGTGGCACTTGATTTCTCCTAGAACCATGCTTGGTGTCTTGGTTTTTCAAGAAACATAGCACAGTGGCATTATCAACTACTGAGGCTGAATACATTATAGCCAAAAGTTGTTGTGCCCAGGTCTTATGGATGAAGCAAATGCTCTAAGACTTTAACATTCATTTTGATACTTCTTCTATCTATTGTGATAATACCAGTGCAATTAACCTATCTTACAATCCTATATTGCATAGTAGAGCTAAAAATATGGAGGTTTGTCATCATTTTCTTTGTGATCAAATTGCCAAAAAGGATATCTATATCACACATGTGGACACAGAAAATCAGTTGGAGAATATTTTCACTAAACCTCTAGCTAGAGAGCATTTTAATTTTATTAGATCTAAACTGCTCATAAATACTTTGGATGAATCTGATATGCATTCTATCTAGTTGTCATGTATCCTATATGATTTTCTTATATCTTGATCACCTTTTCTTTCTATGTGCTAAAATGCCAAGTTTTTTGTGTTCTTTTGACTTATTTTCACTTGTTTTGGGTATTTCTCGCAAACACATGTTTTATCGCAAAATAGTACCCAATGATGAGTGATATGTGCCTAAGTATGTTCAAAATGCAAAATGGGCTAGAAAAATTAATTTAATTATCACTCTAATGGCTAGAAATTAAAATTTCTAAGGTTGGTTCAGGCTAACCATCGGTCGAGTTGCCAACTTGACCGATCTGTAGCCGAGGGCTTTTTGCAAGAGCCATTAGCTTGAGTTTCAAGTCTTAGAACTCTACTGATGGCCGAGTTGGAGCACACTTAAGTTAGGTTCAACCAACTTTTGACCCTCTCAACTAGAGAAAAATTGACCGATCCAACCTCTAGCTCCCTCAAGCTCTCAACCCTAGCCCCGACCTTCCTCTCCCTAGCCCTAGTTTGACCTAGATTGACCTTCCTTGACCTCTTTCCTATTAATCCTAGGTCTATGGATGGTGTTTGGTGGTGTTTCAATTGTTTTTTTTCTCTCAATCCTTCTCATTTTGTCTCTATTACATCAAATAGGAGAAAGAGAGCCACCCCAGGTAGAGCACCATCCTCCTCATCCAACTCATGCCTTATACCCTTTGATGATACCTTCATTGTCTCTAATGAGGCTCTCAATAGGTACAATGAGCTCCTTCCTAGGAACCCCTTTCCTTTTCGTGCCCTTTTTGAGCCAACCCCACATAGACAAAGGGTTATTGATCAAGTAGTCGAGTTGTTATATGATCACCACCTCTCCACCTTGTGTGTCAAATACACATGCTGCCACAATTCCATCACAAGCACCAAAGCCATTCATGAATTCTATGCTAATTTGCAATGGAATTATGACACTCTCTTACCCCATCCAAATGCTAAAATAGTCCTTACTTCCATGATAACTGGGAAGAAATTACACGTCTCCAAGGACACCCTAAATATCTTTTTCTTGGGTACTGAGGTGACTGGTACTTGGAGGAAGGACAACCCTAAGTATTTAGACCTTGCTGACCCTGAGGCTTTCTACAAGTAATATGATCTCACTCTTCCTGATATTCACAAATTCTTGAATAAGCCACAGTTTCCCTATAGTAAGATGTCTACCCTTCCCTCCTTATCCTTAGACCTCAAGAACCACATACTAGCCCTACTTGTTAACTGCAATATTCATCCCAAGAAAAACCAGACAAAAATTGTAGAAAACATTGCAGTGATTATGTTCTGTATCTTGAAGAACATTAAAGTCAAGTGGGCAAGATATTTTCTCCACCACATGACCTACTTTGACTCTAGCAATAACACTTGTGGAATCCACCCACCCTACCCAACCCTAATCTGTGGTCTTTTTTAGGTTGTCACTGGCAAATCTCTTTTCAACGACCTTCATCA
Source organism: Alisma plantago-aquatica (assembly GCA_963693085.1). NCBI lineage: Eukaryota > Viridiplantae > Streptophyta > Magnoliopsida > Alismatales > Alismataceae > Alisma > Alisma plantago-aquatica. Next base: position 652,909,124 of record OY856412.1, on the reverse strand, counting down.
CAAACATGCCTAGAAAGGAGTTTTTACAGTGAGACCACACTTCAGAAGTATGTGCCTATCAGTTCCTCTACCTCACCCGGAGCCTCCACCTCCACCGATGAACCTCGTCCACCTCATCCAACCCGACCAGTCCGCGCCTCGTTCCATGTATCAAATGAAACCCTCGTGGGCTATATGATGAATCAATAGGAATATAACCTTCAGGTTCAGGAGAACATGCATCAGGATCTCTGTGCCATCATGTCTAATATGAACGTTTCCTATGCACATCGTTATCCTTCCTAACAACCCTACCGAGGAGGTGACTATGCATCCTATGCATATGATCACTTTTACCCTGTCCATTCACCTGATGCTTCTTCTACTACACCCTCTATTGTTGGGGGATCTACCCCTACTATGTTACCTCTCCCTGCTAGTCCTATAACTATCCTACTTGCAGGACTAGGAACCTATGCTCCTTTATATCCTTAAGCCCAGGAGTTACATGACCTTGGTATGTCATGGGCTGAGCAGAATGCCAGGTGGCCCGATCATGGTGTCAGTTCCTCTATCAATGTGGAGATGTCAGATTAGGATGATGATGAAGTTTCTACTGCTAATGAAGAGGCTTCTGAGGATTATGATGGCGATGATGGTTCTGATGTCTTTGTTGGCGACTCTGTTGATGATGATGATGTTGCTGTCTCTATTGCACCATCAGACAGATATGATGAATATGAGCCAGAAGCATCTGATGTTTATGATGATGTTGATGATGTGGACATAGATGACCCATATGTTTTAGTTTTTAGTCTATATATTTTGATCATATATATCTTTCTAGGCAATTTTGTACTAAAAACATCTGGGCACATTTTCTGAGTGGTATCAATTTATCATCATTTTTTCATCATTTTGGCTTGTAGTTGTTTCTGAGGATGTTATCTCTATGTTGCAATCTTAATCATATATACACTTACTCTTTCATTTACTATATCTTATGAGTTGGTGCCATGTTTACCATATTTTGATTATGACTTGGATTGCTTATTTCTCTCTGGTCTCTGTTTGATGTATGTTGTGAGATTGTATGTTTTACGCTGTGGATGCATGTTTGGTTGTGCTTGGAGAACACATGTTTCTGTGCTCCTCTACCCCCTAACTTTTTTATAATGTCAAAAGGGGGAGAGAAGTTCAATGTTTTGAAGCTCAACCATATTGCTTTTATTGCCTATGTGATCCTTTCTTGTTCATTATATGCTTTATTATGTGACTTTCTAAAGGACCATATAGTATATATGTTATATTGCTTTGTGTAGACAGACTAACTATGTAGGTAAGAGTAAGCATAGATTGAGGGGAAGCAATTCACATTTTTGAAATCATGAATCCCCCTAAAATTCAAAAGGCAAAGGTATAACTTCACATATCCTTTTCAATATGATTGAGAAATGGGTTGTCATCATCAAAAAGGGGGAGAATGTTGAATTAAGAGTCATACACTATCTATATTTTGAAAATGAATTAACCATTTCATTCCTATGTATCTAATATGTTTGTTCAAGATATATTTTAGGATTTAGGTACATGAAGAGGATCAAAATACACAAGCCCTAGCTTGTTCAAGTTTAAGTCAAAAGCAATGCTAGTGTGGATTTTGGGAAAACACTCCAAATGACCTTAGATTAATTTTGTAATCACATGTATTGATGATATGACTTATAACTAAGATGAGAAAAAAACCAGGGACACTTAATTCCAATGGTTGGTCACTCAAAATTCAAATTAGAAAATTTGTCATAGGCTGTTGATCGATCGAGTTGGAAACTCAACCAATCCAGTGATGGATTTTCTAAAGAGACCAATCGGTCGAGTTGCACACTCACAGAACATGACCGATCAATCAACTAAGCAAAACTAATTTTGACTCATTGGTTGAGTCCCTAGAACAAACTCGACCGATAGTTTGAAAATTGGCTTTATAACATAGTGGATCGGTCGAGTTACCTTAATTAAAACTCGACTGAATGTACTGTATTAAAAACATAGAAAAAGTGATTATAACCGTTAGAGAGTTGTTGTGAGTGAAAATAGATCCGTTGCAAGATGTAAAATGACTATGTTTCAGTCTTAAGTGATCCCACACTCAAAGAAACAACCCAATTATAAATAAGACCCCTTTGAGTTTATTCTAAGTTTTCTCATTCATGCTATTCTAAGTCCTTGCTCTAGTTGAGTGTGTTGCAACCATTTGATCCCCTTTTTCTCTCTCATTTACAAATAATTTTGTGATTATGAGTGAGTTAGGTTTGTTGTAAGAGAGCTACCATCATGTGCTTGTAAATCTTTCATTCCATTCCATTTTCCCTACCCCCTTTATCAAAGATCAAAGGTAGAAGCAAGCTACTCCGAGTGAAGGTGAAGTTGTTGTTGTTCTTATTCAAGGTTGAGGAAAAGGTGAAGATCTTCTCCATGTAAAGAGAAGGGCAAGGCCAAGATTCAAGCAGAGTGGGCAAATCCTTTAAGGCCAAAGACTTGATGCAAGTGTGGGTAAGTCCTTGTTGAAGGTTGAAGACATCTTGATCAAGTGGGTAAGTCCTTGTGTAGGTGGAAGACTCTTGTCTTGAATAGGTAAGTACTTGGATGTATGGTGGTCTCCTTGTATCTCTTATGATTGAATATAAGTATACATAGATTGCAAAGTCCTAGAGGTTGACCTCTCTAGGTAGTGGATTGACTATCTCCTAGATTGGAGATTTTAACACTCTAAACCACATTGTACAAGTGCATGTTTCAATTTCTCTCATCCTTGCTATGCTTGTTTAGATAGGACTTCAAATTGCTATTAAGATATTGGTTTTTATTGGTATAATTTGAAGGTCTAACTTATCTTGTGAGAATTTTGAAGCTCTATTCACCCCCCTCTAGAGTCCTAGATCCAACAATCTACTGGATGTGTCTAACATTAGGTAGGTGATCAAATTCCAATTTATATAATGGAACTGAATGTTGACAGAGGCTAAAGTGGAAAGGTTTCATCCTAAGATGAATTCCTTCCACTTTGGCTTTAGCGAGATGATTTTGATGCTGAGAATTTTTTTTGAACTGACTAAGCCTTTGTTTGGAGGCTTTGTGGTTGTGACATTGGAGAGGTCCACTCTACATGACATCTACCAAAAGATGAAGGAGGATGAAACAAATGATGTAAACCATCTAGAGGCTGAGGATCAAAAGACATATCTCCTCTATAGGATAATCTATTACTCTTCCTCTTTTCATCTACCGTTGTCCTTTTGTTTTTCTATAAAAACACTATATTTCTATCTTTTTTGGTGCCAACTATGTTTTTAATGGCTAGTTGAGCTCCTTACTTAAACCCTATATCTATCCCTATCACTTTGAAATGAGATTTTGTAATCATTTGAGCTTTTATCCGACCCAAGGTTAAACATAATAAACTTGGTTAAATCAAACCCTGAATCTTAGATACTATGGACGTATCATAACAAAGGACACTAAACTTCTTTCTATCTTAATCCATTTACATCATTTTAGTAAATTTATTTTGGAACTCAAGATATGATTAATAAGCATGTGGGATTAATTAAGTATACTAGTTTTATTTTGTGAAAACCTGAATATTATGTACTACTTATTCCTAATTCAAATTGGTGTTTGTATGTAACATACTAGTAGTATTGATTACCATATCACTAGAACATAAGGTAAATGGATGTTTTCTAGAGATGAAGTGTTTTAAAATCTCTCTATTTCTCTCACTCTCTGAATATAAGGTCAATATATCCCCATAGTCCTAGGGAAGAGGTTCCCCATAGTCCAAGGAATGGGGAGAGACCATTGTGAAAGTATATATGTCAAGTGCTGACACCAAAAGGCCAATCGAAAATAATGGTTTCCCTGATTATCACCTTAAACAATGATTTTATTTATCTTTCTTTTCTTTCTCAAATTATTGATGAATGCAAGAATATTAGTATGTATCTTTCACCCATGTACACAAGACTCCATGTGTTTATCTGATATTTCATGTAAAGAGTGAGACCCTAGAGGGGCTCCGCTCCCTACTTAATTTTAGGAATAGACCCTCTATTCCAAACACACTAGAAGCTATTATGGAATAGGTGTATTTTTTTTCTCAAATAATGGTATTCAAAAGACCAAAGTATACCAGTGGAATAAAAATCATGACTACATTCAATTTACAAAAATACATCATCATCTTCCATATGGGTTTTGCATGAAAGTACAACATCATAAGTATTTTTGTAGAGGGATATCTAAACTATATGAAGCCCATCTCCCATTAAGAGTCGTCTGCATATGCTAGGTCCACGTCGACATGTAATGTCCTCAATGTCCTAGACCTAGGTTGTGCAAACTTTGGGTGGGTTGAAAAACAACACCCAAGAGGAGGAAAATAAAAGGAAGGGATGCCAAAAAAAATTGAGTATGTGTAGTAAATAACAATTATGCACTACTTTAGAAAGTTCAAAAGAAGATCATCAAAATAAGGGATGGTCAAAAGAAATATGTTCCAAAAGAAATATCGGGTCATGAGATGAGGCATGTCTAAACAAAGGAATACCAAGTAGGGAGTCTTGATTTAAAAAAAGTTCATTAAGAATATCAAAGTGTAAATTGTGCATGTAACAAACAAAGAATATAATTATTTCAAGTAGGGTTAAGACTCCATAGAAGAATCAACCTATAAATAAATAAATAATGGGTGGAGATAGAACACCCTGAGCAAAGATAACACACCCCTGTATAGAATGGGAGGAAAAACACACCCTTGTCTATATGGTTGTACACATGTACTAGTACAAGAAATAAAGTTTGTCTAAGCACACATATACACAGGGAAATGCAAGTATAATTTTAGTCAATATGAAATAACAAGGGTGTAAACATCCAAAATATATCATGTGGGGTAGGAGGAACCATAAGTAATAACCAAGAAAAAGAATAATTTCATAAGGATGAAAAAGAGAATGTCAACACATGACTTACATGGGAAATAATATTTGGTCATAGTAGAAGTTCCTAGATAATAGAAAAGATGCACATACCTTTGATAGAGTATACATAAGTCCAAATTGATCCCTAGGTTTGTGCCTAAGTCTCCAAAGCACCTATTAAATATATATGCATAACTAGGGTTAGGTTTATATTAAATGTATAAACCCTTAAAATCACCTTTTTATAGTGTTGAATTAGGTTATAAAAACCATGCCATATTTTGGATTATATTTTTTTTGAGTTCGTAACATATTTTACTTTTTTTACTTACATATTGTTATTTACAAATTTAAGAAATATTAATTAATTAGATAAATCCATAAAAATCATATAATTATTAGATTGAAATTAGGTGACGAAAACTTATACCATTTGATAAAAAATTACAAAATTTCAAAAAATATTTAATATAATTTTTGTGTCCTACCAATATTTAATTTTGAATTTTACATTATTTAGCTAATAACAAATTCCAAAAATCTTAATACAAGAATTTAGTGGGAAATTTTACATTCAGGCATTGATTACAAATTTTATTTAGAATAGGAAATTAGACAAACTGACTGGTTCACTGTGCAAAATGATCAGTTCGTACATGAAACTGAACGTTTGAGTGTGCAAAATGACCATTTCCCCACTCGAAGTTTCTAGAAAATTCATGAATTTCATCTTTTGGACTCCCACACATATTGGGATCTTTGATCCTGACCTCTCCTATAAAAAGAGGGGTATTGGGGGCTTCTCAGACACAACAGTTGCTCTAAAAATTATTGTCCTCTATGGTTGTGATAACCAATAGAGAGTCGTAGCATGTCTTACCCAATCAAGGGAGGATAGCAAGGGAGAGACAATTGTTGGAGAGAGAATCAAATCTAGCAGGTTGACGTTTAAAAAGGACAACTCCTTCCCATTGGCTCTAGTAGCGCAACATGGAGTTCCTGATGGTCCCTGTGGACTACTCTAGCAGTGGGAGGCCTTTGTATGCCGCTAGGAGAACACTGTTAACTGTTGTCGATGGTGCCATGTCAAGAGGTTGTTGTTGATGACTTTTTGAGTGGTACTGAAGAAGAAGCAAGTTGCTGCCTAAAGAAGAAGCATGTTGCTACTTGGAGAAGAAGCATGATATTGCATTAAGAGTTGTCTCTAAACTTACTCTAGGACCAGGTATAACTCTTTTTACTTTCCTTCCTAGATACATTGTTGTTGATGTGATCTTGCAGTTAAGAGGAATCATGCTTTAAATTTTTTTTTTGGCTCCTTATATGTCGCCTCAATTTCCCTACAACTCTTTCTTGGCCAAAACCCTGAGTGTCTACTTCTCTTGGTCATACACAATTTAAGGATCATTCTCATATATAGATATTAACTCTCATCTCTATCTTATACATAGGAACATATCACTCTATTTAGATTCCTTGTAACGCCTGGGCCCACTGCCCAAGGCTCTAGTAGAGTTTTAGGAATGACGACTGGCCCCACAGACCACCACTAGTCTTAACTATTTGCTTTTTCCTCACTCACGTGCAAGTTAGGATAAACTTCATGACTGGTCACCCATCCTAGTACTACTCCAAGTTGGGCATGCTTAACTATGAAGCTCTTTAATGAAGGGATCCCTGAAAAGGAGATGCACCTTGGTGATATGGGTAGTCCAATCATTCCTTTTAAGATCATTTTATCTGAGGCCTTAAATCTTGGGATGTTACAATCTCCAACACTTAGACTCTTGATGTCCTCATCAAGGCTCAACTATATGGCCTCATAATATTTCCCCATTTCAGTGTAGACTCATAATGGCCCATAGACACCCAACTCCCAATTACGGAATACCAGCACAAGGGTAACTATGTCAACCATGGACAACCCTTTCCAACATGCCTGGACCACACGACTCAAGACTGGCATGCCACATGCCCATGTGGACCCCACCTATTGAAGGGTTATGGCTCTGATACCATTTGTAATGCCTAGGCCAACTACCTAAGGCTCTATTTGAGTTTTAAGAGTGATGATTAGCCCCACAAACCACCACTAGCCTTAATTGCATGCTTTGTCCTCACACACATGCAAGCTAGGATAAACTTCCCGACTGGTCACCCATCCTAGTACTACTCCAGGTTTAGCACACTTAACTATGGAGCTCTTTAGTGATGGGCTCCTTGAAAAGGAGGTGCACCTTGGTGATATAGGTAGTCCAATAATTCCTTTTAAGATCATTTTATCTAAGGCCGCAAATCCTGGGACATTACAGTCCTAAGGAAGATTGATTCTTGTTAAGGTATTATGAGGACATCCTCCACAATCTATAATAGTATTCTCATGAATAATCATTAATTAATAATAAGAATATGTTTTCATAAAATGAGAATATCTAATCTACTCCAAATCTTCAGGATGCCTCCAAAAACCCATAAATGTAAGGGCTCATGGGAATCTATTTCAAAGAAAAGGAAATAACCTAAAAATTTTAAAGATCTTGATCCTAAAACCTAATAAAGGGGAGATTGGAGGAATAGAAAAAGATCTTAGTAGATTGCATGGGGGAATTTTCCTTAAAGGGAGCCTCTAATGGAATATCATCCAAGAAGGTTTTAATTGTGCTTGACTTTTTCAAATTTAATTTCAATACCTTTGACATTGAGGATAAACTAAGGTAATGGACAAAGATAAAACATGGATCCTATCTGTAGAAAACACCTTCCGTATTGCAGAACTCCCTTTTAAGAAGAAGGTTAAGTATGAAACATACATACCTAAGGGAGGAGCAAAAATTTATTGGGAAACCTTTTATGTGAATAAGGAGATAGAGGTTGACATCCTGGAGTGGGAATCCATTGAAATCATATCCACTAACCATTTCATGTCCATACATTAGAGGAAGATGAAGGAGAGGTTATACATTGAGATCAAGAAATACAACCTCTTAGTTGCTGAGTGTACCCACAAGTTCCAACTTCTATAATGTTAGGCACCCATCAAAACTAAGGAACATCTATTGGATCATTACATTTATTATTTAGTTGCCAACTTGAAAACCCTAGCCATCATTTTTTGTCCTGAAACAGTTGAGGCATCCCTAGACATGGCCCTTAAATTGGAAAGGGAACATGGTATGCAAAAACCTCTCGACACGATATATCTAGGGTTAACGACCACCCGTGAAGATAATCTAGGAAGTTTACCCCTAGACATAATAAGGGATCAAGAAAAGGGAGTTTGGGAAAAGGAGGTTAGAGAAATTGAGTAAACTAAAGTCTTATGGGACCAAATGTAAGGCATGTGGTCGAAGTCGTGATGGACCATGTCTCTATACCAAGATAGTTTGCTTCAACTACAAGAAAGAAGGCAATTTCCTTGCCAAGTGCCCTACTCCGCCCATCTTTGGAAAGCTTTCAATCGATGTTCCACCTCCTTTGGGCCCAGAAAATGCAAGGGTTTTTGTTGTTACTCAGAAGAGGCTAAGGCACACCCAGATCAACTAAAGGTAACCCTAAATCATTTCACTTCATCTATGTATCTTTCCTCATGCCTTTAATTATTCATGACAATTATTCTATGTAGGCATTGTATTTCTTAATGATCATCCTACTAAAGAATTATTTGATTCTAGATCTATGTATACATTCATATCATAAAATTCGGTATCTATGTTGCATTTACACATAAAATATTTGGGATATATTTATGATGTTTCAACTCCATGTGCCAAAATGTTTACTATACTTAAAAAAACTAACATCTTGCCAATAAAATTTGAAAATCATGACATGAACTTCGAATTTTATTGTCTTATCTATGGAGTATGTTGATATTATACTTGATATGGATTGGATGTACAAGCATTATGTACATATTGAATGTAGGGAGAAGAGGGTAGTTATCTCTCTGCCTAATTCTAATTCTGTGATGATTCCTAGAGGAAGAAGATTATGAAATAATTTTATAATCTCCTCTCCTAAACCTAAAAATATATCTCTAAAGGTTACAAACTCTTTCCTCCCATTAGTCTCATAGAACAGTCCTAGTACCAGACACATATAAAATATAGAGTTGGTACATGATTTCCGTGACATACTTTTGGAGGAGATTCTTGGGCTGCTTCCTGATCGAGAAAATGAGTTATCTATAGACCTTCATCCTAGAAACCACTCTAATTTCTAGGGCCACATATAGGATGGCTCATGCTAATCTTTTGGCAATGAAGAAAAATTACATGAAATTCTATAAAAGGGTTTAATTCTTCCTAGTGTTACCCCTTGGGGTGCTCCTATTCTCTTTATAAAGAAGAAAGACGATTTTATGCACATGTGTATTGACTATCGCATGTTCAACCAAGATACCACCAAAAATGCATACCCTCTTCCCCACATTTATGATCTCTTTGATCAACTTCATATTGCCAAATTCTTCTCCAAAATTTACCTTCATTTGGTTGTCATCAACTTAAAGTAAAAGATAGTGATGTTTCTAAAATGCATTCTGAATGTGTTATGGGCATTGCAAATTTCTCATGATGCAATTTACATTAACCAATACACCTGGTGTCTTCATGAATCTTACAAACAATGTCTTACAACCATATCTTCATGAGTTTGTAGTCATTTTTGTTGATTATACTCTGATTTATTTTGATGCTATGAAGAAAAATTGTGAACACCTGAGGGTAGTCCCATGAAGTCTTTTGAGCTTAGAATTACTATAGAAGATTGTCTATATTTGAATTCTGGATTAATTAAGTTATGTTCCTTGGTCATTTCATTCCCGAGGGTAGTATCTCTATTGATTCTCTGAAAGTGCCAGTTGTTCTTGACTAGAAACATCCCTAAATTCCTTCTCAAATTTGAAGTTTCTTGGGTCTAGTTGGATAGTATCATTGCTTCATTCACAATTTCTCTAAAGTTTCACTAAGCTTAGTTGGATGTATGAGCATTTTATATGGTAATATGCTTGTGAGTCTAGTTTCTAGGAGATAAAGTAGAAGTTCACATCATCACCTATTTAGACTTTACTCTCTGGTAATGAAGGATTTGTCATTTTCATTGACACTTTGAGGAATAGGTTATGCTACATTCTGGAGCTAGATAAGGTAGTGAAATCTATTCATCTAAAACAAAATAAACTTTATTATCCAATTCACAATTTGCAATTGGCTACAATAATATATTCTCTCAAAATATGGAGGCACTACTTATATGAATCGACATTACCGATCACAAAAGCTTGAAGTACATCCTGACATAGAAGGACCTAAACCTGTGTCAATGTCAATGACTCAATTATCTAAAGGACTATCATTTCACTATAGCCTACCACTCAAGTAAGGTAAATGCAGTCTGTGATGCCCTTAGCAGGAAAATGATAATATGTATATTTTTATCCATTATTGAGTGGAAGAACATAGAGGACTTGGTGGATTGGAAGCCATAGTTCACACATGTTTGCGTTCATTTCAATAATATTTATATCATTCTTGGATTACTATATGAGTTATTTGACGCACAAATGGCTACTCTTGATCTCAAGGAGCTCTCCTCTCACTTTTCAAAACCTCAAAGACACTTGCCACTGGATCTCAACAGTGGTCTCCATTGTAAAAAATAGAATGTGGGTTCCTATGCAGTCATCTGTGAAGACTGAAATTATCAGTGAGGCACCTGGGTCAAAATACACATCTCATCCAAACATAAGAAAATGTAAATGAACCTACAATGACTCTTCTAGTGGAGTAGCATGAAGTGTGATATTGCTGAGTTTGTGTGCAAATGTCTTATGTTCCAGAGAATTAAGGTGGAGCACTAGAGACCAGGCTGTCTAGTACAACCCCCAGAAATCCCAGAATGGAAATGAGAGCACATCACCACAAACTTCATGGTGTATTTACCCAAGACCAAGAAGGGCTACAATGTTGCATGGGTTATAGTAGATCGTCTCACCAAATCAAATCACTTCTTACATGTGAAGATGACAAAAAAAGTTTTTGAGCTTTCTGACCTCAATATATGTGCGATTGTGCATCCAATGGAGTTCCAAAGTCCATGGTTTTAGATAGGGACGGGAAGTTCACATCTAGACTGTAGAAATAGGTTCAATAAGAACTGGGTAAAATGCTAAACTTTAAGACATTATATCATCCACATACTGATGGGCAGTCAAAACATACAATGTAGATCCTAAAGGATCTATTGAGAGCTTGTGTGCTTGATTGGGAGGGATATCATGCAAGTATTGGGATGCCTTCATAAAAAGCTCTCTATGGCAGACCATGTAGATCTCCACTACAATGGGATAATTTCATACAACACACCTTGATGAAATATGAGGAAATACAATTTTTCACTGACAACGTTGCACTGATGAGGCAAAAAATAAAGCGGGAACATGACAGGAAAAAGTATTATGAAGATGTTCATTGGAAGAATTGATAGTTTAAAGAAGGCTATCATGTTTTTATGAAGATCATGCCTATTCGAGCCTCAACCTAAAACAAAGGGAAGCTCAAGCATCGCTTTGTGGGACCCTTTGAAACCTTAGAAAGGATAGGCAAATGTGCATACCATCTTTCTCTTCCACCTCAGTACAATGCAATGCGCAATGTGTTTCATGTATCTAATCCAAATCCATATGTAAAAGGTCCTAGTCCTATTATGAATCATGAACCTTTAGAGCTGAATGATGATCTATGTTATGCTAAGTCCCCAATCAAAATTCTTTCTACTAAGACAAAGGAGCTTCATGTTAACTGACACATCAATATGGTGAAAGTTCTTTGGATCCATCATGATTACAATGATGCTACTTGGGAGCTCAAATCTGAGACCGAGCAAAAATACCACACCCTTTTTAATTGCTTGAATTTAAACGGAAAAAAATTCTTAAAGGAGGGAAGAAAGTGATAAAGTGAGTTTTACATATTTATTTCTCTCTATAGAATTTTTAATATCATTATATGTAAAAAAATAAATAAAAAATTATATTTATCATGTAATAAAATCTTATCTCAAAATTTAACTATAGTCATATAACCTAATATGAAGCATCACCTAAGATTTGGTATCAATTAGAGCTATATATCAAAAGTTATTAAAGATTGAAGTTATATGTTTTATTTCATTCATGTAATACTTCATACCGAATTGAGGCGATAAAATGGTTATAGAGTGACACATTATGTTTCACACAATTTCTTTTGTACTAGGCACACATACTTTTCTCATCCCTTCCAATCTCAGTTGTGCACAAATGATCTGACAAGGGAAGACATTGTCTTGAACCTTCAAATCACTCGGCTACACCAACTATTCTACAATGCAAAATATCATGCCCTCTCCTAATCAATCTAACCTATTCTTACAAATCTAAATTTGGATGTGAGGCTAGTCAAATATAACGTGAATGCATCTACACCTCACATGTCTTCCCTCTTCCTCATAGTTATGAGAATAATCCCTCACACCCTTTCACCTCTCACTAACAACACATGCCATTTGGGAGTCTACAACCCTAATACCCTCCCCTCTATTAACCTTTTCACTAGATTCTACACACACCCTTAAGCCTCATGAACCTCCAATTCATCGTGAGAGTACTCTGATCCATGCTCCCCATTCCACTTTACTCCACTCCCATCCGACCTTCTTGTCATAGTGTTTCCCCTCTGCACCAAAATTGACCAATCTCTTCTTCTTCATGGGCCATGGAAAGATTGTCATGGTATCTTTCCCAGCCTCCTCATCTCTCCTAACCATCAACCCCTCCACCCGCCAAGCTTCCTTCCACACCTCTATAGTAGGAGGTTCTAGAGGGAAGCATGATGCCAAACTATGCTACCTAGGAGCACCTCGGGTAGGGTGTGAGCATCATCTCTCTCAGCTAGAGACCTTTCTCAAGTCGTGAGTGGATTGTTGATTGAGCTAGAAGAAGGTTGAAGGAGCAAGTTGTCTGCATGGAGTCAGGTAGTCTAGTGGTAGCCAACCATTAGGTGCCATCCCATCTCTGAGGTTGAGTCATAAAGGAGTCAAGTCGTCCATACTCCCCACCATTGGATTTGATCCAGATCAACCTCGACCCTTGGATCAGTAGACCAATGTCATGGGTCCATGGTCAAGATTTTATTTCCAAATATATTTATTTGTTAAGTCTATGCTAGCTCAAAAAATCTTTGTAAATGATATGGTTATCGGATGATAGAAAAACTATACATCAAAGTGATAAAAAAATCCATAGAATCCAAATAAAAATGCTAGTTGTACCTAGATCTGACTTCTATTTTGAAAATAAAGTCATAGATAATAATTGATTATAATTCCTTTTTATTAACTTGTAATATGACAAAAATGATGGATATATCTGATGTTAGTAGTATATGAACCATACATCATAGGGGACATCTATGATCTATCTAATTCATGAAACCCTAACCTTGTAATAAATATTGATCTAATCTTTCTTTGAGAACCCTAATGTTTCTTTCTCTCTCTAAATATGGAAGTGAGTAACGCCATATGTTTACTTATACCCTAGGTCTATACCTATGACTCTGAGATCATATTCCCTAATCATACGAGCTATGATTTGACCCTAGGCTAAGCATAATAAACTAAATCAAACCCTAAATCTTGATGTTCTACACACATCTTACCAATGGACCCTCAACTTCTTTTCAGGGTAATCCATTCACATCATTTTAGTAGATATATTTTGGAACCCAAAATCTGATTAACATGTATGAGGGATTAATTAAGTATGTGACTATTTTTCTTGTGTGAAAACCTATATATGATGTACAAATTGTTCCTAACTGAGACTTTTTCTTGTATGTAATATACAAATAGTATTGATCTTTTCTGTGTTACTAAGAATATAAGGTAAATGGATGGTTTGTAGCTACTAATTGTTTTGTGCTCTCTTTATCTCTCTGTGCATATAGGGTCAACACATCCTTGTAGCCCCAGGGGTGGATAGTGACCTACATCGAAGTATATATTTGAAGTACTAACACTACTTAGTAGTACATTCATAACAAAAGGCCAATCTAAAATAATGGTTTTTCGGATTTTTGCATTAAATAATTATTTTATTTTCTCTTTATTTTTTTCTCAAATTATTAACATATTCAAGCACATTAGTATGTATCTTTTACCCTTGCACACAACATTTCATTTGTTAATCTGATATTTCACATATTTTCAGGTACATGTAACACTTAATTGGAGCAAATTACCAAAAGACACTAATAATGGATCTTGGAGGAACTACTTAGTCTAGATGGTTTTTATCATCTACTAGTTTGATAGTATTATCTTTCATTTCTTTCCATACTTTATGTGATGCAAATTTTTCCTTTGCACTTTACTTTTTTGTTAGTAGTTAGATTATTCATTCCAAATAATTGTAAACTCTATTTTATCCTTTATGAATTATGATTATTTGTGTGACATACATACAATGTTGTGGACTGATTCGACTTCTATAGTATAATAGTTGATAACCACAAATACTCTAGATGTCCCACTTCATAGTTTTTTGGTATGAGTCTACACATGTCAATGCAATATCATCATGGAAAGTATGTTGAATTTGGGGTCGTCACAATTTTCTTCATGTTTTCTACACTATGAATTGTTCCTTATATGCTAATCTATGCTACATAGGAAATAGTGTAGGAAGTTGTATTTACAAATTTTCATATTAGTAGTTATAAAATATATTTTTATTTTAATAAGGCATGCATCCAAAACTATAGAAGGGGTTGAATGTAAAACTTTAGCTTCTTCTTTAAATTACATATGGGTCATTATGTATACTAGTATATCAACAAAAAGCATTAGGAGGGGTTGAATCCAATTTTTGTACATTTCTAAAATGAATAATTAGTCCATGTCTTACTCTCATGACAACGGTTGGATGTAATTTTTACATTTAGTTTTTTGAATTGAAGTTTGGTCTTGTGTATTATAATGAAGTTGTATATGCCCTTGTAGTTAGAGACTAGGAATTGAGTCTTGCTGTCTTTTTGCATTTGCTAAGGTTGGGGGTGAGTAGAACTAAGATAAGAGTAGGTGGATGAAGTGGTTGCTATGAAATGATTTAGGGATTATCTACCCAATCATGTTATCGACGCCGAGAAGCAGATAACATACCTTTTATCCCTTTTTTTTCTTTTTGTCAATCTTCTTCTTCTACTTAGCA